>OW121846.1:59098563-59760208 GCA_933228895.1 Platycnemis pennipes
TGGAAAATTAAGTTACTGTGAGTACCTAAATGATTTTTATGACAAGTGGTGGCGTTGAAGATTATTTATGAATTCGTCAGTTTTCATCTGCCTTCCATGCTGACTTTTTGAATTGCTGCAACAGGAATTGAGTCTATTTATCATTTTTCAGGCACATAAAGTCATTAACAAGTTGGGACGTTAGCAGTGAGCCAACGACAATTCAGATCATCATTCAACTACTTGACAAATGTGGAAATGTTTTGTGTGTGTTATGACAGTGCAGTGATTGACTTTCGGTGATATTTGAACGAACCACCTGTTGGAAAAATTATAGTTTCAATTTTTAGAAGAGGGTTTTTTTTTCAAAAGACAGCTGGTTGTTGTACACCCAGATCAACCATTTAAAATTAAATGTTACGGAAAAATCAAGCTTGATCGCTACTTTTTATTCACGTGCCATGTAGTTTGATATTGGTGATTATCGCACTGGCTGTTCTGGAGATTATGCCGAAGTATTTGAATATTATATGTTACAAAGTCAAGTGAATGCAATGGTTGAAAATGGAAATAGTGTCAATAAATGAAATTTATTTTACTAACAAACAGTCGTTTTTGTTTACAATCATCTTAACTTACATACATGTGTTATTGAAGTTGTGAATTCGCTATGTGACATCAAGAAGCAGCAAACGTGCACGAATTTAGCTCGGCCTAAGTCTGTGTATAGTTAACGTGTGCCAAACTATTCCGAATCAAATTACGTGATCTGCTCTATCCGAACCGAGGTCGGCTAGTTCATCAACTTTTTCAGTGCTTATTCTGCAAATAAATATGTTTTTATAGTTTGCTTTAAATTGTTTAACAAAGATCCTGCTGGTCTTACTGGATATGTATATGATGAACAATAATATGCGATTAGAGTGTTATGCACGTGATATGTAATTTTAAATAATTCCCTTTGTGCAGTGTGGGGAGTTACATTCTCGTTTTATGTTGTCGTTATTTTAGCATTATCCCCAAACGGTTTGCTCTAAATGTAAAAAAAAACGTTCGGATGGTTGGACATTATAACGTGTTTCAAACCACGTTCGTTTGAACGTTATACTAGCGTAATTCTAACGTTTTTGTGTTGGTGGGGCTATTTGCTATAATTGTTTTTCCAGTTTATGGTAGTTGTGATAACAAACAACAGGTGAAATTCTAATGAATGGCATGAGAGCCAACGGAAAATTACCGTTGGAAATATTTTAATGCAATTTTTTCGGTTCTAGATCTAAGGTTCT
The DNA here is from genome assembly GCA_933228895.1 of Platycnemis pennipes. Taxonomy (NCBI): domain Eukaryota; kingdom Metazoa; phylum Arthropoda; class Insecta; order Odonata; family Platycnemididae; genus Platycnemis; species Platycnemis pennipes. The sequence continues at coordinate 59,099,829 of OW121846.1, forward strand.
GTTCTAATATTTTTTGTTGCTTCATACTTGTCACAAGAATAATCAAAAGAATCTAATACCTACATGATATATTATAATAAACTCACTGTAGACCAAGAATAGACCTAATGTAGGCATGATAATAAAGTCCTGATGACGGACACGGTTGACCAAATTTGAAACCAAAAATTACGAACCAAATACTACATAACATAATATGTTTTGAATAGGTCACCGTGAGACCCGTTTAAATACTTATAAAAAACGGAATTGCTGGTACATCGGCAAACAATATTACATAATTGTCAGTCCATTACTGTGCTTGAACAATATCATCTGGTAGAAATTCCTCTCATATGGCCCAGTTGGCTGTGCTTGCTTCGGAAATTTTCTTTTGTTAGACATCATGCCCGTGCATGGAAATGCAATAACACACGTAAACATGTGCCAAATCTTATTGGAGGGTAGTTGAAATTTATCATCTCAGTGTTTTTTTACTCACTCTAGTTACATAATATACAGTTGTCTTATGCATTCTTGTATTCTAAAGAATAATTTGGTTCCAATTCATCCACTAGGTGCTAGTGTACTGTGGCTGTATCGCACTGCTATGTGCAATCTTTGAAATTCAAGGCTATGGCACGTGCCCCCCCCCCCCAGAAGTTTAAAAAATAAGCAAGATTTTTAATATGGTCCCATTATAATTACGTTCGTTTAGTTTTGTGTATTACGGAGCCTCAATCATTTGAGCCTTGAGCCCAAGTCAAGAAGACAGATTTGCCAGCCATTGGTCATTCGCTAGTCAGCACTCGAAAAAAAACATCGCCCAAGTGGGAAGGGAGCTCGGGGGGGGAGCGTGAGCTTTGTAGTGCACTTCAAAACACTCGGGCTTCGTCTGCTTGCTGCTACAAAATCAGAACATGAGAATATCTGTGGCGACACAGAGCGAGGTAAGACCGCCCATCAGTCGGACGCCTCATTCGCTGATTTCCACCGCTGCACAGTGGGGCCAAAATCAGTTTGGCTGGCCAAAATCATAAAAATTAAATAAACGATTTAGAGGTGAAATTAGTTTTATTTTGTAAATAAATGTCCTAGGCATTGACTCGTATGATTTTTGTGGTTGTATGATGCCACTGTTGCCTTTGGAGACCATTGAAAGTGAATCAATTTTGTGCCACTTTTCTTAGAGACATGATTGCCTCTTTCATGTCACTGACTCGATTGCACAATTGTCTATGAATGAGAACAATTAAATTCAATGCCAATAAAGTGACATGTCTTAAGGTTTTTATCACGAATTTTGAGACAGCAATTACCAATAGAAAACTCTGTACAGGATGACAATAAACGAGGTACCATCTAAAAAATTTCACGTTTTCTGGCTTGATATTCAAAAAATGTCTGACGAGGTCGGACCTATTTTCAAAGTGCAAATGCTTCCTTTGTGTGTCTTCTGTCATATATTTAGAAATCAGTTGCTACTATGCGTAACATGGTGAGTAATGACAATTCAATCCTCTCCCTTGTAAGTCGGCCGGAACCGGCCGCATGGCATTCTTTGACTTCTCGTCGAATTTAAACACCCAGTATCCCCAGCTTTTAATTCCCAAGTGGCACCAGCAGTGCTTCTAAGTTTTCATCTCCAAATGTAGTCCTCAAATTTCGAAACCCTTTCGTGAAATTTCGTTAAATTTCCGTTAAAAATTGATTTTTAAGACTAATAGACATATCTTCGGGTTCATAGCTTATGGGTTATGGCTGGCGTATTTATCAACATTTCCTACTATTCAGTGAAAAAAATCCTCACCCAACATGCATTCCATTAATCGAATTCATTCGAACCTATGGGCAAGTCGTGCATTAGCCCCCTTGCCGTGCGCGTGACCAAAGACCGAAAGAAGGCCCTTCACAAGCCAATGCTGGTCACCCATTTTCGGCTATCTTGTGTGAGAGAGAGGACGCCTTGGCCGCCTAAACAAGCCATAGCAGGCGCTTTCTATCTTCTATTCTCATATGATCTCAAAGTGTCCCATTCATTCATTAAAGAAACTAGGGCTCATCACCTCCCCGTAAACAAGCCCTCTTACGAATTTACTCTAGAGTCTTCTTTCAGCCCTTCGCTGGTAATAATATGTTATCCCAAAGACTCATTAGGTCTTCGGGATTTTGTGGTTGCTGTGACAGATATTATGAGGTTCTATTTCATCTCAGAGGAATTAAGGATAAGAGAGAGATGCGTGCCTAGGCGAAGATAAACCGTTTCAAGCTGAAACAGAATCATATAAGGCTCAAAAAATCGCCCTCAGTATAGCAGAGCAAGACAGCCAGTTTAGACCAACTGAGAAGGAGAGCGAATTGAGGCATTTAAACATCCATTGGGAGAGGATTAAGTTTCCGCGATATAATAATTTTAGGTGGGGTAAGACGGGTGAATAAGTGCTTAACCCGCGCAAGAAATTCAGGGGAAATTTAAATCTGAGATGGGGCTTCTTGTGGATGTTCTTAAACAGGGGACCGGCAAAACTAAAGATGGAAACACCGTCTGTCGTTTTTGGCTAACCCTGCGCAGCCATCCATCACAGGAATTAGAGAAGATCTAATATCGAGATGTGATGTGATTCTGAGGACCCTTTGCTGTGGTTTCCCAATAAATTGCTTAGCCTTAAACACGTTCACTGCAGAGCTGTTTAAAGCCCTACCCCTCACAGAGCGGGGTGACCCACCGGTGGGTCACACTCAGACTTTTGCATGGGCGGTGTGACCCACCGGAGGGTCACAGTCCTTCCGAGCTTCTGGCCACTGCCGAGGGATGGTGGTTGAAGCGGCAACACTCAGCTTTATCCTGAGATTAGAGGAAGGCTGGGGGAGGCGACTCTCAGCCTCACCCCCAGCCCGCCCCTCCCTCGGCCACGTGGGGCACGCTATCAGCTAGACCCTGGCATGGGATGGGGGAAGAGAGGGCCAACAATAAAATGCATGTGGTAAAGATTTGCTGACGTTCGGAAAACCCAGGAGACTCCCACCTGCCTCTATTTATTGCCCCTGCCCTTGTTCGCGCCCGTCTGTGAGATGTAGATGCCCGTCCGTGCGTACCGATTCCCCAGCCTTGCTCACACTATGAGAAAAGGGAAGGAGGATCCTTTGGAAAGAGTACATAGTGGTTTGTCTCACTCAGAAAAAAGTAGTGTCTGCATTTCGGAAGACATTCACCCGGCAAGGGCACGGTCACTCATCCACCACTGAGGGATTGGCTCAAGAACGCTCCGCAACCCTTTCCCAATTACCCTTCTGTAGAGAGGGGGGGGGAAGGGAAGAGAGAGAGTCAATCTCTCACACAGCCGGGCGAGTGCAGTTCGGACTGTTTAGTTTACGAGCAACTGACGGACAGCCAAGAGGTTGAGGAGAAAAAATTTTCCTAAACATTTTCAATATTTTTAATAAGTTGATATGTTTAACTATATCGAGTATTGTTCATCCTTATGCATAAAAATCGCATAAATTTGAAAAAAAATAAAAAGAAAACAAAAAATAAACATATTTTGGATATAATACGCTAATATGTAAAGTTGTTCGTGACCCACCGGTGGGCCACACTGCTCACGCCGAAAAAAGTTTCAGGAGGGGCGGCGTGACCCACCGGTGGGTCACACTAAGTGTCACATAGTAGTCTATTATTTGAACTGTGACTAACCTCTGTGTGAAGTCACTTGAGAAGTTCTCGATTCCTACTCTCACAATACTCCTCGCAAGTTACGACAATTAATAGAATTTTATGGCCGTGGCGCTAGTCGCATCTGCGTGACCCACCGGTGGGTCACGCCGCAGTGAACGTGTTAAAGAATATGCCATTTAAACTGCTAAATTTTACATGCAGCATTATACCTGGTACCCAATGCCAGCCTCTGTCCACAAAATACTTATTCATGGAGCAGACGCCACTGTTATTGCCCTTCTGCCTATCGGAATGTTGAGTGAAGAGGCGCAGAAGGCGAGAAATAAAGACTTACGCAGATTCTGAGAAAGAAGGTGCAGGAAAACCTCAAGGAAATCGACCCCCCTGCGGGTAGGGGGATTGAGAATACTCCCGCAGTATCTCTGCTTGTCGTAAGAGGCGACTAAAAGGGCGGGGAGATAACCCCGAAAACAAACCCCATGCCAGCAAGCGTTGGGCCCGGACAGTCTTGTGGGTCCACTGTCTGTGTGCGGCCAAACCACCTGGCCTGCCGCACCGGTTAGCGGTGCGGCGTCCCGAATGTGTGGCTCCATGGTGGGTGGGGAGCCCCGGAGGATGAATGCAGTTTAGGCATGGCGGATTAATCTCTTCCACCACCTAAAAGATCCCGTCCGGAAACGGGCAGGGGGAGATAATGTTTATGGCGCTAGTCAGCGCTACTTAGTGATGAGGTGTCCGAAGGAAGAGGAGAGCCTGAAGAAGGTGTCTCCCTTCCTCATTCGTAAGGTATTGTCTGGTTCTGTTCCTGGGGAACTTAAATCGGCAAAGGAACTTCGCGATGGCAATCTGCTCATCGAAACGGCAACGAGAGCTCAAAGCGAGAAGCTATTGAAATTAGTAAATCTTGGCGAAATCCCCGTTAAGGTTGAGGTGCACCGCACCTTGAACACCTGTCGGGGAGTGATCAGTCACTATGACCTGTTGTACGTGGAGATCGACGAGATCAAGCGAGAGATGGCCTCTCAGGGGGTCACAAATGCTCGTCGACTCACTACAAAGCGCAACGGAGAAAGGGTAAATACGACGTCAGTTGTACTCACGTTCGCGCATGACCAGCTCCCCGACAAGGTGTTTGTCGGTTATGAATCGGTCCCAGTGCGGCCATTCATACCGGCACCCATGCGATGCTACCAGTGCCAGCGATTTGGCCACATGGCCACACGGTGCGAGGGCAAGGCCACCTGCCCCCGCTGCGGCCTGGAGAAGCATGAGGGTGCGGAGTGCACAGGTGACCCACTTTGCGTCAATTGCGAGGGTGCAAATCCCGTCTACTCTCGTAATTGTCCAAGATGGTGGAAGAGCGCAAAATAATAGAGATCAAGACGGTTGAGAAAATCCTATACTTCAAAGCTCGGAAAAAGTACAGAGAAAAAGTTGCTCCTACTTTTTCGAAGTCATACGCCCATGTCGCCTCCCCTCGAATAGCAAAGGTCACCATCTCGACACAGACGGAAGAAATAGTGAGCCAAAAAATCAAAGCTTCTGCTCAAAAATCTGCCACGCCGGCTAAGGTCACAGATCCGGCAAAAAATACGGAAACCACCAGACCGGGCTCTCCTAAGAAGAACCCAAACAAAACAACCTCCGGGGCACGCAAACGAAGCGTGGTAACTCTCAATCCCCCGGCCCAACTGGTAAGTATCGTAAGAGCCAACCAGAACCAATAGAGGAGTATCTTTCAGATACCGAAATCCTCCAATATGGTAATAAGGGGAATAAGAACCGCATCAAGCGTTGATGCTCCCAAAGTTATAACTGCTCGATTTTACCGTTTTAATCCCTATTTATATTTATTTATTTATTATGGCTTTTATTTTGCAGTGGAACTGCAACGGTTTTTATCGGCACAAGAAGGAGCTGGCCATTTTAATACGAGATTTTAACCCTTGTTGCGTTTGTCTTCAAGAAACGCATTTTAAAGACACGGACAAAGGGATATTAAAACATTTTAACATTTTTAGACATGACGACACCAGCGGCCGACGAACCCAGGGTGGAGTGGCAGTTGCTATTCGGGAGGCCCTTTACACCTCCTGAATACAGCTAAATACACCGTTTCAAGCGGTGGCGGTTACGGTGCACGCTCCGGAGGCGATTACGTTATGCAATGTTTATCTGCCGGAGGGTGCACCGGTCACCCGTTTTAATCTAGAATCCCTTGTGCACCAGCTGCCTCGGCCTTTTATTTTACTCGGGGATTTTAACGCTCATGATCGTCTATGGGGAAGCACTGCGGTGCAGTGCAACCGCAGGGGACGCATTTTATCAAGTTTTATTTTAGATTTCAACCTAGTTATATTGAACAATGGGGAGAAGACCCGGTTTAAGTCTTTCAATGGTGATTTCCCCGCCATTGATTTATGCATTTTATCGAGCAGTTTATCAATAAAATATCTTTGTCTGTACACGAAGATCTTTGTGGGAGCGATCACTTTCCCCTTTTAATTTCTAAGGAGCGGCTTTTTAACTCTGATTTTATCCGACCAGGAAACTGGATTGTCCGGAAACCCGACTGGCCTTGTTTTAAAAGTAATTTTAAATACACGTGCGATGCAAATCGCGATAGCGCTTTTAATGTAACATCATTGACTATCAGCATCATCAACGCCGCCGACAAGAGCGTACCACGGTCTCGGCGCATCATGTCGAGAGCTCCCGTGCCATGGTGGAATGATGACTGTGCTAAAGCCATCCGGCAACGCAAGAAGGCGTTGCACATCTTCAATAAATATCCCACTCAAAACAATCTGTCCTCTTTCCGGCGTCTGAGAGCTAAAGCCCGTCAGGTCGTGAAGGTGGCAAAGAGGGCCTCTTGGATGAATTTTGTTTCTGGTGTCAATATCAGCACACCAATTGCACAGGTTTGGTGCAAGGTGAAGAGCATTTCGGGAAATCATCAGCAGCTCGGTGTCTGCTTCTTAACAGTCGGAGGAAATGTGGTTACATCTCCAGCTGCCATCGGCGAGATATTCGGCCAGTTAATCGCAAATATGAGCAGCGATGAAAATCTTGATCCTGCCTTCCGAACGATTAAGCAACGTCTCGAGAACATTCCTATCGGCTTCAAGGAGACGCGGGCATCGGCAGATTACAACCTCCCCTTTTCCTTGTGGGAGTTGAAATCTGCCATCGATGACTCCCACGACACCTCTCCAGGACCAGACGGGGTGCACAATGCTTTTCTCTGCAACCTCCCGGAGACAGCACTGCAGGAAGTCCTGCAGACGTATAATCAGCTGTGTACAGAAGGTAACTTTCCTTCGTCCTGGCGGGAGTCTGTCATTGCCCCCATTCCCAAACATGGGAAAGATAGAGCTGACCCGAATTCTTACCGGCCAATATCTCTCACCAGCTGCCTGTGCAAGTTAATGGAGAGAATGGTGAACCGGCGGCTCGTTTGGTGGTTAGAGCGCCGGAACCTTCTCTCCAGCATCCAATGTGGATTTAGACGGGGCCGTTCCACAATGGACCATTTGGTGAGGATCGACAATTTCATCCAAGAAGGCTTTCTCCTCCGCCAGCATGTGATCGGGGTCTTCTTTGACTTGGAGAAGGCTTACGAAGGCTTGACGCTTTTCGCCGTTGTGATTAATGACGTCGTAAATTGTATCAAGGCGCCGGTGATAGGCACACTGTTGTGGATGACCTGGCAATTTTCTGCAGGTTATCCAAGGTTGTAACTGCATCCCAAATGGTCCAATTGACATTAAACAAATTGGACCAATGGACCCAAAGGAACGGATTTCGGTTCTCCTTTGAGAAGACCAGGTGCGTCCATTTCTACAGGAGAATAGGAATCCAAATGCTGCCCACATTATCCCTTGGAGGAAGAAATCTTCCTTTCGTCCAGTCGGCCCGCTTTCTCGGTATGACACTCGACTACAGGCTCAATTGGCGAGAGCACATTCAACTTTTAAAGACAAAATGTCTGAAATCGTTAAACATGTTAAAGTTTTTAAGCCACACATAGTGGGGAGCAGACCGCACAACATTGCTCTTATTGTATCGCACATTGGTTCGTTCTGAACTAAACTACAGTTGTTTTATTTATGCGTCCGCCCACGAGTCATACCTGCGAGCATTGTCCCCCGTGCACAACGGGGGGTTGCGACTCTGTACGGGGGTATTTCGGACAAGCCCTGTCATAAGCATCTATTCTGAAGCAGGGGAGCCTCCTCTATGCCACCGCAGAAACGCGCTTATGTGCAATTACGCCTCCAAAGTTTTATCCATGACGGCACACCCATGTTTTAACATACTCTTTAAACCACGTTTTTTAGACATTTTTAACCGACGGACGAAGGCCACTAGGCCCGTTTGCGTACGTTGTAACGATTTTATTTGTGGGTGTGATTTCAGTATGCCTAAAGTGTACCCTGTATCTTACGCAACCCACCCTCCCTGGTTAACACCTGCTCCTGTGGTTAATACAGTCCTAAGCAAACTACCAAAATCCTTTACCACTTCCTTGGAATACCAACGTCAGTTTTTAATGTTTCTGAGTAATCACTCCGATTTTGTTCCTGTGCACACTGACGGATCAAAATCGGAGTTGGCCTGTGCCTGCGCAGCGTTCTCGAGTACCCAAGGAGCAGTCAAAGCAAAATTAAATCCGCTGTGTAGTGTGTACACAGCTGAACTATTCGCCATGAAGATGGCACTTGAAACTCTTTGTGACGAAGGTGGTTCCTTTGTTATATGCACCGATTCCCTGAGTTCCTTACATTCAATTTCCGGTTTTTCGCTCATGCACCCGATCATTCAGGATATGCATTCCTCCCTGCTGTCTCTCAGCAGAAAGGGAGTAGTTGTTTGGTTCCTTTGGGTCCCGGGGCATGTGGGAATAGCCGGAAATGAAAAGGCAGACGCTTTGGCCAAAGAAGCTCTGAACGAGGAGTGTAAGTCCACGCTGGTAACTTACGAGGACCTACAATCTTGCCTGAGACAGGTAGTCCTAGGGCAGTGGAAGGAATATTGGCGCAACACACATAATAATAAACTCCACGACATCAAGCCGGGTACGTCAGTGTGGCCCTCTTCCGTCAGGAATAGCCGAAGAGAGGAAGTTGTCATCACACGTTTGAGGATAGGGCATTGCCCTCTGACCCTCTCATTCCTCTTCACGGAAGAGAAACAACCACCTCAGTGTGATGACTGCAACTGTCCTCTCAGCGTTCGGCATATCCTGACGGAGTGTGACAAATACCGTGACGCGCGAAGGCGGCTAAACTTAGGGGGAGACCTAAAATCCGTCCTAGGAGACGACCCTAATGTTATAAGCCGAGTTATCAAATTTCTGAAATTGACGGGACTATTCAGAAAAATATAACTCTCACCCTTTTTTTATAATAAATCACTGTATTCAATTTTTTAATAAGTGCCATAACTATGATAGACAATTTTTATTATTATTACTGTTACATTTATAAATTTTACTACTAAGAATGGGTAGTGGTGCAAAATGACCTAGCCGTCGACGCACCATACAAGTTTTAAACCTACCTACCTACCTACCGAAAAAATCTTTCACCACACCCTTGGAATACCAACGTCAGTTTTTAATGTTCCTAGGGAGTCACTCAGATTTTGTGCCAGTGTATACTGACGGTTCTAAGTCAGAGTAGGCCTGTGCATTCGCAGCGTTCTCGCCTAGCCAAGGAGCAGTCAAAGCAAAATTAAATCCGGTGTGTAGTGTATACACAGCGGAATTATTTGCCATAAAGATAGCTCTTGAAAACTTATGTGACGACGGTGGCTCCTTATATGCACTGATTCCTTGAGCTCCATACAGTCCATTTCCGGCTTTTCGCCCATGCACCCGATCATTCAAGACATACATTCATCCCTGCTGTCTCTCAGTAGAAAGGGAGTACGCGTTTGGTTCCTTTGGGTCCCGGGGTATGTGGGAATAGCCGGAAATGTAAAGGCAGATGCTTTGGCCAAAGAGGCTCTGAACGAGACCGAGTCTAAGTTGACGCTGGTACCATACGAGGACCTAAAGTCTTCCCTGAGACAGGTGGTCCTTGGGCAGTGGAAGGAGTCTTGGCGCACTGCAGGAAATAACAAACTTCGTGACATCAAGCCGGTTACATCAGTGTGGCCCTCTTCCGTCAGGAACAGCCGAAGAGAGGAAGTCGTCGTCACACGTTTGAGGATAGGGCACTGCCCTTTGACCCACTCATTTCTCTTTACTGAAGAGAAACTAAAACCTCAGTGTGACGATTGCGATTGCCCCCTCAGCATTCGGCATATCCTGACGGAGTGTGACAAATACCGTGACATGCGAAGGCAACTAAACTTGGGGGGAGAGCTAAAATCCATCCTAGGAGACGACCCAGATGTTTTAAGTGGAGTAATTTTATTTCTAAAAGAGACAGGACTATTCAATAAAATTTAAGCCTCCTTTTTTTTTTTTATCGCACAATGTATGCGTATATATTTTTTTTTTAAATACGTGACGTAAGTGAATATGACTAATCTTTATTACTTTTACCACGGAGACAGTGTAGTGGTGCAAAATGACCTAGCCGTCGACGCACCCTACAACTTTAAACCTACTACTCAAGGAAATCGACCAATAAATAAAGATCTACTTCACATTATGCTAACCTCCTCAGATCCCGGGATTTCATCCATCAGAAAATCTTCGCCTAAAAAAGATGGACAGTTGCGAAGCGAAGTTCTTGCTTTGCTGGAGGCACCAACTGCTGAAGGAGACGATTTAGATAGTGACGATGATTCTGTGTTTATGTAACGTTTATGTAATGTTTCTGTGATGATTCCGTGAAATAAAAGACAAATGTCAAGAAAGTCATGGAATGGGTGATCGATTTTGACTGACCGTGAAGAGTGATTGGACATGTGTCTGAACAAATAAGTGACGAGTAAGAATAATTTTTACAATTCTTGTTATACTAAATTTCATTCAAATTCCTATGATTTTATTCAACAGGTAATTTTGCATTTACATACAAAGAAAAGCAATTTCTAACGAAAATTTTGAAGGAAAAATTCAAAAATTTGTATTTACGGGCATTGCCCCACCAAATAAGTTGCATCAATTTCTAGCCAAAGATCTTAGTTATCGATTGATGAAAAAATATTCTGCTCTTTTGTAACGCAAAACGTATTTTAAAGAAAAGGTGTGCATTATTTTAGGTATCATATTGCACGGGTTACCTACCGCATGTAATTTTTCTATCAACAAATAACATTTTTTGCGATGCATGTCATTTTCATAGTTTTTAAAATGTATGCAGGTACTACATAGCAACCTTGCATGGTATATAGATATCAGTAACATTATATGCAAACAAATATATTCACAACGGTAGTTATTATATTATATAACCAATATTTAAATTTAAATCTATATTAATAAATCTGTAGGGATATTTGATTACTAAATTAATTAATATGTATTCTTAATATGTCATGAACAAATCGGATGATCAGACCCCTTGCGAGGTGATAAAAATTCTTCTAGAGAAGGTTCTTGATAAATCTCTGTGTACCTATGCTCTATTCTATGTACTTGATCGCTGTAAATTATTATATTGTATTAACATAACTGAAATTAGATTCGGAGTTAGTAATCCCAGAAACTTATATATAGCCTTTTCTGTAAACACTCAATGAGGCTCTTTTAACCACTTGGCTCGTTTTTTTGAAGTTTTTTTCGTTGCAAAGCGATTAGTAAAGCTTACAAAATCAACAATAAGTATCTGAACCAGACATTTATTATCAATTTCCTTAAACAATAAATACTATATTTCCATGATAGTAAAAAATACTACAATTTTTGGTGACAATTGTCCCTCCTTCGAGGGATATTTAAATTCCCGGGGGGAGGTGCAGAGGTGATTAACGAAAGTCGACTGTTGGGATCGCGGCGCCACCAGCCGAGCTGGTGAGAAGAGGTTATATAAGGGCGTGCACAGGAGACCCTCGCTCTCTCTCCCTTTTGCGCTGGCCCTCACTGGTCCCAGACTCGGACTGATTATGTTCCATGACAGTTTTTGTTCTTTTTTGTGTGTGGTGCAAAGTCCTCGGACACAACTACGACCTGAGTGAGTACTTTTGTGTCTCAAGTGGGATTATATTTTTTACGCTGTGTTTTCGCCAGCGGCCCGAGCCGAACTTAGTGACATCTCATCCAGACCAGTTTTTTTTTATTTTGTCGTTGTGTGTCCGATTGGCGATGTTTTTCACAAAGTGTTAGTTGCAATTAATGTATGGAAGTATATGCACATTCAAGCGTTGTATGTATATTAAATTCTTTAGTGTAATGTTGAGTGATCTTTGCATTCCCTCGCGCGTGCACACCCCAGCGACATCGGGAACCCGATTTTAATGGGATTTTTTTCCCATTTCTGGCTATCGCCCGAGCGAGGTGCTTCGCGGTAGTCAGGTTACAATGGCGCCCAACGTGGGGCCGATGTTCGTTGGAGGAGCACGCGTTCCGTCTTCACAGCCATTTCCAATTGATTTTGGTGGGATTTGTTTGGATCGATCTTTAGTTTTAGGTTTTTGGCAGATTGTGTCAGGCGGTTGTGACGATGGCAGAGGGGGCAGCTTTTACTACTTACCGCGAAAAATTAGATTTGGACGAGGAGGGCGACCTTAGCGGTTTATTTCACTCTGCGGTCATGATAGGGCCAAGTCAGGAGCAAGACGGGGACAAAAAATTGGTAGAGAGAGGTATTGCTTCTGAAAATACCGACTTGATGCGGTTTATGATAACGATGAGGGAAGATTTATTACAGTCCCAAAATAATTTTAGAAGGGAGATGGGTTCAAAAATTACTCAGCTACAGGATAGTTTAGACCGACGTGTAAGCGAGCTGAAGCAGTCGACAAACACTCGCTTCCGCGAAGTGCAGGAACAGTTTCTCGGTGTTGAGCAGACTATCAAACACGAGATTAGTTCGAGACTTATGGGTACTTGTAAGGAAGTTAACGAGGCATTACGCTGCATTGATGATGCAAATCAGAACCTAGGGACGCGTTGTCAATCCACCGAAGACACGTGGCTTTGATGGATCAACGTTTCGAAAATGATTCTTGCAAATTCGATGAAAACGTTTTAAAATTGAGAGAGTTAAAACGGGATGTTGATCGATCTGTTCAGGAGGTGAATAAGGCCCTGAAGGACCTGAAGGATCCGGCACCTTCGGCTTGTCATTTAACAGTTCCCAACAATTGCGTCGTTAAACCAAAGTATGGTGGGCGTGACTTTGAACATCCGGTGCAATGTCTTAAGCAAGTGGAGATCTATTTCCAAGTTTATGCAATACCGCCGTCCCTACAAGTAATGGTGGCGATGCAGATGTTGGAAGGGGAGCCGGGATTATGGGGACGAACTTTGCTACCAGTTCCCAATAATTTCGATGAGAAAATAAAGAATCAAGTAACTATGTATATTTCCACTTGAATTTTATTAGGTACTACTAGTTTTAACGCATAGGCGTCATCTTCAGGTACAAGTCAATATTTCTTTTCCACTGGCATATATACCCAAAAAGAAGGAGGGAGGGGGAAGGAGGGGAGGGGGGTAGGAGAGGGATAGAGGTGGAGGGGTGGGTTGGGGGAAGGGGTTAAATTGTTTTTGGTGAAACCAATAGGTGGGCGGGGAGTGGTGTTAATGGGTCGTGAGGGAGGCTACTGTGGGGGTCAGGAATTCCTATCCCTCCAGGAAAGGGAGGCCTCTAGCAGTGGGGAGTGATTCACAAACACATTGTCATTCACTATAAGTCCATTTCTTGCGTGTCTCCGTATCTCCAACTCCTCCATCTTGTCCATCTTGCACCCCTTTAAGTTCAGGTGCAAAATTTCGGGCGCAAAGTCACTTACGTGACCCTCCTCTAGCAAATGTCTCGCAAAGTGGGACTGAGACCAATTTCCTTGCCGGAAACTTCTCCTATGTTCCTCTGCACGGGTACGGAAGGACCTTCCTGTTTGTGCTACATAGACTGCTCCACAATCTCTGCACTTTAATTTATACACTCCACTTCTATCCAATGGGTCTGTCCTGTCTTTAGTTTTGTTGAAGAGTGACCTTAAATTATTATTATTGTAGTAGGCCACCCTGAATTGGTCTTTCGGGAAGAGCTTTCCAAATTTTTGGGATATTACTTCATAGTACGGTAGTTTACACCATCGAAGATGGAGGAGTTGGAGATACGAAGACACGCAAGAAATGGACTTATAGTGAATGACAATGTGTTTGTGAATCACTCCCCACTGCTAGAGGCCTCCCTTTCCTGGAGGGATAGGAATTCCTGACCCCCACAGTAGCCTCCCTCACGACCCATTAACACCACCCCCCGCCCACCTATTGGTTTCACCAAAAACAATTTAACCCCTTCCCCCAACCCACCCCTCCACCTCTATCCCTCTCCTACCCCCCCTCCCCTCCTTCCCCCTCCCTCCTTCTTTTTGGGTATATATGCCAGTGGAAAAGAAATATTGACTTGTACCTGAAGATGACACCTATGCGTTGAAACTAGTAGTACCTAATAAAATTCAAGTGGAAATATACATAGTTACTTGATTCTTTATTTGAACATGAATTTCCACATAGTTACACCGCAAAGTATTGAGTGCAATTTCGATGAGTTCCGCGACTCATTTCTAAATGCCTTTTGGGGAATTGAAAAGAGGTTTCAACACCGATGGCGCATTACATCGGGGTCCTACATATCGTTTAAGCATGGGACCATGAATAGATATTTCCTCGAGATGGTAGGGATCGCTCGTTTGGCTGAGCCCCCTATGCCCGATCAAGAGATTATCTACTCTCTTATCAGGCACTTCCCGCCCAATATCCAAAACCTCCTTTACAGCGCAAAGCCCACCGAAGTTGCAGAAATGTCTCGTCTATTGGGTCAATTTAGTATTCCCATGTCTCGGCAGGAACAAGGGAGAAATGCCGTTGCGGCGAATAGTAATTCAATGATGCACGTGCAAAATTCTGGGCCGACCAACCCGGAGAATCCCCGTCAAAGGCGAAGGGACGTGCGAGAGTCGAATTCCCGAAACTCACCATTTCATTTCCCACCTCCAATGACGCAGGCCACTCACGCCAGTGAAATTTCGACAGTGCCTGTGCCTCATCCCCCCGAAGTTTCTTTCAACCTCCCCGAAGGTCCTAGCGCCACCAGAGATTCTCCAATGGGAAACGATCGACCTTGGGTTTGACTAGGTTCCCTTGCCCAATGTTGAATACCGAACAAGTGAACCTAAAAATCGTCGGAATCGTCTACTTAGAAGGAAATCCTTACGAGGATTTAATTAGTGAAAGTCCGGAAGTTCCCGTAAAACGTCGTATATGTCCAGAGCTAAAATTAAATTGTAAAATTATAGGATGTCGCGCTTTGTTAGATTCCGGGAGTCAGATATCTGCTGTGTCTTCCGATTTTTTTGATGAATTAAGGAGAGCCGATCCTACCCTCCCCGTGCTGCTCCCGATAAATAAATCTCATGTCGTTTGTGCTGACGGTAGGAGATCAGCAAGGATCACTAAACAAGTGTTAGTAACTTTAAATATTGATGAGATAACTGTGGATGTTGTGTGTTTGGTAATTAAAAATTTGGTGAGACCCCTGATTTTGGGTCAAGATTTTATGTTTGAGAATCATGC
The DNA here is from genome assembly GCA_933228895.1 of Platycnemis pennipes. NCBI lineage: Eukaryota > Metazoa > Arthropoda > Insecta > Odonata > Platycnemididae > Platycnemis > Platycnemis pennipes. The sequence goes on from OW121846.1 coordinate 59,115,185, forward strand.
AATCCTTGATTTTGCTAATAATTGTATTATGTTATTTATTGATAAGGGTAAGAGTGAAAAAATTTGACTCTGATTCTTGTGATGAAGCAGCTGGTTGTAATTATGTGAAGGGTTTGAGTAATGGAGCCAGTGAAATCGAGCTCTCGTTTGACGATCAGAAGGTGGACATAGAGAAAATGGTAGAGACTGCTACGGAACTGACCGAGGAACAAGTACGTAGACTACATGCGGTGTTAGAAGAATTTAAGTCTGTGTTTTCGGATCATCCCAGACTTGTGAGGCACTATGTGCACCGTATCCGGTTGACTGACTATACCCCCTTCAAACAAAGATCTTATCCAATTCCTTTTGCTCATAAGCAAGCTGTGGAGGAGCAAATTAACCCCTCAAGCGTGACTTTAAATGGAGGCATTTAATCCCTCAGCGTGTGCGACGCACCGTCTGCGTCCGCTAGAATCCATGTCTCAAGCGTGTGCGGCGCACCGCTTGCGTCCAGGATTTTCATTGGGAATTCTTATCGCTCAGGCTCAAATATATGGTTTTTTCAGCGAGTATATATGTGGTCCAATGCCTCCTGCCTTCGTCCTGGTCCTCCTACGTATCTGTGTTAATGTTTATGCATCAAAAAAAATTTTTTTTCAAATGATGCCTGGGAAAGGGAAGGCTCTCTCGCAGCCCAGCGTCTGGTGTCTCCATACGAACGTATTTTTTCCCTCTCACGATCTCCTTTATGAGCTTCCAGAGAGATGATACGGACGTCCTGATGCTGAATGCTTTCGTCTGTGGTTCCTTGTTATCTGTTTTTCTGTGTCAACATTTCCTTTCTCTTTCATCGTGGTAATAATTACGAAGCCACGGTCCTTCCAGGCATGGTCACTCCATGCCTCTAGGAACTTCGAAGACCTGTCAGCTCCGGTATCTTATTTACGATGTTTGAAGATAAGGGTCGAGTTACCCTGACGCCTATGGTTGAGTCGGGGGCTTAGTTTTTTTTCTTCGTTGGGACCGTCCCGTCGCTGACCCCTCTTTAGTTGACCATGGCTTGTAGCTCGCGTGAGTTGTCCGATGAGCAAGTGCTTGACGTTCTGGAAGATGAGAGTGCAGAATGTTCAGATACAATTTCTGAGGATTCAATTGGCTACTCTCTGGATTCTAGTTCCGAGGAGGAAGAACCTCCTCAATTGTCTGTGAATACCCTAGATAATAATTGGGAAGAGATCGACAGTGCTAATCCTCCTGTGCCTTTTGCGTGTGATTTGCTTGGGAAACAAATAGTGTCTGTTCAGTGTGCTGCAAATCCCCTGGATTATTTTGAGTTATTTTTCGACGATGATCTAATTGCAATAATAGTGACTGAAACAAACCGCTATGCAGAACAGTTTCTTGCCCGTGAGAAAGAAAAAATCTTGGCCCAAAAAAAATCGCGCTTTCAAAAATGGGTTCCTACAACTCCGAGAGAAATAAGAGTATTCCTAGGTTTGGTTATGTTGATGGGAATAATTCAGAAACCAAGCCTCAGAATGTATTTTAGTAGACAACATATATTAGAAACTCCATTTTTTCCTAATGTAATGAGCGAGGAAAGATTTTCATTACTGAATAAATTTCTCCATTTTGTGGATAACACCAATGAGGAATTAGTAAAAAGGGATCCAAAACTGTATAAAATTTTACCAATTAGTGAATATTTAAAAAATAAATTCCAAAAAGTGTATGTGCCGGGAAAGGAAGTCAGTGTTGATGAATCACTGTTATTGTGGAAAGGTAGACTTTCTTGGAAACAATATATTCCCATGAAAGCTTCTCGGTTTGGGATAAAAATGTTCGAACTTTGTGACTCCGTAGGGTATTTATGGAATTTTATTATTTACAGTGGCTCAGGGACCAAGTTAGGTTGTGAAATTACAAATGACAAAGACCTTTTTTCAACAAAAGTTGTTCTAAGTCTATGCGAGAAACTTTTAGACTCGGGCAGATGTATTTATATGGACAATTACTACAGTAGTCCTGATCTGTTTTTGAGATTAGTTCAGAGGACAACAGATGCTGTAGGAACAGTGAAAATTACACGCAAAGGCATACCAGCAAATTTTAAAAGGAAGCTAAAGAAAGGAGAAGTGGTTAGCGCAAAGTGTGGGAAATTAGTTGCATTGAAGTGGAAGGATAAGCGCGATGTGACAATGCTAACTACTAAACATTCAGACCAAATGCATCCCGTTATTCGGAAGGGTGGTTTAGAATTTGTGAACAAACCTGCGTGTGTAATAGATTACAATAAATATATGGGAGGCGTAGACTTGAAAGACCAACTTTTAGAATCATTCTTGCTAGAAAGGAAAAGGACAAAAGTGTGGTACAAGAAATTATTCAACCATTTCGTAAATATAGCTGTCTTAAATTCTTACATTCTATACTGCAAGGCTGGTAACAAAAAAGATCATCTCTTGTTCCGAGTAGAGTTAGTCAATAAAATCATAGTCAAGTATCATGGACAGAACATCGAGAAACGCAAAGGGCGGCCCTCAGATATGGATACGGAATGTACACGCTTGACAGGCCAGCATTTCATTGAAGAAAACCCAAGAACAGAATCATTGAAGGTTGGAAGAAGAAAGTGCGTGGTGTGTACGAAAAACGGAAAGAGGAAAGATACAAGATACAGGTGTAAAAACTGCCCAGGGGCCCCGTCACTCTGCCTAGACCCCTGTTTCGAGAAATACCACACTCAGGTCCACTACTAAATGCCGGATATGGAGTGCAAGAAAAAATTAATGACACGGAAAAATGTAAGTATCCATTTATAATAATGTAGAGAAAACAATTTTGTATGGACTGTAATTTTTTTAAATTTTTTTGAAGAGCAACTACTGTGTTAAAAATATTTATGCTAACGTCTGCACAAATGGTCGGCACTGCCCAGAAAAAAGCACCCTGAGCGAATTAAATACCTCCGATTAAAGTCACGCTAGAGGCATGGGATTTAGCGGACGCAACTGCTGCGTCGCACACGCTGGAGGGGTTAAAGCCATGTTAGACATGGGAGTGATCAAGAGAGCACAAAGTCCCTATAGTAATCCATTGGTGGTGGTAGTGAAGAAGGACCGGTCGGTGCGTTTGTGTTTAGACGCACGTAAACTTAACTCTCTAACTATTCCGGACCGAGATGAACCCCCACCTATAGACGAGGTCATCCGTAAGTTTGCCAATGTTCGGTATTTCTCTATAACTGATTTCACGTCATCCTATTGGCAGATTCCTTTGCACCCAGACGACCAACAGTACACTGCTTTTGTTTATAATTCTTGTACATATGTGTTTACTCGCGTCCCGTTTGGCATGAAAAACAGCGGGGCCACACTCATTCATTCTTTGGACACCATTTTGCACCCAAGACTTACGGCTTTTTCCACCACTTACGTCGACGATGTGTTAGTAACCTCAGAGACTTTCGAGGAGCATTTGAATCATTTAAGATGCCTGTTTAGCACTCTTCTGGAGGCGAACATGACGCTTAAAGCTAATAAGTCAAAATTTGGTTGCAAGGAAGTTCCATTTTTGGGCTTTGTTCTGTCCGCAAGTGGGATGGTCCCCGACCCAGGGAAGATCGCAGCTATTAAGGATTTTAAGGCCCCCCGAAACCTAAAGCAATTGAGGGGATTTTTAGGCCTTTGTAATTTTTACAGTAAATTTGTGAAAAACTATGCCATGCTTACTATTCTACTCTATTACTCTATTGTCGCTTCTCAAGAAAGGCGTCAAGTGGAAGTGGGATGACGAGATGCAACGCTCCTTCGACGCAGTGAAGGATGCTTTTTTAAGTTCTGTTATGTTAAAATACCCAGACTTTTCTTGGGGAATGTTCTTGCAAACCGACAGTAGTGGGTATGCATTGGGGGCCGTGTTATTTCAAAGGGACGACCAAGGCAACGATTGCATCCTGACTTTTATAAGTCGGACTCTAAAAGGGGCAGAGTTGTTTTATTCCGTGACCGAACAGGAAGCCCTAGCAATCATATATGCTCTTCAAAAACTGCATACGCTAGTGCATGGCCAAAAAATAACCATTATAACTGATCACAAAGCATTAAGTTTCTTACGAACTTGTCATCTGGCAAATAGTAGATTGACCAGGTGGACTCTTATTTTAAGTGCTTACGACGTTGACATTGAGTAACAGCCAAAAAGGCTAAACACAGTTCCAGATTGGTTGAGTCGGAACCCCAGTCAACGTGAATCTCAAATGCCCACCACCAAAGAATGGTACATGTTAAATTTTATAGAACCTGACATTTCGGAATCGCCTGAGGAGGACCTCTCCAACTTGGCATCTTTACAGAAAAAGGACCCCGTCGTTTCCTTAGTGAATATGTACTTGAATCATTCCCTTGATGACGACAATCCACGTTTTGCAAGGGTGGCTAGAGTAGCAAAGCGATGTGACATTTACAGAGACGTGGTGATTTATAAGGTGCGGCAAGGGAATTCAGAATGGAAATTGTAGATACCTAATGAACTTCAGACCAAGATTGTTAAATACTTCCACACAAAATTCGCGCATTTCAGTTCCCAAAAGATAATAAAATTGGTGCAGGAGCGGTACTACTGGCCGAACCTATGTAAGACTGTGCGCAGTGTCCTTGGGAAGTGTGAAATATGTCAAGTGACAAAGTGCCCCAACAGGAGCTTTGCTGGCCCGATGGCTAATATCATACCAGATGGACCTCGTGATCTTTATTGTGTGGATATTTACGGGCCTCTACCCAAGGGGAGACTTAAGAATCAATTTGCTTTGGTCCTAGTGGACGTATTTTCCAAATATGTGAATGTGTACCCCATGAACAAGGTGAATACCGATAACTGTTTGCCTTGCCTCCGCTTGTTTCTTTCGAAATGCGGACTCCCCAAACGTATTTTAAGCGATCATGGCACGCAATTTGTGTCACGAAAATGGGTGGAATTCCTCACGGAACAGAATATAAACCCAGTGTATTCTTCCATAAGGCATCCAAAATCAAATCCAGCTGAGCGGGTGATGCGAGAAATTAGTTGAGTGCTTCGTGTGTATTGTCGAAACCATAGGGATTGGGTGGAGATACTCCCCAAGATAAACGATTGGTTCAACATTACTTACCATGAAAGCATCCGTATGACCCCTATGGAGGCTCACTTTGGGGTAAAGCCCAAAGAGACTTCGAACAATTTTTTCAATTTTTTCAACAACAACGGATTTTTTTCCCATTTCTGGCTATCGCCCGAGCGAGGTGCTCCGCGGTAGTCAGGTTACAGTGTGTATTGCGGGGTAGTCTACACTCAACAGTCACACTACGCTGTACTTTGGTTTCAAGGACAAAATTTGCAAAACTAACTTCAGATTCGGCTTCAGCAACCACAAAAACCTATACATGGCGATTTTCATTGACATAAAAAGATTTTCCTATTTTGGCCACCTCTTAGGTAATCGGTAACTGTGCGCTAGTGCTCTGCCGCCGTGCTAGGCACCCTTTGAATAGATCGCTACATTGTCGCAACTACTAGTGCTGTGTGTTCCTTTTCTCTGGGATTTTATCTGGGATGAAGACCGCGAAGTTGACTATGAGGATGACGAAGACAATGTTTTTAGGGACACAGTATATAAGGACGGCGACGTCAATGTATTAAAATTAAATTACAATAGAAGAATGAGCATAGGCGCAAGTGTGAGACGACGGGGCAAGGGGAGGGCCGAGGGTTCGACTTCTACGCAGTCAGTCACGAACGTCCGGCCAAGTTAGTTTCTTATTGTTACAATTACATAATTTAGTGCGTAACGAGTGATATTATATATAAATGAGTGACAAAGATAGAAAAAGACAAAATAACTTAAGTGCGTATTTCTATACAAAAAAAAAACAAAAAACGGACGATGCATTTACGGAGACTGGTAAAGGGATTGAATGTGATGGTTCTCATGTGCATCCATCCTTGCTTGCGGCAACTACGTCAATGCCAACACACATGAAACACATCCATTGGCAGCGTCAGCCACCGCTAGTTACAAGCTGCAGGAACGTGACATAGGTAGGTATCGCGATGCCCCTGTTGGAATGATTTTGATATTTTGTTGGTAATACTTATTTTGGTAATGTAAGTTTTTGGATTTTTATCTTTTATCTTATTAACCAATTCAGTAATTGATTGTCATACTTGCATAAGTTACATAATTTAGTGCGTAACGATTGATAGTATCTATAATGAGTGAAAAAGAAAGACAACATAACTTAAGCGCGTATTTCTTTACTATTACTGCCAAACAATATATATTCCTTTTCTAGATTATTTGTTAAAGGAAATATCATCCAGGTTCCCTAACGCTCAGCTGCAAAAAAATTGCACAGTTCAAAAGCTGCTGTCACATAACTTCAGTAACGAAGATATTGAGGATGTTTTGCAAGGTGCTGAATTATATAAAGAGGACCTTCCTTGGTTTTAGCTTTGAAGGGAGAGCTAAAAATTTGGCAAGAGATGAGAGAAAATATTATGCCAAAGTCTCCAGCAGATGCCTACAAAACAGCAATGGCGCTACCAAATATTAGAACTCTATGTCAATTGTTGTGCACGTTTCCTGCGACTTCTTGCACTGCTGAGCGATCTTTCTCCACCTTACGCCGATTAAAAACATATCTTCGCAGCAGAATGACAGAAGATCGTTTGAATGGATTGGCTTTAATGCATATCCATCAAGACATTGTATCAAAAATGAACGTTAATGAAGTACCAGACATCTTCAGCAGGAAACATATAAGAAAACTGTCATTATTATATATGTAACTTAATAATATTTTCATATTAATAACCTTTATATTAAAATAAAGAGTATATTTCGTACAGTAATTGTTGTATGTTGTTTTTTGATCCCAAATATGAGAAGACCGTTTGCCCATCAGACCCTTGTGCCCCCCCAGAAAAAAATCCTGGATCCGCCCTTGTGCTAAGATACCCATTTTTCTTTCTGTAGCATCTGCATTTTATTGTCTTTCCAGATTTCCTCAACCGTAGAACACTGGTTTTCTGAAGTTACCTGTAACATTACGAAGTTGTTAAAAAATACATCTTTGAATGAGGGATCCTTGAAGTTTCAACGAAATTAGTTTTTATAAAAATTCACAGCGACCATTCAAGGCAAATATCCAGTTTTCTGGTTTAACTATCCTCTTGAGTGCTACCAGGAGATTATTTTAACAAACTTTCAGAATTTTTAAGGATGGGGTTTTTGAAATCTCACTCTTTCAAAATGCAACTTTTTTGCATTTTGCATACTTTAGATGATCCATTCCAGGGGCCGTATTCTGTAACTCGTTATCACCGGTGATGAGTCTTCACCAGTGATGAACATCACCTATCACCAATCTTCTGATTCTGTAACGCGATGAGGTGATGTTCTTCACCCCAAACAGGGTGATAGCACATCACCTCCTCAATAGCCGCCCTTATCTCATCACCCCCTAAATATATTGAGGTTCCGCCATCATGTTAGCAAGAAACAAACATCGTGCGTTCATAAATAACATTAATGTAGGGACTCTGACGCAATTTAAACGGAAAAAATAACACGTGCATATAATAACAAAAATTAAAATAGTATATTTATTGTCATACAACTCTAAATTAATGTGTTTTGACGTAAGTAAGAAACGACCTGTGTTAATCTATCCCAAATTTTGCATACCATCCAAAATTTCAGGGGCAAAAAGACATATATACAAGCATTGAAATAAATATTTATAAAATTGCTGAAACAATGGCAGAGCAATAAAAACATCTCTAATTTACTTAGAAAAGTCGAAATTGCTTCTATGAGCATAGTAATAAGATTATATGGAGACCAAAATACATAATTGTTGACAACGAAATAGAGCCAATTAATTTCCCTTTGACGAGTAATTATGTTTGTTTAAATTATTACAAATATATTGGGTACGATTTTACAATCGAGGAATAACACACGTCTATATGGTTCTGATAGGTACTGTATTCAAGGTCTGTTAACCAAGCCAACAATCACATCTCCAAGTTACTATACATACACAAACAAGATTAGATTCAGAGTATTTGGGGAATATTTTGACACAAACAATTTGAGCAATTAACAAATTTTTCGGTTTCTCGTTATATATTAACGTTTGTTTTTCGCAGCTCGCTTTCTATCGACTTGTACGATGATGATATACCTATTTATTACGCGAATGACAGTGTTGTTGTTTACATTTGTCAGTCTTTGCAAACAAGTGAAAAACACCATTTACGCTGTTCATGATTGATATTGTGGAAGTTGAAAATAGGAAACTGAAAAATTAATCACATTCACCGTCTTCACCGTGGTTTATTCACGTATCACGATAGAATATGGTGCAATTGTTTTTGTTGATATTCAGTAAAACAAAGTAATCTATTGTTCACTTCGTAATATTAATCCTACTGTTAATAATCACCTAGCCGGGTTATTAGAACATCATAATAAATATTATCAAACATATCATTACTCGAGAAACCATTACTACAAGCATGAACATACATGTTCGTGACTACAAGCATTTAATTTGCACATTACTTGCCTGCCTTGCAGTCATGTGACTCAACTGGCTCTCTTTATTGGCTAATCTAATTTTACCAGAACTAGACGGTGCAATTTTTCATAGCACCCTCATCACCGGGTGAAGAAACTTCACTACCCAGTTACAGAATCGGAAACGTCAAGGACGGGTGAAGTTTTTTGGTGATGTCAATCACCGGTGATAGATATCACCCAAGTTACAGAATACGGCCCCAGGAACTGTATGCATTAAAAGGAGAGATAAAATTATTGGGGAGAATGACCAAACAGGGCTACAGAATGGTCCAATTGTTTGGCTGATTAAATCCCTCTTTAGTTATAAAAAAAAATTCCAAACTTCGATAAAAATGTAAATTTTCCATCTAACAACAAATTATTTGATTAGTGTTTAAACATTAATTGACTGTTGTTCAAGTTTTTAGAGTAAGGTGCACTTCAAGAGCATCAAAACAAAGAAAAGTAGAAGGCTCTAATTAGAGCTGGGTCGAATCCACTTTTTCCTCGAATCCTAATCCCAAATCGAATCCAACTAAGATTTGAATCGAATCCCGAATCTACCTTTCTGTTTATGAACATTGTGATGACAGGCATGTTTCCTTTTCAAATAGTTATCATGCAAAGCAAAAGTGAATGCATGTGCAGTAAGTGTTTGTTATATCTGCAGTTTAATAAACAACATAACACTACAAAAAAAATCTAAATCGAATCTGACCATATTATTAATATTTATTGCTGAAAAACCAAAACAAATTAACTCATTCAGGATACACTAATGTGTTTCCGACAAAATTATGCATTTTTCACTTTGTTCCAATTTACACATAGAACAAAAGAAATTTCACATGATCACTCAGTAGTTGAAGACTACATTTTAAAAAAATATATTTTTCTTTAAGATAGTATACATTATTTACGTTTGACCTTCTTTAGCAGTAAAAAAAATTCTATATTATTTTAAAATATCGCCCGTATTTACGCGTGTAAGCCGTGCACCTTTTTTCCCGAAACGCCGGAGAAAAAATGGGGGTGCGCGGCTTATACGAATCCTCCAGATTTCGTGTTAGCCGCGAACCATTTTTCCTCAGATTCCTGTCGTTTTCTCTCCTAAGTTTCGCATTCTGTCTAGTAGTAGTGGTATACTAGTCTTCGCAGCATGGTTTAGTAGTAAATCGTACATTGTAAAGTATTCTGAAATTTTGAAGTATGTAATTAAAAATAAAAATCCGCGTTTAACAAAGTCTGAGCGTACAACGGTACTGGAAGAAACACTAGATCAGAAACACCATTTGTCAAAGCAATAGATTTATCGTGTATAGATCGTAAGTAGGACAAGATGTAGCACTGATATGTATTTAAATATACTGTATACTGTAAGCTGCCGCAAGGAGTTTTATGTTTTTTCAAAATCGTAAGCTGAGTTTGTTTCGGTATCACGTATCTGTAGCAACATTTTTACGTACTAATAGATAGCTCCTTTTGCGTACATATTAAAGCTACATTCCAAAGACACAACAAAAAATTTGTTACGTGGTGGCAATAGTCGTATGCTCAGAGAATATACCTTCTTACTATCCGTGCTATCCGCTCCAAGCGTGAGAGTAGTAAACGCGTTCGAATCGATCATTTAGCATTTTAAAATAATTTGCTATTATCACCCTAAAATGAATTCTGATGTGAAATTTCGATAGTTTCCTGTGAGTATAAAGCTACATATTATAAAGGATGCCGAAAAAATAGGAAATCGAGCTCCATGAAGGAAATATGGTGCATCTGAATCTAGCAGTGACGAAAACTAAGAATGAGAACTGTTATGATATGAATATTGATTAGTGATTTATGATTATATTTCCGGGAATGTATTTTTCTTTAGTTTTATAAGAATTATAATTGTTATTACATGAGCTTAGTTTTTTCCGTGTGTTCCCAAGACTTTTCGGTGTTGTTAAATCGTCCCAGTCCACAGCTATTACGCAGAGAGCAGACGAGATCACCGCTATCAGGTACGGATGGCGTTTGGCTTTTTTTTGTTGATATGCCAATGATTTCCTTAATAATAGAGTAATCACGGGTTGAAATTGTATATATTTTTGCAATTATTTCAGTTGGATGTTCTTTTGAACAAATGCCGTTTTTATAGCTGGATGATGTGATCGTATGAAACTGTGATTACTATGAGATCCTACGAGAAACAGATGCACAGTAAAAGAGGCCGTGCATTGATGACGATCGTGACGATAATAACACGTAATTCAATCAATTAATGAGAAAGACGTGCACGTAATTTAGGCACAGCATTTCTATTAAAGAACGTGCATTCATGTTATGACAAAATGATGCAGACTCAAGGGAAAAAAAATATTTTTTCGATAGAAATAACTTTTTCCTCATGAACCTGCCCGAAAATAGGGGTGCGCGGGATACACGAGGGCGCGGCTTACACGAGTAAATACGGTATGTTGGTAAACCCCGTATTAACACTAACGACTGCATTGTGCCTGCCATCTTACGGCAAATGGAGAGCTATCTCCGCCTACGAGTTCACAAGCAAAATTCCTCATGCATTTATCTACATCTAAATCACATTTTTATGATGAAAATTGCATCTTACGCTTTGATGCAGTAAAAATTGACGTGTTTAAGAGAGACAGTGAAAACGATGAATTATGTGGTTATGGCAATGAAGGTTACAATAATATTCTTAAGAAAGCTTTAAAAAAGGTTTGATAAAATAAAATAGCTCTTTGGAATTCAAACTGGATTCGATCGAATCCAGCCAAAAATTTCGAATCCTCGAATCCAGTAAGATTCGGTGGATTCGGGGGGTTAGGTGGATTCGAGAACCCATCTCTAGTTCTAATCCAAATATGTAGTTTCAGAGCAATAGAGATTTGAAAAATTGCATTCTGCACCCCTTTCACAATTAGCAGCATTTTTTGCAATTTTAAAAATGCTGAAAATCAGTCAAAAAAATTTTTTTCCCATAACTTTTTGTGGGATGATTATTCTGTCATATAGGACTAACTAAAATATTTATTTCAAAAAAATTGAAGAGGGTAACCTGACACCCCATGCTCGAGTTGAAATGGAATTGGTGAGGTGTTGTTGTGTAAATTTTGTATAGTTCATTTGAATTGGACTTCTGGCAAATAAAGGTATTTATTATTATATGTTGATCGTTTCTGGTGTAATTCCTGTAGAAGCGGTTGGATTTATGGCTTTTCTGGCAACAGATAAATTGTTTTTGTGTACAGAATAGTTACTGCACAACCTAAGTTTCGACTACGCAGCATAATTATCAGTTTACCTGACGATGAGGTGTCGTAGAAACATCCATAACATAGTTAGTATATCAAATATTAAACTGCATGGCTAGTAGGAGTATTAAATATTCTGTATGGAAAACCAAAGTTTACTGTCTTGTTACATTTTCGTGTTGATTATCACACTACTATGAAAACTATTTTACATTTAAATCTAGTATGCTTAAAACCTACATTGATGGTTACCAGTAGGTAGACCACAAATGGCAGACATTTGCACCTTATTTCAACCATATGTAGATGTAATGTAAACCAAAATAAGACATTTACATAAGGTAAGAGGCAAACCTTATGGTTTGCTGTGTACCAGATGTAGAGGTTAAAATTAGGTCTACATTAGGTTCGCTGCAAACTTTGCATGGTTACCACCCAGCCAGCACACGGTAACATGTTTACGTAAAATCCTCGTAAACTTACCACATATTTACGTAAATTTCAAATAAATTGAAGGTAAAATGTTTATTTGTGCTGGCTGGGCAGTAGAGCAGGAATGGCAGCCATTTGCACCGTTTTTCAACCACATGTAGACGTAATTTAAACCAAAATAAGACATCTACATCTGGAATTCAGCAAACCTTATGGTTAGCTGAAAACCAGATGTATACGTTTAAATTAGGTTTTCATTAGGTCTAGTGCAAACTTTGTACTCTCAGGGATCTGAGCTAGTCATATTTCTCATACCCAACTATCTACACTCTAGTCCTATCTTATCTATCCACCTGTTTCCTCTACAACATATCTACCTATTACTTTTCCCAACGACTGAGTAAATATTTGGGAATCTTGGGAGGCCATATATATACAGCTCCTAGTTGGCATTAATTCAATTGTGATAATTAACTTTACTAAAAGATAGACATGGGGGGGGGGGTATTTTGTGCTCTTAACACTTTTTCCAGATTACCATTTTGTGGATAAAAATAAAAATGACCATTATAACTGCTATTCTTTCAACTCCAGGAGAGATAAATAAGAATATCAACATAAACCCTTTCCCAGCCTTAGGGCCCAAAACCGCCCATCTCCAAATGTCCACTTCGGGCCCAACTGCCCGAATCCGTCCGAACTACCGATGCCAGTGTACCTTTAAAAGAAATGGGTCCATAGTGGGGAATAGGGGTATTTAAATTGGACTGGGAAAGGGTTAACGTGCAAATCGCAGAGAACCAATTGCAATAAAGCAGAAGACAGTGACCGAAAATGTGCTGCGAAGTTTGATAATGAGGTGATATGTCAGATATTCCGAAAAATTTAGCTTTCAACTTCTAAGAAAATAGTCATAAATGTTAACAAAAAGGCTGACATGGAATAGAAGCGGAGAGCACTGCTTTGGCACATTTTGTGTACACTATTTCAACAGTCAGAGTAGCGTGCACCAAGCGGCATGAAGCGGAAGTGGAGAGCACCGCTGCCGTACATTTTGTGTATGCAATTTCAACACTCGAAGAAGCATACACCAAGTTACGTGAAGTGGAAGTGGAGAGCACCGCTTCGGTACGTTTCATGTAGGCTTTATCAACAGTCAAAGAAGCATGCACCAAGCGGCGTGAAGCAGAAGCAGAGAGCACTGCTTCCGTACGTTTCGTGTATGCTCTTTTAACAGTGAAAGAAGTGTACACCAAACGTCGATTCGCTTCCTAAAGCGAATCAATGCTTGGGTACCCTCCATGACCACTCGAGGAAGTGGAACATTTTCGCATAGACACAGCTATACAAACAGTACAGCTAATTGGATTTTGTTCTATACTTAATTTGAATCCTCTTCTACCTACTCAAAAAACAAAGATGGATGTTGCCAACTCCTGTCATGTATACATGAAAATCATGCGAGTGAATTTTCATGTGAGTAATTTTCATGTGAGGAATTTTCCATTTACATAAAATGTGAACATCATGAGCCTGATATCTTTTGCATGAACATTTGCATGTAAAATGGCTTTCAGAAAAAATTTTTTACTGCTCGACAGCACATAAAATTTAACATATTACACAAAAAATAAATCATGGTTCACTAGAATACAGTTATATATCACCTCCTATCGAATTTAAGTAGTATTTTAAAATTTTAAGTAGTACCTATTTATAACTTACTTGTAAGTAAATCTTTCTGCTTCTTTCCTGGATCCTATTATTTTCACTTGAGCGAAAAATTGGGGGTACCCTTCTATTTTTTCCCGCTTCTGTATCATTAGCATGAAGCTGCAATTGAAGCATGACTGTATCATAACCCAATCAAGAGCTATTGGGAGGTAGATGTTTGTAGCTATCACATCTACGTCTTCACCTGAAAAATACAAAAGGCTCATTATCAACAAGAACATAATTTTTTATTGTATCTCACTAGTTATAATGCAATTTGGCATCAAATATAAAGCAATAGATGAGATAGCATATAAATATTTAGTGTCAAAATAGTTTAAATATTTAGTGTCAAAACGTCCTTGAAATAGATTCACCCTCATTGGGATGTCACAAATTAAATTCACCAAGTTAAAGAAAACATCCATCCTAGAAGCCAGAAGAGTAGAATTATCAGGTGTAATTGATTTTCAATATTTAAGAGCATCATGCACTAAAACAAAAGCATTGATAAAACTCCTAAGCAAATGACAAACATGCATTCATTAACCCTTTTGCTACGAACGCAATTTATAAATGCCGCAGAATTTTCACCCCTGTGAACGAACACCGTGCATAAACTCTGCAGATTTTTCTATGCAAGAGAATGAATGGTGTCTTAAAACGTCGCTAGGGCCAGGTAGGCAGAAAAGGTCCAAGGTGTCATTATGAACCCAACCTCACAGGTCTGAGGACCCATTCTCGGCTTAGAGGCGGGGATTATCTCGACCCTTCTTTGCAGCGCTGGCCTCATTCTCGGCTGTTGTTCGTGGTCACTTGTATGTTTATTAGGGTGGCTACTGATAACCAATTTTCAAATTCCCTGACTCCTTGATGGCTTTACCAATTTCCCTGACCGATCACCGAAAGGTCTCCTATTATCGGAATATTTTATTTCTGCTGAATTAAATTTTCATCAAAACTCAGAAAATGTTAGAAGCTGAAATCAATGCATTAAAAGCTATAAGAATGAAAAAATATATGAAACCTCCACCCTAATGAAAAAATATATTAAACCTTCACAAGTTAAGCCCTCACACAAATTGTACACACTTTTAATACATTTTTCGCAGCCGCATATCCCTGGAGGATATCATATATCCATGGCCGTGTATTTTTCCTTCGGTAAAATTACATATTGACAATGTCTAATTCTTCAAGGAAGAGGAGGCGTGTCATGGTAGTTCTGGGAAGTTGAAGATTACTGAAAAGGCACCGAAGGGAAAGTTAATGGCCAATTTACTGGCGGACTCCGGCACAGGTATCACTAAGTTATGTGATAAATACAAATCAAACCCAAGTTCTTGGACTGGAACAAAATTGGATGGCACGAGTTTTAAAAGTGAATAACAACTTGATTAACGTGGTCATAACCCTTTGATTGTAAGGGGGAACCAAAATTGTTAAAATATTTGTATAAACAAACAAAACATAATAACGCCACTGTGAGCGAAAACAGGAGACAATTAGAAACGGCAGTGTCATATTTAGGAATGTCATATTTGAGGTGGTTTGTGACCTGAATTGCTTCGAGAGGGAGCTAATGGGGACATTCAACTATTACGTTGAGCGTGAAAGGTGGGCAGGGGAGGAGAACTCTCCTAACGGTCTCGCGAAGAGGGGTATGGAAATTGAAGATGATCTCATGTAAGATTTTGTTTACACGTGTGATCCTACTTGTATTACCATTTTAATAATCATTGTCTCGTATTTTTTGAACTGCAAGCACGTATTTACTACAAGCTAGTGTGCTACAACTACCTCTCAACCTGAGTCTCGGAAGTTAAAACTAACGCGAGGTAAAATCTTCTGAAAAACATAGCCTCGGATTCCTTGTGATGAGCAGAATACACAGTGATCATGAATTTTAACACTACTAGGCAAATATCGCATTAAGGATATACAAAAGGGATACATTGTATGACTGGTTCACAACTAAATAACTAAGATTCACAACTGAATGTTCAACGAATTGACAGGGCTTATTCTATACACTTCTATGCGGCAACGGGCATTAGTTTTAGTTGGTGAAATGTTTTGGTGAAATAAAGGGTTGGAAAGACTGCCTGCGGATTCTAAATAACCACTGTAGGTAAACGTAATGGTAGAAAAATAACGAGAATTTCCTATCCCAATTTTTCCCTGTCTGTTACGAGAAATCCCCGACTATTCCCTGATTTTTCCAGATTTCCATAATGGGGTCGTTTACCATATTTTTTTTACTGCTGAATATGATAGAGTTTGTAAAATAAAAAGACCCATATTTTTCCATTTTTTGATCCGTCAATTATTTCTCGAGTTATAAGGTATTATAAGACCTTAAAATATTCAATGTCCTGGTTGGCATTTTACATCCTGCAACCTTATTACTTCAAGAGGCCTACATCATTGATCACTAATTCACCATTTCTCTGATTCGTCCAACATTCCTCTCGCCAAGTGAGGAAGGTGTAAACATAAAGTAATAGGATTAATATTCCGTTGTTTTTTCAATTGATCACTGCTTCAGCTGCTCATGTATTACGTCTAAATGGAATTAGATCAGCTGCTGATATAATCTTTAGCATTTTTGTGATGCTTGAGTAAGAACTTATGGAACTTTATTCAAAAGCCATTTATTTCTAATAATCAACAGCTATCGCCTATGTGGGCCGATAAGGTTAGCCGATTAAGCCGATAGGTTCTTGCAAAGGAGAAGTCTCTACTTTTTCCCAGCCTCATTACATTCCTCTCTTCAAAAGAGAGTTGCATAATCAGAGAAGGGAGAAGAGTGGCCGTTGAGAACTTTGGCAATACCCTACTTCCAGAAATAATTCCGATGCATTCAGAAATAGGTCGGCGTATGTTTTTACCCTCAGAAACATTCCTGACATGTTTTATGACACCCACAATCTCAAACAGTAAGCAGGTGGTGAAAATAGAAGCAAACCTGATCACAGCAGGAAAAGGGTGTATTGAAAGATGTGATTGAAGGAAGAATATTGGGTAAACGTGGCAGAGTGAGGCGAAGAACGGGTAGCTTGGATAGAATGAAGGGAGGTATGAGGGGCTGAAGAGGGACATCGTGTGAGACTAAAACTAATAACAATAATAAATCTCATCACTGCATTCACATCATGTGTTTAATCCACTTGCAAAATCTGAATTGATCATTGCCTTGAAATTAATTGCTCTCTTTTCCATACGTTGGTTGATGATTCCAATCACCAACTTAGCAGAAATTCAGTAGTCTTCGCATTCCCTTGTTACTCTCTTTTTCATTTTCATTTCAGCTATCTATAATTTTTCTACGAAATCCTCGGACAATACATTCTCCTCGCATATCCTACGGACGAACCCTAAATCTCCTAGGCCTCTTTGCACAGTAGTTCAGTAGTTCCAGGTATTCCTTCTAATTACGTTGGATGTGTTATGGTCACTTTGCAGTATTACCCATCCTGTCCATAATACAAATTTCCCTTTAACAAAACCTGAAAACATTATAACATTATAACCTTTGAGTACAGGGCGATTATTTTTCCGTGTGCTTTGCGCCAGTCAGTCTCCTCTGTCCCATATTTTTATCGCTCTACCTTTATTGACCCTCTTGATCCTCACCCTGGGAACACCAAATGATGAGCATGAAGTGGGTGAGGAAGGTGGAGAAAAAATATGCCAACAGAAAAGAAGTACGAATTATCTGGGAATCAAACCATACATGAGCTGGGTTTTGCATCAGTGTATGCATGGCAGAGAAGGAATTGCCAACGAGCGGAGAAAGGGTGGAACAAGTTGTGTTGGTATTAGCCTGCTCTCAGAAAAGCATCAAAGAATCCAGTTTAACGTCCCATACGATGGCCAGAGATCTTAACCTGAAAAACCTTCTCTGCAGTACTCAAATAGGGACTGCCAGGTCTCGAAGTGGGGCCTTTGAATAGGAAAACACCTATAGTTTTCACCAATGTGTTTCACCTATTGTTTCCCCAATTATGGGCCTCCAAATCTGCTACAAGTATTTTTAAGACTTCAACCTAATAATATCCTTAATATTTATAAAGTGAGTTTGCTTTGATATTTAAAATAGCATATGCTTCGGTATGAATTGCCGATGAGTATTCATTTGAAGAAATAACCATATGAAAACGTGAGAGTGCAAGAATTGTGTGTGATTTGTGTGTGTGTGTGATTGTGTGAAAGAAATTCTAAATATTTCTGCAATAATTTTTTCTCATTTATTTCCCACTTGAGCTTGAAACTTAAGGCCTCCGGATACCTCGGAGCCGCCATTCGGCGTGAAGGCTTGCGGAGGGAGAGGCGAGCCTAGCGGAGAGATAAGGTGAATGTGGGGGAAGTCCAGAGAGGGGAAGCCCTAGGTCGGGGAGGTGAATGGAAGGAAAGTGGGGGTATGAGAAGTCGACTGTTTTTTTTTGGTTGGGTTTTCTAGAGTTTTTGGAGGGCATGGGGTCGACTGTGGGGCCAGTGAGTTTTCGGAGGGCTAGACTACAATGCGGAAGCCGCCACATACGTATGCTATTGTCCTACCTAGGCTTGTGCGATGACCGATTTTGGTCATCGATTTTCGATGAAAAACTTTCATCGAAATGCTTCGATGACGATGACTGTCATCGATCATCGAACATGATGATCGATGAATATCGATGATCGATGAATGTCGATGATCGATGATTTACGATGAACGATGACTATCGATGATCGGTGTGGATGTCTCGGTTGGCAGTTTGGTGTGGCTATTAAGTGAAGATTGAATTGGATCAAACTTAATCGGGAAGGACAAGGCCTATTTATTAAAGAGCGAAACAAGCACCAAGTTAAAAATTAAGCAACAAACTTTGTTGTGCTATAATACAATTCTCATTTCCGAATTTTCATCGGTGAGTGGATGTCGGTCGTCCAACACAACATTTCCTGCATCGCTGAAGAACCGCTCTGATGACGTTGAAGTAGCAGGAATACAGAGGTATTTCCTCGCATCCTTCTGAAGGCCGGGATACACATCTTTCCTGTGGTTATACCAATGTAGGACGTCCGAAGATTTGGATATAGCCGGGACCTCCTTGTACATACTTGTGGAGCTCCGCCAGGAAGGGGTCGTCAGCGTTTATTGTGTCAGCAGCACATCTCAACTCATCGACTCATCGGCATTATGATTCTCATCGACAACGATGATTCGTATCAACTCATCGACATCGATGATATTCATCGACTCATCGACATCGATGATTCTCATCGACTCATCGCAGTCGATGGTCGATTGCATTCATCGTCATCGATTTCAGTCATCACACCGCGATGACTGAAATCATCGTCGATGACTTCGATTAATCGACTCATCGCACAAGCCTAGTCCTACCTAATGGTTTCTAAGACAGGTACAACGGCCGTAGTCGACTGACGGCTCATCATCTCGGCGGCTCATGCTGGTAGCAGCATCCCTCGGCAGGCATCATTGTTTGCGATGGAGGTTTCCGCGGGGCGTAGAGAGTAGTTGACTCAACTGCTTTATGAATGTTCCACCAAGTCGATTCATGTCACTTTACCTGCTACCCTGCAGGTGTCTTCAAGTCCTGCAGGATATCCGTCAAAATACTGCCCTGAGAATGGATCGAGGTTGCGTAAAACGTGTAAATCAGTTGAGTCAACCTCATGTAATTTAGGCGCTCATGAAGATTCATATTTAATTGAGATCCTAAAAACAGCACACATCACCGTTTACTTGTATTGTTCTGCATCATCTTGGAGTTTTTTCAACTCTAGCATTCTACTAGCAGATTCATATAAAAAATATTCTACCGTCATTTACCCGGTAGGAATATGAAAGAAGTCAGATAACTATCTATAGTACTTTCTGGCAGTAGAGGGTGATTCTGTTTGGAGAAAACAATGCTATCATTCAAATTTAATAATAAACAGATAATATTCTTACGAATATTCACACTAGGTACTGTACGATAATTTAGAAAGAAAGCCCGTCACAGTGATGTATTCCATGGAGTACGTTATCATTTAAATATGTTGCAATTGGTTTTAAAAATATTTATTGATTTGTTCTAAATTCGCAATCTCGGGTAGAAGATGGTTTAGGTAAGAGGTTTTTAACTTCTCCACCGTACGATTTTCCCGGAAATTCTGATCTCTCTGCATTTTTTTCAGAATGAAACCATGTCGGGTCCAAAAGATAAACATGCAATATTCCCTTTTTGCAATATTTAGCTGCCCCTGTACTAGGTAAAAATAGGCAGAATTTCCATTCAACCACAAATTTCCCTCCCGAATATCGCCGTATTCTGTGGCCTGATGCTTTGTAAATGACTGGCATAAAATGGCCCGGACTGTATTTTTCCGAGGTGCCGAGCCACAATTTGCACACACGACCGAAAGCGGAGGCAGTCAGTCTCTTCAATCTCTCCGTCATCCATTTCTTTCTTTCAAAAGTAATCTGACATAAAATAAAAAAATGACATATTTCCTCGTAGACAATTTAGTGCGCAATGTAAAAATAACTTTTCAGTGACAAAAAAATGTTTCACATTTTATATCTCGGGAATTTACGGTATCATAAAAATGAACCCTTGCACACAATAGCGCGCTAAAACCAGAATTTCAAATACAATATCAATATGCATTAGTTAACAAAAGTCTAAAACTTACGATATTTTTCAAAATGCCGAAAATATGGCATTTTCGAACCAAGTATATTTATTAGGATATATTAGTATATCATTAGTATATAGTATTAGTATATCATTAGTATATAGTATTAGTATATCATTAGGAGTCCAAATATTTTTCACTTGAAAAAATTTCTCACTTGCATTCAAAATTATCAGTTTTTAAAACAATTCATAAAATACTCTATTCTCATGGTATAACATATTCTTTTTGGTAAAGCGTGCAATACAGTTTTGTATTGAGAAAAGCTTTTCGCGTTCTGCGCTTCGACTCTGATGTTCTCCGCTCACGTCTGAAGCAGCAGCGCAGCAGGGCCGGTGTCGGCGGAGCGTGCCCCTCCCCCGTTCGTCTCCCTTCCCTAGCGCCTGCTGAGACTCGCTCTCCGGCTACGTGAAAATCGTCGCCCCGTGAAGGAAAGTGAAAATTGAGGTGCAGTGGTTCGGGATTACGTTCACTGTGTTGTTGATATAGACAGCATACAAAAGCATGATGAAGCTACCTAGAGATGAAAGATTCCCGCTTTTTAAGAGTGTCATAATGAATCATTATGTTCGGAATTTAACGTCATACACGCCTTGGCAATCAGCTTATTTTCGCCAAAATTTGCATTTTTCTGAGGTCAACAGAATTAGGAGAAAAGCAACGAACGAAAAATTACCAGACTTATTTAATAGATGAATCCTTTTTCTCGAAATTTATGCAGAAATCTTTCGTTTAAGTAGCGAAGCAGAGTATTCAAATCAAGAGGCATAAACGTCTGCAGAAGCGTTTTTGGCCGTGGTATCCGACAGCCTTAACACTTATAATCCGTAAAGACATTCAAAAGGTCTCATCTATTCTTATTGAAATCTGCATGTATCAGTTGTAGCATAAATATTTTTGCCATTTACTGTATAGGTGCATTTTTCGAGCTCATTGCGTTATCAAATAAAATTCAACGATAATACAAAAATATTACCGATCATTAACAGATACATAAATTCTGATAACAATAATCATCTACAGTAGAACCTCTATTTTACAAAGTTGAAGGGACCCAAAAATTTGAGCTTTGTAAATTGGTGGGTTTGTAAATTGGAGGTTATCTTCCACTAACTCCTCTGTCTCTGGAACTGTTGTGTCACCAAAACCAGCTGATCTCCAACAGTAGGAAATAGTTTTCGCGGTGACACTCCCATGCTCTGGCAACACCTCGCACAGCATGGAGCAATGTCCATGGAGGCACATCATGCACATAAGAGGCTTGATCTGCGACAAATGTATGTCTACTAAAACTCTGCTGACAAGAATGCGAGTATACATTCAATGCCATTAAACACTATGCTGTAATAAACTTGTCAAATAGTTATGTTAGGGTTGAAATCAAACTAATTACTATAACAAATAATAGTCATCTGCTCATTCAGGGAAAAAACTACAGATATTACGTGAAATTCTCTGTGAGCAGTGTATCTGCAATAAATTGAAATGATTTAAAAATTAGACCTCTATTGTATTGATTCGCTTTATAGTATAGGTGTTATTCCTACGGCTAGGAGAAAAACTTTAGTCAACGTAAATGAAACTAACAACCATGAATTCGAAAAAAAAGTAAATGTTTTTCTACAAATTTATAATGGTATGAACTTGGCTGCTGCAACTGAATTAAGTTCTTATAGGTGTTCAGTTGGTAGATCTCAAAATAAGGGGAATAAGTGAATTAACTCATCCCGCGGAGTATTTTAAGCATATGCAGTTATGCATTACTTAACAAAAGGGGTATATTTAGTGCTAGTCAGTTTGTGTAATAAAAAATACTTCTAATTAAATTAAATAATCTAATTGCATCAAGATTTGAATATAAGTAATTTATTAGTATTTTTAATGAAACTAAGCTTCACGACAGCTGCAGCAAAGAAATTCCTATGGGAATGCTATTTTCAAGTGAAAGGCTGAACAAAGTTCTGAATTGGGGTTGCCGCAGCTATCTTAAAGCTAATGTTAAATAATTCCTGAGAAAATATGGATCCTTTGTGATGACGAGTTAGGTATTCGCAATAGACAAAATGATAGAAAAGGAATAGAAATTACCAAGCCCTAATCTGATTATTTTATGAACTGGGGCATTGTTTTTGAGAATTAGGCGTCGTGATATGCGTCTTTGAACATTTTTTCCTTGGATCATATAATTAGGATTGAATTGCGATTTGGATGATCAGTCTCTGGGATTTTTGCTACAGTTTAAGCATGTCAAAAAGCACTATCCTCACATTCGATTTTACCACATTTTCCCATATGAAATACTTGGACCGAGGGCCCTCTCAACATGACCGATCTGGCTTCAGCTGCTCCTGTCGCGGTATACAGCGATCATTATTCCATTGTACTGAGTTCAGTGCTACAAAATCATTTGAAAAACTTCGTAAAACAGTGGTCAATCACTCCTAGGGACCGGCCTCTCACTTCGTAAATCAGTAAAATGGAGGTTTCATAAAATAGAGGTCATTTTACATGGTTTTCCTATATACAAAGATCGGGACCGACGGAATGGCTCGTAAATTGGTGTCATTTCATAAATTAGAGGTTCGTAAAAAAGAGGTTCTACTGTATGTCATTAATATTATAAGATCAAATTATTTCCTACGACGAAATATAGGCAAAAACTGAGTACATTGGAACGTTTTGGAACTTGTTGACCAAGAAATATCGTCAGTATTAATAAATCTCTTGCTTCGAACTGAATTTAGATTTGGGTCGTCACTCCCTTAAAGGCCATAGTTGCGGAAACCTACGCGACTCATCTTCGAGGGAGTCACTCTGAGCAGCGATCAAAAAGGCTGCTTTTCGGGAAGCCGCACTCCTACGAGCTGACTAATTGTCACAGGCCACCCTTTACCCCCTTTCTTTCTTGGTAGGGGTATTTAAAGGGACAGAGGTGCACTGTTGTCAAATCTCCTTCAACTCGGGACTTAAAAAAATTCGGCCTCCTAAGTGGTAACATTTTATTGTGAACGGGTGTACAAGCTTGTGCAGTCTTGCTTGATGCAATGGCTGATGACCAAAGACTGACGGCAGCACCGCAGGAAGATCTAAGGCAGAAAGTTGTCTGATGGCAGGGCACAACATTAAGTCAGAGGGGAGGAAATTCTGGATGCCAGCTCATTTTGCAGCCAATCGCTGTCCCCTTATTGTACCCAACACCCTCGTATCCAATTAGAACGTTGTCATATGGCTATGAATCACCAGAATTACCCTTCTCTTCCTTCCTTTCACCTTTCCTTCCCGTCTTCTTTCTTGGAAAGATCTTTATGATCTTTATGTCAATCTCTAGCCATGAACATTGTCCTTTCCAACGTAGCAACCTTTACCCCTACCTCTCACTCAGCCCTTATGCCCATCATTGGACCACCTTGACTCAACCGTAATCATGGGAGCAGCGAAGGCCTTTGTGGTGTGCATTCATGGGAGCCATAGTTAGGGGCAGGCGGGCATATTTATGGATGAAAATTATCAGATGTACACCTTCGTTTGAGTTTAGCTAGCAGATAATACTGAAAATATGTTAACAACAACTGGGGGGGTACTACGGAAAGATAAGGGTTACCTGTTGTGCAAAAATATCTTCGTTAAAAACGGACCACTGATAAATAAACTTTTATTAAAAGTGGAATTTTTAGCATGATAAAATGGCCATTTACTTGGAGAATAGCCTTCAATTCATTCAGGGTGTCCACAGAAGTAAAAATATAAAATTCAAGCACAATTCCAGGATTTCAAGGCTAAATTTCTAAAAAATTTCCAGGCTATTACATTACGGTTTTTGTACGAGTCAAAGTGAAGTTTTTCAAGGTCTATGTAGAATATGGATTTTTTCTAGCTTAACCCATAGCATAATATGAATAATGTAATTAAATAAGAAATATGTGATAAATTAAAGTAATTAAATATGTAGTTTTATTGGTAGTAAGAGACTCTCTTTGTTGGTTTGGAAAGATACACTACTTGTTGTTTAAATATCCTCTTTCTAAATTAGCATTTCCTAGAGAAATTACACATTCTTCTACAAGAGGAACTTTAAGAACCCATTGGCTAAAGTCTTCGGTATTCAGCCACTGTTTAGGAATGATGATTTTCCACGTTGATATTTTTTTAGCCATGCTTTTGCATTTTAAGTCTCAAAGCCTCAATTTTCTGATCACTCGGAAACAGAATGTAACATTTTTGTACCAGTAGACTACATAGAAAAAAGTAAAATATTAACAGCCTTTAGTATCCCACATCATCTTTTTTCTAACATAAAAATTAATGTAATAAAACTCTTAATTCAAGTGAGCTCATCCTGAATATATCTAAAAGAACGTCAGCAACTAGATTTCTCAAACAATCATAGAAAAGTTTGTAAAAAATATATTACATAGCCTACCAGTAAAGCCGCGTTTACACTATGTAGCAAAACCTGGCAAATAGTAAATTTGTATAACATTTAGAAAGTTTATATAACGTTTGCTAAAAGTAGAAAAAGTCACTTCTGAAAAGGGCTATATAACACTGCTATATTTAGCAGATTATGCTATATACATATTTCAAAAATTGTGCTATCAATTGGGAATCGGTAAAGATATAACGAAATCCGTGCTGTATCTAACTTTTTCTAATGTTATATAACTTTTTGTTTTATAGCAAAAGTTATTAAGCAATATTATACAGTAAAAGTTATATAACAATGTTATATAGCAAAAGTTACATAGCAGGTTTTGCTACATAGTGTAAACGCGGCTTATGCCTACTTACAATATACTGTAATGTAGGCTAAATCTTGAACAGGATTTTTAAAATACATTTCATATGTAATCATATTTCATATGTAATCTAAGTCATAGTGTTTTTCCTATGTAGGCTGGCCTACCTAAAAGCTGGGGATGCAAGGTATTTAAATTTGGCGAGAATGCAGAACGCCATATGGCCAGTATCGGCTAACTATTTGTCTATCGTCCCACAACGTCTCAAAATATGGTTCACCTCCGATTGTTCCACAAATTGATAGAACATATTTATTGCATACAAGCAATAGTCATTAATTTTAGGCGGCGAAATATCTATGAGAACTAAATGGAAAGAAAGAATGCCATATTTCGCCACAAAAAGCGTTTAAGAAAACATGGCACTGAAACCAAGGCCATAACTACCACACAGTTGAATGTGATCGGATTATCTGTTTGGGCTTCCCCCCTTCATTAGCATGGATAATCAGCACTCTACTGTATTCGTAACCGACATTTTAAAACTGTTACAAGACAATGGGAGAAGTAACAATTACACAGGCCCAAAAATATTGGGTACATGTATTGGTTTATTGTTTGTGTATCATGGGCTTAGTCCGATGCGCAATGAATGAGAACAAAGGGCACTTGATGTGATGCTGAAGGTAACATTCGATCAGTTGACGTCTCTGATCCATACAGTGCCGACGATACATTGAGCCTAACTACTTTTTTGTCGTTTATTTATTCATTCATATCAACAGCAAATCCATTACATCTTGTACAGCTTTCAAATAATATAAAGACATCATTTTTGATCCTATTTATAAAATAAGGATTTTTTGTCTTGAATTAAGGATTTTTAAAATTCCCAACTCAGACCAGAATATCAAGAATAATCCACGAACATTTCCCTGCATTAAAAATTCACGAATAATTCCCGATTTTCCAGGTTTTCCTGGTCAGTGGACACCCTGTTCATTATAACTGGAACTTCGTTGAAAACGGGTTTGATATCTCTATCGGCTTTGACATATGACTACTTCACTACTACATATAGCATGGTAACTAGAGAGAAATGGAATGTAAGAACAACTGTGGGAAATTAGAGGCTCAATCCAGCACCTTTAGATATAATGAGAGCTTGCTATAGCGAGTGATTTCCCAGCCATTGTGAGCACTCATTATACCGAGCTTCCACTGCAATTTCATTGGCCATAAAATTTTTCCTTAGCTTATTATATATTAACGCTTGTTTTTATCAGCTTGCTTTCTATCCACTTATACACCTGTCCTCAATAAAATGTTACCACTTCGGAGGCCGATTTTTTCTAAGTCCCGAGTTGAATGAGATTATACAACAGACAACTCTGTTCCTTTAAAATGCACCGACCACGAAAGACCCACAAGACCGGGGCACAGCCCTCTAAACACTTCTTGGTCCGGCGCCCTTTAAATTTGACTAGCCCTTGGGGCCGGCCATTTTTTGTAATTTTCCAGGGAAGGTACAAGTACAGTTAAGCACCCTTAATCTGGGAATCCTTAATCTGGGAACACTCATAATCCAGCAAGTTTTCCATGGCCACCTACCCTGTACTTTATGAAAGATGAAAAAAAAAACATTTTTTCCAAAACATTGCTTCATCACCTGCCGAGATATTATCCCATTCCATTCTTTATTTTCCCCTTCCGAGAATCAAAATAACTTAAACATTAATTTCTGGTACTTCATGTATACTGGAATTATTCTGCAACTTGAACTAAACATACGAAATTGAAGACTACGAGACGGACTATGACTAGTGTACAGATCGGCCACTCATAATGACGTGCGCATTTTTCATTGAACACTAGACGTAATTTGATAAAATTATTTGTTACCTGCTTTTCTCTCTCCATATCATATTTAATCTCTACGGATAGCAATCCGCATGAGTGCAACAGCAATGGGAGGCATCAGTACTAAATGTTAACGATTGCAGAAAAAGTCAATTAGTGAAAAAGCTTGACGCTGTTGCATCATTATAGCGTTTATCTGCATGGGATGCATTTTCAGACAAAATATTAATGCAGATGTCTGGGGCCCTAGGGACTTTGTAGCTCGGGCGACTCGTATTCTGGGAGAAATCTCGGAGAAGGCGGTTTCCCCAAGCTGTTCACTTGAGAAAGCGCAGAAAGGGATAATCCTTCGAGGGAAGGCAAGAGCTCTGGGCATTTAAACTCTCCACACCAAGGGACTGTGTTGTCAAATCTCCTTCAACTCAGGACTCTAAAAAAATCGGCCTCCAAAGTGGTAACATTTTTTGTAGATGGGTGCTATGATGTTATATTTATTACGTGTATGACAGTCCCCTATATTTGTCATTCTTCGCAGACAAGTGAAAAACACCATTTACGTTGTTCATGATTGGTATTGTGGAAGTTGAAAATAGGACAGTGAAAAATAAATCACATTCACCGTGGTGAATTCCATATTTTACAATAGAATGAGTGATTTTTTTGTTGATATTCAGTGAAATACAGGTAATCTATGGTTCACTACGTACTATTAATACTACTGTTAATAATCACCTAGCTGGGTTATTTGAACATCTAATTAAATAGATATTATCAAACATATCATCAATTGAGAAACCATTACTACAAGCATGAACATGCATGTAGAATATTTCAAGCCTGCCGTGTGAACGGCGGTGAAGTTCACATTAATTGCCATGCAAAAAAATTCACCTGGACTGGGAATCAAACCACGGACCTTGGCTTTCCGGACCACTGCGCAGACCACTATCTACCCAGGATCCCTAATTCGCATGGCAATTTTACCGAGGTTCAAGGTACTAGATGTAGAGCTCTCACAGTCCATCAAGGATGGCAACACAAGGGAGAACATTAGTACATCTAGTACCATGCAAATTAGGGATCCTGGGTAGCATAGTGGTCTGTGCAGTGGCCCGGAAAGCCAAAGGTCCATGGTTCGATTCCTGGTATAGGTGAATTTTTTTGCATGGCACTTAAAGTGAATGAACATGCATGTTCGAGACTAAAAGCATTTAATTTGCACATTACTTGTCAGCCTTGATGTCATGTGATTCACTCTTTATTGCCTAATCTCATATTACAATTACGGAACCATGCAATTTTTCATAGCATTCCTCATCACCAGGTGAAGAAACTTCACCACCCAGTTACAGAATCGCAAACCATAAGAGCAAGTAAAGTTTTTCGGTGATTTCCATAACTAGTGATTGATATCAACCAAGTTACAGAATACAGTCCCTGATGACTGAAATATAAAACAGTTGTAAAAGCAAAATAGTGAGTGAACGATTCAGGAGATGAATGCTTGTTGAAGTTAGATCCTTCTGTGCTGTACATATTGAGAGGCATAAAATTCTCCCATTGAGTATAGAATTCTGAGGCATCAAGGAATTAGTGACATTCAGATAATGATGCATGCAAGGTTTGTCTGAAAAGTAATGTCAGTGATTTTACTGTGAAGCTACTATTTGTGATTCCAGCCAAGGGAGACGCCAACTACTGGCCGTAAACGTAATTACCACGATGGTGAAGGACTGTATATTGCCATCGTAAATGATATCGCGTGCAGAGTCCATTTGAGGAAATTCAGTCCATTGTAGTGAAAATAACAAATTGTTCATTTTTTAACATTTGTATCTAAAATGTGAAATTTGTCTCCTACACTGTAAACTTGCATCCTTCATCATGAATATGAATCTTAAAGCTGACGGTCAATGTGTTGTTTTGGTTCAATTCGTACCCTCTGCTAGGCCATACATGCCGAGAACTTGGAAAAGAAAGAGGCTGTAAGAAAAAGCATCAAATGTTGGCATGCAGTGATGTGATAAATTGTTATTATACCTTATCGTATGTTCATGGATCTCCTTATGAAAATCAGTGACGCTTGCTACGGTGGTGCAGTACAGTTACTGTTCATTACTGGAAAACCGCCCTGGTAAAAATTGTGCCAGAAGAATATTGTTGTGCCCCAATATAATATTTAATATGCTTTAAAGCTTCTGCTACTTTATTAGTTTAGACCGAGGCTAAAATATTTTGCTGGTTGCCATGAACACCTGCTAAGTATACAGTACTTTGTTTATTTATTCATTGCTTGCCAAGAGAGCAAGTAAATCACTTCTGCGATACAAAATATCTTAAGATAGAGGTTCCATTATTAAAAAATTGAAAAGGTATTTTTTATGCATAGTTAATAAATAAAAATAATAACAATTGGAGCAGCCCACAAACAGTAGTTAGTACAGTTGAGCATCTTTAATCCGGCACAGTCGGGACCGAAGTGATGCCGGATTAGGGATTTTGCTGGACTATGGGTCATGCTTGGCAACTGGTCTATTTTTGACGTCCAAATGTTTTCATGGAAAGGCGTCAATTATTTATAATTAGGGACATGACATTTTCGCGAAACGTTTTTTGCGACAGGATTCACGAAATAAGCGACTTTAGGGTTTAATCGCGAAATTAACCGTGTCTTCTTTGAAACGTGATTTTTTTAACGAAATTTGAGATATTTTGCTAATGCCGAATTTTTGTAGCATAAAATATTTTCTTTAGTGATGGCCGGATCGGATCTTTCATTTTTCTCGGTTCCGGATTCGGATCCAAAGACACGGAGTAAAATCGGATCCGGATAGTAGATTAAAAATTTTTGCGGCTTAGCGATCGAAGTGCCCCGTGAATGGAATGTAGGTGCGGTAGATATTGACAAGAAGAGGATGTGTAACTAAGGTCACGTAATTAGATGAAAATGTTCCCGTGCAACTAGAAGCAAAATAAAGATATATGACTTTTTCCCCCCACTACCCCGGTATCACGGGGAAAAAAATACGTACGACATCATGCGGGTAGCCTACATTCACCGGGATCAGGTGTACAACGAGAGCTAGTGTACTGTGCGAAGTTCGATCCCCATCGCAGTTTAATTTTTTCTTTCAGTCACTGCATCGAAAATGTTATCATATTCAATTTCAAACTATTACATCTGAATACTCACTTAATTATACTTTGTTATTTAAATTAGATTTACAAATGCACCACTCATAAATTAAGGATGGTCGGGTCGGATCCAAAGAACCACAGGTCTTTCATTTCATTCGCTGCTGAAATCATATCCAGGGACAGTAAAAATTCAGATCCGGTTCGGAGATTTTAACATCTCACGGCCTCGTGTTCGATGCACCCCGCGAATGGAATGTACGTATGGTAGATACTGACAAGGAGAGGTTGTGTAACTCGGTCACGAAATGAGAAGAAGATTTTTTCCGTGCCACAAAAACAAAATAAAAAAATACTCGTCGTCACTTATTTCTCCATAAGTGACGGGACCACCCTACGGTGTCCCTATTTATATTTATTCAATGACGATGATTTCAATGGAAAGGATGCGAGAGAAAATAATAAAGCCGAATGTTATGCGGGTCGCCTACATTCGCCAGATTCCCGTGAACCTATGAGAGCGTAGTTGTTAAAAATGAGGGCTAGTGTACTGCCAGTCGCGAGTTCGATCCTTAACACTACCTAAGAATACAGCCGTGCTGTGTTCCTAGGGTAATGCTAGTAGGCAGTTAAAAAAAGTAGATTATCAGAAATTTCATGCCAAATTATAAGTAAAAAAAATAATTAAATTAGGTGAAAGGAATTGATTGGAAAAAATTTATATTACAGAATTAAATCGTGGAATCATTACGTTAACTTTAAAGTGTATTTTTGAGTGACCCATTTGTAATTCTAGTTGAAGCGATAGAAGTACAAAAAAGTCAGTATCCACACACAAAGTTTAGAAATGAAGGATGATAAAGTTTTTTATTCAATGGTTGAAAGAAAAATTTTAAACAGTGTAAGAATCGAACTTCATTACCTGCAGTCTACTACTCCACTCTGTTATTGTTATTGCCATTATCTCATTAATTTGCCTTTAACTTAATTTTGCCTACTGTGTTTTTTATGTTGCGTAGGGTAGCCATAACTTCTGTATTGGATCTCAAATGTATGTACTATTAACTGTTTGTTCACATTGGTATGAAGTCTTTATTAATAATATTTTTTAAAAACCCTTCCTTTAAGACTCCTTTTTCCCAAGATTAAACACAGCTTTCACCTTTTTAAAAGATTTTATTTACCGCATTTGTCATTTTTAAACACTGCTTTTGATGATTTTTATTTACCATTTTTCGGTGTCCCTATTTATAACAAAATGTATTCATTTGCCATTCGCTGAGTATTTTTTTAAATCACTGAGAATAATTAGAAAGAAATGGTTTCTTAATTCACGAAGTTATCGCTTAAAAGTATCAAAGTTCCCCAGTGAGTGAAAATAACGAAATCTAAGCATCGTGTGCATCACATTGCTGCACATTTAAAAGTATAATAATATTGTTGGAAAAGGGTATATGTATATAGAATTTGATATTTTTTATGCATTGCTTCGCCCAACATATTTCCTACCGCTCTTGGTTTGTTATTAGCTTATTCAGTGTGATGTCAGCCCGTGGCTGTTGTCCATATGGCCGCCCATCACTACGTCGTGGGTGATCAGACTGGATGATTGCTTAAAGACAATCATCAATAGTAGTCTTCCTTCGACAATTTCAGGCTCATCATCTTCATCCCCACATGGATTTATTGTTATTAATTACCATTTCAATGATTTCATCATCTGTGAAATGCTGTGTGGAGATAGTATCGTGGCTACTAACTATCCTTTCCTCTAAATTTACCAATTCCATTTCCTTTAATTCAAGGTTATAGATGCTGTTTGCAAACTCCATCATCATATTTTTATCCTCAGATACATGATATTTTTTAAATCCCCACTTATTTCGTCTACATCAAACCTTAAAGCAGTAGTAAACTAGTCCATCTCGGCGATGTCTTCAATTTTGTATATTTAGTTCAAGTTGCTGAATAATTCCAGTGTAGATGAAGTACTAGAAATTAATTTCTTTAAATTATTCTGATTCTCACAATTGGAAAATTAACGTTAAGAATGGGATATCTCGGCAGGTTATGAAGCAATGTTCCTGTAAAAAATTTTCGGCATTTTCCACAAAGTACCGGGTGGCAAAATTTCCGGATTATTGGTGTTCCCGGATTAGGGATTCCCGGATGGAGGGTGCTCAACTGTAGTAAGAAGTTATTCTATGTAAAACACTAAATAAAGGACATTGCACAATACAATTCTGGATTTCTGACTCTTTTCTTGGCAACATTTTTGTACAATCGTCAGCGCAACATTCTCAATGACTCAATAAATGGAGGAAGATTTGTGCAATTTTTCATACTATTTCCTTGTACAAATTATAGGATTGCCTTTTTTCTCTTACGAAGCGGAAAATTTATTGTTGAAATCGGGGGTTTAAATATTCATCACCTATTAGGAACCAGAAAATAATAACCTCAAATTAAATTTTTAGTTACCTGAGGTAGTTTGCTGAGGTAGTGGAGAAATCTTTTGGTATATGACGAAAATGATGTATTCGTTCGTCAGTACACCTGTGCGATTTACTTTGTTTATGTGATACTTAGTATGTATCATTTATTTTGACATTTTTAACTTGGCAGTGGTAGTGAAGCTTACTCAATGGAATAAAATACATAGTTCCAGGTTATCACTTAACCTACCAGTTTTTGACAACTGTAGTAGCCTTTTGGTCGATAATATAATCAACGAAAATTCACCACAGCACGACTGGTGGAGTTATTCCCCTCGTCTGCGAAGGCATCTACTTTTGACTCCCTTACAACAAACTCCCATACAACGAGAACCTCCCGACAACGAGGTGAAGAACCAGACCCATGAGTAATGGTTGACCTCTTTAGGACGAATTTGTTCTCGTCGAACGCCGTTTTTTTTTCAGAAGTACATGAGCTGTCATTTACTCTTGAAATCTGAGTTTGCTGTTTTCCTAAACGTTCGTTAAAAATCGGGTGCATGTCTTTCGTGGAATTTTATGTATCAACATGATCATTTTTCGCAAATTTTCGTGACATAACCAAATAAGTCTTGAACCAGTACGCATGTCATTATTGTTTCCTTTCGTTTTTGCTGTGTTATACTGTTACTTTTTTATAGGTTTGCTGCAGGTAGCATAGTGACTAAGACAGGATTAGCGTTGCCGCGGGAGGTTGGACGTATCACAAGCGTTTGCTGCACACAGAACGTTAGCGATCGAAAAAATGTAATGCGCAGTATTTTTAGGTAGACGTACGGCAAATTGATATGCTGCGAAGAAGCCTGACATAGGAATGCTGAGCAAAATATCGTATGCTCTGCATCAATTGACAACTTACGAGTTCATATAGGTGACTTCAATGCTCATCTAAATTGGCTATTGTACATGTAAGAGTGTGGCAGGGGAAAATTATGTTTCTGGCATCTCTGCATGCGTTAATTGTGATTCATTGAACTAACAGTAGAAGAAAGAAGGTGGAACTTGGGCACCACAAAACATTCTGGGGATGAGGCATCAGTAGATCCCGATTTGAGAGAAATTAGAGGCAAAAGTTTCCACAGTTGATCGGGCAATATGAACCGAAAGACATTTTTAACGCTGATGTAGCACGATTTTTCTACAATAGAGATTTATTATGCTATTTTATGCCAACGCGATGGTTCAGTGAAATTAACTCCGCTTTTAATTGAAAAATCCAATACAACTTTAAAAAAATGTTTAAAAAATGTGCAACTACGAACAAAAATTCTTGGATGACCGCTGAGATATTTCGGGCCATTGGAGTTGAAGTTCGAATGGGAGGTCAAAAAAGAAAATTCGTTTGTTTGTTGATCGCTGCACAGACCACAAATCGGAGGCTATAAATGTAAGAAATGTGATGGTGGTTTTCTTCCTGTCTAACTGCACAAGTCGGCTGCAGCTGACCAGGGAGTCATATCCCACGTAAAGAGGGTGTGCCGACGACAATTGGCACAGCATTAACTTAGAAGGATGTAGGGTACCAGCAACCCAACTCTTCTCAGATGGAACATTCTCCAGGCTATGCAGCATCTGTGGCTTTGTTGGGATGCCGTTATACTCACTACAATAAGACATTACTTCGCTAGGGCAGGGTTTAATTAAATTGAATCTAATCGTGAAGTGAATGCAAGCCAGGGGGATGGAGCTTGGGAGGAACTGATGGGCAAGTTAAGCATTCAATACGTTTCATTTGATGACGTCGTTAATATCGACGAAGGTGTAGTGCCATGCCCTGATGAAAGTGAGGCGAGTGAAAAAGAGAACGAAAATATCAAAAGATTTTTTCAAGTAACTCCTTTGAATTTTTAACTCTCCTGAGTCTAATTCACCGGACTGCTACAAAAGAAAATGCCAATTTAAGATATATGTGTGACCTCAAAGTTTCAAGGAAGTAAGATGATAGCATAAAGAACAAATCGAAAGACCGTGAACTGACCGTGAGAACCTTAACGGCGTTGCCCACTGAAATAGCACAATAGCAAAAGTACCTACCATAGAGAAAAAAATCATTCGCCTTGACCATGACTTGAGCCCAGATAACCTTATTTCCGGTGAAGCGCTTTAATCAATTAGGGTACCGCAGTTTTCGCAGTTCACAGTTTACCGCAGTAAAAAGTTTTCCCTCTGGAATTTTAGAAACCTTAAAGGAACAAGATGTACTGGAACTGCTTGACATATGTCAGAAAGCAGTCGATGCCGTGTGAATGGCGTCACCATCCAAACGGTTAAGGATGAATTTTGAGAAGTACTTAGGTGCTTACTATATCAGGGGGTCCGAGTCCCGAGTCAAGTTCATCAGAATCATTCAAGTCTAGGTATATGACTTTTTTCTCTGTGGAACCTATGCTACCTAACATAAGGAAGGTTAAAAATTCCACATATTCCGTGGATATTGCAACGTAATATTTTGCTCAAAAATATCTACTTTAAGAGTGGTGATTAATATTATGGTAATGGAGATGAGAAAATAAACGGAGATGAGAATATATACGGCGTGGAAAATGTTAAATATCACAAAGATTGAATAGTTTCAGAGTTATAAACTGTAATTTTTTCATAAAACTTTCAGCGGATTTTCGACGGCGAACAATGACAATCGTGAAACCTCAATCTCTATTTCCATAATCAAAATACAATGTTGCCCGCAAGCTTCTGATTTCTTTTGCCATTGTCATTGACCATAAAAAAATGAAATAGTAGTTTTGCAATTTATAGTATTAAATAATCCATAAAGTTCGTATGCAGTTCATTAAGCAGCTGTGTTTAACGGAAGCGATGTTATAGAAAGAATGAAATTTACTTTTAAAAGAATGTAGTAAGCAAAACGAAAAACTATTCAATTTCTACATCACCTACCGGAAAAACCGCTGAGCCAGGCAGTTCGCCTTGTACTGTCATGTCCATGATAATTTTGCTCGATTACTCCTACTTCCTGCTTACGACAAGAAAAGCCCCTGATAAAATGCGGATGTGTGCAACCCGCCACACCCTCCGATTAACAAAATCCCCATTAACGAGCACTGAAAAATTTGGGTCCCTTTCGTTAACGGGAAGTTTTATTGTATTAGCCAATTTTCCTCTTGTATATTAAAATGATACCAAGACCAAGAGCCAATTTGATTATCCACAAATATCCACAGTGAATGTCCACAAATTTTAGTAGACCTCCACGAACTTTAGTGGATATCCACTTTATTTTATGCGAATATCCATAATAATTAGTGGATATCAACAATATTTAGTGGATAACCACTAAAAATTAGTGGATTTTTACCCATGGGAAACCTAGTTTTTGAAATATTTTCTTTGAAAGGAGCAGTCAAAGAGGGAGGGATTATCTCTGCTTTTATTTTAGTTTAATGAAGCTGAAGTAAGCTTCTTCAGAAATTATATACTAGGCAGCCTATCCTCATTTTATTGCTTCATTGTTAGACTGTGAAATTTTAATTGCAGTGAAAGCTAGGTAGTACATACACATACCATCCACCATTTCACAGCATGTGAAATTTTTAAGAGTGGCAATACTCCCTCCTTTGAACTGAATGAGTCAATTTGTTTCAATTGAATACAGAGATAAATGTCAATGTGAAACGTTTTTAATGCATAAGTCTACTTATCAACCATATGCAGCAATTTCTGAACATCACTAATTCCTTGAAGCGTCAGAATTTCTATATCCAGTCAGAGTATTTTATACCACACAATATAAACAGTACAGAAGGATATGACTCCAACAAAGTTTCATCTACCAAGCCCTTGTCCATATGGTTTGGAAGATGAATGTTTGCTGGAGTAGAATGATGACATCTCCCAATCCCTAGTGGATAAGATATGTACGTATAAACACATGGTAGTGCCTTCTAAAGGCAAAAATTTCAATATCTAGATTTAATCCAAGAAAAATCTTTAATATTTGTACAGGTTAGAAATCCTGACAAAATCCTGATTTACTATGGGTGGATTAAACTCAAATCCATTTTGCACAACATATGATTAAAAACATAAGACATGGAAAACATGGACGATGTGACTCGGAAAGCTCAGTGAGTTGGTTGAGGATGTAACGTATCAATACATTAATTTAAATCAAGAAAAAACATACAAAAGCCTGAGGCGAAAAAATGATTTCTGCCTATGGCATACTGCAGTACCAAACTTCTCCCTTTAAGAAAGCACATGACAACTACAGCAAAAAAACAAATTGCTTCAGCGAGAACTTGAACAAAAAGTAGAATTACATACTTCTGGTAATTACCATAAATATGTAACTAAAATTTTTGCTATCTTACACTGAGTGTTTTTAAATCTGAATGGTTAAATTTGAAATGGGTAGATATCTCAACAGAGGTTTTAATTTTCAACAAAAGTGGAGGAAAAAACAAATATTGCCAAAAGCATAATTATTACATCTACATCTATATAATACCCTGCGAGCCACAGTTAGGGTGTGAAGCTTGGGGCCATAGCATTATCATGTAGGTAATACCCAAGGGGTGGATTACATGATAATGTTATTTTTGTCATTTTCTGTTCAAAAGTACTCCAAAATGAGGGGTCATCTTAGATTGGGGCAAATAGGGTAATAAAAGTGATGACTGTCATGTCCAAGTTCAAATCTAGAAAAGAATGACCAGTTACCTTGAAGAGCAGTTATCGCCTTGTGTACCACTGAAATATGGGGAATTACTTGCAGCAGAGTCCCCTCCCATTTGCATAATGTCCCAGGGCAAGGACACTGGCATAATCTAAACTTGCATATTTCCTCATGCAATTCTTTTTCTGTGACTAGTAGAGATAATCTACAGCCATTGTTGGTGTACTTGCATGGAAATCTGACCCGATAGGCCACCTTTTCCATTGCTATGTTGCGAATATCTCCTGAAATATAAAAAAGTATTGAACCCTAAATTAAACAAGGTTATACTGTAATTAGAGAATAAATTGTGGCTAAACATACACAGTGGAAGATCAATAATATAGAATGTGCAGGACCAGATGCGTACTGGAATCTACAAACTTCCAGTCTTTGTATCACTTTCCTTACATTAGTATGACTGAAAAACCTGTTGTAAATCATCACATAAGATTTATGAACAATGAGAAGGTAAGTGATGTGAAAAACAAAGATGGTTATTACCACACAATTCATTTATTGGAAAAATATTAAATAGTATGCATTTCATTCTCATCTGATGAATCATTCATAAAATAGGAGAATCCAGATGAGACCATTTTAAAATGGGAAAAATCTCACTTGGTTATACAATCTAACAAGAACATCAATCTTTCACATGTCCCTACAACTTTTTTACTCTTAAATATGTTCTGGTCCTTTGGGTCGAGGGTAATATGTTTTCATGCATCCAACTTTATACTGTAATCAGCCTACTGTCACCACAGACCATCGACATTCACTTGTCGAGAATGCATTTGAAATACCTTCACTTAGGCGCTGACAGGCCCAATAGTGTTACTAACACCACCTAGTCCAACTCATTGCTGCTACCTCCATGTAAATTGTTCCTTTTCTAATTTCCA
The DNA here is from genome assembly GCA_933228895.1 of Platycnemis pennipes. NCBI lineage: Eukaryota > Metazoa > Arthropoda > Insecta > Odonata > Platycnemididae > Platycnemis > Platycnemis pennipes. The sequence continues at coordinate 59,153,670 of OW121846.1, forward strand.
GCAATCAAATCAGATGACACAACAAACGGCAGAATTCCCTCTCTCTGTCCTTATACGTCATCGATGGTTGACTGTCCCACATAAAACTCCTCATTAAATGACAAAAAATACAACAATCTAATTTTCTCAGCAACTCCAATTTTTTTTATCAGGAGTTGCTCTCTTTAACTAACTACTGCTTCCATCATTGAATTAAAAGAATAAAAACCATACTTTAACACTAAGGTTCCCACTGCGTGATGAAGCCTTATGCTAATTCTATCTAAAATCAACTAGCAACTGGCCAAAGATACTGAAAAATGCTCATTTCCCCTGAGGATAGCAACTTTGTAAGTTGGCAATTCTAGTACGCTACTGGTGTTTCACATAAACCCTGAATACCATAGATACATTTTAGAATTTTTGATCAGCACCCTGATGCACAATGTTAACTTTTCCCCTTCCCTCTCGCTGGTTTTATAATAGGACTGGTAGTGGATTTGAATAACATATGTTGCTGATGGTGTTGCATCATCAAATGCGAAAGCATTCATGTATAACAAATAAGATACATACCCTTCTTCGGAAAGAAAGAAAAATTCCCTAATTGCCCATGAAAACATTTTAAGTGTCCATCCCTCAAACTCAGATCCGATTCAAAGTATTTGAGTAATATGTGACAGTAAATTCGCTATCATACCTCTATTCCTAGAACTTTGTCTGAAGCAGTGTCTCCAATTACTCCTGGTTTAGAGCCAAACGGTGGGTTGAAATGTGATGCATATGAATACCACAAAAACCAGTCATCACTAGTCTCGATTCAAAATTGAACAAAGTTTGTAAACATCAACAACGGTTGCCTCTTTGTCTGGCAAGCTTTATTAAGAATGAATGCTTTTACTCCATTACATTTTCATCATTGATTTATAATTATTTGATTACTATTTTGAAATTTTGTTAAAGCCGATATTTTCTAAGTCCTGAGTTGAAAGATATTTGACAACACTGTCCCTTGGTGTGGAGAGTTTACATGTCTAGAGCTCTGGCTCATGCCTTTTATTGAGAGGTACCCTTCCCTCGAGAGATTATTGCACTTTTTACCCTTTCTCAAATGAATGGCCACAGCAAGCCACATATAGTCCAAGATTTTTGCTAGCAGACGAGTCACCGGAGACACGTAGGTCATTAAACATGGTGGTGAAGTTGAGTTGGAAGTTCATTATTTACTGATTACAAATTGGAAAAATCAGTAGCTGGGGAACACAACGCTAAAGGCCGCTTTACACGATACAATTTTTTGCAATTTCTTGTACAAACTCTTGTATAGACTGAACGAAATTGTATGTTTGTCTGAATGGAATTAGAACACGTTCTATTTCCCGTTCAGGCGTTCAGACAATTGCACAAGTTTTCGTACAATTTGCCGCTTTACACGGTACAATTTCCTCATGCAAGAGTTTGTACAAGAAATTGTACAAAAAATTGTATCGTGTAAAGCGGCCTTAATAGAGACCATGAATTTCTGTTGGGCAAAACAAAATAACTTTGCCTCTCTGCTTGTAATTTGGACATCACCGAGGAAGCACTCAAGATCCGCATATAGGTATTTTAACACCGATAATGGCTATCCCCTTTGCAAAACTTATATGTCAGTTTTAAATTGCATTTGCAATATAATGGAAGGCAGCCGGCCAACGGCCCAACAATAACAACGATTAACTTTTAAAAAAATTGTCTCAACGAATCATGTGAATCTTGGCCCTAAACCTAGGGAATGAATAGCGACCAATATTCTTACGACATTCAGAGGCCTTGAGAATAAAAAGCGAATAGTTCGCTTTTTATTCTCAAGGGACAATTCAAGCACACCTCCCAGGAGGTCACCCTACACGCAGGTGAGTGGCAAGGTAAAGTGTCAAGTTCAATTCTGTGAGTCCGAATCTGCTAATCCTACCTAACAAGATGTGAAGTTTTCAGCAACTTTCCACGTAGGTTAAGTGAGTAAGTTTGAATCAACAGTTTAACAATGCATGACGTCAAAGTCATTGGCACATGAAAAACGTTTTCACTGGATGATGAGCCATTTATACACGAAAAACTGTTTAACTCGATAATAAACTCTATCACGCCACTTAAACCTTCCCCCATCTACCAAGCTTCTTCTCGCATTGAAGAATACCTACGTAGTAACAACTTGGGCAAGGGAATACGTTATCATGGTGCTTAGCAAACTTTGCATTCTGACACAACTCACCTAGAGGGCCATGGCAGGTAGGGCAGCACGATACCTTTGGCCTGCACTTCTGACACAAGAGATGTCCATCGTGGCACTGGATAATTGGAGGTACCATGTACTCGTAACAAACGGGGCATTGGAAAACGCTGGATATCTCTTCCGCTGCAGACGAGGTTGAGGGTGCGGAAGAGTCACTATTGTTTCTTTTTCGTTTGCCAGTAGCACGTGAGGAAGGCGGTTTGTCCCCCATGGCTGTAAAGTATAAAATATCAATGGATTATGATACGATCACATTCAGCCAATACTTGATATTCCGACCATGATTTGCTATGAGGTCAAGCCGAAAGCAGAGAAAATCAATGAGCTGTATGAGCAAATAAGCAAATAATTTATCGACAAGGAAATTATGATTCTTTAAAAAATTTATTGGATCTGATTCAATGTTCAGTCCACAACAAGGAAACCCCTAACCACCGCGGAGCACGCGGTGGTTAGGGTTTACTGACTGTGTCGGCGAATCAAGAGATGTAGCAAAATATTCCACTCCGAATAATTGGGAACCAAAAATTATATGTGACCTTATGTGTAGTTAGGTTTTACGTTAGTAAACCTTCTGCGTTCCACTAGTGACTGCGTTCCGTTGGGTAGAAGCTACGAACGCTACGAACGGCGTGCTCACTTTCTGGACGCTACCGGCTGAACAGCGAACAGAGCGACGGGGTGGGGGAGAGCGGCAGATGACGAAGGTCTATTCTACCGCCAACTCCGATTTCGCAACACCATGCTACGTGTTGGGGAGGTCTCTCGCCTTTTATGTCTGCTAACATGAATAACGCAGAGAGCAACAAAATCTTCTGAAAATATCTGGCATATCGTGAAAACAATAAAAACAAGAAATGCAAATAAAATTTGAAACAGCATAACATCACGCATGTCAACATCCCTCAAGAGGTACCTACTTTGAGTTACCAAAACGAAACTGAATGACAGTTTATCAACTTCATGACGGAAGAAGTCCGAAAATCCTTCAGGAAGACCAAACTCACAAATTCATTTTGAAACAAACTGCTCATGCTAACGTAACATTTAACTTATTTTCTTCAATGGGCTTCTTCCTGGCAAATTGAAATCTTTCAAGAACTTCGTTTGCGACTTCCTGCAGACCATTTTTCGTATTTTTTCATCATTACCACCTCGTCCATATTATCGTTCTCTGCCAAGTCGTTTTCCGATGCTTTTTAAAATGACGGCAAATGTTAGGTCGCCTTCAATGTTTCTAATTGCTCCATTGTGGTTGATTTTCCACATGGTCAATAATGACAGCAGGGGTCCGAATTATGCGAATTTTATCCCTTTCAGACCTGGTGTCCATTGTAATGGACATAGGTTTCAATTTATTGCTACCTTGTACGCGTTATATTCCCACGTTTTTTATGAGCTTCCGTCATTCAGTGATACTTTGTTGACTACTATGTTTGTGGAGTCGTGTGTCGATAGAGCGGTTTGGTTACGAAAGAAGCTCATTTCAGAAATGGTATCCACTGCATCAACTGCTAAAAATACGAGATATTATTATTTTATTTTTTTAATACTATTGGCTGGCGATGCTTGCAGAATTTTTTTTAAACATTCCTCATTGCTTAATAATTGTAGTATAAGTCTTAATTTAACTAACAACTTTCAGTTTTTGCTATGTTAATCGTTAAATGAATGTCCATTGTAATGGACATCGGGACCACTAGGAAAGGTCACTTCTGTTTATCTATTTTCCTTTTCGATAATGTATACGTAGGTAAATGTAGTAGGTACAGTGCAGCGCTGTAAACATTTCAAGTATCCTTTATTTTCTAAGAGTTTGTTTTCGAAGAGTTTTATAAGATAATTTAACACTATTCCGACCACTTATTTATTTTTATTTGCATTTTGTTACTATATTCTCTCGGGTTATATATTTTTAGGCATTACCATTAATTTCATTTCGATTTTTTTATTACTTTACACTGTTGATATTTAGTTATAGATAGTGATTCCGAAGAGGAATAAAAAAATTACGGTGTGATTAGTTTTCTGTAGACGTAGTTGTTAAAATGTTATTTGTATCCAAACTCGATGGCACATAATTTCTGCGCCTTCAGTAAGTAGGTTTTCTGAAAAAAACTCGGCCATTAGTTCTTCACCGTGCATCGATTTAGAGGCAAGATAGCGTAAAATAAGATGGCTAAATATTACTCCATTCCTAAAAGAAGGCTCCTGATTAAGTGTAAGAATACAATTATTCGTGAACTCGTAGGACAGTTACTATCGGTGAAGGAGGAAGCATAACAATTTGATCACATAAGTTTTTCGAGTTAAAAAAAACTCATATTCTCAAAACTCAAAACTCATATATTGAATTAAAAAAATATATTAAGTAGATGAGGAAGTTAAAAGGATGTGATGAACGAGATGACTAAAATACGGTATAAGAAAATGAAAGTTATAAGTTGGAATAAAAAAATGTGAGTAAAGTTAGCTATTTTATAACTTTTCAACTTTAACCTAGGCAGTTTGTAGTTAAAATTTCCCTAACCGTATGAATTATTGCTGCACAGAAGTATTTCCAGTTCATTTCGCAGTATTACCAGCAAGCGGATGGTCTTATTCATTAACTTCCTCGACAACCTTCTCCATCAACACTGGGTTTCGTTCCTTGTCCGATGAGGAACACCCTGATCTACCGAACATACTATCCCCTCCCACCCCACCTAAACATGCAGCCTTCCAAGCATTGATACACCACCTTTCTATAACCACTCTCAAAGGATAACTTTCAAACACAAGTGTATACTATCCAATGGAGTATCCATGCCATCGCCTGGAGTAACAGTTGCACCCACAACTTGGTGACAAATACTCTCCGGAAAAACCCCTCCCTTCCCTCGTTTCCCGCACGAAAGCGGTTCCCTTCGCCCTCCCAAACCCCCACCTCTTTTCGCCATATACTTGTCCACCACATCGACACGGGATTCCCCGTCTCCCGCGAAAAGAATATACCCAAACATCCGCTGCACAGTGGGATGAAATCGAAAAACAGGCCAAAATTCAAAAAGTGATTTTTTCAAGGCAGGAAGCTGAAACTTTGCATAAATATTCTCAAATGGCCTGTGCATCCGATAATCTAAAGCATTTTCCTTAGTACTCAACAATTAACAATTTGCATGAGGTCAAATATGCACAAATTTCGCAAAAATGGTCTACACTCAATTTGCTCACGAAATCTTCAAAATCAAGCCCTTGCTGAACCTTTATGGGTGATTAATTGGAATAGCAGGTGATGTAATTAGATGAAACTGTTTTTTATCTTTGTTTTAATGTAGTGTACTTATATTTTTGTTATTATTTACCGAAGATATTAAACAAAATGGCAGACCCTCATTTTTGGTCATTTTTTTAATATATGTATAGAAAAAGGAAATTGCATCGCCGAGCATCACGGAGTAACTTATATGGGGAAACTCTACAAAGCTTCCATAGAGCGAATCCGACGAGTTATGCTGCGACTGTTTGCGACGCCGAATTTCACAGTAGTTTTTCGATCGCGCGGTCGAGGCTGGTGCAACCTGCCTGCGACGGGTCGGCAACAGGCATGGATTGTAGCCGCATCCACTTCGCTATGGAGATTTTCGAGATACAAACATTGACAAGAGCCTCCATCTATTACATTTTGATGAATTCGCGGAAAAAATTAGGCATTTTATCAAGTGGAGTAAAGGTCTAGGAGGTACTGAAAGACTGCTTTCTTCGGGTGCACCACGGGCGTTTCTCCTCTTACCATCTTGACACCGCCTACTGACGAATACGTACACTTTTAACGGAGACAGCATGCGTATCACACAGGATTATTGTCTCTCCGAGGCCACACACCACAGCTAGTGTCGCCTGGCTGCAACTCCCCCGACCCCTGCACTGTTTGGGAGTAAGTCGAAGGGTCGTTTTATGGCACCAAGGAGCTCTTTACGCGGTTATAATTGGATATTTTTGAGAGAACGTTTTCTAGGCTCCAAAGAAATGCACTAGAGCGTTCTGTTTCATTTTTGCAGTGGTTTAAATCGTAAGCCTTTGAAACTTCATCTCGGATTTCACTCGTGTTGGTGTCAGTATTGGATCTCTCGAAATTTTCTCTACAACTCATATTGGTGTGGATACTTTGCTAACCACTTCAAGATTTCTCGCTTTTTAAAGATTTGTGTATTCTATTAGGACTGCTAATAGAGTATATGATTTGATATTATCATATATATACATCGGCTCCGTGGCATAATTTTTATTAATGGATTGCGCATTTGTTTCTTTCACAAAATTTATTAATATTTCATGCATGTGATGGTGCAGTTAGAATGAGTCAATATATTTAAGGAAAATTTCCAGTTACGCATACTATTGACTAAATTACAGCCACCTATCTGGTTATCACGTATCAATTTAAGAAATCTTAACGGGGAGGGAGAAATTTCAAAATCGAATCATCTAGCTATCACTAATCTTATGACAATATCAGCACCAGCAGCCAAATTGAAATTCGAATCGAGACTTAAGTATGGGACGTTATCGACCTGGCCTAAGACGCTACACATCTCTGTGCATTCTAATACTCCTCTCATTTTAATGATCGACAGCATGTAATACAGGGCAATGATTTTATCAGGGTTTTTGGCCTAAATAAGAAGTTTCATGCTTAAAGCAATACATTTCGCGCTCAATCGTCCCCAAATCAATACATGTACAATCTGCATGAAAGCGTATATCAGCATAGCTCTAACAATAGGTAGTTACTATTTCATTTATGATGACCACATTGAAAACAGTAAAAATGCTAGTGGAAGAAGAGCAGAATGAGACAAAAGGCAAAATAAGGGAAAAGGGAAAATATAATTACAGACAAATAGAAAAAATGTGATACGCATAAAAAATGTAATTATAGAGTCAAGGTGATGTCTCTTATTTAAATGGTTCATTTGTAATAACGTTTATGGCGTTATTTTTTGTATTCAAATGCTTCGAATAGCAAAATATCAATATTATTGCAGAATGCTTAATATGCCAATTCGCTTTTTCTAATATTCTTTTCTTTTGGAGTGTGCATAGTGTTTACTCGCCTATTTCCTCTTTAAGCTAATAGTTTCGGTTCTCTTTAAGGAGTTGATGGTGTTTATTATTGAAAAAATACTTCTATTGTAATCACACGTTTACAAATGTACATATAAAATACTAATGGGAGTAAAAATGCACCATTTCGTATGAAGGCTAAGTACTCGTTAAATTGTCTCACCGGAAGCTTGCATTTAGAAGTGAGTGATGAAATTTTAAAAGTTTTTAGTGATTACATTAAGAGGTTCTTTCATGATGAATATGCGTCGCGGTGGAAGCGAAGCTTACAGAATAACAAGAGATTTATGATGCGCTATGACGAATGGCAAAAGGTAAATGCTGTTTTTCCCGAACATTTGATTCAAAATTTTCCAGTTTCTTCAACGCCACCCTGTATGTATATCCGAGCGATTTAAGATTATTAAGAAATGACCTTGTTCTTTGAATGATTATGAAAAATCAAATTTATGCTTGCATTGCAAAACTTATTAGGCACTTCTGGGCGCCTGGAGAAATGTTTTTGCACTAGCCGCAAAAGATCAAAGAGAAAGAAAGCAGAAAGTCTGAGATCGTCTCGTTCTGCGGCAGCTTTTTCATTCGTGGCCTCGTCATTGTCGGGAATAGTAGCGTGTGGCGCCTTGTAGACCAAGCATTCACGGCCTTTATTGTCGCATCTTCAGGGTGATATTGCTTACACCAGTATATACAATGGTCTTCGAAAAGTAGCGGAATGTCATGGGCATAAATTATATCCTAACTACGAAAAACTACAGATGGTTAAAGTGCTACTTATCCAGGTGAAGTGAAGCCCACAGCGAGGAGAGAGAAGCAAGGGCCCTTCGCCACCTCCTGACCAGCGTGCCTGCCCTTCCACAGCGGTCGCCTTTATCGGTTGAGCCGGCGAAAGAGTCACCCTTGTCTCACGCCCATCCCGCCGAGGGTCGAGGGAGGCTCCGACACAAGCGACCCAGGGACGTCCTTATTCTGTCCCGCATTTGTGAACTTTTTATTCCATAAAATTCCTTCCACAACTTTAATCATCAATCTAACTTGGAAGATTTTGGCGAAAGTTGAAGAGAGGAGTTTTTTTTTTGGGAATCTGGTCATGTTTGAGCCTGTGTGTCCCACCAACATGAGGGGGTGCTTCATAAATCACGTACCATTTCTCAATCACCAATGTTTTTCACCTGTGCGAAGCTTCCAAGTATGCATCCCAAAAGAGCAATTAGGATAATAATTAGCAAGACCTACGCTAGTATTTTTCAAATCTTAGGCGTCGGCTCCCCGCCCACCACCGGCCCACAAAGAGGAGAGAAGCAGGGAAGGGGAAGCTTCCCCACCCCCTGAACAGCGTGTGGAGCCTGACCGGCGCGGCGTTCCAACCCCCACCAAGCGGTCCCCTTATCGGCTGAGCCCGCGAGAGTTCCTTGTCCCTCTCCCTTCCGTATGCGAGTCGAGGGAGGCAGCGCACAGTGGGGCCAAATCGAAATTTTATTGACAAAAGTCCAAAACTGCTCTTTACGAGATAACGTCTTGAAACTTGGCACATATATACACAAATGATTAGCGATTATGGAATGGTAAGTCATTTTTCATAGGTATTACCCGTTACTTAGATACAGAGGCTCAAACACGACCAAATTTCGAAAAAAAACTCGCCCGCTCTCATTTTCTTCGAAAATCTTAAAAGTTGAGCAGATATAGGAGTAATTAAAGGATTTTTATGAGATAAAAAACATTACCAATTGTGAACAGGGTACTTTGCCTATACTATGCATAAGTGTCAGACATTGTTGCCTATATTTGAGTGCTATTACGTCACAAAATTGCGGACAATTTTTTTAGACAAAATTTTACATAAAGTAGTCAATACAATCCTTATTCGGAAAATGGTCTCTGGGATACTTCATCAGAGTAAAAATTGAAGATATTTCTAGGTTATTCCGTAAAAATATTTGAAAAAAGTTTGCGACGCCGAGAATAAACTCGATTTTTCGATCGCGTGTCGCGGCCCGGCTCCGCGCTGCGGGACCTGGAAATATGGAGACTCCGTTGGATTGTTCATGTTGTGTGGACAATAACTCCTCGAATATAACTTTTTCAGGCTTTGCATGCTGTCACTGATTCTAAAGATTCTATACTGAAGATTCTGCGAGGATATTGGATCGAGAGAATGGATCAGTGCACTCGTAACTGCGGTAATTTTTTTATTTGGATAATTTTCGGAATCATGCTGAAAATTATGTACGTCTTTCAACTCTTGAGAAAGAATGCCGGTTCTCGGGGAACCATGCATGTTCTTCATAAAAAGGCAACATTTGGGATTCCCTTCTTTCCCTTTACCCTCTCCACCTCCACATCGAACTACATCCTACGTCTTTACTACCCGAGGAGGGTGGCGCAAAACGGAACGTTTTATGACAATGTGCAGTCTTAAAAAAAACACGCCTGCTTGTCAAATTATAACTTGTTGTTGCTCTTTATTGTCTGACTCTTTGATGCGTCAGAAATAATATTAGTGGATACTCTCCTATATATAACTTGGAACTGACAATCTATGAAAATTGATATTTAATTTTGAGGATAACCTAAAGGGAATCACTTTCATAATATCATTCTTTATAGCTTCTTACAATGAAATTCAAGATTCTGTTTAAAATCAGTATGATTTCATGAGTTTTTACAAAACGCTCTGTTGTGCGCATTATCATCTCCTTGTATTGAGTGACATACTTGATCATTAGGTTTGAGGGATGGATTCATTTAAACTTAATATTCCAGTGGTTTTGCATTTTTATTTCGAAATACTGATCACACAATGTAATACTGTCAAATTACAATGCTCTCGACGAAAAGTAAAGTAATATAGATGAAACACAATTAGATTAATCAATAATATATTAAACAAAACAGGAAAACTGATGCTGTTTTGGATAGAATTTGCTGCACCATCTCTTACTTACGGTTTAAAAAGAGAAAGTAATTTGAAAAGAGGATGGAAATAAACGAGAATGACTTAAATTCATTTGCACTGAATTTAACTGTGCTTTCAGTGCAATTCAGTGCACTGAATTTATTGTTAGTTATTGTCAGTACCGATAAAATATTCAATAATATAAATTAAATGCCATTACTTGTAAGATACTGAAAAGAACATAAATATCTTTATTCCAAATGATTTTCACCCTCAGAGCATCCTTAGATTTAATCCACCGAGTCCTCTTCAGGTAGTTGACAAATTTCTGAATGCACACACCATGTTTATATTTGGTAATGGTTATGAAGACGAAGAAACAGTTAGAGGAGATGGGTTGTTCGCACGTGTACCGATACGCTCCTTGAGAGAGAGATAAGGGTGAGAAGAGGTCTGTTTGAGGCAATGAAGGGAAAAACCCAAGAACGGAATACCCGGAGAAAATGAAAGGAGGGTGGAGAGTCGGCAGAGGAAGTTAGGTCAGCGGTGTTCAAATGAGGAATTAGCAAGGGTGGGTAAGGGTTGAAGAAAGGGTGGTTGGTAGTGGGCTCCTGACAATGCGATCGCCTTTTCACTATCCTTTCTTTAGCCACTCACCCATCACCACGAATTCGTCGCTACAATACCCTTTACCAAACTTTCTTTGCCGATTGATCGTTTCAAGCAAAATTCTTAATCCTCGGACGAATCGTAACCATCATCGCAGTTTGATTCTATGCTTCTTCTTTGTCTTCTATTAGTAATAGTTCTCGTATATAATCGATGGTCGGCAAGTTTACTTGGTGGAATTTAGACATAGTGAAAAAGAAAGTACTTGGTTAATTCCACGATTTATTTTGAATGACTCGACCGGTTTCAACCTTTACAGGTCATCATCAGGAGTGTAAAGGTTGAAACCGGTCGAGTAATTCAAAATAAATCGTGGAATTAACCAAGTACTTTCTTTTTCACTATAGTTCTCGTAATTTCTTCAGAAGCCTCCTATGAGTCTTCGCAGTCAATGATATGGTGGAGGAAAGCAACGGATCGGACGTGATCAAAAGTCTTTTGAATGCGTCCTCAATGGTGGCCACCCTGGAGTGTTTCCGCGTGAATCTTTCTCGAAATTCATGGCGTCCCTATTGCGGGCCTCCATCGCCTCTTCGGATAGCTGGCCTAGAGGAAAAATTGCCCCTTTCGAAAAATCCACGCCATGTATGAGTACTTTATTGACCGTGGTCGGCATATAGGACAATGAATAACATCCCGAAATCCAATTTTATAAATCGTCAATCTGCCATTGCACAAAATTATTTTCTGGCTTGAAATTTTCCTTCGTCTCTTTAAGCCACTGAAGACGAATGGGCCGGCAAAATCTGATGGACGACAGCCACGAATTTACCCAGATAATCACAGCTAAAACAGGGAAAGTATTAATATTGCCCGTTCGTATTAAATTCGGATTAGCCAAAGATAAAATAGATACGCTTGAATCTCTTACCTGAAGAATCATTTACCAAAGTAAGTGGCACTAGGGATCTCATGAATAAAAATTCATCTAATGAATCTGCTCGTTCCCACAACTGTCATTCATACGGATCCAAATTGGGCGTGGCCCGAACTTCCATCAAACCCGTACTTGCATATTAAAGTGCAATTAACTTCATCGCTCGAGGTTTGCGCTGTAACGCACTGCAGTACCCGTGAGACCATGTGATTGAATAAATATTGAAGATTCACTTGGCACATGTTTTCGGTTATACTTATTCCATCGGGGTATGCCGCATCGCGGATACAACTGGTGTCCGTGACTAAGAACGGAGCTTCTAAGGGTATTATACTGACCATTAGTCAGCCCCTGGTGATCAGTAAGGACAAAACCTCCTCAGGTAACATCTCCGTCAGCACATCAGGACTTTTCCTCCACTTGAAAGCACTCTTCTTGCCCTACTAAGAGTGGTTGTCGTTGAAAATGATTCCGAAAATTATTCAAATTACAAATTTACCTCAGTTACGAGTGCACTGAAGACCATATGGACCCTACTCACTGATCCATTCTCTCGATCCAATATCCTCGCAAAATCTTCAGTATAGAATCTTTAGAAATCAGTGACAGCATGCAAAGCCTGAAAAAGTTATATTCGAGGAGTTATTGTCCACACAACATGAACAATCCAACGGAGTCTCCATATTTCCAGGTCCCGCAGCGCGGAGCCGGGCCGCGACACGCGATCGAAAAATCGAGTTTATTCTCGGCGTCGCAAACTTTTTTCAAATATTTTTACGGAATAACTTAGAAATATCTTCAATTTTTACTCTGATGAAGTATCCCTGAGACCATTTTCCGAATAAGGATTGTATTGTCTACTTTATGTAAAATTTTGTCTAAAAAAATTGTCCGCAATTTTGTGACGTAATAGCACTCAAATATAGGCAACAATGTCTGACACTTATGCATAGTATAGGCAAAGTACCCTGTTCACAATTGGTAATGTTTTTTATCTCATAAAAATCCTTTAATTACTCCTATATCTGCTCAACTTTTAAGATTTTCGAAGAAAATGAGAGCGGGCGAGTTTTTTTCGAAATTTGGTCGTGTTTGAGCCTCTGTATCTAAGTAACGGGTAATACCTATGAAAAATGACTTACCATTCCATAATCGCTAATCATTTGTGTATATATGTGCCAAGTTTCAAGACGTTATCTCGTAAAGAGCAGTTTTGGACTTAGGTCAGTAAATTGCGATTTGGCCTCTCTGTGCAGCGTCGCCCGGCTCCGAAAGCAAGCGACCCTGGGAGTTTTTCCGCCACCCAGTTACGTACTCCCCCCTCCCCGTTCGCAATATCTGCTCTCACTCACAGCGTGACCCACAGTGAGTCAAATTGGAAGATCTAGCCTGAGAAAAACGAAAAAACCAATAAAATATATGAAATTTTGAAACATTACACTTTATCCTGAATAGTGGTGGGACCCTTTTCCAAACTTCACTGCTTTCCGTATAATAGCACTCACTGTTAGCGCCACCCGAAGATTCCTTCCTGTGAGGACTAATTATCACCCCAGATCAGCTCCATTTTTGCTTTGAAGAAATCTGGTCGCCGTTGTGGGGTGCAAAATAATTATTGCTATTGCTTATTAGTATTATCCGCAGGGGGTAGTTACTATTATTACCAAACGGAATGCTTACGCTAACTTTTTTGCCACTATTATAATGAGATCATTCAAAATTAAGATATTTTTGAGTTTCTAAAATTAAGATAGACCTAAAAGCGAGTCTAAAGTAATTACGAGCTCATTCCATTTTCACTTGTAAAGGAATGTTATGTTATGAAATAGATGTGGGAGAAGGGACCTGGATGGTGGGGTCGTGGAACTACTCCCTATATTTCCTTGCGGATCCCAAGATTTATTTCTCAATGCATCACTAAACCTCGATGATATATTTTTGAACCATGGCGTTTTAGTTAATGGAAAGGCGGTGAGGAAAATATCTGCGATGGCTTGTATGAAGGAGAGGTGTTTCTGTTTATTGTTAAAAATTTATAATGCATTGTTTTGTAGAGTTAAAATAAACAGCTAAAGTGAAGTGGACGAAAGTGTGGCGGTTATTGAAGCAAATATGAAAACTGCCATGAGCAAGCATTGTCACTGGCTCAGTAATGTCAAAAGTTCATGTTTTGGTGATCTTTACCCCCTGCCACACACCCTCGCGGTGTCTTGTAGAGTTTCACGTAGATGTATATGAATAAGTGAACGATTTATGATCACAATTCAGGGATGAAGAATAAAAACCATCATCTGTAAAAGGAGTCACGTAAATAATTTCTCAAAATTTGAGATGGAAGTAAATAGGTGAAAGAATTGAATCAGTCCCACGCTAGGTGGAAATCATTATTGCAGCGCATCATTCTCATCACTTGTCATATGAACGGGATACAGCAGTAGTTTTGCGGGAAACGACGCAATCGACTCTTAGTGTACTGCTTGATTGAAGGGAAAGCACACCAATTTCGGACTAGGTCCCAAGACTATAGAGGGCATCGCTATAGAGAGTACATCTGTAGAGGAACCATTGGAGTTTCCTGCCTGGCAACGGCTGAGCTCATAAAGATTATAAAAGGTGAAAAAGCAAACCAACTATCACTTGCCCATCCTATAACATACTGCAAAAGATAATAATGAAATTTAAACCTTCAAGGGTTACTTAAAGGGTTAAAAATAACAGATGTAAAATTACAGATGTACAGAGGTAAAATTACCTTCAATGGTTAAAAATTACAGATTTATCGCCTGAATTCATCTCACTAGGAATTGTAAAAAAAAAAACGTTTCTAGGGACTACTTCGGGTTCTACAAGATGTCTCTCAAAGGTGCACTGCCAATTAGAGAATTGTACATACGATATTCAAACGGGGATAAATTCTAATATAAGCACCGCCGTGAAGTCTGTTATGCTAGTTAACTTTTTGGATGAGGCAACCTAAAGCTTCGAACAATTACGCCATTTTGTGGCGTAATTACTCGATCATGCAAGGTGGTGGAGTGGTTTGAGGTCGGAAATTTTAAGGAAGCGGAGGAGGGGTGGATATTTCTTGATATTGGCAGAAAACTGCACTTAAAAAGGACACTGCGGGATCCACGATTTGACGTCACATTCGACAGACGAAGTGCTAAAGTTTATTTTTGAATCACGCATCCACACTGATTGGACGAGTTTTTTACTACGTGGACAACACATAATCTTACACTTTTGGCAGTGCGAAGATTTTAAAATCACGTAGCGGAAAGAGATTTGTTCATTTTTCATGGACCCGAAAACAGCACATTTGGCCTTTTACATCGGGTACTTAAATTGCATCATGTGTTTGCAGCATACTGGCAATTTTAGAATGTACATGTATTCTTGAAATGTGCGACGTGCTTGCATCCTGATAATTAATTCGTAGACGCCGTCCCATATGTTAAAAAAGAAGGCCATCCATATATCCATATATGCATCTAAAATTACATTTTGTTATCATTTCACATACCCTTTTTCACTGGGCGTAGTTTAGAACACAGGTCTGTACGCGCCTTTGCACTTTTGAATGGTATTACTTGTGGTTCGCCATCTCTTTCCTCTACACCAGACTGTAACAAGTCCGTTGATATAACGTTTAACACTATTTGGTCTACCAATTACCTTGGATAGTGTAGCTTTTTCGTCCTTTTTATGTGTGTATATCTAAAAGGTAGCTAGCTTCAAATTCGTTTTTTAGCTGACCCAACCGTGATAGCTACTAATCCAGCATGGGGGTAGTTCGTATATGATTAATCGTAGGTTTTGCGAGACAAATCTCGGCCGTACTGGTCCGACCGAGTGGGTCGGTCTAAGAATTATCGTGGAAAATTTTAGTTGGAAAAAAGTAATGTAGTTGGATAAAAATAGCAAAGCAAGCATGCAAAAACATGCTGTTATTTGGATTAGTTTCAAGTCCTTATACCAACATGCTGCTACCTATGCTATCCATTGTTACACTCATATTGGACATATTTACCGCTATTCGTATCGTTCGTAGTACTATTTAGTAGCGATAAATAAGCGCAGTAGCGATCAGCGCAGTAGCGATAAATCAGCACAAATAATTGAAAGGAATAAGTGTAGAGAGAAACATACGTCTAGGTCGACGACCGTATCAAACTTATTTGTAAACAAAGTCTCCGTTCGCCATGGGAAATGGCTGTTTAATTAATAGGAATCCAGAAAGTTCCGCAGAAATGTTTGAAGTTCCGTAATTTTAACCAAAGTCGTCATTCGGAGATAAAAGTAAGACTCGTTATTGAAATATCTTTCGGCCAGTGTGCCTCTCAAGTTTGCGCAGTGAATATTTCTAATTGAGATTTACTAATGAAGTAATTGCATAAAGCAATAAGATATTTACGTGTACATCTCATGGGAACGCTTTGACTCGTCTTGGGTTTAACCGGAGATTATTATTGTCATGAAAAGTAGTTTATTAACTGCGCAAGAAAGAAATTTATTTAATTTCAAAGTTTGAATGTCAAAATACGTTTGATTCTCGAGTTTCATGGGAATGAACATGCCTTCAAACGTGACTATATTCTAATTTATATTGCAACAATCCCGTTAGTCGTAAAGGGGATAAGGCTATTTAAACTGAAAAAAATTCACCACAAATTGTCATATATTGCTGAAGTACCATTAGTTTGGATCCTAAATCAGAATTCGATGATAGTAATAAGAATATTTATTGAATTATCTTTCGCCTGGTGTTCGTCTCAAGTTTGTGCAATAGGTATTTCTAATTAAATTTTTCAATTGAAAAATGGCTGCAAGCTGTAAGAAAATCCTTGACGTGTATTTCTTACGGGGATACTTTTGACTTGACTGGGATCGAACTGAGGACCATTAGTTTCAAAAAAGTAGCTTCTTATACGTCCGAGAATGACATTTAACAAACCCTTTTCACACAACAAACAAGTTTCAAAGCTGTACTGCGAATGGTTCTCGAGTGTTAGGAGAACATATTTACATAAATATTTATTATTTTATATATAAAATGTTGCGATGTCTGTTTGAATACTGAAATTACACATTGATATTGTATAAAATAAGTTGGCAAATCATACTAATATGTTAAAATGAAGTGGTGTCTGTCTGTCTGCCGGTTCTACGTTCGTTACGCATCTCCTCAAAAACCACTGAACCGTATTGTTTACTACTGAACCAATTGAGCTGAAATTTTGTAGGATTCTAGCGTAGATACTAGAAGGTGCTATAGGCTATATAAAAAAAGCTCAGGACCCGGGTTCATTTCCTCACGACAATTACGTATTTACATTGGTTTAAATGGACTTTTTCAATTTATGGTAGTGCGAGAGTTTTTTCTTTCACTCAGTAAAATAACTAAATATTAATTGATTTTTTTCTGTATTTTATGGGAAAATCTTTAGAGTATCTTATTCTCTTAACCAATTTACACTTTGCCTTCGAGGTTTCTGGGAAAAATGTAATTTACGTTGAAATTAACTGTTTTTTCGGTTCTTTTCCGAGCGTTGCTAAGGCCTTTACCATTGTGGTCTCCGAAATGAAAACATCGCTCAAGCTAAAATAGTTCATCATAGAGGGATGCCGTAAACGGCATTGTACTTTTTGCGAGGATATAGGAACGGACTGAAGGCACTGAAGGCTATTCGGTAAGCAAGGTCAGCCATATTTTCCCGCACAAAGACACATGCAGACTGCTAGCGTTTAGCACGGATTTAGAAGGTTTGATTTCGGTTAAAATTAGGAGTATTTAAATGAATGCTTCAGCAGTGTTCAAATTGTGAATGTTCTTTATTAATTTCTTTGCGGGTTTGTGCATTTGAACCAACCTGGGACATGGAGAGAAGACATGTAGCGCTTTCGAAATTGTCGTTGATGGAGATTTTGATAGTTCAACAAACACCAGGGAATAAAATTCAAATCCCAATGGTGCATAATGTCTTATTACGTTTCCGTGGGATGTTCATTGATACCATTGCAATTATCCTAAAAAAACTTCGTCCAAAAGCAATGCCGTAAACAGCATTGACTTTTCGTGAAGATATTGAAAGGTATCAAAAGAGTTATCGCAGCTGATTGTTGAATGTAGATCGGCCATTTCATTCGAAGAAATCATACGGACTTACTTTTTGTGCTACTCCCAGGTAAAAATAGCTTTGCGTTGGGTAAAAGTATTAAAATAAAAGAGTCTGCTCGGTACCAAAGGTGAATATTTTATGCATTTAAACCGTATTCCGACGTGGTCCGCTTTCAAAATTGTTGCCTTTTGAGACATAATAACGTGATAGGAAACTTAAATGAAGCGTAATAAAAAATGAGAGTAGCAACATGAGAAAAATTGTCATATACGTGATACCATGCAAGCCACAGAGAGGGTGTGTGGCAGGGGGTGAAGATCTCCAAGCATGTACAATATGCATGCAAACATGCTAGGGCGACTAGATTGTTAGTATCTACATAGTAATTTAGGGAATGGTTTTTAATGCATGCATCATGCACTACAGACTACTCTAAAATATTTCCCCTGCCTATCCCTTTGCTATGCTGCCTATTCTGGTCTCTTATAGTACGGGAGAGAAATGACATTTTGATTCTGTCAGTACGACAATCTATCTCTCTAATCTCATTTATCTGGTCGAATCTAACATATTACGCTGGTGTTTTTAATATTTGCCTAACATCTTCAGTAAAGCTATCCGATTTAAATTTCTGCAAGATATTTGATCTGTACTTTAACGTACGCTCTGATAATGATTCCCACCCTAATTCTTGTATTAATTCAGATACACTACTAAACCTATCGTAACATCATCACATTGAAAATTTTGAACTAACTCAATTTCCCAATAGATATATTTACAGGGAATTTGTATTCCACAGATCTGCGGTTCCCAACCTCTTTCATATCATCTGTAATATCAGTTGTGATCATACAAAAATGTTTCACTCTTTCAAAGAGATTTAGGAAAATGCAGCAGACTTGGTCGATTATGTAAGCTTTTAATGGTTTCAGAACGTCTGGCAGATTATTAAAAAAATCCATGGTCTTCTGACATGGTCTTCTGACATTTTCCTTTCTTTTGACCTTAAGCCTCAGTGACGGATTCTTAGGATTGGGATCAATCGCCATCTGTTGCAGCACACTCTTGGTAGTAATTAACGATTCCAGAGAGCTGCGGATGCGACTCGAGTTGCTGCAGGGTTTTTAAAAGTGATGGAAATTTCTTTGCTCTTTTCAACACCTGAAAACCAAGAACTTGGGCAATTTGAGCTTATGACGCTGATTTTGTCCACAGCTGCCTTAACTTTAGGATCTATTTCCGGGATTCCACAAATATCCTTCATTAGTAACTGAAGAATGTGGTCAATACACATATACATGCAAATATGAGGACATTCGGACTGCAGACGGCCGCGGCAGTCTTAATCGCGTAATTAATTTCAAATACATTGTCGCATCGTGTAGACTCTCAGTGTTTGGGAGAACAGTTGATGACGAATTGACTACAAAGTGAATGCAGTCTTACAGGAGCTCACAAAAGTGCACACATAGTGAAAATATGTAATGCAAAGCAATTTTAATTTAAAGGTAATATCACTCTCCTCAGGCAAGAAATTCAGCGTCCATTTACTCGAATAAACGTCCCTAAGTATTATAGACCAACTTACCAACCTAAGTATTATAGCCTTGCAAACATATAAATGCTAATTCTTCTTTTAAATAGCTTGAAAAACTAGAGAAGTACATTCTTTATAAGCCATTAGGGCAGGTCAATGGCAAAAGTAACCAATCAGAATAGTAAATTAATCGGAAAATCCATGTAGAACTCCATCTGTAAATTTGACGAAAAAAACGTTTTTCACGTTGTTTTCAAATCGAATGAAAAATCCTTCTTTGAAACGTTTTAAACGTTTAAACGTTTGGTTTTTTTCGAGGTGCCCATGTCTACATAAGAGTCACCTGCAACTAGATGGCTAGCATCTATATAGTAATGAAGTAATCACTGGTTAGAAAAGCATTTCTGTAAACGCATCCATCTGCATTAATCGACTATTCATGGGCTACTAAGTCATGATTCATTCACTAGAGTAACAGTATTTCACCTACCTATTCTGCCTACACTGCTTTCTTATGTTATGCTGGAAAAATGACATTTTAAATTCATTGGTACGACAATCTATAGCTCTAATATTGTTTATCTAATCAAATCTAGTATAATACGCAGGGGTTCTTAATATGATTCTAAAGCCATCTGCTTTAGATATATCAGCTTCGAATTTACTTAAAAATGTTTAGCCTAAATTTTATCCTGCATTCTAATAGTAATTCCCATTTTAGATATTCTATTAAACTCGTAACACTGACACAATTACTGTAACGTCCTTTGTAAAATTTTTTGGATTTCCTTTGCACGCGATCTAATTCCTTTATCATACGTTCCTCGTATGCATCCCATATACAGGGCCAGATTTCTAAATAGGCTGAAAAGGCTGCAGCCTAGAGCGGCAAAATTTAAGGGGCGGCACTTTGGCAATTTACTAAAAATTGAAAATATCTAATATGTATAACATATGAGTCCATTAACTGTGAGTCTCTAAAAAGGGGGGGCGGCAAATGGATTTAGCCTACAGGTGGCATACTCCTAAATCCGGCCCTGCCCATATACTAGCACCATATTCTACATGAGGCCTAACATCATCAGCATCTTTCTCGTACTCTCTCATCGCATTTTCCTAAAACCCATTTTACGAATCCTAATCTTAGGTTTTTTACGCATGTTATTTCCTTGATGTATGTTCCCCCATAGCCTGTCGTCAGCGACGGTGAAATATTTAAATGCGCCAAAATATTTATCAAATTCTACGTTAGATAGTTAATTATCTTTTGACGCAATAGTTATTTTGAAGGAGCTATTTTTTCCAATAGTTCAGTATCGCACATTTCTTCAAATGTAATTTAATCTGCACCATGCCTTTCAAGCACCAATCATCAATCGCTTCTAAATCCTTTGCTAACGACTGTCTGTCATCTTAATTCTTAACTTTCCTATACAATACTTACTGCATCATCGGCAAAAAGGCGGAGCTTACTACTTTAAACTATTGCATTCAAGAAATTTAGTAAAGAATATATAAAAATTGGGCCTATCATGCTTCCCTAAGGAGCACCCGACGTAACGGTTATTTCACCGGAGCTAACAGTAATCAAGAAACATTGCGTCTTCCTGAACTTTACCTTTAGCCGAAGCTAAAATATCATGACTTAAATAGTATGAAAACGGACCTAGTTTAGCTTCGCTAGACCGTCCCTTTCTGAACCCATTTTGTTTGTTATCAACAAATCCTGGCTATCGAGGTGCCCCATTATTGAAACGATTATGTAGCACATGCTTCGAAATTTTACATTACTGTGATATGAACATGATTGAGTGGAGACGTTAATGATATTGAAAGTGCGTAAGTTTTCGCAGCGAGGATGATCTGCATCAGTCATTTTCATCGTCGACGTTGCCCCAACCTTGCGTTGTCGACCAAGCTTTCTCTTTAAAATTATCAGAAAGCACGTAGGATAAAATCATTACCGATATCTTCAGGGTGAATTGACCCTGAAGGTGCGACCTGGAAAGGACGCGAAAGCTTGGTCGACAACGCGCCACACGCAGCTGCTCCCGAAAATGACTACTGCGTTAATGATATTGGCCCAAAATTACATGGCTGTTCTCTAACGCCACTTTTAAAAATTGGCGTACGTTTGTTATCTTCCAGGCTTTGGGTACTTCGTGTTCTTCGAGATTTTTTTAAATAATACTTTAAGATTCGGAGCTAAAATTTATGAGCTAATACTCTGTACACGCGAGGTGGAATTTTTTCAGTACCTTACGTCTTATTCGGGCTAATGTTTTGTAGTAAGGATTCATTTCCGCTACAAGATTTATAATGGGGCATCGGTTTCTGAAATCAGACTGGTCGGGAACGACCAGACTAAATATGGCCATGAAGTTACTTATATCAGAATATTAATTGATGATTTTATATGACTATTCCCGCAAGTCATTTGAAAAGTGTTAGCGACGCCGAAAATAATTTGGATTATTCGAAAGCGCGTCGCGGCCCGGCTCTGTGGAGCGGGACCTGGAAATACCATTTCTCCGCTAAATTCTTCAAGTTGTGGGGACCTTCAAGCCATGAATGATTTTCTGAGATTCTATAGTGAATATTTATTTCGAGGATATTGGGCAAATTATCAACATCTCTCAACTCTTGAGAAAGGATGCGGGTTCTCGGGGTACCATGCATGGTTTCCAGAGAAGGCAACATCTGGGAATCTTTTTTCTTTCCCACCCCCTCACCAGCTAGACCCTTCGCCCTTACCCCCCGAGGAGAGTGGCGCGAAAAGGGTAGTTTTACGACACCGTGCAGCCTCTAACGGTATTAAGGCGGGTATTTCCACTGGATCTTTTCCTTTCCCTTGAAGTAATGCACGTCAAGATGCAGTTCTAGTTTGGCGTTGGTGAAGGAGTGTTGTGCTGTGGCGTAGTGAAGTTTTAGCAACCGTGGTATTAGGTGATTTTAATAATTATAGGTAGTTAGATATTTGAATAGTTTCTGGCACCGCTTCGTCGTGATAGATAGCGATATTTTTTCCCTCAAGAGAGTTCCACTGTTTAAGGTAAGCTATTTTTTTCAGTTATTCTTTGCCTCAAGTGTTTTACCCATGTTTATTCATCGCAGTTTTGAAATCTTGAAATCTATTTGGATAACTCTTATCGATAATAATTTTATTCTGCGTACTTTCTAATAACTCTAAAGAGAAAGTATGGGTAACTGTCATTATATTTTATTGAATTATCGGATCCAAACCCAAGGGTTTTTGTTTGGTAGCATTGAATTATCTTCGCACTTCACACGTATTCAGCTCCATGAAGGTAATGGGTTGAAATAAAATCATTGACTGATAAAATAGAATATTTGATTTTTTATTAGCTATACTTATATTAGTTTTGTCGCCAAGTTTAAATTTAAGATCACGACGAACACAAGGGGAAAAAATACTTTGCTGGTCCACAGGATATGATTTTATTGCGACCGGTTTCGATACAGCGTATCATCATCTGGCAAATTTTACAGGATAGTACATGGCATTTATACACTTGAAGCGGGCGAAAAGGCGGGGGCCCGCCTTTTCGCCCGCTTCAAGTGTATAAATGCCATGTACTATCCTGTAAAATTTGCCAGATGATGATACGCTGTATCGAAACCGGTCGCAATAAAATTATATCCTGTGGACCAGCAAAGTATTTTTTTCCCTTGTGTTCACCATGAAGGAGTTCCACAAAGTAACGCCACCCACCATTGCATTTAAGATCACGACGCTCTAAAAAGCCTTCGTGAATTTATTTGGATAAGATTTTTGGCGCCTTCCATAAAAAGGTGGGAAAACCTCCTGGACCTCCTGGAGTTACGAGCGATTTTTTCGTAACGGGCGATTCAGTCAATTTTTCCGAAATCATGTGTCAGTGGTACCAAGTACTTCTACTTTTACTGGTATGTGCATATATTCTGAGGAATTCCTTGGTAGCCATTTAATGGCAAGATTTTTTCACTTTCTCCACACATCTGAAAATTATTAATTTATCAGGTATATTGTACATACATTGGTAAGGCCAGAAATAGACTAAATATACTCTGAGAGGCTTAAAAGAAGAAACGTCCAAAATATTAAAATTTCTTCTCTGCTGCTGATCTCGTAATGGCAGCCTATCTTAGTTTAAGGGTGAGATATTGAGGTCGCTCAACTTATAACAGCAATAACGACAACTACTCCTAGTAGAGCTGGGAGAGTTATTTCTAAATGGAGGAAAAGTCACGATGTGCGGAAGGAGGTGTCACTTGAGGAGGCTCTGACTTCAATGATCACCTCGAAGCTATCTAAAAGTCAGTATAATATCCTTAGAAGCTCCGCTCTTAGTTATAGACACGAAATGTATACCAGCTATGACAGGGTATTAAAAGCAAAATGTGCGGTACAACCCGAAGGGATTAACATAATCGAGAAAGTGTGAAGTGAATCTTCAAGCTCTTTTAAATCGCGCGTCGTAAAAACCAATTCAGATTGACTATTTAATGTAAACTTTTGTGTTGAAAAAGCGTCCACCATTTTGGGACTTAATAGCACACGAATATCGACAATAATGTCTTAAACGTATACATAGTAGGTATAGATAAGGTATATTGACAGGTGGTAAGCTCCCGAGAGCACATAATGTAAACTTTTGTGTTGAAAAAGCGTCCACCATTTTGGGACTTAATAGCACACGAATATCGACAATAATGTCTTAAACTTATACATAGTAGGTATAGATAAGGTGTATTGACAGGTGGTAAGCTCCCGAGAGCATAGAATAGGCAAGCGTGCAACCCTTACATTCACTCCCCCCCTCCTCAAAAAGCAGAAATATAGTCAATATCATGCACAATTAATAGACATAGAGCCTAAACATAATTGACATGGTACTCATACCATTATGACAGAAAATATAAAATCTGGTGAAATAACAGAATGCAAAATAATTGCTAAGTTCATAACCTTCAAAATAGTGTCATAAAAACAATGGCAATACTATGCCAAAGATCTCATTTTCCAGGAATTGGGGTACACGGAACGTGTCATCTTAATCCGAACTCAGTTTTAGCAGCGCGAAACCTTCTGGAATAATTCTTCCAGGGAGTCTTACATTGCATCCTGACTTCCGCTTCCGGTGACTTTAAGATCGAGGTGTAGGATAGGCATAAGTGAGCCATCTTAATGCATATAGCTGCTGATTACTATCTTTTTCCATTTCTCTCCGTACTTTTTGCGACTAAACTAAATTTGTGGTGGGTGGAAAATCTCATTCAATTTATTACGATGGTGTTTCCAACTTAACAAATCGTCTATTCAGTTTCTCTTAAACTAACGCCAATTGGTTGTGAGCTCGTTTCTTGTGTTGTTAATTTATCTTATTGTGATGGCAGTAATTTTATACTGCAAGATCTCTATAATATTATCTTTTCTAATGAGATTATTTCTTTTATCAATACATTTTTCAGAACAAAGTTTCTAAATTCTTTATGAATTACACCGCAATATATCGCTGAATATAATTTCGCGGCTTTGCTTTAATTTGAAGATAAATTTATTTTATAGCACTTTCATTTTTACGGAGACGTGAGTTTTGTTGTGCATGTGCGTTACGATTTTTCGCGTCACATTTTGAAGTCCTCTTCTACCTGTTAAGTCATCACCGTCGAATTTATCTGTGGTGTTCCTTCCGCATCTTTCCGCATCAAATAGCAATTTGTGCATTATCTTTTATTGGCATCTATTCCTTTTGCGTCGAATATTGGTTTATCAATGTTTGCTAAGATTGTGACAGTGATAACGTCTAGAGCCTGATACCGGTTCACACCCTGCACACCCTTGAGGTGGCTTGCAGGATATTATGTAGATGTAGACACAAGTTATATTTTGAGCTTGTCTTTTGTCACACAGCATCAATTTAATAGGATAAAGCTCATTAAAATATTTGGCTGCTCTCCTAAAATCATGACTCTAGAAAAATAGCACAATAAAACCTGAAAATAAATTCAGTAGACTCTGGCGATATTGCGTGGTATTCGAGCATATCAAAAAGAAGACGAAAATTTGCAATTTACCACAGATAAGATAAATAAGAAAGATAAAATTTTGGTCTTCTTTTTGAAAACCTGGAAAAGTAATCAACACTGCCCTACTATAGTTTGTTTCAAAATCAATACACATAGAGATCAATGTATGCACTGGATAGTATATAACTACACACGAGGGGTGATTCTGAGGTCACTCTAAAGTACAATGCATCCACGAAAACTTGTAGAAGGTAATATTTACTCCGTGGCCCCGCGGGCTGCCACTTCGTCGCCCTCTCGGGCCACAATAAAACGAACGTTTCTCGCATCAACGGTTGTGGAACTGCGTTTTGGCAACATGCGCCCCCGCCTATCGAATGACAAAATCCCTAATACATTAGCCGAAAAATAGCGATGTACCTACACTCGTCCTTATTTATGCTGTAATCTGTCCACTCCATTACTACTCCATCAAGCCTAATTTTTTTCACTACAGCGGCAGAAATGACTCTCCTCCCATTCATGAAGATATACTCGTCCATTTCCGTCAATAGTCGGTCCATATGTCTTCGAGACTTATCAGCCTCTCCTCTCCCCCTTTTTACCTGCACCACTTTAGGTAATTTGGCTACCGGAAACTCCAAGTTAGAAGATATCTATGGATGAGTAAAATTGCACATCGTTGAGGAGAATGAGATTCTTATCCCTTCAAGTCCACACATTTGTGTTCAGGCAACACAAATTCCATTTTCGCCAAACACCTGATAGAATGCAAACACACATGCGATTTTGATTTTAAAGTGCTCCACACCTTAGACAAAGGCAAGAAATTAGACGCCATGGAGCAGGTCGAAATTATTCAACGAAGGGATAAGAATCTCATTCTCCTCAACGATGTGCAATTTTACTCATCCCCCTCCCCACTCCTCTCAATCACTTTCCCACTCAGAGTGTTTTTAGACAAGTGCTCCCTCACCTCTACTCACTGGTTTTCCCTGGCCCACGTGAGCTTTCATTGTGCTACCTTACCCTTACCGGCGTCTCAGCCCCTTCCAAGGACCTGGCGTTCGGAGCAACGCCGCGGGATACCCCCTTAGCGGCCAGAGGCCAGTGTTTTCACCGCCATCTCGCCATCTTCCTATCTGTGGGCTTGAAGACCAGGAGCGGCCTACTGTGATAATCCCCCCCCCCCCCCACCTTGCCACTGTGCCTTCGTCGGGCAAGGCCGAAAGACGGCGGCCTCTCATCCCGCAGGACGGCGCCCTTCTCCTCCCCCCCCCCCCCCACATATGACCTCTCTTGAACTTGAAGGTGTACGTAGCGCCTTTAGTACCCCTCAAACGGCCAGGGTTTCCCAGTTCTCTGCTTGGTTTTCCCAACACCCACCCCTAGCACCACTTCTCCCTCCTCTCCCCCTTTTTCCGTTGTCACCCTTGGTTTAGGTCCTCCTCCCCTCCTCTTCCCTCACTCCTTGTTTTTTTCCCCGGTCCCTCCCCTCATTTGTATATATACTGGACTTTGTTGAGATTTGGTCACCTGATGATGATGTATCACATCGAAACCGGTCGCAGTAAAGATTTCTTTGTGGAAAATTGCCAATCTTATTTAATAAATACTTGTGCTTTCCCGGCGTATTAATTGAGTAAATTCTTCTTGGGTTTTCATCCGTGTTACGTCTCCATCTCCGCCGACGTTGAACGACTCGCTCAGGGATCTGAAGATGATGAGCGAGTCGTTCATCGAAACGTCGGCGGAAATAGAGAACCTAACCCGGATGAAGACCCAAGAAGAATTTACCCTCTTCTTGTCTCATCGCAGTGGCTGACAGTTGCGATCTATCCAAGTACCAGACGTAATTATTGTGAATGGCTTTCAGTCGTGTCATGTCCGTGAGTTCTACATTCATTTCCCACCTGTGCGCTCTCGTCTCATTCCTCTGACTCCTTACCTCGAAAATTGGACTTCCAATAACTCTTGTACCGTTGATTACTCTTTCTTCTAAATCCTCAATTAATGTCAGATGGCTAGCGGCCTCAGCCGCGATCCCATCTCTTTCCCTTTCCACCGAGCCAATTCCCATGTCAGTGGCGCGAAAATCATCGGAATAATGTCGCAAACGGTAACCGACCATCGGCATCTAATCGACCCATTGTCTGTAACCGTTTAAACCTACAATGATATCCAATTCTTCCCACATCGCTTTATATTTTAGGAGAGATGTTACATAGCATTAGTTAGGCCAAAAATGGGATATTGCTTCATAATGTATGACCTGTGGGAAAAGGGATTGATAAAGGAGTTAGATAAAATTCAGTGAAGATCAGTTAGATTTGTGAGCAATTTTTATGATGGGGGTAAGTGTAATATCGTTGCTTTGGTAGAATATTCAAGAAGGAAGACAGCAAACCAGACTGCGGGTTTTACAGACGTAGAGAGCAGACGAGTTTACCTCCGAAACCGAATTAATTATGAGAGTCCCACACTAAATTGTTAGACAGCAGCCCCGGGACAAGACAAGAAAAATACGCTGCACCGCACACAGAGTCAAATACTCGTTCTTTACGCAAACAATTCGTGACCATAATAACTTCAAGACTTCTCACACCATGATGTCTTCATAAAATAAATTTACCTTAGCATAAAAATGAGATTGCACTCATTATATTAACTAGGATTAATGAAACGAACAGAAATAAATTTAAGATGCTGGGTTTATTTTCCATTTTAGGATTTAAGCATGTAATACATGCCTGTAGATGACTCTGCATCTACAGGCACGCATTACCTTACTTGATATAAATTATATTAAGCTTCTTATATGCTTCATTGCATGTTGGATGGATAGTAAAATTGGTAATGTGTGTCCCGCAAGATATTCATAGAAATCTCTCCTTAGGTGCCTACATAGTATAAATAAACTTTAGCGCATGTACATAGTGTATGTTTGGTAATAACTCGCCCCCCGCCACACACCCTGGAAGTAGCGTGGAGGTTATTCAGAAGATGAAAGATATGTATTCGCAGCGTATGTAGTTCGATGTCACTCGGAAAACATCCTCCATGTTCCCCACGATATTGGTTCATCACTCGAAAAATATCACCACTTAGGTGGCTATATCCAACGTCTAATTTGATCAGATTCATTGAGAATCAATAGATTGTGCTTGCTCGGAACATCGCATTAGGGCGTCCTTCAAGCACCACACCATCTGAGGGTAAAACCACCGCCTCGCTCCTCGCGGACCACAATACAACTCACTACCTCGTTTTCGAAAGGCTTATCTAGCTAGTGTGTTGGAGGAAAAGGGGTACAGCGGCATTGAAGTCAGAAGGAGAATCGCATTGGCAAAAGGTTTTACTCGTGGGCTTGAACTAATGACTGGGATGTTGAGTAGGGATGTAAAGAAAAGACGCGAAAAATCTTATATTGTGCTTGACGCTGTATGGCGCGGAAACTTGGGCTATTAGGAAAGAAGATGAAAATAGACGTAGGGCTTTTGAGATGTGCGAATGGAGAAGGATGGAGAAAGTGAGGCTGGTCGAAAAAGGACAAGCGATGAAGTGCTACTATTGGTAGGAAGGAAAGGATTTTGATTGAAATTATTAGAAGTTAGGAGGTGTGGATGGAGAAGGTAATAAAGGGGGAGAGTGTTTTGAAAGACTTGATTTAGGGAAGGATGTTGGGCAATTTTTATTAACATGCGGATACTAACCTAATTGGGGATACTAAACATATGGCTGCATGTGACCCTATTATCTAACATGCCTCCATGTAGTAACCTAGTTGCATATTTGGTGATCTTCACCCCCTGCCACACACCCTCGCGGTGGCTTGCAAGGTATCGCGTAGACGTAGATATAGATGTAAGTGGGGTAGAGGGAGGAGAAAAAAGGGGCAGTTTGGATAGAACGATGGGAAATAAGTATGCGGGCTGAAGGTGTGACATGTGGGGGTCGTGGAAAGAATTGAATGTCCATGTAGACCTACCCTCACGGGTAGAAAAATAATATAGTAAATAAACTCCACACGGTCCGGTGTAATCTCCCGGCGCGGCGGCTCCTGTCTGCTCGCCTAGCGCGGCGCGGCCGCAGCGCGAACTGTGGAACAAACGCCAATTCTAGACAAAAAAATTAATATTTTTTGTAATAATCGTACAAATGTTTCAGTTTTTGTGTAATCTATCATATGCGATGCAATCTAAGACAGTTTTTATAAAGGATTGATCCTTTCCTAAATTATACCGACTCCGATCCCCATTCTCAACTTCTGGTTCCCAAATCCATCTATTACTTCGAAATGTGAGTTTGAGTCGGTTCAAATGCTACTTGCGTGAAAAGCCAAGAATAGCGGAAGACAATAACGTCTGGACACTCCTACACGTGAGTATATTTCGGTAAATATTGGGGTATCACATCCGTGAAATAAATTGTTTTGTGTGTTAACAAAAAATATGCTCCGATTTTATTTCAACACATGCTGATATTTCTCAATACATGAAATAACATATTTTAACATGAGAGGGACATCACCTTTTCGTTTTGTTTCCCCATAAACTTGAGCTCCATAAACGTACAACATGTACTCATTCACTGTTAACAAGCTTAAAATTTTTGTTGAGAGAACAAAGCACTTTACCTGGCGCAACCTTATCAGTAAAGCATATCCTGGTCGAGTGCGACAAATTCACTCAGATGAGGAGAATTTTTAATATTCCGGAACAGATTGACCTAGCCTTAGGGAATGACCCGCATATGATCGACAGAGTTTTAAATTTTTTAAAACATATTGACATTTTTAATAAATTATGACTGTAAATGTATTTATAACTTTTAATCCTAAATAAATAGCTCATACCTTGCTGTTATACGCATAATGAAAAGCGATAATTTTAATCTTTTATTCATTGTTAGCTAAAATTACTCAGTGTTCAGGCGCTAATAACAACAATGTTGACGCGCCTCAAACAAAACAACCAACAACCAACCAAAGCACTTTACTCTTTCAGGATCAGCTATATTTTGAGTCACATGCGCTTCCAGCTGAGCCAAAGAGCCATTTTCTGAACACAGCAGATGACGGTATGGCATGAAACTTTTTGGCTAATGATTTCAGCCTAGGGTAGAAGAAACAAGCTGTCCACTAGTAAAGAATTTGGTGGGGCATTCATATTTGATAATTAGGCCTCTACTTCAGCTTCAACAGTATATATTTCCGTTTGGGACCTAAGATTCCTTTCCAAATACTCAATATAATCACATACAATGCGCGAGGTTAAGAAGGTTCCAAGAAATTGTCACGTCTTGTAAGTAGCGCTACATTAAACAATTATAAAACGGAAAATACCGAGTTTCGTTTCTTAATCTTAACACCAATTGTCTTAATCATCTCGAAACTCAGTTAACCTACTATGTAGGGTTTACTATGTAGTTACTAATCATGTAGCTGCATGTGGCCCTATTATCTAGCATGCTTCCATGTAGTAGTTTGTTTGCATCTCAATAGCATGGTGACCTTCACCCACTGCCACACACGCTCGCGGTGGCTTGCATACGGTTGCTCGCTGTGGGTATTGCGTAGATGTAGATAAATCCTGCATTTTTCAGAGGAACTGCATGTCCAGTGGCAAAAATGTGTATAGGATCTTAAAATTTAAGTTTTTCTTTTTAAGATGGTCCTTAACCTAGGGTAAAAAGCAAAATTTGAACTAGTCCGTAAACAAAGCTGCGGTAGCCCGCAGTTTCTTTGATGTCCAATGCATAAGTATGTTTTTTTTCCTTAAAAGCCTGAGGATTTTCAGCACGATAAGCAAGAATCGGCTTACACATAAAATTCACCTCAAGCATTTGAACGAGAAAAGCAGTGTAAGGCGCTCTTTAACGGCCTTAACTCCTGGTGCTAATCGTTCCTCCTTTGAAGTAGGTATCGGTTCTTTTCTATATCATTTTCCGGAACAAGGCTGTCTCATTGGCGTTGAAAATTTGTTGAGGCAGATAACCTCTTTCTTCAATAATAACCAAAAAGACTCGGTTGAATTTTTGGGCTGCCTGGCGATCAAGAGACGCTCCTCCCTCAGCTAATTTTATGTTATGGCAATGCAAAGTTTTATTTAACTCTTCAAACTATCAAGAACTCGCAATGAAAGCTCTGCAGCTAGAAGTCTCCGAGATTTGTTCAGATATGAGCCATTGCCTTAACACGCATTGCCTCAGCGGCAACCTTTTTTGGACATCTAATTAATTATATCACAAATTCCTGCATTTACTTCATCTTTTACTGCTCCTTCGTTTTTCTTATAATAAGTTTTGTTGACTCCTTTATCCCACATTCTCTATGGGCGTCCTATGGACGATCTTCTTCGGCCTGATTTCAGTTGGTCTTAAATTTCAATTTTTGGGCCCGGTGTAATGGCCGTACGAGCACTTTTTTCCTCGCTGCCGAAAAATCTCCACACTCTTGTTTTGACTCCATCTGTATTAACTTAAATTCTGGATAAAATTAACAGAAACCGTCAACCCGAAGGGCGCGTTTTAGTTTACGCCCGGAAGACTGTGCAGTGGTTGCGAACGAAAGGAAACTAAAAGCGATTCCAGGCGATACTGCGTCGTTCTAGTCTTTCTTGCATCCCTTGACCTCCAAGGCAGGGGGTCTGGGAGTGAGACGCAATAAACGTCAAGGACTGATGCAAGGGAGTGAAGGGTGGTCCCTTTCTCTCTCTCGGACCGATGCGTTGGTGCCTTGCACACCATGCACACGCAGCCTCTACCAAGAGATGTTTCATTTCTCCACCGAAGTCACCTAAAGTCTGTCACGAAGACCGTTCGTTGTGCTGGCCTGATGGCATCATGGCGCGGCTGTAACACGATTACAGAACCAAGAAACCAACCTGTTTTTAGCAAAAGTTATTTGAAACAATTGACGGACGGCAGCAGTTAACCGACAAGTTGCCCTCTGCGGTACCGACCAAACATTCTGCATATGTGCGGAAACGAATGCATAAACTTCTGTTCCGCACAAATTCCAAGCTATGGAATAACAGACGAACCCCTCTTTATAAGTGTTCAGTATAATGAACTTCTGATCTTTTGATACTCGTTTCGTAGGTTATGATATTTTCACAAACGCAAAAAATATCATTTATAGAGGGTATTAGAGTAGCTAAAAATTATTTAAAGAGAATGTGAAGTGTTATCATTCCGTTAGGTAATAGTACTTACCTCCGACAGAGTTATCAAAAGCAACGGAATAAATTATTTTGCACCGCACGACGAACGGCGACCAAATTTCTTCAAAGCAAAAATAAAGCTTATCTTGTCAATATTCTGGTCTCACAAGAAGGGTATCTTTTCTATGGCGATAGAGAAATGGGGCGATAATCAGATGGTGAAGTGGTATTTTTTATTGGTAAAACGAATGCTGATTTCCATGCTGATGGGGAGACAGATTCGGATAAGGAGCGATTGAAGTACTGGGTACTGGGAGGGAGAATGAGGACATCCCAGGGTGGCTTGTTTCGGAGCCGGGCGAGGCTGCCTCCCTCGACTCTTCGAGGGACGGGGGTGGGACAAGTGACACATCGCGGGCGCAGCCTAAAAAGGCGGCCTCATGGCGCGGGCAGGCACGCCGGTCAGGCTTCACACGCTGTTCAGGAGGTGGGGAAGCTTCCCCTTTTCTCTCCTCGATGGTGGCCGGCGGTGGGCGGGGGGTGATGGGCCTGGAGCGGGTGCCGCGTTGTCTCCTTCCTCCGATGGCGACCCTTTCCTCCCCTTTCCGTCTCCCTCGCCTTCCCCTTCCTCCGCGTCTGACCACACCACAGCTTGGAGCCGCCCTACTTCGAAGAGAATCTTCCTCCTACGTATCCGTCCGAGCATGACTGAAAATAAAACAACCGCGTAGGAATATGAAAGAATACAAGAATGAATATGAAAAATGAATACACAAATTTTTCATGCTTAGAACCTACTTCATATACTCCGTGCGACAGGTGGAATTGTGGGTGGGATAGTAATCTTTTGAAAAATCAAGGCAAGCGAATAACCTTAGCAGAGTTACCCGTGATATGCATAGAAGCAAGATTTCCACTGAGGATAAAGCCGTCCGCCTTGACACGGACTCGAGCCTAGATCTCTGGATTTCGGGCCGAGTGCTTCAGCCGGTTTAAGTGCCGTTGCAACACAGAATCGAACTGGGGACTTATCGAATGGAAGATAGATACGCTGTCCGTTTCGCCAAATAGGCCTCCGTTATCCATGTGGAATTCATGAGACTAGGAGCGTAGAGACAAACTGCTGCACGTGCAATGCCGCGAAGCAGCCGTAATTGACCGTACTGCAACATCGCAAAGCAGGACTTGGGATTATAGTGTTTTATCTCACCGCCTTACCTACCCATCCCGTCTCTCTCGTCTCCGTGCTCCGCGTCTAACCACACCAAAGCGGGAAGCTGGCTCCTACTCCGAAAAGGATTTCCCTGCTGCGTATCCGTCCGAGCATGACTGAAAATATAACTGCTCCGTTTAATTTTGTGGGAATTTTTACGTACAAAAAATATAACTTTTTCATACTTATGACCTACTGAATATATATTTCCGGGGATTAAGAGCGTACGGCCAGTGGAATCGTGGGATGATAATAATCTTTTGAAAAATCAAGGAAAGCGAATTGGTAGCGAATAACCGTAGCAGAGTTACCCGCTAGCAAGCATTGCAAGCGTAAAAGCAAGATTTCCACGGGGGATAAGAAACCATCCTACTCGACACGGAAGGAGGGAAAGCTTTCCCTCCGCTGCTCCTATCCCCGATGTGAGCCGGTGATTGCTTTTTTGATATGTATACTTGAAGCTTCGCACAGAGATGCAAGAGATTGGTGATTGAGGAATGGGTCGTCATTTCTCATAGCTCCCATCTGTTAGATATACAGGGTCAAATTTGACCAAATTAAAAAAAACATCTCTTATCAATTTTCGCCAAAATTCTTCCGAATGAAATTGATGATGACGTTGTGGGAGGAGTTACCTATTAAAATGTTACTTTATCTTTACCGTGCCTTAGTTTCAATTTTTAATATATTATTGTGCTGTCACGTCACAAATTGCAGACGAAATTTCACCTTAGGTAAAAATATCTCGCGTTTTAGGAAGAGGTCTGTAAAGTCTATGAGAGTATTTGTAGAAGACGTATGATGAGAGAACTGAAGATAAATAAAAAATCCACTGGCGACGACGAAAACTACATTTGTTTTCCTATCGTTCATCCCGGGTCTGGCTTCGCGCGCCGGGGGCTGCTTGGGGAGTGTATCAGTGGAGTTTTGCTGGGGGAATGGGTTAGCCAAGAAAACACCTGGTTTAACCACCACAAGGAACGTAGGTGCACATGAAAAGTACAATGAACAGAGATAACAAATAGATTACATTAAGGATAGAAAGAGATTCAGAAACAGCATCGTCAATTTACAGTTTCCCAGGTGCTACTCCGACCAGAGATTAGCAACGATAAAGTGATGTACAGGATCTATAGGATTGAAGAGGGGAAGGGGGGTCGGGAAACGGGTACGCAAAGTGTTAATCAGGGTTAAAAAAAATACTTGACCATTTTTAGACGAGAGCGATATGGGAGAAGAGAAGGAAAAAGGCGTGATGGAAAGCTGGGAAGAAAAAATCCGAGGATAAGGAAAGCAGCCAGAAAAATAATTGGAAAATAAATGTATGCCAAAGGGTCAAGAGGACAACTGCAACATGTAAAAAGCTCTTAAACATTGCCTCTAATTTTTATAAAACATTTAATTCTAATTTGACATCGGTAGTGATTTCATTCCTAAAATCCTTCATTTGGAGTGGGAAGGCAGCCGGCTAGACGCTCTTGAGTAGTTGAAGATTATCAAGAGAGTCAATTTAAAATCGTAACATTCTAAATTACTTTTCGTATGTTTCGTGCTAATCTCTCCTTGAACTTTCCTATTTCAATCAGCCCAATTTACACAGACTCCCTCCAGAAGTTAAAGGTTCCCTCTTCCATTTTTCTCACAGTATATGTATGCAGCATAGTTCGGAAAGTTACGAAAAAAATAACTGGTGAAAGTGAAAGTTAATCTCTGTAAAAAGTAACTAAAACTAAGTAACTTAATGTGAAAAGTTACTTTTCTGAAAAAGTGACTGATTAAAGTTAAAGTTTAAAAAAAGGAACTTTTACGTTAAAATTTACTTTTCCAGTTACTATGGCAAATTGGATGCTGTAGTAATGTTCTTCTTGGTTTTTTGTTTTGACAAACAAAGCGAACACTGAAAACTGTCATTGTGGTTTCTTCCATCCGTATCCTTTTGGTTAAAAATATTTGAATTGGGGATTTTCGTTGTAATTTCATTTAGTGTCCAGAGTGTTTCTGGTTAGGTTTCCTAGTGTCTGCTGAAAGGATCTGGCGAGTTTTATGAGGAGCTCCAATTCCGGGATTTTTAAGTTGTCGTTAATGTAAGGCTTACTGACAAACCACGGTGCGTCTGTAATTTGCCGCAAAAGATTTTAGTTTTTGATATTGATCCCCAAATTGTGATGTGAAGTACCCCATCACAAGAGTAAAACTGAAGTGGTAACGGCTTAGTTATATAGAGTTACAGTACATGCTGAGGGTGTGCCGGGGTGCCGGCGCTCCTTTTCTCGCGATTCACTGGGTCTGATGTAATGATGACGCAATACTGACGAGTAAAGGAATTGTAAAGGTCGCTTTACACGATACAATTTTTTGTACAATTTCTTGTACAAACGCTTGTATAAACTGAACGAAATTGCATGTTTGTCTGCATGGAATTAGAACAGGTTCTATTCTCCATACAGTCATTCAGACATTCGCACAAGCGCTCACACAATTTGCCGCTTTACAGGGTACAATTTCCTCATACCAGAGGCCTTAAGGCAATGCGCCGACTGACGCATTGTAAAGGCCGCTTTACACGATACAATTTTTTGTACAATTTCTTGTAAAAACTCTTGCATGAGAAAATTGTACCGTGTAAAGCGGCAAATTGTACGAAAACTTGTGCGATTGTCTGAATGACTGAACGGGAAATAGAACGTGTTCTAATTCCATTCAGACAAACATACAATTTCGTTCAGTCTATACAAGAGTTTGTACAAGAAATTGTGCAAAAAATTGTATCGTGTAAAGCGGCCTTAACAGATGCGTTAATTTGAATGAACCTCTCACCCTCGTTATCCGTCATACGTTTTTAGGAGACCCTTCTTTCTCGGCTTTAACTATATTGACGACGTGGTATCACCGAGTAAGGCATACAAGCTCTCCAGGATATTATCTTCGCGTGATATTATCTTTGAGAGACAGCATCCGTCGGATGCGCATCCCTGCATACGTATGGACATTTCACCTCGACTATTCCATCGCCATCTGACAGGACGCCATCTGGCGTTGCTGCTACGTAAGGGGTCCTCCTATCGACAAAAAGTCTCGATAGGTTAACCTTATTGCCGCTGACTCTCTCGTACTCCGCTATCGCAAATGCCTCACCCGCAATTCCATAGTCGGTGGCTTTATTTCCGCGAAAAGATGGGTAGAGTGGAGACTGAACAGTCTTCTCCCGAGAGGTTCCTGCTCTTAATTTACAAACTCTATTATCTCTAGGTGCCTAACGCGATTACGGGATGAAGAATCAAGATCATCAACTTTGAGAGAAGGAACATTAATTAATTCTCAAAATTGGAATAGAGATCAAATGTTTCAATAACTGCCAAACTATTTCATTTTTTCCCTTCATTTCCTCACTTCAACTAAGAACTACTTAGTGTTGCACTAAACCGTAGTCAAAACAAACGGTATTTCCCCAAATAAGGAAGATTGGATGCTTGTCACGATATGATGCATGCCGGCTGTTCCTCAACCAAGAACTTATTAGCTCCGTTCAATTAAAGTGTTATTTCTCCCAAACTAATTAACTTTTTCCATCAGTTCTTCACATCAACTAGGATCTACTTAGTCTTGCACTTCACCTTATTCGAAAACAAGGGATGTAACTCCAATAGAGACTAGACTGACTTCGTGATATTCATGATTACAATTGGAGGTAGGCCGCAACATGATTCAAAAATAAGTGAAATTGAATGCGGAACCGACGGATTTAAAATGTCATTTTTTCCTCGTGCAAATAGAGATATGAATAGTTGTGATATATATTTTACCAGATCTATATAAAATTACATATATACAAATGTATTGATGTATATCATACCAAACGAGTGTTCCGAACGAGAAAATAAACATATAGGTAATTCAACACTATTTCACAACTTCTGATGAGTTAACCGATTTGCACGATACGATCGTCAAAATATTCGGGTCCGACACGTCCTAGGTTGGATATTTTATAATGTCAACAGCAATGGACGAAGAACAAACGGTTCCCCCAAAAAGATGCCCAGCGGGAGCTCTTATATAAGGAAATGCTCGCCAGTCACTGATACTAACGAGTAGCTAATAGTTACGCTTGCCGTTCCTCCAACCGAGTACGTATCAGTTCTGTTATGGCAAAGTTTTATGACTCCCAAACTATTTTATTTTTTGTTGTTATAAAACGCTGGCCAGCCTGACAGACAAGGTATAACAAATGGCACTGTCTAGATAAAGGTGCAATGTGACTTCTGCGCGAAAATTTGGAGCCAAAGTAAATTTTCAATTTGAAGAACAACAGGGGCAGGATTTAGAAGGAGAACACTAAGCAATTGAAACAATAAGAGAGAAAAATTTCATCGAAATAGGCAAGATGGCAAGATCCTTTTCCGGGTTACCCCTACTCCGAATCCAACAGCTCCTCACCCCCGTGATATCAGCACTCACGAGAAGTCGAATGAATTTCTTGTTGCGTTCGTGATTCGCGAAGGTAATATAATACTCGTGGTAACCTTCCATCTACCAATTTCTCAAGCCTCTTTGACTTGGGAATGAAACCTGACGCTGTTCAACTGCTGAGTCATCTTCACACGTATTAGTTCGACTTCTCGTGAGTGCTGATATCACGGGGGTGAGGAGCTGTTGGATTCGGAGTAGGGGTAACCCGGAAAAGGATCTTGCCATCTTGCCTATTTCGATGAAATTTTTCTCTCTTATTGTTTCAATTGCTTAGTGTTCTCCTTCTAAATCCTGCCCCTGTTGTTCTTCAAATTGAAAATTTACTTTGGCTCCAAATTTTCGCGCAGAAGTCACATTGCACCTTTATCTAGACAGTGCCATTTGTTATACCTTGTCTGTCAGGCTGGCCAGCGTTTTATAACAACAAAAAATAAAATAGTTTGGGAGTCATAAAACTTTGCCATAACAGAACTGATACGTACTCGGTTGGAGGAACGGCAAGCGTAACTATTAGCTACTCGTTAGTATCAGTGACTGGCGAGCATTTCCTTATATAAGAGCTCCCGCTGGGCATCTTTTTGGGGGAACCGTTTGTTCTTCGTCCATTGCTGTTGACATTATAAAATATCCAACCTAGGACGTGTCGGACCCGAATATTTTGACGATCGTATCGTGCAAATCGGTTAACTCATCAGAAGTTGTGAAATAGTGTTGAATTACCTATATGTTTATTTTCTCGTTCGGAACACTCGTTTGGTATGATATACATCAATACATTTGTATATATGTAATTTTATATAGATCTGGTAAAATATATATTACAACTATTCATATCTCTATTTGCACGAGGAAAAAATGACATTTTAAATCCGTCGGTTCCGCATTCAATTTCACTTATTTTTGAATCATGTTGCGGCCTACCTCCAATTGTAATCATGAATATCACGAAGTCAGTCTAGTCTCTATTGGAGTTACATCCCTTGTTTTCGAATAAGGTGAAGTGAAAGACTAAGTAGATCCTAGTTGATGTGAAGAACTGATGGAAAAAGTTAATTAGTTTGGGAGAAATAACACTTTAATTGAACGGAGCTAATAAGTTCTTGGTTGAGGAACAGCCGGCATGCATCATATCGTGACAAGCATCCAATCTTCCTTATTTGGGGAAAGACCGTTTGACTACGGTTTAGTGCAACACTAAGTACTTCTTAGTTGAAGTGAGGAAATGAAGGGAAAAAATGAAATAGTTTGGCAGTTATTGAAACATTTGATCTCTATTCCAATTTTGAGAATTAATTAATGTTCCTTCTCTCAAAGTTGATGATCTTGATTCTTCATCCCGTAATCGCGTTCGTAATTCGTACACATATTGGGTCGTTGACAATGCTTTCTCGTCAAATGTTTCATATTTACGCAAGTAACTGCCGCACTTTCGTCTCTATGCTTACGCCGGTTATTATAACCATACCCAAGTATTGAAGGAATGAGTTAATATACATTTTAACGTAATTAAGACACTTTCTACTTCTATAAGCCATCCTAAATTTTACGAGTGAGCGGCGTATTGGGTTTGTGATCTAAATTTTAGAAACCCAAGATTTCTAGTTTCGAAAGGGTATAATTAAAACAGCAGCGAAAGAATTGTTTAAGGACAACGTGAAATGTAATCAACCCGTTAGGTAATTGTACTTGCGACCGAGAGAGTTATCAAAACAATAGAAAAAGATATGCATCGCCAAACGAGCTGCGTCGAAATATCCCCTGTGTGGCCGACCTTGCTTCGGACGTCGATTGCTTGATCCCATTCCTACCTTCCTACCATATATTCTTCAAACATCCTTCCCTGATTACCAATTAATCCTAGCCTCGGACTCATCCCATCGATCTCGACCCGGCATCCATGGACAACCCTAATGGAGGAAATGCTTTGAGCTGGTGTGCCTCCTGACGGCCTTCGTCTCCCCTGCTTGTCATCCCATCATCATCGCCTGCCATACACCATCGATCTTCTGTCTACGCCTGTCATCTTGCTGCCTGCCTGCACGTCTCGTGGCCTCTGTTTCCCGTATTCCGTTTTTTCCCATTCCTACCTTAATTCACATTCCTATCCCAATATCCCTGCCTTATCCATGTTATTTTCCTACCACTTTGAGCTTCGTCAGGGGCGGATATTCCCGTCAGCACGACGACCCTTATTCCTAACCTCCTACCCTAATAATTTTTCCTAAATTCCTACCACTTTGTACTCCGGCGGAATGGATTAGCCCATCAGTCCGGAGCCTCTATTCCTAAAATCCTACCACCAATCCATTTTCCTTTCCCATTGTCCCAAAATCCCGCATCCCCGATTATCTTCCTTATCATTTCCTTCCGACCTCGACTGGCAAGGCCTCGCGGCCGGCACAGCGTCTACAGGTTCATCTACATCTACACGATACCCTGCAAGCCACCGCGAGGGTGTGTGGCAGGGGGTGAAGATCACCAAGCATGCACTACTAACATGCAAGCAAGCAACTAAAGGGTCTCATGCAACTAGATTGTTAGTATCTATAGTATTTGAGGGGTTAATACATGCAAAAAAATGCAGGTTTACTACTTTTGACTCGGACCCGACCTTGCTTCATGAATCAGCTGCCTGCTTTTACCTACTTCCATCCTCCTTGCGAGGACAGTGTAGTTTACGGCGTGAACTGTTTAAGCATCATCAATGTTTTCATGCGAAGCCATCAATGACCTTAGCAACCCTCGGAATGTGTCACCCCTTGGTGTTGCACGTAACCATAGTCAAAAGAAACGGAATAATACTCACGGAATAGAATAATAACCCCCCGCCCCAATGAGGGAGGTGGGTTCCTATTACGGGATCATGCAAACCGGTCAATTCTCCTACCGAGTACTAATTAGTTCCGTACACGCGAAGTGCAATTACTCCGAAACTATTTCATTATTCCGTCGCTTCTTCACATCGAATAGAGAGTTTAGTTTTAAGCGAAAGCATAGTCAAATAAATCAACCCCCCAAATGGAGAACACGGGACGCTATTTGCGAGATCGTGCACGCAGATTGTTTTAGGCAGAAATGAAGAAAAAGCGTCCCACCACTATTCAGAATAAAGTGTTTCTCCTTCTAGATCTTTCGATTTGGCCCACTGTGCTCCCTGAATCGGAGGTGGTGTCACGAGAGCGGGGAGGGGCGGGGGGTGAGTCTGTTACTAGGAGGGGGGATACGGACATCCTTGGGTCGCTCTTTTCCTTGCTTCGTGTGAGCCGGGCGAGGCTGCTTCCCTCGACTCTGCGAGGGGCGGGGGTGGGACAAGGGACTCTCGCGGGCGCCGCCGATAAGGCGGCCGCATGGAGGGGCGGTCACGCAGGTCAGGGGGTGGGGAAGCTTCCCCTCCTCTGCTTCTCTCCTCCATGCCGGAAGGCGAGGCGATGGGTGGAGAGCGGGGTGGAGAGTTGCCCCTTTCCTCTGATGGCGACCCTTACCTCCCCTTTCCTTCTCTCTAGCCTCCCCGTCCCTTCGCGCCTAACCACACCACAGCGGGGAGCGGGCTCCTACTCCGAAGAGAAACTTCCTCCTGCGTATTCGTCCGGGCATGACTGAAAATTAAAACTACTCCGTTTAATCCTGTATGAATATGAAAGTACAAAAAATTTAACTAGGGATGGGTCGGTTCCACTTTTTTTCGGCTCCGGTTCGGTTCTTAACTTCGGTTCTCGGTTCCGGTTCTTCATTCACCACTTACTTTGCATTGCTCAATGGTAAGATAAGGTATTCAATAATCATTTTCAGAGACTGAATTAGAATAATTCGCGACTTTGAAGCATCTAAGTACACTATTTCACCAGGTTTTAATGTGAAGCCTCCACTTTCGGAGTGTGAGTAGGTTTCAAACTGGTTTTCGCGCCAATTATTTCGGTACCGATTATTTTTGGCCTCGGTTCCGGTTCCGGTTCTAAGCTCAAGAACCGGTGGAACCGAGAACCGAAGAACCGAACCGACCCAACCCTAAATTTAACATTTGTATGTTTAGAGCCTACCCCATATACTCTGCGATGTCAGAGCGCACGACTGGTGGAATTTTGGGATGGATGATGATCTTTTGAAAAATCAAGGAAAGAGAATTGGCCGCGAATAACCGTAGCAGAGTTACCCGCTGATATGCATAGAAGCAAGATTTCCACGGAGGATAAAACCATCCTCCTCAACACGGAGTCGAACCGAGATCCCCGGATTTTGGGCCATATGCTTCAGCCAGTTAAACTTTCGTTACAGCATAGAATCGAACTGAGAACCTGTCGAATGGAAGATAGATACGCTGTCCATTTCGCCAAATAGGCGTCCGTTTTCCATGTGGAATTCATGAGACAAACTGCTAGTGGACTGCTAGTGGCTATATGCTCTTTTTAAGGTGTTTCAATGAGTTGGAGTGGAGATGGACCGAATACAGTTTTTCAAACTGCTAGACATAGAGACGTACTGCAGCTCATACAATGCCACGAAGAAGTCGTAATTGACCGTTCTGCAAAATCCCAAAACAGGACTTTGGATTCTAGGTGCACTATGGCTATGGTTATATCGCACCGTCTAACCTAAGTTCTTTACTGTAAGACCGTTACCATGTCCTGAGCGGGATACGATCCCACGAACATGGCATGCATTCAGTAGGGGGTCACAGCGGTGCTATTATCTTCGACGTACCTATGTATATACTGCGGCACTATTATCTTAATAGTACACGAATTCAAACGGAGAGGGTTTCTGGAATCTGGAGTCGAGGAATTTACTATCCACCGTATTTCCATTAGATTCCCATGTTATATTTCCAAATGCATCACTCTACCTCGAATATACCTTTGATAGACTTGTGAGGATGAACTTCCACATGTACTGGTGTACCACGTGACGCTTTCAAGGGGACAGTATTTGAAGATGGTGACTTCTTACCGGCTATATGCTCTTTTTAATGTGTTTCAATGAGTTAGAGTGGAGATGGGCCGAATACAGTTTTTCTCGATTTAGATTCTCGAAATCGAATCTTAATCTGCAGTCGAATCTGGACTCGTATTTCGAATCCAAATCTTAAATTTCCCCAGGATCCCGAATCTTATTCAGCTCTAAATGTTGCTTTTTCCATCAAAATGAATACTGAATATCTTTTCCCCTAAAATCTGATATTTTATTTTGAGTCCTAATGTTAATTTTACACATTGAAGTGAACTCACTTTCCACAGATATTGGATTTTTACTATAACTGTACAAAAAAAATTTGACGTAAATGATAAACCCGGTCTGAATTTACTAAACAAATATATCTGCTTTTTAAAATACAGTTTGATGGATTTAATTTGTTATAGAATGGATTTTATGGCCAGTTGCACTTGGTAAATTGAATGTTTTCAAATGGGGTAGAAGTTGTCACATTCATGAGTCGCTACAGATCGAGGTTTGTGTTCGCATCTTCAATCTGAAACTGCCCAAAATATAGATACGCTGTCCATTTCGCCAAATAGGCGTCCGTTTTCTATGTGGAATTCATGAGGTTTTAACAGGAGCTGGATTGCAGCCTGATTAATTTTTGGGCCTTAAAATTACTATCGGATTGTTTCTGAAAATCTTTTTATTTAGCGAGCCCAAAGAAGCGACAGAATAAAAATATTATTCGGCCAGGGGGTTGATTCATCTATTAAATATGTATTTATCCATTAAGGGAAGAAATACGTGGCCGGAACTCGCTATTTCGGGAAAAAAATGAAACGTTAAACGTTATGTCAACGGACCTGCTACAGTCTGGTGTAGAGAAAAGAGATGGCGAACCACAAGTAATACCGTTCAAAAGTGCAAAGGCGCATACAGACCTGTGTTCTAAACTACGCCCAGTGAAAATGGGTATGTGAAATGATAACAAAATGTAATTTTAGATGCATATATGGATATGTGGATGGCCTTCTTTTTTAACATATGGGACGGCGTCTACGAATTAATTATCAGGATGCAAGCACGTCGCACTTTTCAAGAATACATGTACATTCTAAAATTGCCAGTATGCTGCAAACACATGATGCAATTTAAGTACCCGATGTAAAAGGCCAAATCTGCTGTTTTCGGGTCCATGAAAAATGAAAAAATCTCTTTCCGCTACGTGATTTTAAAATCTTCGCACTGCCGAAAGTGTAAGATTATGTGTTGTCCACGTAGTAAAAAACTCGTCGAATCAGTGTGGATGCGTGATTCAAAAATAAACTTTAGCACTTCGTCTGTCGAATGTGACGTCAAATAATGGATCCCGCAGTGTCCTTTTTAAGTGCAGTTTTCTGCCAATATCAAGAAATATCCACCCCTCCTCCGCTTCCTTAAAATTTCCGACCTCATACCACTCCACCACCTTGCATGATCGAGTAATTACGCCACAAAATGGCGTAATTTTTCGAAGCTTTAGGTTGCCTCATCCAAAAAGTTAACTAGCATAACAGACTTCACGGCGGTGCTTATATTAGAATTTATCC
Source organism: Platycnemis pennipes (assembly GCA_933228895.1). NCBI lineage: Eukaryota > Metazoa > Arthropoda > Insecta > Odonata > Platycnemididae > Platycnemis > Platycnemis pennipes. The sequence continues at coordinate 59,198,510 of OW121846.1, forward strand.
CCGTTTGAATATCGTATGTACAATTCTCTAATTGGCAGTGCACCTTTGAGAGACATCTTGTAGAACCTGAAGTAGTCGTTAGAAACGTTTTTTTTTTACAATTCCTAGTGAGATGAATTCAGGCGATAAATCTGTAATTTTTAACCATTGAAGGTAATTTTACCTCTGTACATTGTAATTTTACATCTGTTATTTTTAACCCTTTTAAGTAAACCTTGAAGTGTTAAATTTCATTATAATCTTTCGCAATATATTATAGGATGGGCAAGTGATAGTTGGTCATGGCAAAATTGGCTGATTATGGGTGTTCCATGATAAGGTCTTCCCGGGTGAAGGGTTCTCAACTGTATTTTATTGGTTTTTCCGTTTTTCTGCGGCTATATCGTCCATTTTGCCCCACTGTGGGGCACGCCGTGAGTCAGAGCAGATATTGCGAAAGGGGAGGGGGGAGTAAGTAACTGGGTGGCGGAAAAACTCCCAGGGTCGCTTGTTTTCGGAGCCGGGCGAGGCTGCCTCCCTCCACTCGCATAGGGAGGGGGGTGGGACAAAGAACTCTCTAGAGCGCAGCAGATAAGGCGACCGCTTGGCGGGAAGGGGGGGGGGGGGGGGCTGGAACGCCGCGCCGGTCCACGCCGGTCAGGCTCCACACGCTGTTCAGGGGGTGGGGAAGCCTCCTCTGCTTCTCTCCTCTTTGTGGGCCGGTGGTGGGCGGGGAGCCGAAGCCTAAGATTTGAAAAATAATAGCGTACGTCCAAAATTGCTCTTTTTAGATGCATACTTGAAGCTTCGCACAGGTGAAAATGATTGGTGATTGAGGAACGGTACGTGATTTATCAAGGCCCCCCTCATGTTAGTGGGACACACAGGCTCAAACATGACCAGATTCTCAAAAAAAACTACTCTCTTCAACTTTCGCCAAAATCTTCCAAGTTAAATTGATGATTAAAGTTGTGGAAGGAAATTTATGGAATAAAAAATTCACAAATGCAAGACAGAATAAGGACGTATCTGGGTCGCTTGTGTCGGAGCCTCCCTCGACCCTCCGCGGGATGGGCGTGGTACAAGGGTGACTCTTTCGCCTGCTCAACCGATAAAGGCGACCGCTGTGGAAGGGCAGGCACGCTGGTCAGGAGGTGGGGAAGAGCCCTTGCTTCTCTCTCCTCGCTATGGGCCGGTGAAAGGCGGGGGGCCGGCGCATAGTGGGCTGAAATCGAAAATACCTGGCCAAAATTAAAAAATTGATTTTTTCAAGTCAGGATGCTGAAACTTTGCATAAATATGCTGAAGAAACCTGTGCATGCGATGATCCAAGGCATTTTCCTTAGTACTTAGCAATCAATAATTTGAATTAGGTTATATTTCTCAAAAATGGTCCACACCCAATTTTCTCACGAAATCTTTAAAATCAATCCCTTGCTGAACCTTTATGGGTAAAGAATTGGAATAAAAGGTGATGTAATGAGAGGAAACAATTTTTCATCTTTGTTTTAAGGTAGTCTACTTACATTTTCGTTATTATTAACCATAGATATTAAACAAAGTGGCGGACCCCCATTTTTGGTCATTTTTTCAATGTATGTTGAGAATAAGGAACTTCCATCACCGAGCGTCACGGAGTAACTTACATGGGGACACTTTTCAAAGCTTCCATAGTACGAATCCGATGAGTTACGCTGCGACCGTTTGCGAAGCCGAATTTCGCATTAGTTTGTCCATCGCGCGTACGAGTCTGATCATACGCGCCTGCAACGTGGCGGCAAGTGTGTGGAATGGATTGTAGCCGTATCCACTCCGCATGGCGATTTTCGAGATACAAACATTGAAAAGAGCCTCCATGTATTACATTTTGAAGAAATCACGGAAAAAATTACGCATTTTATCAAGTGGAGTAAAGGTCTAGGAGTTACTGAAAGACTGCTTTCTTCGGGTGCACCATGGGAGTCACTTCTTACCAACTTGACATCGCCTGCCAACGAATACGTACACTTTTAAGTAAAGAGTTTTAACGGAGACAGCATGCATACCACACGGTATTATTTATCCTTGGAAGCCCCCAACCCAATTTAATAATTATCAACAAAAATTACTTTCAAAACAAAAGCGATCACGTACTGCCTTTTAAAAAGGTGCCTACTTATCACTAATACTTTTAAAATAAACATACTTCCTTTCAAGTGGCCAGACGAGCAAAGAGAAGACACGAGATTTCGCGAAAAACCTGCTTCGTAGGTTTTTGACAATTTGTCAACTTTAACGGGCTCTTCTGATCTAAACAAAGGCTCAAAAATCAACACTTTTGGTTCTTGTTAGCGCGGATGTTGTGCACTCAAACTGTCACACTGCGGGGTCTCAATTTAGATGCCCAATTTTGAATTTTGGCCAATTTTTCGATTTCACCCCACTGTGCGTCGTATGACCAGTCCCCTAAAATGCGATCCCAATCTTATTTTATAATCACGGTTATTGTAACGGAACAGTCACATTTAAGGAGGTGACAAGGAAGTCACAGTACTTGTATGCCTTCAGGTAGTCTTGCGGAATTTTAGGTGCCATATGGTTAACGTTATGCTTAAGGCTAATGCAATACTACTATTTCGCCGGGGATATGCCCCTGACAAGGTGACACAATATCAAAACGGCAGATTACGCTTTATTTCGCATAGCGATATCAATCGATATCCGTTATCAACCGCTATTCGAACTTATTTGCGATACCAACCGATATCATCATCATCAACTGCGTTTTCAAGTCCATTTCCGCGCTAATAGGCGCCTCAGACCGGGAGGAAATGTGTAAGGATGGGAATGGAAGGGAAAGGGGGAAGGAAGGAGAGATCCCGGAGTAGTCATTAGCCTGCTCTTAGCGGAAAGGGGTCAAAGGGACCACGGCTTGACGTCCTATCCGATGGACAGAGTACTGCACTTGAATCCTCTCCATTAAACAATCAAGTAGGGGCCGGTAAACAAATTAACTATGTCTACCACTGCCGGGAATCAAACCGGGGACCTCCTGGTGAGAGGTCAGAACTCTAACCTCTACACCAAACTGGATATGCGAAAATTCCATTACCTTTGCAGCTCTTCTGGCCTGTGCTTGGGAGGGAAATAGGGGCTGCAAGTGCTACCCCCGTCCCACGGGACCCCGAAGATGCCACTCGTGATGCCATGGGTTTCCCAACTACATATACCGCTACAACATACATAATATTCACACTAATTAATGATATAGGTGCGGAGAGAGAATATGATTAATTACATCAGAATGCACTTTGTATTAGTGGTGGGTATCCAATGGGCAATACGATATAGTATTTTTCCACTGCATTTAATCCAGAGAACACTAAATGCAACCACTTTCACCATAGCAATACATCTGGCTCAACAATCTGGCTCATTGAAGAAGATTTCATGCAGGCAAATACGTTAGCAGGGGGGAGAAGGTTGAAAGAGGAGGGGGTCTGGGGAAGGAGGAGGTGGAGGGTAGGGTCGTTGCACGTGTTTGGCACTGTGCGTCATAGGGGTTTGTGGAGGGTCTAAGGAATATTTCGGCATGGGTCAAACGACCTTGGATAACAGGGCGGCGGCTGTGTTTGGGTATGTTCTTTTCACGGGAGACAGGGAATCCCGTGTCGATGTGGTGGACAAGTATATGACGAAAAGAGGTGGGGGTTTGGGGGGCGAAGGGAACCGCTTTCGTGCGGGAATGGAGGGAAGGGAGGGGTTTTTCCGGAGAGTATTTGTCACCAAGTTGTGGGTGCAACTGTTACTCCAGGCGATGGCATGGATACTCCATTGGATAGTATACACTTGTGTTTGAAAGTTATCCTTTGAGAGTGGTTATAGAAAGGTGGTGTATCAATGCTTGGAAGGCTGCATGTTTAGGTGGGGTGGGAGGGGATAGTATGTTCGGTAGATCAGGGTGTTCCTCATCGGACAAGGAACGAAACCCAGTGTTGATGGAGAAGGTTGTCGAGGAAGTTAATGAATAAGACCATCCGCTTGCTGGTAATACTGCGAAATGAACTGGAAATACTTCTGTGCAGCAATAATTCATACGGTTAGGGAAATTTTAACTACAAACTGCCTAGGTTAAAGTTGAAAAGTTATAAAATAGCTAACTTTACTCACATTTTTTTATTCCAACTTATAACTTTCATTTTCTTATACCGTATTTTAGTCATCTCGTTCATCACATCCTTTTTAACTTCCTTATCTACTTAATATATTTTTTAATTCATTAAGAATATGAGTTTTTTTAAACTCGAAAAACTTATGTGTTCAAATTATTATGCTTCCTCCTTCACCGATAATGACTGTCCTACGAGTTCACGAATAATTGTATTCTTACACTTAATCAGGAGCCTTCTTTTAGGAATGGAGTAATATTGAGCCATCTTATTTTGCGCTTTCTTGCCTCTAAATCGATGCACGGTGAAGAACTAATGGCCGAGTTTTTTTTCAGAAAGCCTACTTAATGAAGGCGCAGAAATTATGTACTATCGAGTTTGAATACAAATAACATTTTAACAACTACGTCTACAGAAAAACTAATCAAACCGTATTTTTTTAAATTTCTCTCTGCGCTTTTTTACGGTAAATTTAAATTTTTAAAACGCATTTGAATATTTTTTTACGAAAGTTGTAACGTAAAAAGTGCTGGTTTTTGACGGTGTTCGAGCAAAGCGCTGACTTTGATGAGTCGTAGATCAATATCAAGGCTTTCAATTGCAACCAAAGTTGAAATAATGTTAGATATACAGATGAATACAATTAGATGAAATGTATTTACTTTTTCAGGGAACCCATATGTTGAAATCGACTGTTTCATAGACTTGTAGGTAAATAAATCTATTGTAACATACACTGCGAACGGAAGCGGTGCTCCTTGCTTCCTCTGCATCTCAGTTTTCCCTTCAATTACCGCTACTTTCTTATTAATTGAAATGAAACATTTACGGAGAAGTATATCAAATTAAATGAAATTTGAGTAGCGACTTGAGTAACTACTAAATACACTTGGTGCATTTTCATTGTTGTATGTTAAAATTCGCATAATTTGGATCCCTACTGTCATTATTGATCATGTGGAAAATTAACCGATATGGTCCTCGACTAACATTTTATAACCTGCTAAGTATATGTCAATGAAACGAGCATAATAACGAGATGGATAATTTTAGGCACTTCAATTTTAGAGGAGGTCAAAGTTATCTATTCAGCCAATTGGCCTTTTTTTATTAAAGCCCTAGCAAAGCCGTTTAGCAAAGCCTTTAAAGGCTTTGCTAAACTAAAAATGACAAGAATGGTTTCAAGAGCAATTAGAAACATTGAAGGCGACCTAACATTAGCCGACATTTTAAAAAGCATCGGAAAACGACTTGGCAGATTACGTGAATATGGACGAGATGGTAATGATGAAAAAATACGAAAAATGATCTGCAGGAAGTCGCAAACGAATTCTTGAAAGATTTCAATGTGTCAGGAAGAAGCCCATTGGAAAAAATATGTTTAATTTTATGTTAGTATGTTCAGTTTGTTTCAAAATGAATTGTGAGTTTGGTCTTCCTGCAGAAGATTTTGCTACTCTCTGTGTCATTCATGTTAGCTGACATCAAAGGAGAGAAACCTCCCCAACACTTGGCACGGTGCTGCCAAATCGGTGCTGGCGGTAGAGTAGACCTTCCTCATCTGCCGCTCCCCCCCCCTCCGTCGCTCTAGTCGCACAGTACAGATGGTACCGTCCAGAGAGCGAGCACGCCGTCCGCAGCTTCTACCCAACGGAACGCAGTCACCAGTGGAACGCAGACAGGGTAACCTAATTACACATAAGGTCACATCTAATTTTTAGTTCTCAATTATTCAGAGTGGAATATTTTGTTACATCTCTTGATTCGCCGACACAGTCGGCTGCTCCGCGGTGGTTAGGGTTTTCCGTGTTGTGGACTGACTATTGAATCAGATCCAATAAATGTTTAAAAAATCATTATTTCCTTGTCGATGAAATATTATTGCTCATTACTTGCTCATACAGCTCGATGATTTTCTCTGCTTTCGACGTGGCATCATAGCAAATCATGGTGGGAATATCAAGTATTGGCTGAATGTGATCGTGTCATAATCCATTGATATTTTATACTTTACAGCCATGGGGGACAAACCGCCTTCCTCACGTGCTACTGGCAAACGAAAAAGAAACAATAGTGACTCTTCCGCACCCTCAACCTCGTCTGCAGTTGATCGTTGATCGTTGTTCGTATCATAATCCATTGATATTTTATACTTTACAGCCATGGGGGACAAACCGTCTTCCTCTCGTGCTACTGGCAAGCGAAGGAGCAAGCGGAAAAGAAACAATAGTGACTCTTCCACAGCCTCAACTTCGTCTGCAGTGGAAGATGTGTCCAGCGTTTTCGAATGCCCAGTTTGTTACGAGTACGTGGTACCTCCAATTATCCAGTGCCACGATGGACACCTTATATGTCAGAAATGTAGGCCTAACGTATCGTGCTGTCCAACCTGCAGAGGCCCTCTGGGTGAGTTGTGTCTGAATGCAAAGTTTGCTAAGCACCATGATAACATATTCCCTTGCCCGAGTTGTTACTATGTAGGTATTCTTCAACGCGAGAAGAAGCTAGGTAGATGGGGGAAGGTTTAAGTGGCGTGATAGTTTATTATCAAGTTAAACAGTTTTTCTTATAGAAATGGCTCATCATCCATTGAAAACGTTTTTCTAGTGCCAATGACTTTGACGTCATGCATTGTTAAACTGTTGATTCAAACGTACTCACTATACCTACGTGGAAAGTTGCTGAAAATTTCACATGTTGTTAGTTTGAATTAGCAGATTCGGACACGCTGTATTGAACTTGAATCTTTACCGTGCCACTCACCTGCGTGCAGGGTGACCTCCTGGGAGGTGTGCTTGAATTGTTCGAGATTTGATTTCGGAAGGGGTTTGATCCCGAAGAAACGAAAATGAAACGAGGAAAAAACGAAATGTAAAATCATTACGAGTGAGTCCTTTTTACATGAATGCCTCGTACGATTCAAGCACACCCCCATGCGTGAAGCACCAAGAGGGTAGTTTTGTTCTAGCCGTCAAGACATCCATTTCCATTCAAGGCCATTAACGTGTAAATATATTAAGGCCGCTTTACACGATACAATTTTTCGTACAATTTCTTGTACAAACTCTTGCATGAGGAAATTGTACCGTGTAAAGCGGCAAATTGTACGAAAACTTGCGCGATTGTCTGAATGACTGAACAGGAAATACAACGTGTTCTAATTCCATTCAGACAAACATACAATTTCGTTCAGTCTATACAAGAATTTGTACAAGAAATTGTGCAAAAAATTGTATCGTGTAAAGCGGCCTTTAGACATCTGGATGCATGATTTGATGAGGCTTGTATAAAGGCCGCTTTACACGATACAATTTTTTGCACAATTTCTTGTACAAATTCTTGTATAGACTGAACGAAATTGTATGTTTGTCTGAATGGAATTAGAACACGTTGTATTTCCTGTTCAGTCATTCAGACAATCGCGCAAGTTTTCGTACAATTTGCCGCTTTACACGGTACAATTTCCTCATGCAAGAGTTTGTACAAGAAATTGTACGAAAAATTGTATCGTGTAAAGCGGCCTTAAAGGTTTCTCGGGTGCTAAACCGGATAAGTGGATTTAGGTATTCATCTTATGTATCGAAAAGCGACTCCCCTTTCGTTCTCGAGGCTCCTGCATTTCTTAACAATTTGGTCGTTATTTATATCCTAGGCGAAGGGGCGTGCTTGATTCGCCCGAGACTAATTCCCGTACGGAATATTCCCTAAGTAATTGTAAATCATACCTTTTCCCTAGTTACCTAATTTCCCTAGTTACGCGTCAAAATTAAGCACAAACCGTTCAAACCCCCACTCGCCCGCCTTCCAGCCCCTCACCAGTGAAAAGCGCGGAGAGGGATGTTTCGTTTGACTCATTTCCATTCCACGCCAACAAAAGATAAATGTATACATTAAATATATCTGTGTGTATAATATAGTGTTTTCCCGGCTTATAGTTGGTGCAAAGGTTTTACAAGTGCTATACAGAATAAGGGGCTTTAGTAATTCAGCCAACGTTTCGATAAACTATTCGCTTTTTATTCTCAAGGCTTCTGAATGTCGTAAGAATTTTGGTCGCTATTCATGCCCTAGGTTTAGGGTCAAGATTCTTATGATTTGTTGAGACGATTTTTTTACATTAGGTACCTAATCGTTGTTATTGTTGGACCGTTGGCCGGCTGCCCTCCATTATATGGCGAATACAATTTAAAATTGACATATAAGTTTTGCAAAGGGGATAGCCATTATGTGTTAAAATACCTATAGGCGGATCTTGAGTGCTTCCTCGATGAGCTTGTCCCAATTGCAAGCAGAGAGGCAAAGTTATTTTGCTTTGCCTCACTGAAATTCATGGTCTCCGTTTGTGCTGTGCTCCCCAGCTACTGATTTTTCCAATTGGGCCAGCCTCGAATGTATTCTGTGTTCTTTTAACCTTGTTTCAGAGGTACGACCAGTCTCTTCTAGATTTACCTACCAAACACAATGATTAGGTATAAGGCTGGGGTCCTCAGGCCAATGGGATCCTTGGCCTTTACCAAGTGATCCCTAATTTTTGGTGGTGAAGTGCTTTGTTTGTATGTTATAACGCTTTAGTATTCATTGATTCAGAAGTCTTTAGAATTAGCTGTTGGGTTTGTAATCAGTAAATAATTAACTTACAACCTTAACCACAATGTTTAATGATATATGTGGCTCCGGTGACTCCTCTTCTAGCAGAAATTGTGGACTAAGTGGCTTGCTTTGGCCATTCATTTGAGAAAGGGTAAAAAGGGCAATAATCTCTCGAGGGAAGGGTACCCCTCAATAAAAGCCATGAGCCAGAGCTCTGGACATTTAAACTCTTTACACTAAGGGACAATGTTGTCAAATATCTTTCAACTCAGGACTTAGAAAAAATCGGCTTTAACATAATTTCAAATCAGCAATGAAATAATCTATACAAATTAAGGATTGTTGAAGATATTAAATACTGATAAGTGAGCATTATGTGTTAGTGTATTGCATCTTCTAGTTAAGTCCAATATTGAATCTAAAAACAAACTAGTGCCAAACTTAAAATAAATTGAGAATAGGTATATGGACAGGGCCGGATTTAGGAGTATGCCACCTGTAGGCTAATTCCATTTGCCGCCCCCCCCCCCCTTTTAGAGACTCACAGTTAATAGACTCATATGTTATACATATTATGTATTCATTTTATGCTACAAATGATAGATTCAGTTATTCAAATTAAATTGTGCTTAACATTAAAACTAAAACCACATAAAAAATAGTTCATTACTGGTTTTTTTTTTGACATTAAAAAGATAGATGTTATACAGGTTACAATAATACAAGCATGAATAACTGTACAAACACAATCTAGTTGGATGTTTGGGCTTAAGTACATTCTATATTTCAGTATATGTTCAAAACAACATAGTTTTCTTACGAGATTTCTTAATGGCAACCTCGTTCATAATGTCCTCATATAAAAGTGTTTTTGTTGTATTTGCCTCAATACACAGTAAAGAAAGTGAGTTTAACCTTCGTTCAGAAGTACTACAGGGTGGCGATCGTCAGGGAAAACCGGGAAAACCTGGAATTGTCAGGGAATTTTGGAAATCTGGAAAAGTCAGGGAATAATCAGGGAATTCTCGTAACAGTCAGGGAGAAACTGGGATAGGATATTCTCGTTATTTTTCTACCATTACGTTTACCGGGCAGTCTTTCCCGCCCTTTATTTCACCAAAACATTTCGCCAACTAAAACTAATGTCCGTCGCGGAAGTGCATAGAATAAACCCCGTCAATTCGTTGAACGTTCAGTTGTGAATCTTAGTTATTAAGTTTTGAATCAATCGTACAATGTATCCCTTTTGTAAATTCTTAATACAATATGTGCCTAGTTGTGTTAAAATTCATGATCACCGTGGATTCTGCTCGTCACAAGGAATCCGAGGCTATGTTTTTCGGAAGATTTTACCGTGCGTTTTTTTAACTTCTGAGACTCAGGTCGAGAGGTAGTAATCTGCAGTTCTAAAAATACGAGACATTGGTTATTAAAACGGTAATACAAGTACGATCACATTTGTAAACAAAATTTTACGTAAGATCATCTTCGATTTCCATACCCCCTTCGCGAGACCATAAGAATAGTTCTCCTCCCCTCCCCACCTTTCACGCTCGACGTAATTATTGAATCGTAGAATTCTTAGCTCCCTCTTGAAGCAATTTAGTCAGGTCACAAACCACCTCAAATATGGCATTCCTAAATATGATGCTGCCGTTCCTAATTGCCTCCTGTTTTCGCTCGTAGTGGCGCGATTACGTTTTATTTGTTTAAACAAATATTTTTACAATTTTTATTCCCTCTTACAATCAAGGGGTTACGACCACGTTAATCAAATTGTTATTCTCTTCTAAATCTCGTGCCATCCGATTTTGATCCTGTCCAAGAACTTGGCCTTGGCTTGAGTTTTTCGCGTAGCTTAGTGATACCTGTGCCAGAGTCCGCTAGTAAATTGGCCATTAACTTTTCCTTCGATGCCTTTTCAGTAGTCTTCAACTTCCCAGAACTACCACGACACGCCACCTCTTCCTTGAAGTATTAGGCATTGTCAATTTGTAATTTTACCGAAGGAAACATACATGGCCACGGAAATAAGATACACGGCAGCGAAAAATGAGCATTTTCACGCTCGACGTAATTATTGAATCGTAGAACCACCTCAAATATGGCATTCCTAAATATGACGCTGCCGTGTACCTTGTGAAGTTTTAATATATATTGTTCATTACGGCGGAGGTTCCATATAATTTTTCATTCTTATAGCTCTTCAAAATTTAATTTCAGTTTTTAATATTTTCGGGGTTGTGACGAAAATTTAATTCAGCAGAAAAAAAAATATTCTGATAACTGGAGACCTTTTGGCGATCGGTCAGGGAAATTGGTAAAGCTATCAGGGAAAAATCAGGGAAAAGTCAGGGAATTTGAAAATTCGTTATCAGTAGCCACCCTGTACTAGTTCGTATACGAGGATCGTATACCTATAATTCTTAACTCTCCTAAGGCAGGAAAAACTTCGTTCTCCAGCGCAATTCGTAGCAGGTATGCACAAACTTATCCTTAAAGCGATGTCCAAATGTGGGTACATGTCTTCTAGGGAGTTAAATCTTAGAAATTTCAAAATTTCTTGCAACGATTTTCCAGGTGGTTGATCAATTTCCACAGCACAGTGCTTTTGGAAGTGGATGAACTCTTCAGTAAAATCAGAATCCAAATCATTTCTATAGATGTTGTAAAGATAGGTCGCCTTCTTTCTCAGTTTCTCTTCCATGTCTCTCTGATGAGTCTTGTTATCACACAACTGAGTTAAGAAATAAAATCTATCTTGAAACACGTTATAGGCCACTTTTCTTTTCTAAAATTCACAAACAAAAGAGTCAATAACTGGTAAAAACGTATTTGTTTTAAGATCATCCCTGCCGGTAAAGTTTACTTCACCACTTCGGTCTTCGTCAGCCCAAACTTTTCTTTTTAGTTGTCTTTTGTTGTCTTTTTCATAACATGTAGGTTTGGTTATATCCATAGCCAATTTCTCGAAGTAATTAAAATGGTATCTCTGTTCCATGAAATATTCTTCAAGAGAACCATACAAATCTGTCACCGATAAAACATCTACAGTTTCACTCTGCATGGCTTTGCTAACTTATGAATTCTATGAAGTACGGTGCTCCAGAAACATACCATAAAAGCGGTTTCAAACCTTTCTAATCTTCAAAGAATTCCTTGGGATTCACATCTACTGTCGTGGAAAAAAGTCATGACACTCGAGTTTACAAGTCAATGACAGTTGTACCCGTAATCCCACATGAAAACAAGTTATATCAAAAATTAGCAAATTTAATTCTGCGTTTAACTGTGAAAAGTGAAAATTTTTATTTTTACATGTTAAAATTTTATTGTTTGCGAAACAAAAAAAGTGCCGGTTTTTTCACAGTTTTAAACGGAATGCTCACTTTAAAAATGCATAACTTTTAAAGTATGCATTGAATCGTAACCAAACTTTAAGACAACATAAAGGAACTTGTTGTTAAGGTATGTACAGGCACTTCCAAAAAAAAGTTAACACTTCAGAGCCGAAATTTTTCTAAGTCTCGAGTTGACGGTGATTTGACAACGCTGCGTCATGGCTTCCCTCTGGCGGAGCCTCGAGAAGTTCTAACCGAAAACAAACCCTTTTCCCTCCTCCCCCGTCCTCACCTTTCTCTGTTTAGCAGAAGGGATTACTGCACGGTCAGTCTTGTTATGCCCTAAAGAAGGGGGCTATTGTGGGGACTCCATGGTTGTTTCTTCCGACTCGCGCTGCGAGACTGAAGTCCTGAACACATCTCTACGCTCGCCACCGTCGCGAAAAAAACTGGACTAATTTCCAAAATAGCTTTCTTTGAGATATAGACTTGAAACTTCACATAAATACTGAGAAAATATTGCTAATTAAGGAATAATGCATCATTTGACATGATTCTTATCTGTTAGCCAGATATAGGGGCTCAAACATAACCAAATTTCCAAATAAACACCTGCATCATTTGCCTATTAACATAATGCTATGCCTTTAAATTGCCTGAGCTACAAATATTTTTTTAATCATTTAATTGCTATTCCATTACTTAGAAAAACTAGAGTATATCTAGTTCACAAGGGCCCTGGAAAGACTCCACTCTTTTCAAGGGCTGAAGGGCGTGAATAAGAAGTATGTTCCCGGAGTGTATGCAAAGAAAAATAACTCGATTCCGCGTAATCTTATCCCATCGCACGGCTCAATATGCTCGCGATTTCACCAAATAAGGGTGATGGAGGTTACTGACAATGGATACAGCTCAAAAACAATGAATTGGAAGCCTTAGGGTCCATGTCACTTCAGCAATGTAAGCGAGTCACGTCAATTCCAGCTCCCGACGCGTGGAGCCAAACCCCAAACGCGCGGTCGGAAAATCATATGTATTTTTGGGTGTCGCAAACTTACTTTTAATTCCTCTTCACTTTCGTGTAAAAGAGTTTTCAGCGAATTATCAGATATAAGTGACTTGACAAGTGTCTCCCTAAATTGTTAGATATTCTCCACTTTATGCAAAGTTTTGTCTGAGAACAGTGTCCGCCATTATAAGTAATGGAATAGCAAATAAACGATTCAAAAAATATTTGCAGCTCAGGTAAGTAAAAGCAAAGTATAGTGTTAATACATTATGCTATTTTTATTTGATCAAATTCCTCCCACAACGTCATCATCAACTTGTAAGATATTCGGATAAATGTTATTACAGGATTTTTTTAAATATTTCGTGATGTTGAGCCCTTGTGTCGCTCTAACGGATGAAAATCATGACAAGTGATGCATTATTCCTTAAGTAGCAAACTTTTCAAAGAATCTGTGTGAAAAGTGTCTCCCTAAAACGTTAGATATTCTCTACTTTATGTAAAAAGTTTTGTGTGAGAACAGTGTCCGTATATATCTCAAAAAGTATATATCAAAGTATATATCTCAAAAAAAGTTATTTTAGGTTTTTGTCCAGCTTTTTTCGATTTCCGTCTGATGTGGGTCGGTCATGGGTCCCGAGATTGTCGTTTTCTTCGACTCAACCTGCACGACGCCTGAAGTCCCGAACGTATCTCTATGCTCGCAACCATCGTCACAGAAAAAATCGTCGTCACGCATTTGCATAACATTAAAAATCGACGTTTTACTTTGAAGAGGAAATCACATATCATCATTGGTTGTTATCACCCTCTAATATGTATGTGTCCCTTAAATAATTAATTCCTTGGTTAATTGGTGTCTTTTCACGTTCGTGCCATTTCAGAGCGAGTTCATAGGCATATTTAATTCTCACATCGATGTGGTCAGAAGCTTTGAAAATATGCGATCCCAAATCTTAAGACTAGGAGCAGGCTGATAAAAACATTTTAACGTTTTCGCCGTATTGGCGCAGTAAAATGCTCGATTTTCAGAATGAAGTAAATAACGTTTCCAATTGTGGTGGCATTTCCACGAGTTGACCTTAGCATTTATAGTTTAGGAGTCCTAATTTGAATAATAATAACTATGCCTATGAGATTATTGTTTGTATAATACCAATACAAATCTGTTATTGACCACGCAGCCGTTTCCCTAAAATCTGGTCTAATGTCTAATCTAACGCTTTGGAAGAAGGTGTTTAAAGTATTGGCTTTTTCTACACTGCTGTTGACTCTAATTCCTTTATCGTTTTTAAGTGTGTGCACTGTGGACCTATTTGCCCGAAGCTCTCTCACATATGACCAAAACGTTTTAGGATTGCTATCTAAATATTCTCCAAACATCTTGCTCTTGAAATGTTATAACGCTTGCCGACATGATTTCCTTGCTAATGCTCTCGATTTTTTATAGTTTTGATCTAACTTTTTTTTCCTCTACCGATAGACCCTGTCCTGCATTTTTCATCCTAGCGTGGCATACCCTTTGTCACTTCAGTGATTTCCTAACCTCCGCATTATACCACCTTGGCTCTGTATTATCACTTATGAATTTACTTGGTATGTATTCATTAACTGCTTTACGGGTGTCCTCACTGCTTTACGGGTGTCCTCAATAAATTCTCTCCACGAACCCTCTGTATCTAATCCTTTGCTTTGTTCGCTAAATATATTAAACGATTCCCTTAATTACTCTTTCATACCGTCGTAATTAGCCTTGCAAAATAAGTATACCCTATTCCTTGGTTTATAATGTCTTTCAACGCCTACAATAAATTTCGCATTTACTATTTTATGATCACTAAAGGTTACAGGACTTAATACATTTAATTGCGCGCGCATGCGACCACAACTAAATAATTATTCGTATGAGATTTAACTGATTGCAAGAGCTCCGTAAGCATGTGAAGACATTTCCGTTGGTCAAACTGTAACTAATGTTACGCTATAATTGGTTATTCAATGCCTTTTTCTGTTCTTCAAAGGAAAAGGACTGTGACTACATAAGAATATTCCCGAATACCCATTGTTTATAGGATACCTGCAGGTGGTCGCAAAATACCCCCGACTCTCGCCTTACCCTTATTCCCGACCGCGGCGCTGAGCCGCGTGTCCTCCTAACCCTGCCGAAGGATCGCCACCCACTATTCTCCTCCTACCGAAGGGAGGGGGCGGCGAGGAAGGATGGCTGGCTGGTAATCCCCTCTCAGAAAGGCTTTGCACACGTGACGCGCGGGCACCCGGCCGCCATACGGTGATCTCCTCTCTAGGGGCCAATTGCTCGGATTGCGAAGTGGGTGGACGGCAATTAGTAAATTTCCTTAAGAACCTTTATCGCAACTGAGAATAGTAATTGCAAATTGTTAAGCTGTTCCTATATTTCCTTCTAATGGAAAGGTGCTCTATTATTCGACCATATTGCATGCTAAACAATACCGCCAAAAGCTTTGGATATATTTCTTTAATGGACGGAATTAATTCATTTTTGTGAATGAATTGTTACTTCCTTCACACCACATATGAAATTAATAAGAGACTATCAAACCTAAATCATGAAACCATGTTGAATTATTACTTCCTTCACACCACATATGAAATTAATAAGAGACTATCAGACCTAAATCATGAAACCATGTTGATAAATGTGTTCACTCGTGGGCATTTAAATGTTTTGAAATATTCGCCCGGTAATGTGAGTAGAAACAAACTTAAAAGCACTCCGGTGGAAGAGTGGATGGGCAGACGTCTGCGAAGTTTTACCTGCTTCCGGAACACCCCTCATGCCTGGGCACTGGGCTGCAAGGGCATAGACTCAGGATGTTGAACAGAGGCATACCGCCGTAGAAGGGGTCGTGGGTGCAATAAAACGTATGGAGTAAGGTTTTTGGGCAGTGGAAAGATATTCCTACGGGGAGACCGGTCCTCCCCATTGTCTCAGTACAGGGACTGAACAGAGTGGTCAAAAGGAACATGCCGCCCCCCATTTGGCATTCAGATCTCCTTTGAGGAAAGGGGGAAAAGGTGGCAGGGAAAACGAAGACCAAGGCTCTGAAATCGTCGGTGCATCTTTTACTGTGTGAATAAGAAGAAGTGGGCAAAAGTAATTCAAAAGAAAAACCAGTGTATTTCTGAATGTTACATGGGCCCTAGAAAGACTACACTCTTTTCAAGGGCGTGAATAAGAAGTATGTTCCCGGAGCGCACGCGAAGAAAAATAAAGTGATTCCGCGTAAACTTATCCGGTCGCACGATTCAATATTCTCACGATTTCATCAACATAGATCAGTGAAGTTTTCGGACAATGAGTGCCACTGAAAAACGACGAAATGGAAGCATTGGGTCCGTGTCACTTGAGTAAAGTAAGCGAGTCACAGATCTTCCAGCCCCAGCCGCGCGGAGCCATGCCCCGGACGCGCGATCGGAAAATCAAGCATATTTTCGGTGTCGTAGACTTATTTTTTAATTTCTCTTCAATTTCGTGTTTATGAGTCTTCAACGAGTTCTCTGATATAAGTCACTTGACAGGTCTCTCCCAAAAACGCTAGATATTCTCTATATTATTAAACATTTTATCCGAGAACAGCGTCTGACATTTTTAACGGAATTGCGCTAAAATGCTTCTAAAATATTTGAAGCTTTGGTAATTTAAAGGCAAAGTCTTGTGTTAATAGATCATGCTATTCTTTATTCAATCAAATTCCTCACATAACGTCACGATCAACTTAACTTGGAAGACATTCGGAGAAAAATTAGTTCAGGTGTTTATTTGGAAATTTGGTCATGTTCGAGCTCCTGTATCTGACTAATAGATGAAAAGCATGTCAAATGATGTATTATTCCTTAATTAGCAGTCTTTATTGAGTATTTTTGTGAAGTTTCATGTTATATATCAAAGAAAGCTATTTTTGAATTTTGTCCAGCTTTTTCCGATTTCCGTCCACTATGCGACGGTGGCGAGCGTAGAGATATGTTTAGGACTTCAAATGTCGTTCAGCGCGAGTCGGAAAAATGGAGTGCCCACCATAGCCCCCTTCTTTAGGATATGAGAAGACCGACCGTTCAGTAATCCCTTTGTCCCATCTGGTAAAAGGGTAAAGGAGGGGGGAGGAGGGAAAGGGGTTTGTTTTCGGTCAGAGCTTCTCGAGGCTCCGCCAGAGGGAAGCCGTGACGCAGCGTTGTCAAATCACCGTCAACTCGAGACTTCGAAAAATTTTGGCTCTGAAGTGTTAACTTTTTTTTGGAAGTGCCTGTACAAAGTTTCAAGATAATCGATGTTTAAATAAAATTGTTCTTATAAATTTTGTGAAACAACTTTTTCTCAGTACTGCGTGGTCATATCGATACGAATCTTGTCCTGTCATGGAGCTTATGGTAATACAAGGCTAATCGGTTCTCGATATTTAGAATTTATTTAATTGTTTATTTTATGTGCGCTTACATTTAATTCGGTGTTTCCAACAACGAGAGGAGTGAAGCCAGCGAGGGAAAACGGACGCATGGCCTTGAAATTCCGTGCGACGTTGCCGCGTTCGACACCATCTGTTGCCATCGGACACCATTTTTTGAATTGTAACTTAAAAAGGTAGGATTCTTTTCTTTCGAAAGAAAATTAACTCCTTTCCTTCTCCTTCTCTCATGAGGGCTTTGGACCTCCAGTGGCAGGTTTAAAATTGGGTTGCTAGCTAATAAGCTGTTGTCATTATATAACATTGTGATACTTACATTGTGCTGATGGCGAGGCCGAATGACCCGCTTTGTCTCAGCGATGAATCATTTGTATTTGTATGTCTGACCCTACACTCATTCTGTCGCCGATTTTCTTTGGATTAACATCTGACAGTATGCCTGCTAAACCATTGACGGAGGGCGAGTTTGCCATGGTTGCTAGTGCGATTTGTTTTTTTTAGAAGAGAGAGTGAAAAGATTAATGATAAGAGGTATCCGGTCTATCATAAAGTGTCCGAGTGTGTTGGAAGATCGTTATCGACGGTGAATAGATGTGCCACTGCAATGAAAGAAAATCTTTTTAAGTTACAATGCACCAAAAATGTATGGATTCTACACATGGAGCGCGGGGATGGTGTCGAACGCGGCAACGTCGCACGGAATTCCAAGGCAATGCGTCCGTTTCCCCTCGCTGGCTTCACTCCTCTCGTTGTTGGAAACACCGAATTAAATGTAAGCGCACATAAATAAACAATTACATAAATTCTAAATATTGAGAACCGATTAGCCTTGTATTACCATAAGCTCCATGACAGGACAAGATTCGTATCGATATGACCACGCAGTACTGAGAAAAAGTTGTTTCACAAAATTTATAAGAACAATTTTATTTAAACATCGATTATCTTGAAACTTTGTACATACCTTAACAACAAGTTCCTTTATGTTGTATTAAAGTTTGGTTACGATCCAATGTATACTTTAAAATTTATGCATTTTTAAAGTGAGCATTCCGTTTAAAACTGTGAAAAAACCGGCACTTTTTTTGTTTCACAAACAATAAAATTTTAACAAGTAAAAATAAAAATTTTCACTTTCCACAGTTAAACGCAGAATTAAATTTGCTAATTTTTGATATAACTTGTTTTCATGTGGGATTACGGGTACAACTGTCATTGACTTGTAAACTCGAGTGTCATGACTTTTTTCCACGACAGTAGTCGTTGCTTTTTCTGTTGAGTCAATGGAAATTTCTGTCAAAGCAATGTGTACTTCTTCCCAAGACTCTCGTAAACTTTGGCACGCATCATCTCTGGCTGACCATCGAGTAGGGCACACTTTTTTTTATTGTCTTCTTCTGACACGATGTATCCATAACGCTTGTTAAACATTCCCATCGCTTTGTAGATCACGTAAAAAATACATATATTTCCTGAAGCAACATGAAAAATTTGCACGCTTCTCCACAAGATTCTGCAGCAGATGATACAACAAGGTTTAGGGAATGTGCCGCACATGGGATGAATAAAGCTAAAGGAGCTTTTTCCTTTATTTTTGCTTGCAGACCATTGTAAACACCGGCCATATTTGAAGCGTTATCAAACGATTGTCCTCTGCAATCATCAATGTTAATTTTCAGATTTTCGAACTCATTCATCACACTCTTTAACATTTCTTCTGATTTATGACCCGCTGATGGAATGAAAGTAAGAAATCGTTCACACGGCGCACCGTCACTTGTAACGTATCTAACAGCAAGGACTAACTGGTCTACATGTGACATGTCTGGGGTCGAGTCTATGATGAGAGCAAAGTATTTAGATTGTTTCAACTCTTCACAAATTACTTGCCTAACATTTTGAGCCATTAACTCAATTACCTCTTCGCAAGTCTTGGAAGAGAGATAATTTGTATTGCCACTACCACAATTACTGTATTTTTCAAAGTGAGTTGCTAAGAATGGATCAAACGCGGATATCAGCTCTAAAGCCATTAAAAAATTTCCATTCCTATTATAACCAATTACCTCATTGTCACCTCTAAAAGTGAGACCTCTTGATGTCAGGGGCTTAATGGCCGCTACAAATCTTGTTAAAACATTTCTCCAATAGTGTGTTTCTTTGTCTAGTTGTTGTGTAAGCATACTGTCAACACGGTTAAGAAAAATTCCTTTTTATTTTAGAGTAATCATTGCAGATTTGTGTATTGGTGAATTTTCATGGTGACATGCCCAATATTATCCATTTTTCCAGTCTTTGAAACCATCTTTATCATCAAATTGTGATCTTTCTTTGCTGTTAAACGCTAAACAAGGTCCAGAAACGGCTGATCCCTTACTTTTGGAGAAAATCATCCATTTCCTTTCATGAACTTCTCCATTTTTTAACTTACGTTAAAAGAGAGATTTATTCAAATATTTAACTCTTCTAAGGCAGGAAAACCTACGTTCTCCAGCGCAATTTGGAGCAGGTATGCACAAACTTATCCTCAAAGCGATTTCCAAATGTGGGTACACATCTTCTAGGGAATTAAATCTTAGAAATTTCAAAATTTCTTGTAACGAATTTCCTTGTAAGTTCTCTTTTGATCTTTGTACTCTCTTATGCTGTTAGTAAAATCTAAATCTATGTTTTGGTCAAAGCCATTTTTTGCTACTAAATCTCTAGTAACATTGTTTAAGATCCACAAAGCTGGATCCTTATCTACTTTTTTAACTAATGTTTGCGAACTTACTTCTATTGCAGTAGGTTCTGGTAACACAGCTGTTTTGAAACAACTTGGTCCAGTGATAGCATAGTTGTCCCCTACAGAATCATCACAAACATCAGCACTGTCACTAGCACTTTCTGATTTTCCTTCTTTTTCATTATCATTCCTTTCCTCTACTGCGAAACATTATTTTTAAAAAAACATCTAGTTTTTTTGTTTGTTTCAGAACACGTTCTTGTTCTTGAAGTTTCAATTTTGATCATTTTTTGTACTCAGCACCACTGATTCTCTTTCTATTGTCACTCATAGTAGTATGCTTTTATGAACTGTATCTTCTGTAATTGAATAATGTAAGCCAGTAATCACAACACAATCATAACTACACAGGAGCAGCAGACCACAAAAACATTACCCTTGTTCATCACCAATTGACACACTGTTTTACCAAAACGTAAACAAGAGAGGTTAGGAAGTTTTGTTGTAACAGCGTAGTGACACTGTCTGGGCTTACAGAGTTGTCAGATCGAATCACGGTGCTTGTGCCTTGCAGTGTTGTCAAACCAAATTACACTACATGAAAAATGTGCCACAACATTATGTTAAGTAAATTCGTGCTATGCTATGAAAAGAATAAACACATTTCCTTTCCGTAAATGAATACAATACATATCAAAGATACATCTAAAGAAGTTTCTGTTATTAAAATAATCGAAATGTATATTTTCAATTTTTAGTAAATTGCCAAAGTGCCGCCCCTTGAATTTTGCCACTCTAGGCTGCAGCCTTTTCAGCCTATTTAGAAATCTGGCCCTGTATATGGATAATATTAAACTCTTGCAATATTAACCTCTGATCTGACCAAATAAATGGTGGTATTACTATTATCAGGTAAATATTTTGAGCATAATTGTTGCACTGTCCAGTAAGGATCTACTCTCTGTAAAAACTTTGAGACCCATGAGTTTTAGAAGCTAGGTATCTCTTCTGAAAGAAAAAAAACAAATTTAATGCAGTAGTTAATTCTGTAATACTGGTAATTACTTTTTTCTCTACCTCTCTATACTCTTAATGCTGACAACCTTATAACAGTCACAGTTAAGTTTCAGTTAAGTCACCAGCTTTGTAGCAGGGTTTTACAAATTTCATTTCAAATTTTGAGGTAGTAAAAATTGTTTTCTTCCAATTGTCAAAAAGCAGTATTGTATTTATTTAGTTGATATTTCAAATCGATATCACAGCGGCTGACCGAACAACAAGCATACAATATTGGGTCATTGGATTTTAAGTCCCGAAAAACCTTAAATGTAAATGTTTATCTAAAGTGACAAAAAATTTTGAAAAACATAAATAAATGTAGAAATGATCATTCTATAGCATAGATTTTACTGAATTAAACTTTATTTCCTCTTTTGGAAGATATATCTTCTCAAACTCAGGGGTCTTGACTTATTCTCGACTATGTCTCGAAGAGCTACAGCTCTTTGTAAGGTAGCTGAGTGGACGCATGAGCTCTCACTAACTCTTGCGTACAAGTCATAAGCTGAAAGTGTGATGTTTACAAACTTTGTTCAATTTTGAATCGGGACTAGTGATGACTGGTTTTTGTGTTATTCATATGCATCACATTTCAACCCACCGTTTCACTCTAAACCAGGAGTAATTGGAGAATCACTGCCTCAGACAAAGTTATAGGAATATAGAGATATGATAGCAAATTTACTGTCACATAGTACTCAAATACTTTGAATCGGATCTGAGTTTGAGGGATGGACACTTAAAATGTTTTCATGGGCAATTAGGGAATTTTTCTTTCTTTCCGAAGAAGGGTATGTATCTTATTTGTTATACATGAATGCTTTCGCATTTGATGATGCAACACCATCAGCAACATATGTTATTCAAATCCACTACCAGTCCTATTATAAAACCAGCGAGAGGGAAGGGGAAAAGTTAACATTGTGCATCAGGGTGCTGATCAAAAATTCTAAAATGTATCTATGGTATTCAGGGTTTATGTGAAACACCAGTAGCGTACTAGAATTACCAACTTACAAAGTTGCTATCCTCAGGGGAAATGAGCATTTTTCAGTATCTTTGGCCAGTTGCTAGTTGATTTTAGATAGAATTAGCATAAGGCTTCATCACGCAGTGGGAACCTTAGTGTTAAAGTATGGTTTTTATTCTTTTAATTCAATGATGGAAGCAGTAGTTAGTTAAAGAGAGCAACTCCTGATAAAAAAAATTGGAGTTGCTGAGAAAATTAGATTGTTGTATTTTTTGTCATTTAATGAGGAGTTTTATGTGGGACAGTCAACCATCGATGACGTTTAAGGACAGAGAGAGGGAATTCTGCCGTTTGTTGTGTCATCTGATTTGATTGCTGGAAATTAGAAAAGGAACAATTTACATGGAGGTAGCAGCAATGAGTTGGACTAGGTGGTGTTAGTAACACTATTGGGCCTGTCAGCGCCTAAGTGAAGGTATTTCAAATGCATTCTCGACAAGTGAATGTCGATGGTCTGTGGTGACAGTAGGCTGATTACAGTATAAAGTTTGATGCATGAAAACATATTTCCCTCGACCCAAAGGACCAGAAAAAATTTAAGAGTAAAAAAGTTGTAGGGACATAGTGAAAGATTTATTTTCTTGTTAGATTGTATAACCAAGTGGGATTTTTCCCATTTTAAAATGGTCTCATCTGGATTCTTCGCTTCTTTAAATGATTCATCAGATGAGAATGAAATGCATACTATTTAATATTTTTCCATGAAATGAATTGTGTGGTAATATACATCTTTGTTTCTCACAGCACTTACCTTCTCATTGTCCATAGAATCTTATGTGATGATTTACAACTGGGTTTTCACTCATGCCAATGTAAGGGAAGTGATACAAAGACTGGAAGTTTGTAGATTCCAGTACGCATCTGGTCCTGCACATTCTATATTATTGATCTTCCACTGTGTATGTTTAGCCACAATTTATTCTCTAATTACAGTATAAACTTGTTTAATTTAGGGTTCAATACTTTTTTATATTTCAGGAAGTATTCGTAACATTGCAATGGAAAAGGTGGCCTATCGGGTCAGATGTCCATGCAAGTACTCCAGCGATGGCTGTAGATTATCTCTGCCGGTCACAGAAAAAGAATTGCATGAGGAAGTATGCAAGTTTAGATTATGCAAGTGTCCTTGCCCTGGGGCATCATGCAAATGGCAGGGGTCTCTGCAGCAAGTAATTCCCCATATTTCAGTGGCACACAAGACAATTACTGCTCTTCAAGGTAACTGGTCATTCTTTTCTTGATTTGAACTTTTACATGACAGTCATCACTTATATTACCCTATTTACCCCATTCTAAGATGACCTCTCATTTTGGAGTACAGTTGAGCACCCTTAATCCTGCACGGTCGGGACCGAAGTGATGCCGGATTAGGGATTTTGCCGGACTATGGGTCATGCATGGCAACTGGTTTTTTATTGACGTCCGGGATGTTTTCATTGAAAGGATTCAATTATTTATAACAAAATATATTCGTTTGCCATTTACTGAACACGATTTTTAAGAGAGTCGCAGAGAATAATCAGAGAGAAATGGTTTCTTGATTCACAATGTTATTACTTAAGGTGGCTCACTAGCTTGGCAGAAAGTGTTCCTGCAGGCCATTTATAAATACATTTTCGTAGCTAAACTATAGCTCGGAGGCACTTCTAGTTTTCTTTCTTATCTTAGAAAAGGATGGATCTTCGCAATCATTGCACGACTTTATCATTGTAAATTACGTTGTTGCGTTGATTTAGAGGAGAAATAGTGTGCCCACCGATGCTTTCCCTCATTTTTCAGCATGCTTTAGTTCAGTTTCTGTTGTGTAAACCAAAAATATTACGCAGTGATGGTTAAGTATCATTCTCCATCTTTGAAGCAGAAGTATTTTCAGTACTTTATACACAAAAATATAGCTATAGTTTTGAAAATACAAACGCATGTTTCCTATCTTTTCACTCGCGTGTCCACGGCCAATGTCAGGCTGCCCCCACCACCGCTGCTTATACCCCCACCTCCAACTACTCTCTCACCGCCTCAGCGCGGAAGGGGCACTCACACGACCACCTAGAGCGAGTATCACCCGCCATCAGACAAAGTAACTGGCGAGGGGAGAACGGACGAGGCGGTGAGGGGAAATCGTATTCGTAATCGTATAAGGAATGTTGTGAAATGAGAAGTCATTGTTGTGATTTAGAAATAAAAGATAGTTTGACCATTTCTCAATTAAATGACTAGATTATAATATTTATCGCAATTGCCATTACTATAACAGCGATGTGGAATGTTCACAACATCATATTTATCGCAGAGAGATTATGGAATTGGATTCCTGCGCAAGAGAAATCAATCTTCATTTTACACAAAAAAAAGCCAGAAAAAGCTGATTGTGAGACAGAGAGGTTAGAAGCTATTTTCACTTATCCTTATGACATTTTACGAGTTTCTAACAATTTTTTTTCTGGCTAACGTTATGGAAAAATACACAAATAAGTTTTTCGGCATAATAGAAGTGAAATGTCCAATTACCTGCAGGGATTTGTCTCCATCGGAGGCGGCAGGACAGAAGGAACTAAACTTTCTTCAAAAGAGTGGGGAGAATGTCACGCTAAAGCAAAAGCATCAGTATCATTACCAAATACAGGGACAGTTGCACCTTTGTGACAAAACGTACTGCGACTTTATCATTTGGAGCCCATTAGGCGTTTACATTGAGCGTATTAATAGAAATGATCTCTTTTGGAAACACCAAATGGAACAACAATTAGAAAAATTTTATATGGAGGTACTTCTGCCGAAAATACTTCGCCTAAATATCCATTAAAACGAATTATTTAATGCTTAGCCATTACGTAACCGTAACCTACTGTTTTTCTTGATGTAATCATCCTTATGCTTTACCCCACACTATTTACCTTACAGGTCGCTCTTCATAAGTTCATACGAATCAATGGTTTTAATCTTAGTCCAGACCCAAGCTGTAAACTCTTTGCAATGGGTAACTTTTCTTTCACTGGGTGCTGGTAGTGAAATTGTGATGTTTTGAGATCAAACCACGACGAATAACGAAAACATTGGTGGTAAGAATGAAGAAACAGTGGGAGGCAAGGAGACATTCTGGTAAATCGTGAGACTGGTTATACTGCATTTCCCCACGTAAAATCACTTATTTTCACTGTGTGATACTGAAAATATCGACTGTGGACATGTGGTATTCACGAAGTTTTCAACTACTATGATATTAGTGCAATATTGTAGTTCACCAGGCATAGTATCGCATTGTGCTGTAAATGCACAATGGAATTGTATATGCGAGATAATTGCGACATCAAAGTTACGAACAGCGAAGTTGAGCTGCGAACGAATACGTTCACGCGTATTTATTTGTCAGCTGACACCCCTCTCTTCCCTGCCATCCTGTGCAAGGACACTCTAGGCTCGTCTACAACCCTGCGACGCGTGCAGACCCCCTCCCCTCCATTCCCTCGTCGATTTCCCCTTACACGCTGCGAGCCTTCCCATTCCACCCGGGACTGAGTAGGGGGAGAACCGACGAAGCGAAACTGAGAGCTAGTGAGCCACCTTAAAAGTATCCCAAGTTTCGCAGTGGGTGAAAATAACATAAGCTTAGTATCGTGTTCATCATATTTATGCACATTTAAAAGCGTAATATTACTATCGGAAAAGGGTATATCAAATTTAATATTCCGATGGTGTGCTTCGCGCAACATATTTCCTACCATGTTGATTTGTTATCAGCTGATTCAGCGCATTGTCAATGCATTGTGTTATCTGCACGGCCTCTCATCACTCGCAGGCGACCAGACTAGATGATTCTTTAAAGACCATCATCAATAGTAGTCCTTCAACAATTTCACGCCCATCATCTTCATCCCCACTCGGATTTATTATTATTACTTACCATTTCAAGGATTTCATCATATGTGTAATGATTGTGTGTGATAAGAGAATCGTGGTCGCTAGCTAACCATTGCTCTAATTCACTCTGTACCAATTCCATTTTCTTTAATTCAGTGGTTATTGATGCTGCTTGCACTGTCAACCAACCCCATCATCATATGTTTATCCTCAAAAACATGAAAGCCTTTGAAATCTCCACATATTTTGTCTACATCAAACCTTAAGGCCGCTTTACACGATACAATTTTTTGTACAATTTCTTGTACAAACTCTTGCATGAGGAAATTGTACCGTGTAAAGAGGCATATTGTACGAAAACTTGTGCGATTATCTGAATGACTGAATGGGAAATAGAACGTGTTCTAATTCCATTCAGACAAACGTACAATTTCGTTCAGTCTATACAAGAGTTTGTACAAGAAATTGTGCAAAAAATTGTATCGTGTAAAGCGGCCTTTAGAGCAGACCACAATTTAAACCACGCATGTTTTAGATATGACTGTGAATTACTATTCCATGCACACGAAATTTCCCACATTGTATTTTAGATTATATTTGCTTCCGAAATAGTTTAGCCTGCTCCATTGGCATTAGGCCAGAAATAATAACTAAGCCCTTCACTCGGACGCAGTTTCAACCACGCGTTCTAAATCAGCACTTAAATCTTATTTCATAGTTTTTCTCTGCCATTCATTTCTTCTTGTCACTTTAAAAGTAAAATTTTGAGGATTTTCTCTTTCAGCTTCTTAATGTGTTTTATTGTCGAAGTTCCCACGCAGTGTGTTTCAGACAAGTGCTTTACCGATGCAAGGGCGTCAAGCTTTTTCACGAATTGCACTTTCTGCGATCGTTAACGTTTAGTGCTGATGCCTCATGCCTATGCTGTAGCCACAACTGTATAGATTAGACATGATTAGGGAGAGACAAAAGCATATAACAGATAATTTTAAAAATTACGCCTAGTGCTCAATGAAAAAATGCGCACACCATTGTGAGTGGCCGATCTGAAAACTAGTTGTACTCCGTATCGGAGTCTTCAATTTTGTATGTTTAGTTCAAGTTGCAGAATAATTCCAGTGTACACGAAATACCAGAAATTAATATGTTTAAATTATTCAGATTCTCAGAATGGGAAAATACACAATAAG
The DNA here is from genome assembly GCA_933228895.1 of Platycnemis pennipes. Taxonomy (NCBI): domain Eukaryota; kingdom Metazoa; phylum Arthropoda; class Insecta; order Odonata; family Platycnemididae; genus Platycnemis; species Platycnemis pennipes. Next base: position 59,225,881 of record OW121846.1, read on the forward strand.
AATAGAATGTGATAATATCTCGGCAGGTTATGAAGCAATGTTTCGGTAAAAAATGTTTCAGCATTTTCCATGAAGTACCGGGTAGGTGGTCATGGCAAACTTGCCGGATTATGGGTGTTCCCGGATTATGGATTCCCGGATTAAGGGTGCTCAACTGTACTTTAGATAATGCTATGGCCCCAACCCTCACACCCTATCTGTGGCTCGCAGGGTATTACATAGATGTAGATGCAATAATTATGTTTTTAGTCAATATTTTTTTCCTCCACTTTTCTTGAAAATTAAAACCTCTGTGTGAGATCTGTATCCATTTCAAATTTAACCATTCAGATTTGAAAACACTCAGTGTAAGATAGCAAAAACTTTAGTTACATATTTATGGTAATTACCAGAAATATGTGATAAGACTTTTTGTTCAAGTGCTCGCTGAAGCAATTTGTTTTTTGCTGTAGTTGTCATGAGCTTTCTTAAAGAGAGAAGTTGGGTGCTGCAGTATGCCATAGGGAGAAATCATACGGTCACATCAGACTTTTGTATGATTTACCTTGATTTAAATTCATGTATTGATACAATACGTCCTCAACCAACTCAGTGAGCTTTCCAAGTTGGGAGATGAAACTTTGATGGAGTCATATCCTTCTGTACTGTTTATATTGTGTGGTATAAAATACTTTGACTGGATATAGAAATTCTGACGCTTCAAGGAATTAGTGATGTTCAGATATTGCTGAATATGGTTGATAAGTAGGTTATTGATGTTCCACTGGTACACCAGGCGTAACAATTGCTCTGCCTGAGGAAGAGAAGGGTAATTCTGGTGATTCATAGCCATATGACAACGTTCTAATTAGAGGCTAGGGTGCTGGGTACAATAATGGTACCCTTTCTTATCTTTCGCAGACTGCTGCAGCATAAAGGAGTTGACAATGGAAATATCTAATATTCTGAAAAATACTGCCATTGGCCACCTCCTTGTCCTTCGGCCGGATGTGTAGCTACAAAACATTTTGTCTAAAGCATCTACGCCACCCTTAGTCGTGTAGTAAAATGCAATAACCTCTGGATTCCCTGACTCACTCACCCTGTAGTGCATTGATGAAACTAAGCAAACAGCCTTATTTCTTTTGGGGACATGGGATACTAGAGTCATGTTGGCCGAGAATCCGTAAAGTGAAGAGCCCACTATGCGCCCTTTGGATGGCACAAAATCATTTGGTATTTCCCTTTCATTTTTTCTGATTGTACCAACGTACATCAGCCCTTTTTTTTGATTTTTCTACCAGTTCAATACATGTGAACCAATTATCCGCTGTGATATTCCTGTGGGACCCCATGATTGGCTCAGAGAGAAGAAGAACTGACTGGGTTGGTTTTGATAGCTTTTTGTCTTTCTCTGACAAACCTATACCATCTGTGTCTTTCCCTGTGTACAAATGTGCGTTAAACAGATAACTATTTCAGCATCAGTCAAACACATCATTTTCAGACTATACTTGGTGGGCTTGCTAGGAATATACATTTTGAAATGGCGTCGGCCCCTTTATTTCTTCCTGCGGTAAAATTCGATGCTTAGATGTTCTGTCCCCAACTACTTAAAGGGAGACCATGGGTCCATCAATGGGTTCCATCATTTTTACAAAATACATTACATGCGTACTGTCTGCAAGGGGTACGAGAAATTAACCACTGCTTTATTGTAATTATTTATTAAATCTATAAGAAGCTTAACACTTAAAGAACAAAATTCGTGATATTTCCAATAAAAACCAGATTTCATTTGTTTTGCGTTCGCCAGCAACGAACGACTTGAATAGTCATTTATTCTTACTTAATGTATTTTAGAAAAATTAAGTTCTTTATTATCCACGTTGTGTAACTAAAAATGATTTCTAACAAATTATTAATTATTATTATACTTGAAAAATCACTACGAATTGTTTTAACAACTTTTTGAATCATGTCCACCAGCATTACGTTTATTGATTTTTCCAATTTATTGATGTGAGGTCTCTCAGACCACTAATCGAATTCAGTTGCAAATTTACAGAAATAAATAATAAAAACATTAAATTTAAAGAGTGCTATATCCTTATCTTACAAAAATATGAAGCTAACGAGAATTATAGACATTTTAAAATAGTCGTTTTGAAAATATTCATAATTTTAAAAACACAGTGGTGTCTCAGACCGGTTAAGGGTTAAAATTGAGGGAATTTTTTAGGGAAATATTATGGAAGGTATTTCAAATGATATGCTTTCTTCAAAAGCGGCATTTCTTGGTCTTTTCACTGAATTATACCGGGTCAGTTGGAACTTTGTTTTGAAATTTCCTAGTTAGAATGCATCCCTGGCTTTCCCATGTTAAAATTGCCTCTTTAAACACAAATATACGAGCACTAAATAATTAACACGACCTTTATGTTAATTATTTATTAACATAATAAGATAACCTTTCACTAATTAATGCCAAACTGCATCTGCTTAAAATACTCTGTGGTGTGAATTTAATTCACTTATTCCACTTATTATGAGATCTACCAACTTGAAGCTATAATTCAGTTGCAGCAGTTCATACCATTATAAATTTGCAGAAAAATATATGCCAGTTTTTTTTTTGGAATTCATGGCTGTGAGTTTCATTCACTTTGACTAAAGTGAGTCTCCTAGCCATAGGAATAACGCCTATGCTATACAGTGAATCAATACAATTGAGGTGCAATTTTTAAATCCTTTCAATTTGATGCAGATACACTGCACACAGAGAATTTCACGCAATATCTGTCATTTTTTCCCAGAATGAGCAGATGACTACTATTTGTCATAAAAATTGGTTTTATTTCAACCCTGACATAACTATTTGACAATTTTAATACAGCATAGTGTATTATTTCATTGAAAGTATACTCGCATTACTGTCAGCAGAGCTTTAGCAGACATACATTTGTTGCTGATAAAGCCTCTTTAGTGCATGATGTGCCTCCATGGACATTGCTCCATGCTGTGCGAGGTGTTGCCAGAGCATGGGACAGTGTCACCTCAAAACTATTTCCAACTGTTGGAGATCAGCTGGTTTTGGTGACACATCAGTTCCGGAGACAGAGGAGTTAATGGAAGATAACCTCCAGTTTACAAACTCTCTGATGGTGCCTTTATTTGGGCAAGGTTATGACTGTAAAGTCCTTTCTTCCACCTCACCCATAAAATAGAGGAGGGGTTTGGGAGAGGGTAGAGAAGGGTAGGGTTCAAGCATCACGTCAAGGTCAGCAACAAATCCAGAATCCCTTAGCACTACAGTCATCCAGCCAGAGCCTGGAAGGAGGGGAGGCTTGGAAGGAAGAGAGGGGAAGGCATATTTTATGGTGCGAATGGCCTGGAAAAAAAAGCTAGGGATGGAGTGGCCTAGATGCCAATGTACTCATGGGATGTTTGATCGGGGCCAAACAGCTGCTGGCACACAGTGCACCATAAGTATATGTAAATGTTCAAAACAGCTTGGCAACACTTCATAGTAAATTAAGCTCATAAAAGCGATTCCAAAATCATAATAACCTTGAAAGAGGCACTAACTAACCAATGGAATGAGCGGCTCAGTGAATCGTTTCAAAATAAGCAACACGTTGGGGCGTCACAGGATGAAATTTGACTTCAAGATACATATTAAGCGTATTTTTAATTATCCGTACCATCAAGTACATAAACCGTAAAATTGCAGCAGTGACTGGCCCACTGACCACATTTAACAAAGTTCGGTTATTACGAAGTAAATATTCAACCCCCTCAACTTCATTACCAACAGGCTTAACTGCATTTATTATTTTGTTCAGTTTGTACTGCATGCCCATAATTAAATTAAAATCTGTATTGTGAAAGATTGAAAGAAAATGATATTTAAATTTCCCTGCAACAATGTGATGGTGGTACCATCTACAGGGACAAATTTCAAATCTAGATTTAACCCGAGAAAAATCTTTGAATAATTGTACATGTTACAAATACTGATAAAATCTGTGCTTAATACCTCTCTGAGATAAGGGATAACTACGGAGGGGGGAGGAAACTCAAATCCCTATTGGACAGCATACTTATAAAAATACAGTGAAACCTGTTTAAAGTGTGGCTCTTATATAATGTAGCCCTGTTTGTAACAGTTTACAGATTGAAATCCCCTTAATACAATTCAAAATCATTTGTATGATACAGCATTTACTATTTCATGTTTGCTACATATTCCCACATGTAACATGCGGAAGCAATATTACTAGGTTGGGGCAGGGATTCGAAGTTTCGGTCGAATCCTATCGAATCCATGGATTCGAGATTCGATGGAATCCATGCTTAAAAGATTTGATTGAATGTTTTAACCATGGATCAATCAAATCAATGCAATCGAATCAATGGATTAAAGATTTGAATACCAGTCGTGCAGATTCTATGTACCGGTGGCAGAGAACTACAGTAAGTCCTTGACTTATGCAGATCCGAGTTACACGGATCTGGAGTTAGGCGGATGTTCAGTTAGGCCAGTGACATTCTTGCGTTTCTCCTCATTTCAGTCGCCGCAACAGATTTAACCTCGTGTTGATCCATGACTAATTGTCTAGGGTGCAAGAGTTGATGCCAAACTACGGTTGTTCAGAGCGGCTACTCTAGTTTAAGACATTACATAGTTCTATTGGTGATATTTGATCATTGTGATGGTGAAAAAGTCTTATGTGATTGGGCGTCAACGTCTTTTTTTGGCGTTGTTGACCTTCCCGTAAAGTGGACACGTAGTTACCCTGGTGAAAATAAACCGTGACAGACAGTGTGACAACAATGTGTATCACACTGTGCAAGTGTATTAGTCACAGTGTATGTACACTGTGTGCACAGTGTGCTCCCTTCAAAGCGTGATGGACAGTGTGACCACAATGTGCTGCACACTGTACAAGGCTATTAGTCACAGTGTACGCACACTGTGCTCCCTTCAAAGCGTGATGGACAGTGTGACCACAATGTGCAGCACACTGTACATGGGTATTAGTCACAGTGTCCTCACACTGTGTGCACGGTGTCCTCACACTGTGAACACACTGTACCGTCACAGTGTCTATCACGCTTTCTGCACGCTTTTGAGTCCCAATTTACGCTTTTGTCACGGTGTATGCACACTGTAATCACACTCTTGTCACATTCTAAGCACACTGTGTTCACGCTTCTGTCACACTGTCTGTCACGGTTTATTTTCACCAGGGTAATTATCTACTCCGTATATGATGCCTGTTGTTCATTACAGCAAAAAAAGAAGTTTTAGGTAATTATACTTATTTTAGATTTAAATATCCAGTGAAATAAAGATTGGGTTTGCGCTCTCTCTCTCTCTCTGCTTTGTCGTATTATGTTAATTTAAAATGGCCCCTCGAAAGATGGTGTTTTCTGTAATGGTCACTGATTGCCGCAGTGAAAGCGCTAATGGTTAAAAAATGTATAGGGAGGTGTTTTGACTTACGTGGATTTCTACTTCTTTTTTTGCTGTAATGGACTACAGTCATCATCTACTCATGATCTGTGTCATTCAGATTCGTGCAAGTCGAGGACTTACTGTAATTGCTCGGTTTTAGCATTTAAATAGTAAATACCATGGTAGGAAATGTTTAAGCAGCATATTGTAAACTATTAATTTGACCGAGGCTTCCATATTTTCGAATACATGTTTCTTTCAGATACTTTTCCTCGAAAGTATTCGTTCAGTGAAAATCATCTAAAAACACATAATTTTGAAATTCCACCATCTTCAACTGACTTACCAACGTGTCGCATATTTGTTTACTTAGCTGTAATCTAGTGAGACAAGTGCTTAGAATTGGCTATGGGGAAGCCTGAGGCGAAAAGTTCAACCTCGGAAAAGTAGACGAAATTCCACATAAGATGAAAGTTTGCAGAAATAGCGGCAAACATTAAAGTTCAGCTATAAACTCAAGTTTGTCCTGCTCAACACATACCTACTTTGAACGGCGTTTCTGCCTTCAGTCTAAGCTCGTTTTCCAAAAATATAATATTCAAATATCATGGCACAGTCAAGTGTTATGACGTCTTCGGATTGTTGACATTCGGATTGTCAATTGATTGACGCCAAGTGTCATGATGGATTCGCATTAGAAATTTTAAAATGAAGACGAAGGTGTTTGTTGCATGCCTCCAATGTTCCATCCTTATGGAGAAAACCCAGTTTCGTAAATTGACAAGAAAAACTTCAACGAATATAAGTAAATAATTGAAACTTATCAGATGTCATGGTAAAAGTACGATTCATATTCTATCAAAATTTCTTTTCATTTGTGCTTTTCATATTGTTATGACAATCTCCAAAGTGATGCTGGCCTCAGTACTCTAAGAAATGTGCCATTTTTCATCCTCACTGCAAAAACACGCCTCAAAAGTAATTATTAAAAAAAGTCTGGGACCTGCATTAAATGAAAGGCTTTATTATCTACATGCTGATATGTTCTCTATGAATTTTGCTTCTTCCTTTTTTGGGATATCAAGCCTCAAAGTCGAGTCTATAGATACTTTTTTGCGTGAATAGTATACACAAAATGTGCTATTTGGTAACATATTCATTAATTATTGAGTGCACATCAACGCAAGGTATCGTACGTATCTTTTGGGAGGCTAAATAATTGGAAATGAAACTTTTTTACTGTAAATTAACGCCAGCAATGAACTAACTTGATGGAACGTGTAATGGTCCCATGGAAGTTATCAGGGTGTCCACTGACCGGGAAAATCTGGAAAATCGGGAATTATTCGTGAATTTTCAATGCAGGGAATTGTTTGTGGATTATTCGTGATTTTCTGGTCTGAGTCGGGAATTTTAAAAATTCTTAATTCAAGACAAAAAAATCCTTATTTTATAAATAGGATAAACAACGATGACTTTAAGATTTATATAAATTTCTGATTTGATAACTGTACAAGATGTAATGGATATGCTGTTGGTATGAATGAATAAATAAACGACGAAAAAGTAGTTAGGCTCAATATATCGTCAGCGCTGTGTGGATCGGAGACATTAACTGATCGAATGTCGTCGAACGGTTGCCTTCAGTGTCACGTGAAGTGCCCTTTGTTCTCATTCATTGCACATCGGACTAAACCCATGATGCGCAAACATATGCCTAACGTGTAGTGATGGCCGGATTGGATCCATTGGATCCAAAGATCCGCGGATCTTTCATTTTACTCGGTTCCGTATTCGGATCCAAAGACATGGTGTAAAATCGGATGCGGATCGTAATTTCAAATTTTCGCGGCTTAGCAATCAAAGTGCCCCGTGAATGGAATGTAGGTGCGGTAGATATTGACAAGAAGAGGATGTGTAACTCAGGTCAGGAAATTAGATGAAAATGTTCCTGTGCAACTGGAAGCAAAATAAAGAAATATAACTTTTTTCCCCATTATCCCGGTATCGTGGGAAAAATTACGTAGGATGTCACGCGGGTAGCCTACATTCACCGGGATCAGGTTGACAACGAGAGCTAGTTTACTGTGCGAAGTTCAATCCCTATCGCAGTTTAATTTTTCTTTCAGTCATTGCATCGAAAATGTTATCATCTTCAATTTCAAACCATTACATCTGAATACTCACTTTATTATACTTTTGTTGTTTAAATTAGATTTTTAATTGTACCATTAATAAATTAAGGGTGGTCCGGTCGGATCCACGGGTGTTTCATTTCATTCGCTACTGAAATCATATCCGAAGACAGTAAAAATTCAGGTCCGGATCGGAGATTTTAAATTTCTGGGCTTAGTGATCGATGCGCCCCATGAATGGAGTGTACGTACATATAGTAGATACTGACAAGGAGAGGTTGTGTAACTTGGTCAAGAAATGAGAAGATTTTTTCCATGCCACAAAAACAAAATAAAAAAATACTCGTCGTGACTTTTTTCTCCATTGGCCGAGATCATTTGCGCCATAGGATGTGCGAGAAAAAAAAATAAAGCCGAATGTCACGCGCCTACATTCGCCAGATTCCGGTGAACCCATGATTGCATAGTTGTTAAAAATGATGACTAGTGCAATGCTGGTCGCGAGTTCAATCCTTAACACTGCCTAGGAATACAAGCTATGCTATATTCCTAGGGTAATGCTAGTGGACAGTTAAAAAAAGTAGATTATCAGAAATTTCATGTGAATTTATAGTTAAAAAATAATAAAATTTGGCGTTAGTGAAAGGATTGGAAAAATTTTTTATTGCAGAATTAAATCGTGTAATCATTATGTTACCTTTACAATGTATTTTTGAGTGATGCATTTGTCAATCAAGTTTAAACGATAAAAGTACAAAAAAGTCAGTATCCACACACAAAGGTTGGAATTAAAGGATGATAAAGTTTTTGATTCAGTGGCTGAAAGAAAAATTTTAAACAGCGATAAGAATCGAACTTCATTACCTGCAGTCCACTACCCCACTCTGCTATTGTTGGCTTACCTGATTTAGGAGAATACATGCTCCCCACATGTCATTCTACTGTTTTCTTGCAAACCCGGGCCAATGGAGAAAAAATCAGACTTTTTTCAAATTTTGTTTATATAGCATGAAGAAAGGCGAATTTCATTTCAAGATCAGAGTTACACAACCTCTTCTTAAGAGTAGAAAATTGTCAAATTTCATTTCAAAGGTTATTGTTTATAAGACATTGCAAAATTACTAGTTTAGCAGCCTGAAATATTCTATAATAATTTTTTTGTCTTAAAATGGAATACCCGGATATTCCATAAATGGGATCTCTTGGCCACATTAAAAATATTTTTTGTTTCTAAAAAAGAATTTGAAAGCATTCAAGGATTTGATTAATAATTGGAAAATAATTCCTTTATTAATGAAAATGAACTTATACAGTTGAGCATCTTTAATCCGGCACAGTCGGGACCGAAGTGATGCCGGATTAGGGATTTTGCCGGACTATGGGTCATGCATGGCAACTAGTCTATTTATTACGTCTGGGATGTTTTCATTGAAAGGAGTCAATTATTTATAACAAAATATATTCGTTTGCCATTTACTGAACATTATTGTAAAAAGAGTTACTGAGAATAATCAGAAAGAAATGTTTTCTTAATGCACAAAGTTATTATTTAAAATTGTCAAAGTTGTGGAGTGAGTGAAAATAATGGAATCTAAGAATTGTGCATATTGCTGCTCATGTAAAAGTTTCATATTGTTGTTGGAAAAGGGTATAAAAATTGATATTTCTTACGCTGTACTTTGCGTAACATAATTTCCTACCGCGCTCGATTTGTTATCAGCTGATTCAGCGCGATGCCAATGCGTGAGTGTCGTGGCTGCCCATCACTACGTCGCCGCGGGCGACCGGACTGGATTATTCTTTAAAGACCATCATCAAGAGTAGTCTTCCTTCAATTTCAGGCTGATCATCGTCATCCCCTCTCAGATTTATTGTTATTAATTACCATTTCAATGATTTCATCATCTATGATATGTTGTGTGGTGAGAATATCGTGGCCGCTAACTATCCTTTCGTCTAAATTTACCAATTCCATTTCCTTTAATTCAGGGTTATGGATGATGTTTGCAAACTCCATCATCATATTTTTATCCTCAGAAACATGAATTTTTTTAAATCCCCACTCATTTCATTTATATCAAACCTTAAAGCAGTCCACAATTTAAACCACGTGTGTTTTTAGAACGGACGGTGAAATGCTATTGCCTGTACGTGAAATTTCCCGAATCACGTCTTTTGGATTGATCACGTCTATTTATAAAAGAGTTTATCCTGCTCCATTAGCATTGGGCCAGAAATACTAACTAAGGCCTTCACTCCGACGCAATATTGCGTATTCGATATCGAAACCAGGCTACCTAAAACAGCACTTAAATATTTCATAGTTTTTCTCTCTGTTATCTACTTCTGATCGTGTCACTTTAACAGTAAAATCTTGATGATTTTTCTCTTTCAGCTTCTTAATGTGCTATAGTGTTGAAGATCCCACGTAGTATGTTTCAGTCAAACGCTTTACTGATGCAACGGCGTCAAGCTTTTTCACAACTTGCACTTTGTCTGCGATGGTTAACGTTTTGTGCTGTTGCCACAACTGTATGGATGAGACATGTTTTGCGTGAAATACTAGAATAAAACCAATAATTTTATCAAATTACATCTAGTGGTCAATCAAAAATGCACGTGCCATTGAAAGTGGCCGATCTGTAAATAAGTCGTATTCCGTCTCGGCGATGTCATCAAATTTATGTTTACTTCAAGTTCCAGAATAATTCCAGTGTAGGAGAGGTACCAGAAATTAATATGTTTAAATTATTCTGATTCTCGAAATAGGAAAATTAACGTTAAGAATGGTATCTTGGTATTAATATAAGAATAATATCTCGGCAGGTTATGAAGCAATGTTCCGGTTAAAACGTTTCGGCTATTTCCATTAAGTACCAGATAGTCATGGCAAAATTGCCGGATTATAGGTGCTCCCCGATTAGGGGTTCCCGGATTAAGGGTGCTCAACTGTAATGTTTCTTTTAACTGCACTCTAAAGAATAGTTGAACAGGTTTTAAAAATCTATTGCTTGATGAATATATGATAAGGAAGGTGATCTTTATGTTAGAAGTAATAAGATATAGTTATTGCATCAGTAAATCTTGATCCAGGAAAATATTATCCACATAGATGATAGGAAGTTGATTTTTTCTACAATAAATTTACTTGTTTTTTTTGGTAATTCTATTGTTGTTGTATTTATATATTTATTAAAAATCTAGGATTAGAAAATGAATGAAATTCTCAATCGAGCACCTGAAACTAAGTATCCGAAACCGAGAAAAGATCTGAAACCCAGGCAAGGATCCGGTTTCGGATCCGGATCCGACAAAATACTTGGATCCGTCCATCACTACTAACGTGATATTTAAACCAATACATGTACCCAATATTTTAGGGCCTGTGTGGTTGTTAATTCTCCCAGTGTCTTGTAACAATTTTAAAATATCGGTTTCGAATACAGTAGAGTGCTGATTATCCGTGCTAATGAAGGGGGAAACCCAAACAGATAATCCGATCATATTCAACTGTGTGGTAGGTATGGCCTTGGTTTCAGCGCCATGCTTTCTTAAACACTTTTTGTGGTAAAATCAGGCATTCCTTCATTCCATTTAGTTCTCATAAACATTTCGCCACCTAAAATTAATGACTATTGCTTGTATGCAATAAATATCTTCTATCAATTTGTGGAACAATCGGAGGTGAACCATATTCCGTACGTGCCATGTGTTCCGTTCTATACATTCGCGGAACTATAATTATACCTACTTGTGGTAATTGCCCGTATTTTCTGTTCAGTTTCCATCTATAAGCATTTAAATTCAAGGTCACTGCATTTTAAACTGTGTTTACACCATGCATATCCCTGCGCGAGTAGATGCGTGGACACATTTATCATCAAAATTAGCATCGTATAATATGCAAAATTACAGAAGTGCTTGAACGCGTGGCCATTATATAAAATTTGGAAAATTAGTTCACACATATGTCCAGCCACGTCATTGCACGATTATATACATTGTGTAAACACACCCTACACTCATTGTGAGGAATGTGACCATGCAGATTGGCAAAATTTGCTTCACTTTCTTTCCACTTCCTAGAAACGTCAAGATAGTTGATGCACACTTGCAAGCCAACAGCTCCTCAGAGTCAGATTCCTTCATCCAAAACTATAGTAACCCAGGCACACGTCTCTTCTGCAGCAATTAGTGCTCTCGCCCCTCGAGAGTTCCAAGTCCCGTATCTTTGTGCTTATTCGTCCGGCTGTCGAAGTGAACAAGGTCACCAACCACCCCAGTTCAGTGGAGTGCTTACTATATGCAGTGATTCATGAGACTCAAAGTAATGCGACACTGTCATTTGCATTATTGGATAGCCTATTGCACGAAATGTGAGTGGAGCAAAATGTAGCAATTTTGTCAACTTGAACTGGCTGAGCTGCTTGAACCGCTGAGCTTGAACCGCTGGCTGAGTGTTCAAACAAAAGTGGTAGTAGGAAGGGGAGGGGGACAGATAGGAAGAGTAGGGGAGGGGGTTGTTGCGGGATGACAGACGAGTAGTCGGCTGATACCGGCCGTATGGCATTCTGCCTTCTTGCCAAATTTAAATACCCGGTATCCCCAGCTGTTCTTTTAGGTAGGCCGGTCTACATAGGGAAAAAAAGGGTAGACTGAGGCTAAACGGATCACTCCACTGTTTAATTATTATTTCGAAAAAAATATGGTGAATAGATTTCTCTAAACTTGTTTAAATTAAAGGTCAACTCTTCATAATGCAAATGAGGAAGGTTATAACTGTATTACTGTGAAAACTTTCACAAAAAATGTAATTAACAATCAACCATACAATATCCGTTTAGCACCCATTAAGGGGGTTAAACTGATCATGGTGCGTATGTGTCAAACAAGAGAGATATGTGAATATATATAAATGAGTGAGTGATAAAATATAAACGTATTTTAGTAATTTATTCATAAAAAGTCATTACATTTTAATTGGCATCCCTATCTGGCTTACAAACTGTACAGATTTTAAATTTACAAGTTCTCTTGAATTAGGATTTTTATTACATTAATTTTTGTTAGAAAAAGATGGTGTGGAACACTAAAGACTGTTATGATTTCACTTTTTTCTATATAGTCTACCGGTACAAAAATGTTACATTCTGATTCTGAGTGGACAGAAAATTGAGGCTTTGAAACTTAAAATAAAGCATGGCAAAAAATATTAACGCAGAAAATCATAATTCCAAGAACAGTGGTTGAATGCTGAAGACTTTAGCCAGTGGGTTCTTTAAGTTCCTCTTGTAGAAGAATTTGTAATTTCTCATGGAAATGCTAATTTAGAAAGAGGGTGTTCAATCAACAAGTAGTTTATCTTTCCAAACTAATGAAGAGAGTCTCTTACTACCAATAAAACTACATATTTAATTACTTTAATTTCTCAATAATTTATTTAATTACTTTATCTATATTATGCTATGGGTTAACTAAAAAAAATCCATATTCTACATAGAACTTGAAAAAACATCACTTTTGACTTGTACAAGAACCGTGATATATTAGCCTGGAAATTTTTATAAATTTAGCCTTGAAAACCTTGAATTATGCTTGAATTTTATATTTTGACTTTTGTGGACACCCTGGTTATGCAACACACGAATACATCTTCAACACAACCCAAGAGGGCCTAACCTGTTCAGCAAGTTTTCCTCGTTACCATGTTCAGGATTTCGGGTCCCTACAAAAATGTGCTAACGAGAGACCACTGTATTTGGGTGTACCTGCAGGTTTAGAGTTTCCTGAGCAAATGTTTTCAGAAACTAGTGCTATGGTCCAGATAGAAGAACCCCTGAACATGTTCAGCAGCAATCTCAATGATATGTCAATGAGCAATGCATTCACATATGAGCTGCTGATCATGCTCAACAGCTCTTATTTCCTAAAAAGAATTTTCAGTATTTACAAATGCAAGAGGGCTTAGTGAATTATATCTAATTCCACTGATAACTGTGAGAGTAGCAAAATAAAAGAGTTGTCACAAAGTCATTTTTCTCAATAATTAGGTGCTCTTTCATAACACTTTTGATTACTGAGTTGACTTCATGAGAAGGAAAGCACTTATCAAATTTTTTTAGAAAAATAAGTAAGGTATCGGCAAATATTACTATCGGTATCGGCCACTGGTATCGGTGCAAGTCTAATAATAATTCTTGTCCACCAATGAATTATTTGAAATTCCCCAATTTGAAAATTCTAACAAAAAAGTTCCTCTGCGTTCTTCCAGCAACAATATTTTCAGAAAACGCCTTCAGTATTGCTGGAAATTTGGTTGATAGTAAAATAAATTGATTACATGCTGACAGAGGGAAAATGCTGCATTTTTTAAACAAAAACTTTTAATGCTTTCATTGAATTTTCAATTTTATTTAAGAAAAATTAAACTTTGATTTACTTTTGAAATTACCCATTCTTATATTTGCCCTCGAACATGTCCTTAATTTCATTGAGTAGGGGCTATATGACCATTATTCATATTTTATTTATTTTAAGAAATAAGATTCAGCTTCGATTGGGTTTAATGAGAGAATTCACGAGAAAGGAAGCATTTTTCAGCAATTTACAGATAAAAGGAAGATTTGAGTTTGATGAAATTGATGAGGATTAGGATTTGGGATTAGGATTCGAGATTCGGATTCGATATTTGGATTCGATAAAAAACAGGATTCGGATTCGATCAAATTTTGGGTTTGCCCCATCACTAAGTATTACTGTATGAATGTGAAGCATTATTACCGAACAAAACTAGTTCTGTGTCTGTTTGGCCCTGATCCCCACGGAACTGTGACGTTTCGTGGGGATCAGGGTATGCATTCAGACTCGCAGTTTGTGAGAGACTGGCTCATGGTGTCTCAGGTGATCGACTGGGGAAGGGGGAGGTAGCTGGTTAGGATAGGTAGATGAGACCACCAATGAGAGCCATTTATTTCCAAACGTCATGCATTACATATCTCTCCCCTTAACCTTTTCCACTCGGGTGTCAAGTGATACTCGACACAGCGTAGCTCAGTACCAACTCGCGAGTCGAGCGTCAACGTGTAGGATATCTTCTCATACCCTGTGATGGATCATCACTTTGTTATAAGGGGAGACTACCCCTATCCAATGTTATATCAGAGTGTGTGTCTGATGTTATACTAGAGTGTCCACTTGTGAGGTACTATGACTAGGAGATGGGGGAGGTGATGCCAACCCTGCAGTGGGAGGAACAGCACTAATCTCTCGCTCCACTGGTGAAAGCACACTGTCTTCACTAGGGATACCCAACTCAACTTCCTCCTGTAACCCAACTAACTGATCGATATGGCGTTTCCAAGTCAATCCTCACTCAAGCTGAATTCGATACATAACAGGACCTAAGCTACGGATAATCTGCCCCTTTATCCACTTATTTTTCCCTCTATAATCCCTGGCTAATGCTGATTGTCCAACTTGTAAATGTCTTGATTTACTTCCCTTTGCATACTTTATCTGTTGACCCTGTTTACTCCATACAGGATTTTCGATGGATAGTCATATTAAATGGAAAAAAATGCTTAGGGAATGATTAAACATTAATGTTGCTGGTATTTCACTTGTTGTACTATGAATTGAATTTCTGTATGATAAAACAAATCTACTCAGGGCTATATTTAAATCTTGGTGCTCAAACATTGCACATTTTAATCATTTCTTTATTTGACTGCAATTTCCGCCTGACCATTGGAAGAAGGATGATCCCAGACAGCACAGTTTTTGTAATACCATCAGTTTACAATTGTAAAACCATGGTATTAAATTTTGTACAGCGCTGTAATACCACTGTATTACCTCTGTAATACAATGTTATTTCAGTTGTAAAAGGACGTCAAAAGTCCGGGAATACCATTGTATTACTACATTTATACAAATTGTATTATCCTTGTACTAGGACAAACCCTTTACAAACATTTCTGTTCTGGTACTTCCAGAAGACGACTAATATACCATGTACAATAGAGTAGAAAAAGCGAAAAAACATCAACATTAATATTTTATTAGCAAAGAATTAAACAAAGGTTACACATTTTATGTTAAAAAAAACTAGAGTAAATTTCTTATGAGAATCTACAAAGAAATAACTTGCTGAGCACATTTTAATATGTGGAAAGTCATTGAAAATAACATTTTTACATACAATATACTGTTTGCTATATATAATTAGCTCCTGAATAAAAATTATGCATTGCTGAAGCATGAACATCCTTTTTCATTTGCAAAGTTACACATGCACACAAAACCTTGAATGCAACAATGGCTGTGACCATTGTGTTATGTTGATAAGAGCAACAAAAGTAACAAAAATGAGTTCTTGATCGTAATTATCATATTTTACAGACCAGTAAGTCAAAATTGAGTGCTTGGAAAAATAAAATTTGAAGTTTCTTTTCAAAATAGTCCACATTTTAGTCAAATCATCAAAAGTGTATTTGATGATATTTTTAAGTCATACAATAATACATCCAAACTTAAGACCCCATAGAATCTCATGATAAAGCCAACTAAACTCTTTCTAGGCTCTAACGCAGTAGCTTTATGTATTACAAAACATTTGCATCATTATGAACTCTTATCTAACCACCCTAAATACAGTAAAACCTCTCTATATCGAAATGGAAGGGACCAATTTTTTAGTCATTTTGATAAGTGGAGGTTCATTATAAAGAGGTTTTAGCAAAATGAACTCATATTTCCGCCTTATGAAACTTTTTGGTAGTAAAATGTGCTGCTTTCTCTTTGATTACTATATTTGTATATTTAAATATATGCAATTATGCTTTTTCTTAGTTTTAATGTTTATAATAATAAAAACAAGGGTACCAAAAAAATTACTTAAGCACTCTCCGCTGAAAAAAATTTGTAATTTCTGTTTGTTTCCTTTTTTTTCAAATTCTTTTGAGATGATATCTTCTACCTTATTTAATAATAGTAGATTTTCACTGCTGCAGTCCTCCATATAAAAAAAAATCTTTCCATCACACCCAAAGCATCCTGCACCTCTCTTTTGGTTAGCTTTGGCATAAAATCCTCACCATCACTCTCTTCTTCTTCCATGTTATGGACTACTACTGGAGATTCCCCACCAGCTTCTTCCTACATTTCTTCGAACACCTCTCCCTCATTTGGGGCACATGTTAGCAAGACATTGTCAACATTAATAAAGTAGTCAAATGATGACCGAACATTAATTACTTTTGTTATTTCAAGCCATTCTGTCGGTTCGTCCTCATACAAAATATCTTCCTCACTGCTGTCCCCCATAAATCCAGCCTTTTTAAAACATTTTTCAATAACTTCTGCCTTCAAACAAGTCCACGAAAGACAGAGCCTGTGCATGGCCTGAATTATGTTCCAAGAACACTTTTTCAAATCATTTTTCTCCTCAACTGTTCGCAACATGTTTGACACCAGTTGCTGCCTGTAATATCTCTTCACAATGGAAATTATTCCTTGATCAAGTGGTTGCAATTTGCTGGTGGTGTTTGGAGGAAAATATACTACTTTGATGTGTCGTAACACTATCCCCTCCAACTTTATGTGCTGTGCACTGATCATTGAAGAGAACTATTTTCCAGTTTCTCACTCCCATCTTTGAGTCCAGCATGGTCAACCACTCATAGAATAAAGATGCTGTCATCCAAGAGAATTTTGAGTTTTTGTATGAGCAAGGAAGTTTCTTAATATTTTTAAAGTATCTAGGCTTTTTATATTTTCCAATCACAAGAGGCTTCAATTTCTCTAAGCCATCAAAATTAGCACAGAAAAACGCTGTGAATCTTCCTTTGCTTTTTTTCCTCCATGGCATGATTGGCCTCTAACTGCTGAAGTTCTGTCTGGAAGCAAGTTATAAAAAAATTCTGCCTCATCTGCATTAAAAATTTCTCGTGGTTTATACCCGGCTAAAATCGTCTGCAAAGCTTTTTTCCATTCTTCTACCACTGTGTCACTTACAGAAGCTTCCCCACTCATCTTCAAAGTTTTGAGATTCCACCGAACTTTAAACTTTTGAAGCCACCCATTTGATGCATGAAAATTTTCAATGCCCATTTTCACTGCTACTTCTCTTGCCTTTTGCTGTAGAATAGGTCCAGAAACAGGAATATTTCTGGCTCTACCTTCCATCAACCAATCAAATATGTGTCTGTCTAATTGTTCACTTTTCACAGCCTGCAATTTTTGATTTATGCATCCTCGATGTGCTGCATCTTCAGTTTCTTTACGTTTTTTTACATTTTTTTTAAATAGACGGTAAACTTACACAGAAGTTAGGCTTCACCGACCGATATCTTAAACTACAAAATTGTGGCTCAAATAACTAACAATGTTGTATGTGGGGGGACGGTAATGCACCATTGTTACGGATTGAAAGATAATAGAATGGTCGAGTTACAATTCGCGGCGACAATATCCAAAAGTAAAAGACGACTGCCTCGAGGCGCTAGCATGAAAAAAATTCGATCATTCTGGTACGCCCGTAATAATATCGAGTGTTCATAGTGAATTAAACTTCAAATGAATAGTTCAAAAATGAAACAGAATAGGCTAAATTCTCCTTAAAAGATCATTTGAACGCTAAAATATAACAAATCTTCCGATACGGTACAATAGTCGCATCAGATGTTAATCTCGTACGTGGGTATGGGTCTTTCATAGCTCAGCGTTGCGTTGAATGCTAAAATAAAACAAATCTTCCAAAACGGTACAATAGTCGCATCAGATGTTAATCTCGTACGTGGGTATGGGCTCTTTCATAGCTCGGTGTTGCGTTATCGCGAGCAGCAGGCTTTCATAGCTCCGCGAGGCGGAAACAAACGAAAAGCGATAAGCGTTTCGATAAATCAGCCGCAAACTCACTGCAATTCTGTGCATATCGCATTAGTATTTGATTATAACTGTGTTAAATCATGTCTACATACAGTAAAATAAATATGCAAGTATTATGAGTCGCCACCAGAATTTTTAAAATTCCATCTGCACACTCGCTGACTTGGAACGCCATTATTTTAATAAGTAACTTCAATGACTCAAAATATGAACTCGGTCACCAAATCCTGTTATTTGTTAATATTAAGTCAGTGTGGAAGAAGAATCGTATATATGTTTCACTAAACTGTCTAGATTAAGATATTATTCAGTCACTTGCGTTTGAACAACTCAATTGCAAATGTGTATAGTATGCGACAGCATCGGAGTTAAGTTTTCTGTGTCGTTAAGGATTGGTGAGGGGAAATGCAAATAGAATATGCAGTGGTGTCATTCGTGATTATATAAACCTAAGAATTAAACCATTTTACCGCATAAATCAGTCTGGGAGTTGTAAAAACTATTAGGACCCCGGGTCTAAATCCAGCAGGACATTTGTCGTAAATATTTATATATGGATGTTTTAATGATGAATATACAAAAAGCAAGCAATGCAAATCGATGAAAATAAGTCTTTGACGCATATGATTAATAACAAACACACTAACGACTGCCCAGCTAAGCTTCACTTTAAGCGCTGCAGGTTTTCGCGCTCCCAACGTAGAAAAGTCGGAACGGCCGGACGGAACTTTCTGCGGCTGGCGCCGGCTGGATATTTCATTCCATGGAGGTAGTTGGCTCGTCATGGGGGTGTATTCTCAGTACGAAGAGCAGAGGTTTTTCGAAAACATAGAGGTGCGATATAGAGAGGTTTCTCTATATAATTACATACAAATTTTGGCGGGACCGAGAAGTTATTACGAAAAACGGAGGTTTACGATATGAAGAGGTTCACTAGATAGAGGTTTTACTGTAACAGGTTTTACTGATTAAACCACACAGCACAAGTTTCCATAAGCCCTCACCATGAATTACCACTTGCCTTATGATGACCATGTAAGATATAATTGCCACCGACAATAGAGATCAGGTTTTTAACTTGGCAAGTAAGAACTTTTTCTCACCATCTAGAGTTCATAATAGGTTCTTTCCAGACCATAAAAGATATTTCAAACAGCTGTGATCCAACAACATATAAGTATTGTAAATATACTAAAGTTCTCAATTGATACAAGTACATCTGTTCATTTGAAAATTAAATTTCCTCATTCACTTTCACTGTCAGAAACTTTGGACAAAGATCCATTCTGTGCTGAAGGTTGCAGTTTTCCATCCTTATTTTCTTGAAACTTTCAAGCCGTTGCTTCTTGGCAGGGGCCATTTCATCACCAGGGTCGGCATAAAATCTTGCAATGAAGTTTTATATCAAAGTCATGAGCTTTCTTTGCAATTGTCTTTAAAAGATCATTGATGTTACTTAAATCTACCAAGTAAGGAAAAATCACGATAAGGGCCTTTAGGCATCGCAGTACAAGACAAAATTTGAAATGGTAACGTAAATACTCTAGTAATCTGTCACATTCACCTGTGAAAATAAACGTTTACATTGCTTGTTTTCCCAAAATACCATTTAATTTTAATTAAGGTGATAGAAAATTACTTACATTTTATGGATAGCCATTTAACTGCAGCAACACCCTCGGTTTTTCAATCAGGTCGCTAAAACTAAAACAAGCTCCGTCACTCATATTTTCCGAGAATGTAACACCATAATTTTC
The DNA here is from genome assembly GCA_933228895.1 of Platycnemis pennipes. Lineage (NCBI taxonomy): Eukaryota > Metazoa > Arthropoda > Insecta > Odonata > Platycnemididae > Platycnemis > Platycnemis pennipes. Next base: position 59,246,100 of record OW121846.1, read on the forward strand.
GTTTAACCACAAACGTACCATAGGTACAGGCACTTCCAAAAAAAAGTTAACACTTCGGAGCCGAAAATTTTCTAAGTCTCGAGTTGACGGTGATTTGACAACGCTGCGTCACGGCTTCCCTCTGGCGGAGTCTCGAGAAGCTCTGACCGAAAACAAACCCCTTTCCCTCCTCCCCCCTCCTTTACCCTTATAACAGATGGGACAAAGGGATTACTGAACGGTCAGTCTTCTCATATCCTAAAGAAGGCGGCTATGGTGGGCACTCTATGGTCATTTTTCCGACTCACGCTGAACGACATTTGAAGTCCTGAACATATCTCTACGCTCGCCACCGTCGCATAGTGGACGGAAATCGGAAAAAGTTGGACAAAATTCAAAAATAGCTTTCTTTGATACATAACTTGAAACTTCACACAAATACTCAAAAGAGACTGCTAATTAAGGAATAATACATCATTTGACATGCTTTTCATCTTTTAGTCAGATACAGAAGCTCGAACATGACCAAATTTCCAAATAAACACCTGAACTAATTTTTCTCCGAATGTCTTCCAAGTTAAGTTGATCGTGATGTTATGTGAGGAATTTGATTGAATAAAGAATTGCATGATCTATTAACACAAGACTTTGACTTTAAATTACCAAAGCTTCAAATATTTTTGAAGCATTTTAGTGCAATGGGGTCGTTCACCATATTTTTTTTATTGCCGAATCTGATAGAGTTTGTAAAATAAAAAGACCCATATTTTTCCGTTTTTTGATCCGTCAATTATTTCCCGAGTTATAAGCGGCGAAAAACTGATGTTTTTAACCCTTCGGAAAAGTGGGTGTGGTGCAACCTCTGACGTATATTGACTTCGTCCAATCACAACTGAGCCCGCGAAGCTACTTTGCCTTATCGCAATGGGGGGGAAACAGCTGACTCGGCCAATCGGAACGACTGCGACAGCATCTGTGCGAGCAGACCTTCCGAGAATCCCCCTCCACTCCCTTCCTCTCCCCTGAAAGCAGCCAAGGACGGGAGGAAAATGACGTCAATGTTATCACAGTGGCATTTTCGGTGGGCGTCACCTTTTGCTTATTTTCATATTTGATTGATGAGTGAATGGTTGTGGTTAGAAGATTAATTTTTTCACTAAATTTCTTTATTCGTTTCCATTTAACGATTTTGTGTACAAAATTGCGATTTCGGTTCCGAGTAAACACCCCCATTCCGTTAAAAATGTCAGACGCTGTTCTCATATAAAATATTAACATGATATAGAGAATATCTAGCGTTTTTGGGAGAGACCTGTCAAGTGACTTATATCAGAGCACTCGTTGAAGACTAATAAACACGAAATCGAAGAGAAATTAAAAATAAGTCTACGACACCGAAAAATTCATATGATTTCCTGATTGCGCGTCCGGGGCATGGCTCCGCGTGGCTGGGGCTGGGGCCGTGACTCGCTTACTCAAGTGACATGGACCCAAGGCTTCCATTTCGTCGTTTTTCAGCGGCACTCATTGTCAGTAAACTTCACTGATCTTTGTTGATGAAATCGTGAGAATAATGAATCGTGCGACCGGATAAGTTTACGCGGAATCACTTCATTTTTCTTCGCGTGCGCTCCGGGAACATACTTCTTATTCACGCAGCTCAGTGCCCAGGCATGAGGGGTGTTCCGGAAGCAGGTAAAACATCGCAGACAACTGCCCATCCACTCTTCCACCTGAGTGCTTTTAAGTTTGTTTCTACTCACATTACCGGGGGAATATTTCCAAACCTTTAAATGCCCACGAGTGAACACATTTATCAACGTGGTTTCATGATTTAGGTTTGATAGTCTCTTATTAATTTCATATGTGGTGTGAAGGAAGTAACAATGCATTCACAAAAATGAATTAATTCCGTCCATTAAAGAAAAGTATCCAAAGCTTTTGGCGGTATTGTTTAGCATGCAATATGGTCGAATAATAGAGCACCTTTCCATTATAAGGAAATATAGGAACAGCTTAACAATTTGCAATTACTATTCTCAGTTGTGATATAGGTTCTTAAGGAAATTTACTAACTTCCGTCCATCCACTTCGCAATCCGAGCAATTGGCCCGTCGAGAGGAGATCACTGTATGGCGGCCGGGGGCCCGCGCGTCACGTGTGCAAACCCTTTCTGAGAGGGAATTCCCAGCTAGCCATGCCCCCTCGCCGCCCCTCCCCTTCGGTAGGAGGAGAATAGTGGGTGGCGATCCTTCGGCAGGGTTAGGAGGACATGCGGCTCAACGCCGAGGTCGGGAATAAGGGTAAGGTGAGAGTCGGGGGTATTTTGCGACCAACTGCAGGTGTCCTATAAACAATGGGTATTCGGGAATATTCGTATGTTGTCACGGTCCTCATCCTTCGAAGACCGGAAAAAGGCATTGAATAACCAATCATAGCGTAACATTAGTTACAGTTTTACCAACGGAAATGTCTTCACATGTTTACGGAGTTCTTGCAATCAGTTAAATCTCATGCGAATAATTATTTAGTTGTGGTCGCATGTGCGCGCAATTAGCTGTATTAGGACATGTAACCTTTAGTGATCATGATATAGTAAATGCGAAATTAATTGTAGGCGTTGAAAGACATTATAAACCAAGGAAGAGGGTATACTTATTTGGCAAGGCTAATTACGACGGTATGAAAGAGGAATTAAGGGAATCGTTAAATATATTTAGCGAACAAAGCAAAGGATTAGATACAGAGGATTCGTGGAGAGAATTTCTTGAGGACACCCGCAAAGCAGTTAATGAATACATACCAAGTAAATTCATTAGTACATAATAATACAGAGCCAAGGTGGTATAATGCGGAGGTTAGGAAATCACTAAAGCGACAAAGGGTATGCCACGCTAGGATGAAAAATGCAGGACGGGGTCTATCGGTAGAGGAAAAAAATGAGTTAGTTCAAAAATATAAAAAATCGAGAGCATTAGCAAGGAAATCATGTCGGCAAGCGTTATCACATTTCAAGAGAAAGATGTTAGGAGAATATTTAGATATGTAGCAATCCTAAAGCGTTTTGGTCATATGTGAGAGAGCTTCGGGCAAATAAGTCCACAGTGCACACACTTAAAAACGATAAAGGAATTAGAGTCACTAGCAGTGTAGAAAAATTCAATTCTTTAAACACCTTCTTCCAAACGTTAGATTAGACATTAGACCAGATTTTAGGGAAACGGCTGCGTGGTCAATAACATATTTGTATTGGTATTATACAAACAATAATCTCATGGGCATTATTATTATTATTCAAATTAGGAGTCCTAAACTATAAATGCTAAGGTTAACTCGTGGAAATGCCACCACAATTGGGAACGTTAGTTACTTCATCCTGAAAATCGTGCATTTTACTGCGCCAATACGGCGAAAACATTAAAATGTTCTTATCAGCCTGCTCCTAGTCTTATAATTTGGGATCGCATATTTTCAAAGCTTCTGCCCACATCAATGTGAGAATTAAATATGCCTATGAACGCACTCTGAAATGGCACGAACGTGAAACAACAACAATTAACCAAGGAATTAATTATTTAAAGAACACATACAAATTGGAGGGTGATAACAACCAATGATGATATGTGATTTCCTCTTCAAAGTAAACGTCGATTTTTAATGTTATGCAAATGTGTGATGACGGTTTTTTCTGTGACGATGGTGGCGAGCATAGAGATATGTTCGGGACTTCAGACGTCGTGCAGGTCGAGTTGAAGAAAACGACAATCTCGGGACACAGGACCGACCCACATTAGTCGGAAATCGAAAAAAGCTGGACAAAAACCTAAAATAACTTTTTTTTAGATATATACGGACACTGTTCTCAGACAAAACATTTACACAAAGTAGAGAATATCTAACGTTTTAGGGAGACACTTTTCACACAGATTCTTATAAAAGTTTGCTACTTAAGGAATAATGCATCGCTTTTCATGATTCTCATCCGTTAGTGCGACACAAGGACTAAACATCACGAAATTTTAAAAAATCCTGTAATAACATCCGAATGATGACGTTGATGATGACGTTGTGGGAGGAATTTGATCAAATAAAAAAAGCATAATCTATTAACACTATACTTTGCTTTTAATTGCCTGAGCTGCAAATATTTTTTGAATCGTTTATTTGCTATTCCATTACTTATAATGGCGGACACTGTTCTCAGACAAAACTTTGCATAAAGTAGAGAATATCTAACGTTTCAGGGAGACACTTGTCAAGTCACTTATATCTGAGAATTCGCTGAAAACTCACATATACGAAAGTGAAGAGGAATTAAAAGTAAGTTTGCGACACCGAAAAATACATATGATTTTCCGACCGCACGTTTGGGGTTTGGCTCCACACGTCGGAGGCTGGAATTGACGCGACTCGCTCACATTTCTGAAGTGACATGGACCCTACGGCTTCCAATTCGTTGTTTTTGAGCTGTACCCATTGTCGGTAACCTCCATCACTCTTATTTGATGAAATCGCGAGCATATTGAGCCGTACAATGGGATAAGATTACGCGGAATCGAGTTATTTTTCTTTGCGACGCTCCGGGAACATACTTCTTATTCACGCCCTTCAGCCCTTGAAAAGAGTGGAGTCTTTCCAGGGCCCTTGTGAACTAGATATACTCTAGTTTTTCTAAGTAATGGAATAGCAATTAAATGATTAAAAAATATTTGTAGTGCAGGCAATTTAAAGGCATAGCAGTGTTCATAGGCAAATGATGCAGGTGTTTATTTGGAAATTTGGTTATGTTTGAACCCCTGTATCTGGCTAACAGATAAGAATCATGTCAAATGATGCATTATTCCTTAATAAGCAATCTTTTCTGAGTATTTATGTGAAGTTTCAAGTCTATATCTCAAATCAAGCTATTTTGGAAATAAGTCTAGTTTCTTTCGCGATGGTGGTGAGCGTAGAGATGTATTCAGGACTTCAGTCTCGCAGCGCCAGTCGGAAGAAACAACCATGGAGTGCCCACAATAGCCCCCTTCTTTAGTGCATAACAAGACCGACCGTGCAGTAATCCCTTCTGCTAAACAGGGAAAGGTGAGGACGGGGGAGGAGGGAAGGTGGTTTGTTATCGGTTAGAACTTCGCGAGGCTCCGCCAGAGGGAAGCCGTGATGCAGCGTTGTCAAATCACCGTCAACTCGAGACTTAGAAAAATTTCGGCTCCGAAGTGTTAACTTTTTTTTGGAAGTGCCTGTACTTACCAAGCTCGTAAATATCCAGCGATTTTGGAAGATATTTTCATGGATTTTGGTAAGAAAACACATCAATATAACAACAAATACACCTGAAGAACAATTCACCTGTCAATGATGTAAAACTTCATTAGTTTCGGCGGGCAATTCAGCTGCTGTTCATTTGTCACTCACCACACAAACCATAATCATACCAAAACAATGAATACGATAGATTAGAGCACAGAAATAACAAATATGGAATTAATTAGTTTATTAAAGTTGTAAGTTGCAATCCTGTTATAAAACAATCGAAAAAATAATATTCACGTAGATTTTAATCTGACTTAAGTACCAACTATTCAAAATCGTTTGTAAAAGGCAAGTCATTATACAATGGTATTACAATGTAAAGCAGCTAGTATGCTAGCTTTCCAGTGTCGTGTGAACAGAACTAGTATACTGGCTGGCAAGCATGCTAGCTAGTATACTCGCTGAGCTACTGGATTTCGTACTTGATGCGGTACTAGATTGCTAGTAGGACCTAGTAGCCAGTAGCCATCGACCAATCAAGTCACGTTACTGGCGCTGTGTGATCTTCTCTTTTTTTGAATTTGTATGGAATCATATGGAATAACCGATTCATAGCAAGCACAAGGTCGATGATCGTGTGAAACCTCCCAGTACGGTTCCAATCATACTAGTTTCCGTCCTCAATATCAAGTAGTGGCTAGCACACTAGGTCTTGTGCTGGACCAAGTATCGTGTGAAACGGGCTTTACAAAAGTTGTACATTTGATTCCGTACAACAATATTACTACTGTATTACAAGGGTAATATCGTGGTAAAATGTATATTGTACCATTACAAAGGTTTTACAACTTGTAAACGGAAAGCTGTGCTGTCTGGGATAAGAAGGACCAACTATATCTTTTCTCATTTTGCCTTTAAAAATTTGAATATTCCTCTTAACTAAAAGGAGGGCCATTGTCTGTAACTACCAATTCTGCCAAGCCTAATCTAGCAAACATCTTCCTCAACTTCTAAATAGTTTGTTTGGCCGAAGTAGGGGTAACCATTGAATAAAAAAGTAACTCATTTCCAACCTTTGTGCGTGGATACTGACTTTTTTGTACTTCAATGGCTTCAACTAGATTTACAAATGCGTCACTCAAAAATACACTGTAAAGTTAACGTAATGATTCCACGATGAAATTCTGTAATATAAATTTTTTCCAATCATTTCCTTCCGCCAAATTTAATTATTTTTTTACTTATAATTTGGCATGAAATTTCTGATAATCTACTTTTTTTAACTGCCTACTAGCATTACCCTAGGAATACAGCACGGCTTTATTCTTAGGATCGAACTCGCGACTGGCAGTACACTAGCCTCATTTTTAACAAATATGCTCTCATAGGTTCACGGGAATATGGCGAATGTAGGCGACCCGCATGACATTCGGCTTAATTTTTTTCTCGCACATCCGGGCCTATGGAGAAGAAGGTCAAGACGAGTATTTTTCATTTTGTTTTCCTCGTTTGTGGCACGGAAAAAATCTTCTTCTCATTTCGTGACCCGAGTTACTTAACCTCTCCTTGTTGGTATCTACCATACGTACATTTCATTCGCGGGGCGCATCGATCACGAGGCCGCGAGATGTTAAAATCTCCGATCCGGATCTGAATTTTTACTATCCCTGGATATGATTTCAGTAGCGAATGAAATGAAAGACCCGTGGATCTTTGGATCCGACCCGACCATCCTTAATTGGTGGTACACCCGTCCACAGTAAAAAGTTACCACCTCGGAGGCCGAATTTTTCAAAGTCCCGAGTTGAAGGAGATTTGACAACAGTGCAGCTCTGTCCCTTAAAATGCCCCGAGCAGCACCAGCAAGACCGAGGCACGGTCCTCCTTCCCTTGCCATGGCTTGTGGTGAGACCCTTCCTCAATGACCTGGAGAGAGATTTTTGCGTTGGAGAGGGAGGGCCGCAAGGGTGCCTTGTGACAATTAGTCGGCCCCAAGGAGTGAGGCCTCCCGAAAAAAGCCTTCTTTTAGATTGCTGCTCGGAGTTACTCCCTTGAAGATGGGTCGCTTAGGTTTCCGCGACTACTTGAGAGAGTGACTACTCAAATGTAAATGCAGCTCGAAGCAAGAGTGGTCATTAACAACGTCGATATTTCTTAGTCTATGTCATTTCCACTACGTTCCAAATACTCAATTTTTACCTTTATTTCGTCGTGGAAAATTTTGATTTTATGACATGAATAACATAGATGAATATTGTTATCAGCATTTATATATCTGTTAACGATCGGTGTTATTTTTAAATTATCGGTGAATTTTATTTGACTGCGCGATGAGCTCGAAAACTGCGCTTGTATAGTAAATGGCAAAAATAATTACGCTACAACTGGCACATACAGATTTCAACAAGAAAAGAGAAGACTTATTGGACGTCTTTACGTGTAAAGTTCCAAACTTAATTGCGTAATAAATGAAGAAAAATTATCGCGGATATATTTAGAATTTATTTCAAATTACACACAATCCTCGGACTCTCGCATACTGGTCTGGTTAATTCTTAGAATGAATACTCATCGGCAATTCATATCGTAGTATATGCTATTTCAAAAATAAAAAAACTCAATAAATAAAAGTATTAAGGAGATTATTAGGAACAGCTTGAACGTCTCTTAGATGCATTGGTCAAAACTCTAAGTGTTTTCCTATTCGAAGGTCCCTGTTTGAAACCCAGCAGTCCGTACTTGAGTACTGCGTGTACTGGAGTACTACTACCTCTACTCAAAGGTTATCAGGGTGTCCAGCACTCTGGAAAACCGGGAAGACCGGGAAATCTCAGGGAATTTTACTTTCACTGGAATTATCAGGGAAATCTCAGGGAAATATGTAATCGACTCTGGAATTTTCGGTGGTGTCAATATGTAATACAGCGACGGAAATAATGTGCCATTTCCGGCAGTTGCATAGTGAAATTTCCCCTGTGTTGTCGCATTTAGCATTTCTGCAATTACCGAGAGTGCAATGATTTCTCCATACACTGTGTACGATACATAGTCCCGATCCATGAATATATAATGTTTGTTCTTAGTGACCATGTTATTTCTCGCCGAAGCGCCCGAGTGCTTTCGGCCCGTCGCAACGGCTTTCAACAACAACAAAAACAAAGTAGTTGTTCATGATCTCTATATGTCGAACGAAACCCTAAGCGGAACAAGTAGAGAGTTGCTCTGCCAGCAATTTATTGTGCGTTTTGATGAAAGCCTCAATAAGATTGCTAATAAACAGCAAATGGATCTTAGTAAGTCGAAATTTACGAAGTAAGCCGAAAATTAAGTCCGTTCTCCGAAACTAAATCCGTGTTCCGGAGATTTCAATCGATGCGGAGAAATGTGGGGAAATTTTTCGGACAATTTCCTTCAATTATTTCCTGCGAAATTCAATAATTCTTATTTTTATCTTTAATTTATTTGCATAAGTAAACGATAATGTTGTCTGGAAGTTGAACCCCAAATTGCGTAATATTGTTAGTCCGAATTGGCCAATTGCACGGATTTGCGAAAGCACGGTATCTTAAGGTTAGTTCACTATAATGACGACTAATGTTAATTTTTTATATTATCATACCATTGAAGGAGCCATTTAGTGTTGTGTAATTTACTAGCCTTTAATAATTACTGTATCTTTTGCCTTTTAAGTTGAGTTGACTAATGGCTCTGGTGGTTTCATTGTCACAGTTTATTCTCATAAGAGGGGGGCAGAGGATTAGGTCACTGCGACGTCCACATTAACGCTTTACAATCACGCCAACATACACACTTCATCCTGCACGCACGCAGACATTTTATTTCTCTCACTGCGAGGTCGAACGCTGCACTGTGGCGTCGCCCTCTGCGTCAGGTGTTGATGAGGTTGATGGTGATGTGGCTTCAACTTTTTCGTGAAGTAACTGTACAGAGAGGTTTGTATGTGGGCCTTCTTTTCTTCATGATAAATTTCCTCGTAGCAAGACACCTTGTGCCATGCCAAGTGCCCTGATGACCTTAGCGAACCTGCTGATGTTACAATCCGTTTGCTCAAGATTTTCCACCGCCGAATTTATATACTCGAATACCTCCAACAATCCTTGAGTTGTAAAGCATTTTTTTTTTGTCCACACACGTCCTTTTGAGATTCTCATCATCATCTCCATCCCCTACTTCTGCCCAGCGTCACTCCATCTCTATCATTTCTTCGTTTGTCAACTCCTTGTGCGAATATGACCGTGAATCGTGGTTACTTCTTCCCAGGATGATGCTATGTTTTTTATTACATGGTGCATATTTGTAGAGGTTCCAAAACTCACTACGTGTCTTTCCACCATCCCCATCTGTGGCAGCAATAGCATCAGAAAATGTCTTGCGCAAGTTATAAGCTTTAAAGGACGCAAAGATTCCCTGATAATTGGGTTGGCGAAGTGCCGTTGTATTTGGAGGCCGAAGAATGCAGTCATTTAAATCCTCCCAATTCTGTGTTGGGTGACCGGGTGCATTATCAAGCAACAGCAAGATTTTTAATGGAATTCTTTCCTTAAGGCAGTACTACTTGAACTCTGGTATAAAATAGATGTAGTACCAGTCCTCAAATAAGGCAGATGAAACCCGAGATTTTCCGTTTGATTTCCAGATGACCGGAATAAAGGACTTATAAATATTTTTTAATGCTCGCGGATTTTCCGAATAATAAATTAGATGAGGTCTCAATTTGCAATCTACGATTGTGTTACCTCCTAGCAAGAGAGTCGCGATCTTTTACTGTCTTAAAGCCAGGAGCAGACGTTTCTTCTTTATAAATATGCGTACGGCGAGTCATTATTTTCCAGAAAAGCCCGCTTCTTTAAAATTAAAAACCTGTTCTGCTAAATAACCGCCCTCCTCAATTATTTTTTCTAGTATTCTTGGAAAATTCTTTGCTGCCTCATCACTTAATCAATTCTTTAGTGTGGTGGGGGACCGGGTTCATTGTCAAACAACAGCAAGATATTAAATGGAATTTTTTTCTTAAGGCAGTACTCCTTGACCTCTGGTATAAAATAGTTACAGTACCAGTCCTCAAATAAGGCATATGTAACTCAAGCTTTTGCTTTTGATTTCAAGATGACCGGAAGAGAGGATTTATCAATTAAATTTATTAAATGAGTTTGGCAATTTTCCACAAAAAATTCTTTACTTCGACCGGTTTCGATGTGATACATCATCATCAGGTGAACAAATCTCAACAAAGTCCAGTATATATACGAATGAGGGGAGGGACCGGGGGGGGGGGGGGGAGGAGTGAGGAAAGAGGAGGGGAAGGGCCTAAACCAAGGATGACAACGGAAAAAGGGGGTAGAGGAGGGAGAACTGGTGCTAGGGGTGGGAGTTGGAAAAACCACACAGGAACTGGAAAACCCTGGCCGTTTGAAGAGCACAAATGCAGAACATACACCTTCAAGTTCAAGAGAGGCCATATGTGGGGGCGGGGAAGGGGGGGAAGGAGAAGGGCGCCGACCTGTGGGATGAGAGGGCGCCTTCTTTCGGCTTTACCGGACGAAGACACAGTGGCAAAGTGGAGGGGGGGGGGGATTAACACAGTAGGCCGCTCCTGGTCTTCGGGCCCACAGGTAAGAAGGTGGCGGTGAAACCACTGGCCTCTGGCCGCTAAGGGGGTATCCCGCGGCGATGCTACGACCGCCAGGTCCGTGGAAGGGGCTGAGGCGCTCAGGGAGAGTGTCCACGTTGGCGTGGTGGAGGAAGGGGGGGGCCACGGGAGGGGGGGGGCGGGCACTTGGTTAAGGTAGCACAATGAAAACTCACGTGGGCCAGGGAAAAACCAGTGAGTAGGGGTGAGGGAGCCCTTGTCTAAAACCCTCATAGTGGATAAGTGATTGAGAGGAGTGGGGAGGGGGATGAGTAGAATTGCACATCGTTGAGGAGATTCCTATCCCTATGTTGAATAATTTCGACCTGCTCCATGGCATCTAACTTCTTGCCCTTGTCTAAGGTGTGGAGCACTTTATAATCAAAATTGCATGTGTGTTGGGATTCTAACAGGTGTTTGGCGAAAATGGAATTAGTGTTGCCTAAAATGTAGCATTTTTTGTGTTCATTAATGCGTGTGGAAAAATTCCTCCCTGTCTGGCCGATGTAGATGGCTCCAAAATCGCATTTAATTTGATAAACACCGCACTTTTTGACGTGGTCTATGGGGTCTTTGTTGGAGCAGAGAGCTTTAGATAGGGTCAAGGGAGCATAGAAGGAAACACGCAAGTTATCTTTAGGAAAGGTGTTGGCTATCTTGTAAGATAATTTATGGTGGAAAGGGATTTTGCACCACTTTCTGTATGACCGAGTAGGAGGGAGGTGTTTAAATTCACTGCCTGTTTTTTACGTTTATTACGGAGTAATTTTTCGATGGTGTCCAAACTGTAACCGTTCTTCAGGGCTATGTAATTTATGGTCTTCAGTTCACTATCAAAGTTTGAAGTCGGCAGGGGAATACTGATTAGTCGGTGGATCATGCTGTTGAAACTGGCTAATTTATGGGCGATGGGATGGCAGGAATCAAAGGGTATCACTTGATCGGTGTAGGTGGGTTTCCGGAAGATGGAGAAAACGTGTTTTTGGTCACTTATCTCGATGGTGAGGTCCAAGAAGTTAATTTTGCCATTTACACTCGGTTCCATGGTGAAGATTATGGAATTTTTTGTGGAAAATTGCCAAACTCATTTAATTATGTTATTCCACCATATAACGCCTGAAACGTCTCTTTTTAAGGATTTATCAATATTTTAATGCTTGCTTTTTTTGCTACTATATGCATAATTTTTCATGCAATGCAAATTCAGACGATTTTTAAATCGATTGACCCACCCGTTACTTGCTTCACCAATTTGTAGAAACTTGTCGAATTTACAGAAGACTAAGCGGTTCTCATTGAAATGCAGTTTAAGAGTTCAGGACGATGTACACGTTCGTGGTTGGAGAATGTACGAGTCCATTCCTTCTCAATAAGTGACTCCGTGATACAACCGACTGCCGCTTTCATGGGGTACTTAATATTTAAGAGGTAAATATTAAAGTGGATCGTTAATTTCACTTTCTTTACGTAGAACTGGCGTCCTTGGATTTCGAGTTGGCATATAACATAGCATCTCAATTAAGCGGTTTGCGGATTACAGCAGCTATCAGTCACAATTCATCAAGTCCTGAAATAAACATTTACGGTACTAACCAAATGTTTTCTGCAACATCATTTCTGTTCCAACTTTTTTTTTCTTTTATATCAACATGGCTTTTGGCTGCAATTAAAAACTTATGACAATCGGGGCCAGTGTATTTACGTAGCTTCGTACTACGTAGTTAGCCGTATCGTAATGGAGTGAGCGCAATAATTTGATGCAGTCGTAGCGATATCGCTACGACTGTATGAACTGTTACGAAGATTGGTCAGTTGCGTAGAAGATAAGATGTTTTTTACGCGACTTTTCGACAAAAATTAATTAATAGCAATGAAAATACTGTAGATGAATGATAAAAATGGACCAATTTCTTCTGTGTACCTCTTTAAAACCTCGACAGCCATTCGATATTTTCTCCACGTGCAAGTATAAAAACGAACATTTTACTTTTTGGTGCTCGCGTTTGTAAGTCTACGGCATCCCTTTAGATAAAATTTTCACTTATGTTAGTACGAATTTTTAGGTAAGTCGAGACGTACGTAACTCGGGGACTGCCTGTAGTTAGGTGTTTAGACAATGAAAATATTGCGCTCTCTGAGCCCTCGATATTCTTCAACCCTTGCCAAATTATGTCAAGAGCTTTCAGGTTGAAGAGAAAAGTGACCAAAAGTGCAAGAAATGTAAGCCTATGTGGCACAGTTTCAGATTAATAAAGTTCATCATCCAAGACAAAATGTTGGGTCCTAAACTGGCTTCCTTTGCCACAGCTGCAGCGGAGCTGGAACAATTTTTCTTGGAATTTCAATTCAGCAAGCCTATGGCTCGGTTTCCGTTTTCGGCAATTACTGAATTGTTTAAAACTATGATGACTAGATTGGTAAAGCCGGAGGTTTTGGCATCTGGAATCGTGAAGCATATTGACTTGAGTAAAGCTGTAAATCTGATCCCCACAAAAGATCTTAATGTTGGATATGCAACCAAGATAGCCTAAAGAGATTATAGTCTTAAAGATGGATTAGGATATTCTTCTCTTCAATAATGGATGGATTACTAACCTAAAGAAATTGGTGGGGAAACTCATTGAAAGATCGCCCTTGGCCTCCCATGTGAAGAAGAGAATTTCATGCCTGGATCCTGAAGGTGCAAGTTATTTATCATTTTGTATCAGTGATATTCATATTCAGCGAAGTCTGGTTGTATGTAACCTTGTTCCCGAGCGCCAGCATAATAATTTTGAACTCTAATTGTAAGAAGGTGATGTAATTTCTCACGAACTAAATGAAAGTGTTGTATGATGTTGGATTTTTTGTTTATTTTCCTCCAAATACGCAGGATTTGGTTTATTTTGCCCAAAATGCAAGATTAGCTATAATACTTACTTTTATTCACACAAAAAACATACCCAACGTTCTCTAGAGAGCTTATACTTAACGTGAAAAAAAACTAGATTTCCTCTGGAAAAATAAAAGTTATGTCTGGAAAACCTGGAAATCTCAGGGAATTATCAAATGCCCCGCTGCTGGACACCCTGGTTATAACATTTTCTCGTATCGTTAAACGGAAATGTGTATTAAGGACAGGACGGGTAATTTTACAATGTGACCAGAACACATGCAACGTAATTAGAAGGAATACGTGGAATTACTGAACGACTGTTCAAAAAGGCCTAGAAGATTTTTATGGACTCGCCCATGGGATATGCGAGGAGTATATATTGCCGGAGGATTTCGTAGAAACTGTACTGACATATAAAACGGAAACGAGAGTAACAAGGAAATGCGATGGCAACTGAACCTCTCATGCTGCTATGCTTATGCTTAAAATCATCAACCGAGGTATGGAAAAGAGAGTAATAAATGAATGAGGCCGCCTTGTCCGCGATATCTGCTAGAGAACGAGTCAACCAAGCCTGTCATTTATCCACCTCTGTGACGAAACGACTCTTTAACCAACGTAATTCTCCTTCAGACTTCAATTTTGGCAGAATACTCCTTTTTCATACTAACCGGGATACTAAATTACTCCCCCTGCTCCATGATCTAACCCCTCCCTTCTAAATTAAAACCACCCTTCATGCATGCAAAATTTCATTACTTGAGTCTTCTTATGATTTAAGTCCTTGGGTGACTAGTTGACAAGGGCTTGATCACCCGCAAACCTTATCAACTTTCCCCTACCTATACACCTGTATCATGTATCGAGCCCCCCCACCATACCCTCCAAATGTGAATTAAAAAGTGCCGGTGACTACGCACAGCCTTACGCAATCCCTCTCTCTGATACCACCTCATCTAATTCCCCGTCCACTTCTCTCACCAGCACTTTCTCGGTAATGCATGAACTTTGGCTCAGTCTTCTGTTCTTCCAATTTATTCCTGTTTTACGCAATAGTTCCATTAACCCTTTCCTCTTCACTCTGTCGAAAATATTTTTGAAATTAACAATACACGCAGATACATTCTGATTACATTCTAATCCTCTCCACTCATTCCAATGATGTTGATTGAAAAACTGCTTTCCGATGACAAAATATAAATTTACCCGCAGAAAAAATTTCTCCTTCCCCACTCTCCCTCTCCAAGAAAACTACATGCCCAGATATGGGCGATAAGTGACCACGGACCACTTCGCTGGCCCTTTAACAGGCCCTTTTCTTAAATAATGCCGAGACGGGAAATGGGTCTGGATGCGTAGATTTTTTCACCTTAAGAATCATCCCTGACACGTTTTATGACACCCATCACTCCATCCACGACACCGCGGGTCTTCTTCCTACCGGTTCAAGTCTCTTTCAGGGCCCAAGCACAATGGGTATTTAAGGAGCAGGTAAGGCATGGCGGGTTTTTCCTCTCTTAGGACTGACAAAGGTGGACAGGGATTTTTGCAGTGGGGGGGTGGACCGCAAGGGTGCCCTGCGACAATCGGCTGCGAGGAGTGAGGCCTCCCGAAAAGCAGCCTTCTTTTCGATTGCTGCTCCGAGGGCCTCCCTCGAAGATGATCGTGTAGGTTTCGTGACTGCTGAGAGAGTGACGACCCAAATATGATTGCAGCTCGAAGCAAGAGTTGTCATTAACACCGTCGATATGTCTTAGTCAAAAGCGTTCCCAAAATATCCCCAAATACTCCGTTTTTGCCTT
This sequence comes from Platycnemis pennipes, assembly GCA_933228895.1. Lineage (NCBI taxonomy): Eukaryota > Metazoa > Arthropoda > Insecta > Odonata > Platycnemididae > Platycnemis > Platycnemis pennipes. Next base: position 59,261,656 of record OW121846.1, read on the forward strand.
AATTTCGTCATAGGAAATAATGTGATCATAAAATATTCGAGATAAGAGCTCGATAAATGCGCTTGTATAGTAAATGGTAAAAATAATAATGATATAAATGTTACAGGCAGATTTCGATAACAATAGATAAGACGTGCTGAACGTCTTTACAGCATATAAGTATTAAGTTCCAAGCTTAATTGGGTAATAAATTAGGAAAAATTATCGCGGATATATTTAGAATTTCTTTCAAATTACATACAATTCTCGCACTATCGCATACTCGCCTGGTTATTTCTTAGAATGAATACTCATCGGCAATTCATATCGCAGTATATGCTACTTGAAATATAACAAAAGGACAGGACGTGTAATTCTGCAATATGACCAGAACACATTCAACGTAATTATAGGGAATACTTGGAATTACTGAACTACTGTGCAGAGAGGTCGGAGGATTTTTATGGGCTCGCTTGTAGGATATGCAAGGAGAATATACTGTTCCGCGGATCTTTACTTTCGCTCGCGCGAACCACGAGGTTGTAAGGCTGGTGGCTATCGGCGCTGCAGACCCCGTCGACCGTAAACTTAATTATGATCGACTATTTAAATGAATGCCAGATCGGTAGTTTAATGGTTTAATTCCAAGTATGAATTTTAACTGTTTACAATGGCGTGTGCTCCGAGTGGGAACCAGAGGACGACTGCTTGGTCGGCGTCGCCGATTCCCGCCCCTGGTCCTTCTATCCACCAACACCTGCGACGGGCCTCGATTCCTGGAAGGGTAGCGGGGGAGGAAGGTGCATTGCCCTACCACAGGAATGTTCCCTTGGTTTCCCCGCAAGGAGGGGAGGCATTGTACTCCCTGGGTCTTCCCCGGCGTACCCTTTACCCGTGGAAGGGGGTATAGCGCCCACGTGCCCCCGAGGGACGCTTGCTGAGCCTGCTGGTTTGGGGCATGAAAGAAATGCGACAGAACATACTCCCCCCGTTGAGAGGGCACCGATCAACACTTAACAAAGTCGCAAAATAGCATTTACAAATAATGTCACATATAAAAAATTCTCAAAAGTAATTTTCAAATATTTACAGGTCACTGAAGTAATGTCTTGTATTTTCTCTCGACAATAATTGTCGGTTATTGGTAACAATGCCAATTTTTTAACGGATCCTTTCAATTCGTTAACACACTCGTTTTCACGCACAGTTCTGATGATCCCGTCTGCCTCAGGGTAAGATTTGATTACACTACTTAATGCCCACTGCACTGACGGGATATTGTCTTCCGTCAACAAAACCACTGACCCTTCGGTGACAGAGTGTTGTCCGGATGTCCACTTATGTCGAATGTTCAGCACATTGAGATACTCTTTGTACCATCTCGTCCAAAAGTGCTGACGGACCTTTTTAATTTGCTGCCATCTTGATAACCTGTTGGATGGAACATCGCGGACGCAAATCTCTGGTAAGCTCGTTAAAGAATCGCCAATTAAAAAGTGACTGGGAGTGAGTGCGGAAGGGTTATTGGGATCGGAGGACAAGGGAGTGAGAGGACGGGAGTTAACAATCGCTTCTGCCTCTATGAAGGTGTTGAATTCTTTAAAGGTAAAGAGTAGGGTGGTGACTACCCGTTTGACGTTATGTTTGAAGAGCTTGACTGTGGATTCCCACAAGCCTCCAAAATGTGGGGATAAAGGCGGCGTAACATGCCATTTGATTTCCTGGTCGGCTAAAAACTTGAGGATGTTGTCACAACTGACATCAGACCGTAGTTTGGAATAGATTTTCTTCAGCTCGTTGGAGACACCGACTAGATTGGTCCTTAAAATCTTACGCGCTTGATTTCGCCCGACCAACAGCCAAAATTTTTGCCGGAGCATGCATAGTGTTCTTCCTCCACCGTCCACCGATCTTAAATAAATGCAAGCCCCGTAACCCTTGTTACTTGCATCACAAAACCCGTGCAGCTGAATTGAGACTGCTTGCGGAAGAAGCGCTCTTCGATCGAAAGAAAGTTGCCGGCAAAATTCTGTCCACAACGTGCAAATTGTGGCTGTTACTGATTCGTCCCAGTGAAGTTTTAGTTTCCATATCTCCTGCATAATTGTTTTGGCGTAAAGAATAATCAGTCCCAATCCTCCAAGAGGGTCAAAAATCTTCGCTATCTCCGAGAGTATGGTTCGTTTTGAAGCGGCTGGGCTGACATTTTCAAATTTCATTTCATTATAAGTGGCTCCGCTGGATACTTCCTGTGGAAGGTGGGATTCTGGGTCAGCCAGCCCTTCATTCATTAAATTGACAGTAGAACAAGTGTCAGGCAGTGCTCGGCATTCAATTGCATGATGTTTATTCACTGCTTTTATAAAAGCACTCGGTATTGTCTGATTAGATGCTGTTTGAGTTGCTAATGAGGTGCCTCTTTGAATTTCTGTAGATGCCTCTAGTCCTAAGTTGTCACCTGCTCTGTGCTCATGCAGGAGAGAATGTTGCGGACGATCACAAATACGGCATGTCTTGAATCTGCAGGGACTAGTGCCATGTGAATTCAGGCAAATCAGGCACAAGGTGGCGTCCTTAGCTCTTTGGATCCGTTGCGTGAATGAGTGGTTTAGAAATGTTTTGCACGCGAACAGAGAATGATTCTTGTTACATATTGAGCATTTTCGGCCAGGGTTGGTCATCCTAGTTCTGTTGCTCGTGCCTTTATTATTTCTCCGCGTTCCCGACCATTGCTTGGGGATCTTCCTACTCCACTCCTCTCGATCCGCGGGCTCTTTCCACTTGCGCCTTGACAATCGTACAGCATTATCATAAAGAAACTCGATGATTTCTTGAAGCATGGGGAAAACTCCGCGTTTTAATGTTTTCTCCCACTCATTGAGAGTCTCTCTGGACATTTTTTCTTCCAGGTTCTGTACCAGGATTTCCTCGGTGACTTGCACCCCTATCGAAGCCTTGTTGAAGTGTTGCATGGTGGCGTCCGCGAGTTTTCGAAGCCCGTCTGCCGTTTCCCTCTCTTGCATCGGCAATCTCAGCAACAGGCTTAAATGTTTGGATATGATGAGGCGCTTATCCGCGTACGCTCGCTCCAGGAGATCCAATGCTCTTTGATAATTACAGTCGACTATTGCTATGTATCTTATCTTTTCTGCGGCTTCACCCCTTACAAAAGATTTCAAATAATGCAACTTTTCAATAGAGTTCAGATCGCTGCGTTTATCTATCATTGATTGGAAGGAGTCCCTGAAAGAAAACCAGTCTTCGTAATTACCGTAGAAATAGGGCAGTGAAGCTTCGGGTAGTCTCAAGTGGCTCCTTTCCAGAGTAACAATCAGATGAGGCGCAACAAATGGCATGTGCAAGGAAGCTTCATTTGGTTCTGTCGGCGATTGTAAATGAAGGGTTGCTGACTCTGTGGCTGAAGGCTCATTTGATCCAACGCGTGAGTTGACTGAATTTATTAGAACTTCAGCGTCAGAAAGGACGTCATCGTACTGCTCTAATATTTCCATTTTTTCATCCATCCGTTGTTCTATGTTCTCTTCATCTATCTCCTGTAATTTACATTGAATGGTTTCAAAAGCCAAAAATGCCGTCTTTACTGTTTCCAGCCTCCTCTTTATCTTGATAACATCCGGTGTTGGCCCTTCTCTACATTCGACAACGTGGTTGCTGTGGCCGCCGACTCTGCCATTGATGCTGATCTTCAAAGCAGCTCAATTCTTGCAAGGTCTTACGAGTCGTCGTACTGTGATGAGAGCGATGCACTTTCTTTTTCTGCTCCAATCACTTCTTTTTTTCTTTGAGTCGTCACACGCGTGGCTTTTTTAGCCAGTACTTGTTCTAGATACTTTCAATGTATTTCCTTGTACTGTCCGATCTGGCCCGAAGGACCATGTTCCGGGGGTCTTTACTTTCGCTCGCGCGAACCACGAGGTTGTAAGGCTGGTGGCTATCGGCGCTGCAGACCCCGTCGACCGTAAACTTAATTATGATCGACTATTTAAATGAATGCCAGATCGGTAGTTTAATGGTTTAATTCCAAGTATGAATTTTAACTGTTTACAATGGCGTGTGCTCCGAGTGGGAACCAGAGGACGACTGCTTGGTCGGCGTCGCCGATTCCCGCCCCTGGTCCTTCTATCCACCAACACCTGCGACGGGCCTCGATTCCTGGAAGGGTAGCGGGGGAGGAAGGTGCACATTGCCCTCCCACAGGAATGTTCCCTTGGTTTCCCCGCAAGGAGGGGAGGCATTGTACTCCCTGGGTCTTCCCCGGCGTACCCTTTACCCGTGGAAGGGGGTATAGCGCCCACGTGCCCCCGAGGGACACTTGCTGAGCCTGCTGGTTTGGGGCATGAAAGAAATGCGACGGAACATATACTGTCGGAGTATTCGAAGAAACTGTATTGCCATCTAAAACGAAAATGAGAGCAACAAGGGAATGCGAAGACTACTGAATCTCTCATTCTGCTACGTTGGTGCTTAGAATCATCGATCGATGTATGGAAAAGAGAGCAATGAATTTCTAGGTGAAGATCAATTCATATTTTCCAAGGGAATTAAACACGTGATGTGATTGCAGTGATGAGAATCATTATTATCATTAGTTTTGGTTCCACACAATGTCCCTCTTCAGCCCCTCATACCTCCCATCATTTTATCCAAGGTACCCGTTCTTCGCCTCACTCTACCCTGTTTAACCAATATTCTTCACTCAATCACATATTTCAATTCACCCTCGCCCTTTTTATCTTCTCTATTCATCAATCAAAATTAATACATTTTTACATACAATTTTTCTTCTGTCATCAATGCTGCTATACCCCTTTTTCTCCAATACACTACTTAAATAGCGGAAGGTGGAAATGTGAAGAAATGGAGAGCCTGCCCAAATTCAAACCTTGCTTGGAATAGCGCGTATAACAGCACATTTGTAGATCTGTGGTTCATTTCCCGGATGAGTTTTTTTTTGTTGTTATCTGGCTTGATTCTATTTTCACCACCTGCTTACTGTTTGGGGTTGTGGGTATCATAAAACGTGTCGGGAATGTATCTGAGGGTGAAAAAATATACCGACCGACTTCTGAACGTATCGGAATTATTTCTGAAGGTAGGGTATATCGGCTAAGCGCTCTAAGGCTTCTCAGGTTAAGCCGTTTTATGCAATTGTCTTTCAGAGAGAATTAGGTAATGAGGCTGGAAAAACTTCTACTTTGTAAGAATCTCGGCCCACGTAAGCTTTTCAGAAATTAATGGCTTTTGAATAAAGTTCCAGGAGTTCAAGCATTACAAAAATACTGAAGATCATATTAGCAACTGATCTAATTTTATTTAGACGTAATACATGAGCAGTTGAAGTAGTGATCAATTGAAAAAAAACTACGGAATAATAAACCTAAGACTTTCTGTTTACACCTTCCTAAGACTTTCTTCACACCTACGCTCTGCGACGTGAACGTTGGATGAATCTGAGTTAATTGGTGACTTAGTGATCAATAAATGTAGGCGTTTTGAAGTGTTAAGTTTAGAGGACATAAAATTTCAACCAGAACATTGCATATTTTACGGTCTTATAATACCCGTGGAAGCGCAACGACCATTTAGCACGTTAATCTTTACCCTCGGAAAATCATCCGGTTGTCTTGGGACTCCAAAGTGGTCTCGGAATAAATGTTAGGTATTTTCGAAAGAGGTTATAAAGCGAGTGTCATTTTCTATTATGTTTCTAGTAGAAATGTGGTGAAAAGTGATTGGAACTCATCTCGTGCCCCTTCTCCCGTTCTGTGGCCACGGGTACCTATGTGTCTCGGGCGACTCGTCTTCTAGCAGATATCGTGGACAAGCACAACCACCGAGAAGAGTGGTCTTGAGTCAAGGCGGTCTGCCCTGGTTGTTCACTTGAAAAAGTGCAAAAAGGGAATTGTTCTCGAGGGAAGGGTACCCCCAATAAATGGCGAGAGCAGCGAGAGCCCTGGGCATTTAAACTCTGCGCCAAGGGACAGTGTTGTCAAATCTCCTTCAACTCAGGACTTAGAAAAATTCGGCCTCCGAGGTGGTAACATTTTATTGTGGACGGGCGTACATTTGTAAATCTAATATAAACAACAAAGTATAATAAAGTGAGTATTCAGATGTAATGGTTTGAAATTGAATATGATAACATTTTGATGCAGTGACTGAAAGAAAAAATTAAACTGCGATTGGGATCGAACAGTACACTATCTCTCGTTGTACGCCTGATCCCGGCGAATGTAAGCTTGACCCGTGTGACATCCTACGTTTTTTTTCCCGCGATACCGGGGTAATGGGGGCAAAAAGTCATATTTCTTTATTTTGCTTCTAGTTGCACGGGAACGTTTTCATCTAATTACGTGGCCTTAGTTACACATCCTCTTCTTGTCAATTTCTACCGCACCTACATTCCATTCACGGGGCACTTTGATCGCTAAGCCGCGAAAATTTAAAATCTATGATCCGGATCTGATTTTACTCCGTGTCTTTGGATCCGAATCCGGAACCGAGAAAAATTAAAGATCCGATCCGGCCATCACTAAAGAAAATATTTCATGCTACAAAAATTTGGCATTTGCAAAATATCTCAAATTTCATTAAAAAAATCACGTTTCAAAGAAGACACGGTTAATTTCGTGATTAAACCCTAAAGTCGCTTATTTCGTGAATCCTGTCGCAAAAAACGTTTCGCGAAAATGTCATGTCCCTACTCATCACGGATGCGTCTTCCGTCGTTGATCTCATTAATATTAGATAATTAAACAATTTCCAGGGAATATCAATTACGGAAGGATTATTTGAAATTACTACAACACACCGTCATCATTCAGGGAGTAAAGATACACTCCCCGATTTTTAGCCTACTTATACTATTATTTTTCAGTGTGGAGAAAGAATACAAAAATAATTAAAGTAGTTACCAGAGCTCACCACGTTGAGGTACAGTTGAGCACCCTTAATCCGGGAACCCCTAATCTGGGAGCACCTATAATACGGCAATTTTGCCATGACCAACTATCTGGTACTTGGTGGAAAATGCCGTAAAATTTTTAACTGGAATATTGTTTCTTAACCTGCCGAGATATTATTCTTATATTAATACCGAGATACCATTCTTAACGTTAATTTTCCCATCTCGAGAATCAGAATAATTTAAACATATTAATTTCTGGTACTTCGCCTGCACTGGAATTATTCTGGAACTTGAAGTAAACATATAAATTTGACGATATCGCCGAGACGGAATACGACTTATTTACAGATCAGCCACTTTCAATGGCGCGCGCATTTTTGATTGACCTCTAGATGTAATATGATAAAATTATTGGTTATTGTCTTATATTTCACGCCTAACATGCCTCATCTATACAGTTGTGGCAACAGCACAAAACGTTAACCATCGCAGAAAAAGTGCAAGTTGTGAAAAAGCTTGATGCCGTTGCATCAGTAAAGCGTTTGACTGAAACATACTTCATGGGATCTTCAACAATATAGCACATTAAGAAGTTGAAAGAGAAAAATCATCAAAATTTTACTGTTAAAGTGACATGAAGAAGTAGATAACAGAGAGAAAAACTATGAAATATTTAAGTGCTGATTTAGATAGCCTGGTTTCGATTGCGTCAAAGTGAAGGGCTTAGTTAGTATTTCTGGCCCAATGCTGATGGAACAGGATAAACTCTTTTAGAAATAGACGTGATCAATCCAAAAGACGTGATTCGGGAAATTTCACGTACAGGCAATAGCATTTCACCGTCCGTTCTAAAAACACACGTGGTTTAAATTGTGGACTGCTTTAAGGTTTGATATAAATGAAATGAGTGGGGATTTAAAAAATTTCATGTTTCTGAGGATAAAAATATGATGATGGAGTTTGCAAACATCATGCATAACCCTGAATTAAAGGAAATGGAATTGGTAAATTTAGACGAAAGGATAGTTAGCGGCCACGATATTCTCACCACACAACATATCAGAGATGATGAAATCATTGAAATGCTAATTAATAACAATAAATCCGAGTGGGGATGACGATGATTAGCCTGAAATGGTTGAAGGAAGACTACTATTGATGATGGTCTTTAAAGAATAATCCAGTCCGGTCACCCACTGCAACGTGGTGATGGACCTCCGTGCACACGACATCCAAGCGTACGCGTTGGCATCGTGCTGAATCAGCTGATAACAAATCGAGCGCAGTAGGAAATTATGCTACGCAAAGCCCAGCATAAGAAATATCAATTTTTATACCCTTTTCCAACAACAATATGAAACTTTTACATGAGCAGCAATATGCACAATTCTTAGATTCCATTATTTTCACTCACTCCACAACTTTGACAATTTTAAATAATAACTTTGTGCATTAAGAAAACATTTCTTTCTGATTATTCTCAGTAACTCTTTTTACAATAATGTTCAGTAAATGTAAACGAATATATTTTTTTATAAAAATTGACTCCTTTCAATGAAAACACTCCGGATGTCAGAAATAGACCAGTTGCCATGCATGACCCATAGTCCGGCAAAATCCCTAATCCGGCATCACTTCGGTCCCGACTGTGCCAGATTAAAGATGCTCAACTGTACCTGCACTATGAACTCCCCCGCCCACACTCCCATTCATAGAATAGAGGAATGCATATCCTTCATCAGATTGTATACTATCGAAAAAATAAGAAAGTGGTCATGTTGTAGTACCAGTCGGTTTATGTGTGCAAGTATTCGTCTTTAAACTTTATTTTCATTGAACACTAAAGGTCATCATCGATTTTTTTATTTTTGAAGCCAAACAGGTAAATGTAAAACTTACTCTATCACAGCATGAACTGAGACTAGGTTTTGAAGGTTGACATTTTGATTCTGCTTTCTAGTATTTTCAGTATTTCTTGTTGTCTCTCGTTGTTACGGATGCCAATGAAGCTTGGGTTACCTCTTTTGCAAATATTTCAAAAGCTTGCGTGTGACAAGGACAATTGTGTTCCACTGTTGAGCTTTGCTCAAGTAATTCTCGAATTTCTTCTGTCGTGAGATGGGATAGATCACGAGTCTGTGTTCTCGTCCCATTTTATGAGCAGTTTGGAGTCTTCTACATCAAATTTAAAATCTGTTACCTCAAAAGTTCTTGGATTTTTTCACCCGTGTATTTCTTCATGCCTCTAAGATTATTTTCCACGCATCTCTTCACACTTCCTCACCATTTGCAGCAATCATTGGGAGGAGTAAATTTTCTGAGTGCCCGAGAAAACCGTTTCTCTGAATAACAGGATCAATGACTTTTTTAAGATCTACTGGTAGATCTGTTGATCAATATAATAATTTCCATACATTTACAGCACCTTCATGTATACAATGGTTTTTTTTCACTGAAAATCAGACAGGTGCGTATACTTTTTGAATGGCAATAGATTTTATAAATTCGCGCAAGAATTTTCACTGCAAACGGATGATGCTTCCCTCCTGACCTGTATTCACTTAGGTGCCATCGCATCCAATCTTTTTTAACACGTTCACTGCGTAGCTGTTTAAAGCCCTACTCCTCACAGCGCAGCGTGACCCACCGGTGGGTCACAGTCCTTCCGAGCTTCTGGCCACTGCCGAGGGATGGTGGTTGAAGCGGCAACACTCAGCTGTTTCCTGAGATTAGAGGAAGGCTGGGGGAGGCTACTCCCAGCTTCGTCCCCAGCCCACCCCTCCACCGGCCAGTGGGACACGCTATCTTCTAGACCCTGGCGTGGGATGGGGGAAGAGAGGGCCAACAATACAATGCATGTGGTAAAGATTTGCTGACGTTCGGAAAACCCAGGAGACTCCCACCCGTATCTGTTTATTGCGCCTGCCCTTGTTCGCGCCCGTCTGTGAGACGTAGACGCCCGTCCGTGCGTACCAATTCCCCAGCCCTGCTCACACTATGAGAAAAGGGGAGGGGGATCCTTTGGAAAGAGTACATAGTGGTTTGTCTCACTCAGAAAAAAGTAGTGTCTGCAATTCGGAAGACGTTCACCCGGCAAGGGCACGGTCACTCATCCACCACTGAGGGATTGGCTCAAGAACGCTACGCGACTCTTTCCCAATTGCCCTTCCATAGTCAGGGGGGGGGTGAAGGGAAGAGAGAGAGTCAATCTCTCACACAGCTGGGTGAGTGCAGTTCGGACTGTTTAGTTTATGAGCAACTGACGGACAGCCAAGAGGTTGAGGAGAAAAAATTGTCCTAAACATTTTCCTTATTTTTAATAAGTTGATATGTTTTACTATATCGAGTATTGTTCATCCTTGTGTATAAAAATCGCATAAACATGAAAAAAACAAAAAGGAAGCAAAAAATAAACGTATTTTGGATATAATACGCAAATATGTAAATTTGTTCGTGACCCACCAGTGGGTCACACCGCTCACGCTGAAAAAAGTTTCAGGAAGGGCGGCGTGACCCACCGGTGGGTCACACTAAGTGACACATAGCAGTCTGTTATTTGAACTGTGACTAACCTCTGGGTGAAGTCACTCGAGAAGATCTCGATTCCTACTCTCACAATACTCCTCGCAAGTTGAGACAATTCAAAGAATTAATAGGCCGCGGCGCTAGAAGGATTAGCGTGACCCACCGGTGGGTCACGCAGCAGCGAACGTGTTAAATTTGAAAGTTAAATATTTTCTTTCGCAAAAAAATCAAGAATTGCAGATCCTTCTGTGAGGGAGACAAAACTGTAAAATTGGGAGCCTGGCTCTTCAACAAACAGACATGTTCCTCCGTAACCTTAGATTGATATGTCCTCTTGCCTATTTTCTCCAGTTTAATTGTTTCATCCTTTCTGCAATTAAAATACAGACATTGGATTTTTTTATTTGTCTTTGCTTTTACTGAATCTAGCATCTTCTTCTTCTGTCTTCGTAACAAATGCCTGTCCACCACCTTTCACCTGTCTTCCGGAGTTTTGAGCTTTGCGTCGGTTTCAGTTGCGCTGACGCTGCTGCTCTGAGGGGCACGTCACCGGTACTTGCGCATACCTCTGCCACAGTGGGCAATTGAAGACGCATTTGCCCCGAAGGAGGTCCAGGTTGATTTTCGTTCCTAATCGTATGAGGAACATTGAGGTCCAAGTCGGTTAGTTCTTCGTCGGTTGAGTTTTCTGGAGATGTAGCGGTAAAAAAATTGTGGATGCTCAATTATTACCTCTTCAAGAATGAAAGATTTTGAGTCGACACTCTCTGACCATCCTCTTCTGAGGTTTTTCTTTAATTGTCTAGTTTCTGAGGCATCCAATCCATTGGATACCATCTTTTGTTTTGTCCTTTGATCCCTCAAAAATGCCGCTTAATTTGCGAGAACTTTATCCTCTTTCTAAATTTGCACTCGCTAATTCTTAAGCTCTGACACGCACAAATATCACAGTTTCTGGGATTCATTAAAAATATATTAATTTTTCTGTCGATTTGGCACCTTTCGTATGCTTGCTTGCATTTTTCTTAAGCCATAGTGCGTCGTATGGTACCGTATAATGATTTTAATCACACCATGTTCCGGAATAATTGGAATAGAGGTGCGTCTCCATAGTTCGGACTATTTTTTCGCTGCCAGACTACTTGATAAACCGTAGGTTCCCTTCCTGCGCTTTCGTATCTCAATGCATCGCGAACATAAAAAAAATATTTGATCATTTCTTTAAAAGTCGGTAACGTCAATTCGTTTATGTCGACGAGACAGGAAAAAAGTTATAGTGTGTAGGGTTGTATTAATTTCAAATAATCCTTCCGTAATTGTTATTCCCTGGTAATTGTTTAATTATCTAATATTAATGAGACCAACGACGGAAGACGCATCCGTGATGAGTTTTGCTGCATTCGCGGCGACCGGGCAGGAGGCGCGAGCCGGCAGGAGGCGCGCGAGGGGCATTCTGACAGTTGTGCCGCGACGCTGCGTGGGTGGTGCATAATTAAGCGTGGCCGCTCACTCAAAATAGACAATTTGTGGCTTAACGGCTGCAGATACGTACAAATGGACGAAATTTTTGCCCTAAAGGGCCACAACTCTGCAAAATCCATGGGGAACCGCTTTAAAAATATGACTTTCTATTTTCAGCCCTCCTCCCTATAAATGGCCACGGCGTGAGGGTCTAGGCTTGACCTAGAGGTTTCAAATTTTTCTTGCCTCATTTTGAGTCACTTTGACAGCTTTTTCCAGAGGGCCAAGTTTCTCCGCGAAATATTGATTTTTCCGATCCGCCCTAGTGTACATCTGCCTTTGTAGGAGATAGAGCCTTGGCCGGTGGTGTACTACTCTGATCTTGCGGTTGGGGTGTTGTTTTCTTGCGCAGGTGATTGGCGTAGTCATGCAGATTCTGCTGGGACAGATGGTTATAATCAGGATGCATCTCACACCACAAAGAGGTGCAGCCTCGCCATGTATCCCCTGCGACTTGGCTCACTGGCAGCATGGCAAGCTAGGTCTCCCCTCAGGGTCTCCGTCCGCTCCATGCGAGCTCCCTTCTTAGATGGCATAGATTTGCCACACCCAACTTTACTAGGGCCCTCATCCAAGAATCCCTCATCCAAGGTTGTGGGTGGCTTTCATGGTATTTTCTTTCAGAACCAGTAGAACTGCTAGTGGGGTGATTAGCCCCAGAAGCAGATGGCCACCATTAGCCGACTGAAGCCGTTATTGGGGGTGCCACGAGGAGGCCAGGCCGGTGGTCCGATTTTGACCCCTTATTATTATTATTACTTAATATGTTCATTGCGGCGTGACCCACCGGTGGGTCACGCATATGCGACTAGTGCCGCCGCCATAAAATTCTTTGAATTGTCGTAACTTGCGAGGAGTATTGTGAGAGTAGGAATCAAGAACTTCTTGAGTGACTTCACCCAGAGGTTAGTCACAGTTCAAATAATAGTCTACTATGTGACACTTGCCGGGTGAACGTCTTCCGAAATGCAGGCACTACTTTTTTCTGAGTGAGACAAACCACTATGTACTCTTTCCAAAGGATCCCCCTTCCCTTTTCTCATAGTGTGAGCAGGGCTGGGGAATCGGTACGCATGGACGGGCGTCTACGTCTCACAGACGGGTGCGAACAAGGGCAGGCGCAATAAACAGAGATGGGTGGGAGTCTCCTGGGTTCTCCGAACGTCAGCAAATCTTTACCACATGCATTGTATTGTTGGCCCTCTCTTCCCCCATCCCACGCTAGGGTCTAGCCAATAGCGTGCCCCCACGTGGCCGGTGGAGGGGCGGGCTGGGGGCGAGGCTGGGAGTCGCCTCCCCCAGCCTTCCTCTAATCTCAGGAAAAAGCTGAGTGTTGCCACTTCAACCACCATCCCTCGGCAGTGGCCAGAAGCTCGGAAGGACTGTGACCCACTGGTGGGTCACACCGCCCATGCAAAAGGCTGAGTGTGACCCACCGGTGGGTCACGCCGCACTGTGAGGGGTAGGGCTTTAATCAGCTCCGCAGTGAACGTGTTAATTGGTGAAATCCCAATGAGGGTGTATTTATTTCAAGGATTTTTTGACACTAAATATTTAAACTATTTTGACACTAAATATTTATGTGCTATCTCATCTATTGCTTTATATTTGATGCTGAATTGCATTATAACTAGTGAGATACAATCAAAAATTATGTTCTTGTTGATAATGAGTCTTTTGTGTTTTTTCAGGGGAAGACGTAATTTTGATAGCTACAAATATATACTTACCAATAGCTCTTGATTGGGTTATGATACAGTCATGCTTCGATTGCAGCTTTATACTAATGCTGCAGAAGCGGGAAAAAATAAAAGGGTACCCGCAATTTTTTGCTCAAGTTCAACTAATAGGATCCAGGAAAGAAGCAGAAAGATTTACTTACAAGTAAGTTATAAGTAATTACTTCTTGAAATTTTAAAATACTAAAATTAGAAAGGTGGTGATAACTGTATTCTAGTGAGCCATGATTTATTTTTTGTGTAATATGTAAAATTTTATGTGCTGTCGAGCAGTAAAAAATTTTTTTCTTTAAGCCATTTTACATGGCAAAAATTCATGCGAAAGATATCAGGCTCATAATGTTCATGTTTTATGTAAATGGAAAATTCCTCACATGAAAATTCACTCACATGATTTTCATGTATACATGACAGGAGTTGGTGTCATCCATCTTTGTTTTTTGAGTCAAGGTAGAAGAGGATTCAAATTAAGTGTAGAACAAAATCCAATTAGCTGTACTGTTTGTACAGCTGTGTCCATGCGAAAATGTTCTGCTTCCTCGAGCGGTCATGAAGGGTACCCAAGCATTGATTCGCTTTAGGAAGCGAATCGACGTTTGGTGTACACGTCTTTCACTTTTAAAATAGCATACATGAAATGTACGGAAGCGCTTCGCTTCACTCCGCTTGGTGTACGCCTCTTTGACTGTTGATAAAGCATACATGAAACGTACCGAAGCAGTGCTCTCCACTTCCGCTTCACGCCACTTGATGTATGCTTCTTTGAGTGTTAAAATTGCATACCAAAAATGTACAGGGGTGGAATTCTGTAACTCAGAGCTCCAGAGCTAACTCGCGAAAAGAGCTTCATGAAGCTCCTAGCTCCAAACGGCATTCTGTATCCCAGGAGAGAGAGCCAGAGGAGCTAGCACTAGCACTCTAGCTCCTCTGGCGCCGATCGGTATTCTGTATGCCTTTGCGGAGCGCCTTCCGGCACTCCCAGCTGGCTCCAAAGGAGCTTCACGAAGAGCCAGCCCGAACCCGGCACTAGGCCTTTCTCCCATGGAGCTTACGGCATATGTTGTTAGTCTTTTGTTTAAGCAGAAGAAACTTTCAGTCTTAACTTCGACATGGCACAAATGCTCAATCGTCGGATTTTGCTTCTTTTGTTAGAGGAAGAGCTGGTTGATGCCCAAGAATTAATATTATTCTGTGAAATATCTTTATACGTCTTTTCTTTGCGGAAATACACTGCCTCATATTCGTGTCATGACGCTGTATGCTTTCTTCAACTTTACTTAAGCAACAGCATAAACATACATTCTCGCGAAGTTATGATCTTAGACCAAGCTTTTAACTTGAGATAATAATTAATGTAAACAATAGTTCTGCACTGGTAAAATAAAATTTTATTAGACTAAAAACTAGGGATGTGCGAGTACTCGAAAATTCGAGTCGAGCCGCCAAGGCCAATAGGTTA
Organism: Platycnemis pennipes; assembly: GCA_933228895.1. NCBI lineage: Eukaryota > Metazoa > Arthropoda > Insecta > Odonata > Platycnemididae > Platycnemis > Platycnemis pennipes. The sequence goes on from OW121846.1 coordinate 59,276,807, forward strand.
AGAAATCTGCCGACAGGAAGCGCTATCATCAAAATCGAGTAAATCTGGTTAAACGATAGATAACACGTACGAACATGTACTTACGTACGTTCATTTACATTTGCATGAATGGTTTCATGTACGTTTACGTGAACCGATTCGTGTACGTTTGCGTGAACGAATGGATGAATCGGTGGTTACACGGTCCATGAAACCGCATATGTACCATATGTACCGTGTTCCTCCAAATATAGCCCCCCCCCTTTTTGGCCGAAATCTTCGGGGACTGGGGGGGACTCTATGAGAGCTCATAGCACCTAATGTCCGTTGTAAAATTCCATCCCCTGAGTTTGAAGGTTTATATCACAAAAATTAGTATTTCAAATAGTAGTTCAATTTTAAAATAAAGTATATCGAACTAAATCTTGTATATTTATACGTTTAATAATGTCGAAAATATATTTTTAGTTGGTTATATTAATTAATTTTTCGACTGAGACAGATTAAAACGCCGGATATATTTGATGAAAAAAATAAGATAATTATGTGTAAATATTGCAATGTGAGGATTGATTGGACTAGAAAAGATTCCTGTGTGAAGCATGTGGAAAATAATAGGCACAAGCGAAGTAAAGAAAAGTCCATAAAAGATTGTAGTTTGTTGAAGCAAATATCTTTAACCAAGGCGGTAGAAACTGGGAGGAATATACAGATAGAGAGGCAGCACTTCAATTTGGAATTTGCTGAAGCTCTCATGAAAGCAAATATTCCCCTGGAAAAAGCAGATGACCAAGGATTTAGAAGATGGCTAAATAAATATGTTCCAGGTATGAATGCTGGCAGTTTCCAAATCAATTTGACAAAATTACTAGCTTAAGACTTAAAATCTGCACATTTATTCCAGGATCTGGAGATCTTCCATGTGCCAAGACATTAAGGCAAGCATATGTTCCGCAGATTACAGAAAAGAATAAGGAAGAGACAAAAGCAGCAGTGAAAGACAGTGGCAATACTATGTGATGAAACAACTGATCGAAAAGGTCATTGCATGTTTATTGTCCTCATCTGGGTTCTTTCCTGTGCAGAAGAGCCAGTGATATATGTTGGGGGGGTGATAGAACTTGAAAATGCAACAGGTGCAGAGTGTTCGTGAGCCATTGTAGCAGTACTGAATAAGTTTGAGATTCAATTTGAAAACGTGATTAGTGTTGTCACAGACTCAGCAAGGTATATGACTGCGTGTGTAAATTCCCTAAAAATTCTTTTTTGTGAAAAAATGGTGCATGTACAATGTTGGAAACACAAGTTAAATATTGTTGCAAGTAATTGGCCTGCTGAATTGCCTGAATTGAACAAATGTGTACAAAACTGTAAGGCAGCATTTTTAAACACCAGAAAATTTAAGCACTGCTATGTATCATTTCTCAAGACAAAATACCCAAGTGGTGAAAAGAAGCCATTAATGTACCCCTTACCAGTCATGACTAGGTGGAATTCTTGGTTTCAGTCAACACAGATGTGTGTGAGTATATAGAGGATTTGGTGGAATATCTTAAAGGAATCGAAGAAGGAGGAAGTGCAATTGACTACTTTAAAAAATTGCCAGCTGATGAGATCACTGCCATCAAATGTTCAGCTGTTTTCTTGTTTGAACATGGTCAACTTTTAATCGACACAATAGTGGCATTAGAGGGTTCAAAAATTCCTTTAGCACATAAACTTTCATCCACTGTTGGCGATATTAAGAATTCTTTCTCACTTGTCAGTAATGGGGCCTTCAGTGATGCAACTAACATAGAAATGGCAAAATTCAAATCGGTCACAAACCGATCCTCCCTAATACAAGCATTTAAAGTATTGGGTGCGAAATGCCATTCCAAATTAGTTTGATTAATTTCAGAAGATGAGGGGAAGGTGTTTTTTAATAGTATGGGTAGATTATTTGACCCGCGGCACATCATTAGCAACACAGTTGACTCAAGCCTTCACTCAATTGTCAAGAAAGTTCCCTTTCTCAGCATTCTTCCTATGCAAAGTTTTCTTGAAGGCTATCTTGCCTTGCAGGCAGCAATATCTATGTTTCAGAAAGGAGGGCATGAGGTTAATATTTTGAAGGCTCTTTTGAGCTTGAAAGAAGGGCATCTAAGTTTTGTGGAGCAGAGTGTTAAAGCACTCTGGATTCCTCCCTCAAATGTGGACAGTGAAAGGGCATTTTCTTATGGAAATATTCTTACTGATCTTCGCACAAAACTACGAATTGAAAACCTAGAAATAATGTTGTCATTATATCTTTCAAAGTGAATGTACCTTAATAAAATAAAAATATTGCTAGAGTGAAATGGAATTTCATTTATATTTGATTTGAATTGGAAATTGGTTTAAAATTAGCGTAGTCTTTGGAAATAACAGACCTTTATATGCTACTTCAGACAATATTTTTATAAATTACTGATATAGTCACAATTTACCAATGTATTATTCTGTTATTAAGCACCGAAATCTGCTAATTTTAATTACCGATATCTCATTAATTTGCCTTTTACTTAATTTTGTCTCCCATTTTGCCTACTGTGTTTTTGATGTTGCATAGGGTAGCCATAACTTCTGTATTGGATCTCAAAGGTGCTATTAATTGTTTGTTCACATTGGTATGAATTCTTTATTAATAATATTTTTAAAAAAACCTTTCTTTTGGACTCCTTTTTCCCAACATGAAACACAGCTTTTACCTTTTTAAAATTATTTTATTAACCGTACTTTTATTTTTAAACACCGCTTTTGATGATTTTTATTCACCATTTTTCAGTGTCCCTACTAATTACGTTACGAATAATATTTAAAAATGCGCTATCTCAGCTTGCGGGAGTCGTAAATTCAGTTCATTTTGATGGTATTCTTCGTGTTTGAAAACTAAGAACGTGTAAAATGACAACAAATTGGGAGAATTAGATATGCTTTCAACATGTATATATTTATTTCGGAAAGCGAGCTCCACGCGACAGGACTTTTGGCCTGGAGAGATAAGCTGCTCAAGGTTGTCAAGTTGTAAGCTACCGTAGGTACCACGCGCACCAAACACCACGCGAGAAAATTTCTCTAGTATGCACAGGAAAAATATCCTTGCCTATGCTTCAATAAAAGTTTATAAGTTGCAGTATTCACCAAAATAAAATCAGCGATAAGAGAAATAGTTTTTGTCCCTACATTTCTCGGCCTTCAACGAAAGAAACAAATTGCATTTTAAATTATCTTCGACTCCGTCTCCAAAATCTTTGCGCGAGGAGGCATAATGACGGTATGCTTCCAAAGATACCGTCAGTTCTTAAACTGACACTGAAATGCATTCTTAAAGGCGATACTTTTTCCGCTATTGTCGACTTCTCATGACTCATACACAGCGATAGGCGATCTGCTTGCAGCAGAAGATTCCACGCGCGTGCTACCTTTCTCTTTCAGGCATGCCCTGGACATTTGAGCGTGCTTTTATAGCCGAAAATAAATATATATTGATATCAAATAATCAACTAATTCTACTGAGATTTCATAAGTGAATTCATATTAATGACTTAGAGAGCAAGAGAAAGGTCCAAACGGTGATTTCCGGAACGGAAAGCGTGCGGGACGGAAAATAACGCAGTCTGACTAAAATCGCTAAAAATCCGTTCTTAAACACGTACTTCAGTAAAAAAAAATGTAAAAATATTTTAATACTACCAGTAAACGTAGAAATAAACAAGCTTTAATTTGATACACTTTAATTTAAAATCGCTTTAGCCATCTTGGAGATATTGGTCTTCAAACTCACGGGTGTAGGAAATTTTGTAACGGATGGTAGGCATCCTATTATAAGGGCATTACGGATGATATAGGTATCGTATAAAACTTATAAGTTTTGCTATTCCATTTTTTTTATTTCCTATTTAGGATTATTAATTACATCATTACTTGCCAAGTTCCTAGTCTTTTCTTAAGATAGATAATTATAAACTTCTATAGATAATTATCTATAATAAATTTTTGTTCAAATATATTACCTTAGAAATCGAAAACTTTAATCCACAGGACTCTATACAAAATTCATATACCTGCTCAAATTCATCCCTGAATGAAAATTCATTGTTCAATATTAACTTGCATTAATGGATATCGGAAATAACCCGTGCTGATATTGGGTGTTCATGCATTGTGCAAATGGGGGTGATTGACACAGGTCATTTTTATGATTCTAAGTTCTATCATGTTTAGGCAGAAATCATCGATTTTGAAGAGATGGTGCCAATAATTGGAAGAGGAAGAAAAGTATATGTTAAAAAACTAACTATGTAATTAACGGCCAATCATAAATTTGAGGCGCGAGCTTATCAAATATTTACTGCATAAACAAGGCATTTTGTATGAAATTCACTGTACTGTTGGACTAACCCCGGCATACACGACATCACTGAGAAAGCGTTTAGCTCTGAAAAGAAATACATAGGAATGCGAAATACAAGGAATGCTCTTCTAATTAGGCTTATGTATTCCTTAAGAAAATATATTTTGCTTCCTGGCTTACTTTCATTACAAGTTAATACGGCATGTCACTCATATAAGCCTCATATTATGCCTAAGTACACTCTAGGTACCATACTGCAAGCTAATTTACACATTTTTGAGTAATCCTAGGAATGAAGGTAATTTTCTTATTTCAAGAGCTACCGGAAAATTTCCATTATGTCTTTTGGCCTGCGCTACGTGCCATATTAATTTGACTTTTTATAACTATGCATTAGGTTGGTAGACCTGCCATTTGATGGTCGGATTGCTGGCTAACTTTAATTGCGATGACTTAAGTAAGAACTGGGTCTCTTCACTCATGTACAATAATGTACAGACTCGACTCGATACTCGTGAGTACTTTACAACTCGACTCGATACTCGACTCGAGGTCAAAAAGTGCTACTCGCACATCCCTACTAAAAACTCCTTTTGGGACATGCATATGGCAAAAATAAAAAGATCTATCAATCAGAAGGGAATGAATGGGAAGTCAAGTTCTGCACATTTCTCAACACCTTGATGGAGTATACCGTAACACATTAACTTATCATAAAGTAACGTTTAATTTTTATGTAACTCACCATCGTGAGTGCACCAATTGTTATGACTGGTTAGGATTATTCTATACACATTTCACTCAAATGAAAGAATTATCCATTACGTACACACTCAATCATATTCCAAGCTCAATAAACAAATTTGGAACGCCATGTGAAGCCTACAGATTTTCTTGACAAACCGATTTTGAAGCCAATATGAACACTACAGAGACACAAAAGGAAGTAGAACACCTTATTTATAGTTACGCAGTTCGCAGTCACTGGGTACTATCTTTTGGAAACACTTAGACACCACTCGAATGACACCACTAAACGTGTAGGGAACACACAATGTAAATTAATCACAACTGATTTCGGCAGAGAAAGATGTGAATCTGCAACATTCTTCTCGCTTAATTTCCACAGTTTTCAAGAAATACTGAAATTTCTCATCACCACTGCTCTAGTTTACGTTGCTTGTGACAAGTATATACCAGTGGACTTGGGAATGAGGCGAAATTGCGGTAAACAGTTGTTTTTAGGACTTCTCTCTTCGATAAGATTGGTCGAAGTGCATAGTATAAAACCTAGTGCCTGTTGGACACAGATTTGAAAAATATTATTATATAGCAGTACAATCGTCGCCCACCTTTACGATTCTCGTATCCATTACACGTCTGGGTCTTTGGCATCACAAAAAGAAATACTTATTTACATTTCTTAATTATCAAGCGTTATCAAGCGACGAATTACGGTAAAGTAGCTTGAATAAAGGAAGCGATGGCTATAAACCACGTAAAATAAATTTATACTTAATACATAAAATAATATAATAAGTAATATATCGCCTTACAAACGGCAAGAAATACACAAAACAATAAAATATCTTACGTCTTATTACAATGGGCATTACCAAAGAATCACAACGAGATAGTTTTGCCAGCTAACTGCACCACATTTACCTTCCTTGCCTTTGCTCCAATATTCTAATTGCATTTCATGCACTACAAAATCATTAAAAGTCCTTCAACAATGGATACGACAATAAATACGTCAGACTAGGCCAACTATCGTAAACAAACGGCAGCCATGTTGATTATACGATATTATGGTTTTCACCGGAAATGGTTTAACTATTACCCGCGAAAAACATGTAAACAAACAATTCTATTGGCTCTCAGGACGATGTAACATTTTTAAGGATTTGCTCAAAAATTTTTCATATCCAGAACTAGCTCCATAGGCACTAAGGTGCTAGAGTAAGCTCCATCAAGTTAGAGAATACCGGTAGGAGACAATTCAGGGAGTAAGCCAAAGCTCCTAGCTCTGGAGCTCCGAGTTAGAGAATTCCACCCCAGAACTGGTACTCTCCATTTCCGCTTCATGCCATTTGGTGTACGCTTCTCATACTGTTAAAATAGTGCACACGAAACGTACCGAAGCAGTGCTCTCCGCTTCTTTTCCATGTCAGCCTTTTTTTTAACATTTATGACTATTTTTTTAGAAGTTTAAAGCAAAATTTTTCGGGATATCTGATATATCAACTCAGTATCATACTTAGCAGCACATTTGCGGTCACTGTCCTCTGCTTTATTGAAATTGGTTTTCTGCGATTTGCACGTTAACCCTTTAATTTAAATACCCCTGTTTCCCACTATGGACCCATTTCTTTTCAAGGTACACTGGCATTGGTGGTTAGGGCGGATTCAGGCAGTTGGGCCCGAAGCGGACATTTGGAGATGGGTGGTTTCGGGCTCTTCGGCCGGGAAAGGGTTTAATGATGATATTCTTAATTATCTCTCCTGGAATTGAAAGAATATCAGTTATTTATATTTATAATGGTTATTTTTATTTTTATCCACACAATGGTTTTCTGGAAAATATGTTAAGAGCACAAAATACCCCGTGTCTATCATATATATATATATATATATATATATATATATATGGCCTCCCAAAATTCCCTAATATTTACTTAGTCATTGGGAAAAGTAATAGGTCGATATATCGTAGAGGAAATAGGTGGATACATAAGATAGGACTAGAGTGTAGATGGATGGGTATGAGAAATATGACTAGCTCCTAATTTAAACGTCTGCATCTGGTATTCAGCTAACCATACGGTTTGCTTACGTCAGTTAAACTGATAACTACGCTGTGTTGTCAAAACTTAGTTTGTACCAGGCCCGTTAAATTATGTGTTAAAGACCTTTGATGTCACTTTTAGTGTTTCTTGACACGTACAGAGGCGCTGCTCTACCTAGCTGCACGTAGTGCATACTTTATACGTAGAGATGGCACTAGGGTTTTAACCGCTAAATTCAAATCCTACTCCTCCCCCCCACCCCCTTTTAAATTAGTATTTTGCTTATTTTTTGTATAAAACAATATCTACAGGTATCTCCATGTTTTTTGGGCAATGCAGCGCTGGTTCTTGATGATGACGATGACTGTTTTGGCATTCTGACTTGATCTGAAGATATTCAGCCTGCATTGGCCACGAAACGTCATCGTCAAGATACACCGACGCAGCATTGCATGAAAAACATGGAGATACCAGCATAAGATCCCTGTAAAAGCCTCAAGCAGAAATAGTCAGTTTAATTATCGGTTCACATCCAAAATAGTATAGGAAAGGGGTATAAAATCCTATATAATGAAAACAAGAGAAGTAGCAATACATTAGTTATTATTTCACTGCAAACTTACAAACTATTTACAAAACATCAAAATTCAGTACACAGAAGTTAAATAATATCATGATTAAGGCATCAAATTATGTCACTCAACCCCAGGTGATCCTGACTCCTCTGGCACGCTGGATGTTAACCCATTGGCTTAGTATTTTTCTTGCGTTCTACTCCTTCAGAAATACCATTTATTTTGAAAAAATATTCTACTGATAAAAATACTATAAATATTATAGTTTATATTATAGTTTATAATATATTTTATTGAAAATTTTTATATATCTAGGTTAGTATTTTGCCAATTTTAATTTGTTGTTAGCAGTCAAAATTTTTTTAAAATTGGTCATTATTATTAACAATTATTCAAGGTTTGCAAAATTATAAACAATTTTTTTTCTGGCACATTTTTAGAAATTTTTAAAAATAAATTTGTAGTATTATTGTAAACTGTATCTTCTTTCATTCTTGAAAGTTGCTTTGAAATGCACCGAAGGGTTCTGGAGATATATTATAATGAATTTGGCAGAATACTGAAAAATGTTTTTTTACTGTCATTGGCATTTTATCTCAAACTTGAATAGCTTCTTTCCATTTTTTTTTTATTTTTCTTAAATTTCACTTGACCTGAATTCTAATTACTGGAAACTATATGACAATGTAATTTAATTGAAAATTCTTTGTGAATAAATCGTAAGTTTTGCATTTAGGTTGATTTCGTATGATGGTGTTTGAAGCAATCTGGTAGGTGAAAAGCGACACCTTATTCTTCACACTCCCACGTGGTTTCGCTCTTCATTCCTTTTGTTTTGCACACCACACATTTACATGATGGATTTGTCAGAATTTGGCGGGATATGAATTGGAAAATGTCCCAATTTGCCGCCTGGAATCTCATGGGTGAGGGTGTCTGATACTGGTCGCCCGCGTCTTTTATAGTCCGGCAAATTCACATTTTGTACAATTTTCTCAGCCAAATTTTCTCTAAAGTCATCAAATTGAATCTTCTTGCCTGTTGTTTTCGTATATAATATGGAAGTATTGAATAAAACCACATCCATGAGATAAAAAAATATCTTTTTATAACTTTTGGTATAACGACGCATAACTGGAAAAGATGCTAATCGCTGATCCTGCCTGTCAACAGCATTCATTTGTACGTTGTAATCGGGATTGAATTTTGGTTTTATTATTGATGATTAGTTCTTACTGATTTCTTTCCCATGTCAGTCATTTCCAAGATCTTGTGGTATGTTGTTAGTGCAAGCACATCTTTTTTATCTCTCCATTTCATAGCAGCGATTCCATTACTATAAACTACTTTTGCCTACCCTTTCTTCTACCGTATATTTTTGAGTTCTTCCGGCATATTCCTTCGGATTATTCTAACTGTGCCTAAGGCATTAGTTTTCTCATCAATCAACTTGAGAAATAGATCGGGTTATGTATACCAATTATCTACCGCCACAGTGTAACCCTTGCGAAGTAATGATGCAAAAGTTCTAGTGCTATTGCTGCACTCGAAGGAATTTCCTTTGTTCCGGGTGGTTTTTTCCCAGTGTAAATTGAATATTGTTGGCAGTACCCTAATGAGCTTCCACATAATTTGTAGAACTTGATTCCAAAGCAAGCGCATTTACTTGGGTTGTACTGGGCATAGCAGAGGGTGCCACGAAATTTCATCAAGCTTTCTGGTTGCTTTTACACCAATGGCAATTGTTTTCTACCTTAGCCTATTTTGGATCCGCCGGACAAATACTGCATTCATTTTCGCTGGAAAATTCTGCACTATCTTCTTCACTGCTCACAGTTTCTGAATAATCAGAGTTATCGGTGTCACTTTCTTCACTGTTATCACTTGAACTGATGTCACTATCAAAAATAAACTTTTCTACATCATCGTCCGTAACAATCTTGCTCTTTTTGCCGGCCATTGCTTCGTGGGGTGCGCGAGCGTCCGTGGCTGTGGCGGCAGGGATACTGGCTGCTAACTAATATGTATTATCAGAAGGTCAGCCTTCATTCAGTAATTCTATCTTCTTTGTTGATGTAGCAGCAAATAGGAAAAGATGAAAGGCAACTTTTGTGAGACAGCAGAAAAGATTGTATTATCTTTTGCATAGTAGCAAGTTCACGTAAGATGGCTCTAATCAGATATACAAAGTGTAATATTGCTTTCGTAATCTCATTTTGGCAATGAATAAGCAATACTGTCTCAGCAATACTGTATCAAATAGGAGGAGGATAGGAGAGAAAGGAGACAAAGTAAGTTGGTGCTGAATGTGCATTGGATTCACGATAAATGATGACGGCGCGGCGAAAATACTTTCAAACCATCGAGTATATAAAAGAATAAAATATGAACTGCAATGCAATAACAGCGTCGGAATTTGCATTAGGATAAAGTAAAAGCAATAAAGAACATATAATATGAATCTATCTGAAGTTTATGCTCAAAAAGAGGGTTGGAAAAAAAATAATATACGAGACCGGCGAATCGCTGTCTTTGTAAGCAAGGGCCAATTTTGAGCGGACGGCGAATCGCCGTCTTTGTAAGCCAATGGGTTAACAGCAGGTCCCTCTAGTAGTCAATTCTACCACGTGAACTTGATGACCATTGAAGCATGTAACAGATGATCCCCTCAAGTGGAGGCATAACACATTCTGGAAATGATGGGATAAAATTCCCATGAGGAAATGGTAAAATAATTTTCCTAGCCGAGAAATAATGTACAATACCACAATTATGTATGTACTGAACAATGCCTTTTGAACAATGATGCCATTCTCCTAAACCACTTAGAAGTATTTTCCAAAACACTTGATATTCCAAAGTGAGGAAACTTCAAATGAATTCAGATGTAGCCATAAAATCTCCATTCATTTGATAACTTAGCCAATGATTGTCCCAACTCAAATTCATACTTTTCACGCAGAAGTGATCTGGATATATAAATGCATCCTGCCCTAGAGTAATGAAAGTCAGAGATGGATATCAAATGTGAGCTGAAATGAGTATAATAAATGTCTCATATGTTAAAGCATTTGCTGAATAAAGTATTCATTCAGAAGGTAATCATAACATGCAATAAGGCAGTAATATTGAATTAATTTAAACAATAAGCCTCTCTAAAGCCTCTTTGACACTTTACAATTTATTGGCAAATAAATTGGCACAATATCGGGTGATAAAGTGCCCAGTAAGTTCAGCATGATAGTCACCAATATTGGTCATAACAAGGTTAATATACCCCACATATGTTCCAAAACATCTAAATTATAAGCATCTTTAGGTTGTGTTATTCAAATTGCGATGAGGGTGGTAAGAGTATAATAGGTAAGCGATGGAATGTTATTAGTGGAATGAAAACCATATAAAGTTACCACACTAAATGAGTCAACGCATTCAAAACACATCTCACATTTCTCCGCACTATGTGTTCTCGCCGAATCACTCTCGTGATGTGAGTGTAGGCCTGTATATCAAGACAGCCTTGCCACATCATATTAGTAAATAAAATCAGAAGATGCTGGTTCATTTAATACCAGATAAAAGATGTTCATAAAAGTTTTATTCATTATCATAAGCATTCAAAGAGCCTGTAAAAAAATTACAAGTTTAAATCTGCCTAGAAATTAATGCCGAATAAGCAGTACTGATGGAAGGGGCACCGTCCTCAGAAACCAGGCAACATCTCATCAAGCACATTGCACAGACTTATTTAATGTGTTTCATTCGTATGGACTGCATTGTTTAGTTGATGTACCCACCCATGTGACTGCCACCTCTAAAACATCAATTGACTACATGGTGACAAGTCATGATCCTTAAAAAACCTCAACTGTAGTTGTAGATCGTGGTCTATCTGACCACAGTATGATTGTAAACAATTTCAGTTTGGGAATCCAGTCGTAATACTGTAGGAAAATCTACCTTCAAGCTATGCACGCTAGAATGTGTCTCATCTGAAACATTCCCTAATAATTGAACCTTGGGAAGACGTTTATTAATCAAATATCTTCACTGACAATTTCAGCTTATTTTATGACAAACTGCCTTACCATATTGATTATTGTATACCCATAGTTACAGTAAAAAATTGTAAAAAGAATCGAATAAAACCTTGGGTGACTGATAATATAATAAGCCTCTCATGTATCATGAAAGATAAATCTTCCAGATGCTAAGTATACTTTATGAAAAAGTAGTACTGGAAGTATGCAAAAAACAGTATTGGGAAGTACTCGTGTACTTTTTCACGGAGGTGAGTACTCTAGTATTGGAAATATGGAAGAAAACTAGAACTCATGTACACCCGTCCACAATAAAAAGTTACCACCTCGGAGGCCGAATTTTTCAAAGTCCCGAGTTGAAAGAGATTTGACAACACTGTCCCTTGGCGCAGAGTTTAAATGCCCAGAGCTCTCGCTGCTCTCGCCATTTATTGGGAATACCCTTCCCTCAAGAACAATTCCCTTTTCGCCCTTTCTCAAATGAACAGCAGACTGTCTTGACCCACGACCACGATCTGCTAGAAGACGAGTCGCCCGAGACACATAGGTACCCGTGGCCACAAAACGGGAGAAGGGGCACGAGATGAGTTTCAATCACTATTCACCACATTTCTATTAGAAACATGATAGAAAATGACACTCGCTTTATAACCTCTTTCGAAAATACCTAACATTTATTCTGAGACCACTTTGGAGTCCTATGACAACTGGACGATTTTCCGAGGGTAATGATTTACGTGCTAAATGGTCGTTGCGCTTCCACGAGTATTATAAGACCGTAAAATATACAATGTTCTTGTTGAAATTTTATGTCCTCTAAACTTAACACTTCATAACGCCTACCATTTATTGATCACCAAGTCACCAATTAACTCAGATTCATCCAACGTTCATGTCGCCAAGCGTAGGTGTGAAGAAAGTCTTAGGAAGGTGTAAACAAAGTCTTCGGTTTATTGTTCTGTAAGTTTTTTTCAATTGATAACTGCTCATGCATTACGTCTAAATTAAATTAGACCAGCTGCTATTATGATCTTAAGTATTTTTGTAACGCTTGAACTCCTGGAATATTATTTAAAAGCCATTTATTTATGATAATCAATAGGTATCAGCTTATGTGGGCCGAGATTCTTACAAAGGAGAAGTCTCTAAGTTTTTCCAGCCTCATTGCATAATTCTCTCTAAAAGAGAGTTGCATAAAACGGCATAATCAGAGAAGACTTTGAGCGCTTAGCCGATACCCTACCTTTGGAAATAATTCCGATACGTTCAGAAGTCGGTCGGTATATTTTTGCACCCTAGAAACACGTTTTATGATACCCACAACCATGAACAGTAAGCAGGGGGTGAAAATAGAATCAAGCCAGATCACAACAAAAAAAACTCATCCGGGAAATGAACCACAGATCTAGAATTCTAGATTTTCTACCAATGTGCTGTTATGCGCGCTATTCCAAGCAAGGTTTGGATTTGGCAGGCTCTCCATTTCTTCAAATTTTCACCTTCCGCTATCTAAATAGTGTATTGGAGAAAAAGGGGTATAGCAGCATTGATGACAGAAGGAAAATTGTATTGGCAAGATAAGCTATTAGTCGTAGACGTGAACTGTTGACAGGGGCGTTAAGTTGTGAAGTAAAGAAAATACTAGTAAAAGTTAAATTCAAAAATATTTTTGACAGTGAAGAGGAAAGGGTTAATGGAACTATTACGTAAAACAGGAATAAATTGGAAGAAAAGAAGACCTAGCCAAAGTTCATGCATTACCGAGAAAGTGCTGGTGAGAGAAGCGGACGGGGAATTAGATGAGGTGGTATTAGAAAGAGGGGTTGCGTAAGGCTGTTCTTAGTCACCGGCAATTTTTAATTCATATTCGGAGGGAATGGTGGGGGGGCTCGATACAGGTGTATAGGCAGGGGAAAGTTGATAAGGTTTGCGCGTGATCAGCCCTGGTCAACTAATCACCCAAGGACTTAAATCATAAGAAGACTCAAGTAATGAAATTTTGCTTGCATGAAGGATGATTTTAATTTAGAAGAGTGAGGTTAGATCATAGAGCAGGGGGAGTAATGTAGTATCCCGCTTAGTATGGAAAAGAAGTATTCTGCCAAAATTGAAGTCCGACGGAGAATTACGTCGGTTAAAGAGACGTTTCGTCACAGTGGGGGATAAATGAAAGGCTTGGTTGACTCGTCCTCTAGCAGATATCGCGGACAAGGCGGCTTCATTCATATATTGCTCTCTTTTCCATACCTCGGTTGATGATTTTAAGCATAAGCTTACTAGCAGCATGAGAGATTCAGTTGCCTTCGCATTTCCTTGTTACACTCGTTTCCGTTTTAGATGTCAATACAGTTTCTACGAAATCCTCCAACAATATATTCTCCTCGCATATCCCACGGGGGAGTCCATAAAAATCTTCTAGGGGCTTTTACGCAGTCGTTCAGTAATTCTACGCATTCCTTCTAATTACGTTGAATGTGTTTTGGTCACATTGTAAAATTACCAGTCCTGTCCGTTGGGGAGGAATTTTTTCTTATCCTTCACCTGGTGGGGAAGGAATCCACCACTTTGTTTGGGAAAAAGTGATATTTTTCCTGTTTGTAGTGGAACATAGAACAATTTTCAGAAGTTATTTGGTTAATTTAATAAATAATGAAGTTTAGCTAATTTTTACATCACAAAACTGTATTCATAACACATTAAACATACATGTGGTCATAGATACATTGGATTTCATCCATTTAACATTAATTTTGCTGTATTACTCCGAGAAAGTTTTTCATCAAAAATTTACAATGATTGTTTTTTTTAATTTCTCAGTAATTAGTGCAATAAAATATAGATTTGATAATTTTATTCCCTCAGGTATTTCAAATTAGAAATACATGTATTGGATTCAAATAAAATGAATTATATAATTGAAATAATATTTTAAAATGTAATTCCTATACAAAAATGTAATTGTTTAAACTTTTAATGTTTAAAATTTAAAAGTTTAAAATATTTGACACATTTTATTTTTGTAATTTTTCGACATTTGGGGTACAAAAATGGATGGATATAGTACTTCTAGGTTTTTTCATGCGTTTTAACTCTTTTCGCCATTTTTTGTGGTATAATTTGTTACCGTATATTTTATGGAATAATCAAGGTATTTATGGCTCATTTTCAAAACCTTTTGCTGAATCAAATGAAGATTTGGTAAAATAGAAGTATGTCATGTGTTACTTAGTAAAACCTATAATTTTTTAAACTCTAAATGTTAAGAATTTTAAATTTAAACAATTTTATTGCCACACTCAATATTTTCACAAAAATGTTTATATTGTTTAAAAAATCAATAATTTGGTAATGTATGATGCAATCGAAAACACGGTACCGCACATAGTGGGGCATCACACTCGTTGCAATAAAATATTGTCTCTTTTCTTTGCCTTTTAGCCTTGCAAACGACACATCTCTTCACGCCCGTTTTCTCGCGCCTGATGGTGGGTTTAGATTTGGATAGTGTCGGCCTGTGAGTCTTCCAGGTGTTTGTATTTAGGATCTTTTTACTCTGATTGTTGACTCTTTCTCTGCTGCGGCTTTGCCATATTTCATTTGACATTTTGAGGAACAGGTCCTCAATAAGTTTCATCCTGATTTCGAGTTGTGATAAACCACCCCCTTGTTTTTTTGTATATAACAAATGATTTGAATACTGTTATATCTAATAAGTGCCGGAAAATCTTTTGATAATATTTTTTTTAGTCTTTCGGGCCGCACTGTACGTTACTATGCACTGATCAGACAAATCCACTCCTCCCATTGCATCTTTGTAATCAACGCAAGCCTGGGGTTTTCATTTTGTTCCTTCTCCTCTACTTGGGACATGTAACATAGAGGTATCATGCAAAGTACTCAAGGTGCACACACCCCTTCTGTCCCGCCACTTTATTGCCAACAATTTCCCCCGATAGGCTGCAATTACTTCATCTTTTTTCAGCACCTTTTGCATAAAATCTTTAGGGACACTTTTCCTGTTCTTTCCCACTGTTGCAATTGCGTCAGTTCAAATTTTATCAAAAAATCAAAAAGTTCAGGGCTACTGAAGTAATTATTTATTCCTATTGTACCTATACCCTTGCGAAAGCAAATCTTGAGAGAGAGTGAGTACTAATTTGGAAGGTCTTGTAAAACCTGAAACGCCAATGCCTACACTGTTTCAGCGAGTTCGGTGTCCCTTCCCGTATACACAAGCACATTGCACGCATACCCGGTTTTGGAGTCACAAAATTTAAAGGATTGCATGCCAAATCTTGACCGTTTCTTTGGAATGTATACTTTTCGAACTAGGCGACCTTTCCACAGCAATAAACTTTCGTCAACAGATAGCAGCCCCTCAGGAGTGTAACTTTCCTTGAATTTTTAGACCAAATTGTCCATGATAGGTTTTATTTTATAAAGTTTTGGGGAAACTTGAGCATCGGACTGGTATTTCTCAATGTTGGCAAAGTACAAAAACTTTAGCAGCAAAAAAATCTTTTCTCTGTAATAATTTCATAAAATATAGGCGTAGCCAATAATCTATTGCGAGAAAAATAATGCCCTGATTTCGGCTTTTGTATTATTCCCTGCAAAAGGAGAATGCCAAAAAATAATTTCACTTTGCTCCACTGCCTTCCGTCTTACAGCGGGTTCAACTCTACTTTGACCAGCTACTCCTTCGGCTGACACCAAAATCTCTTCCTCACTCTCATCACTGTCGTGACTATCACCACTAAGATTTTACATCTCGGATAAGTCAATTTCAGCAAGCCTTATATTCGCCATGAATGACTATGTTTCTCACGCAAAAATAAAGTAACTTGGTAACTCTTGGTAACTAGCGATCGTTCCGCATGCGTCTGCTCACGACCACGGAAGAAAAGAAACTGTCTGAGGATAAGAAAAAGCGGTGAGAATAATTTTTGCAATGGCATTTTTGGAAGTAACCTTTCCCTTTTATTGGGGTCCTCAGTCACAGGCACTGAGTGCTAGCGGTCGTAACGGAATAACTCCAACTCTTGGGTGGTACACCCTTCCCAACGCAAACAAAGCGAAGGAAATAGAGCCGAACACATTCGCACATACATTGGGATGAACCAGGCCCCGAATATTCCAAGAACAGCAGCAAAGCAAAGCAAACCGCATGCGGTCGACGCTGGTCTTCCCTCCAAACCAAAAGATATCAGGGAGGGATTTCCTGATAGACACGTGCATCAGTCCCTCAACTATCTCCCACCTTTTTCGGTGGCACCCTCCCCTAGAAGAAGGAAGAAGGGAAGTGGAGGAGGGAAGGGAAACTCAACACATTCATCCCCCATCACCTGTCCTGTGAGTGATGAAAACGAGGCTAGTTTGCAAAATAATACGCTTGAATATTGAAAGCTCACTTCACGGCGATTGAAACAAAAACCAGGAGGAATTTACCGTGAACGACAAGAATAGCTAAACAGCAAGGAAGATCCAATAGTTTATCAAGTGATGCAATGTGGAATAAGAAATGAGCGAATATTTCGTACGCGTCAGCCAGGAATTCGGAACAACACTGCATCATTCAATATCAAAATCATTAAGAATTTCACAAGAAGAATCGCCATGAATATAATAAACTTCAGTAATAATAAGTGCATAGTGATAAAAACAATAATTATGTGTGTATATCGTCTGATCACGATCTGGATGGCTGGGATAAAGAACTACGTGAAGGGGGTTTATTCGAAAAAAAGAAGCACAGCGTCAAAAGGTTCTCCATAGACATTTACAAATTGAATTTCCTCATAAAACAGACTGTAAAATATGTATTTTTTTTAAACAATTCCAAATAATTATTGCAATAACAGGAAAAAAAGAAGCAATCATTTACAATGTCTTATATAGCACGGAGATAAATTAGCAAGTAGTAAAATATAAGAAAGACAATATTACAATAGAACTAAATAAAAGCGTAGAACTATTTCGTAATATAAATAATATTATATGCCAGTTAAAATTTCAAGTGTCAATTATATGTCCAAATAAATGTCAAGTCAGATCAAGTGAGATCAAATACAATTCATAGCCTTATGATAGAACAGTGTAAAAAATATGGCGATACACTATTCAAATGCAAATAAATTCATGCTATGAGTAAACCAATATAAAATAAATATATGGTTCACTTACGAAGCACATATGTTTAAAAAAGGAAAACATGACAGACCAGAGTCTCATAGCATACCTTAGGAACACGGCGCACGAATATATTTGCCTTCCCCAGCAAGATAGAGATAACTACGCAGCGTGCGACTATAGTCGCACACCCCACCTGGGATGAGATAATGGCTCGCGACTATAGTCGCTTACCCCAGTTAAGGGGTTAATACACATTTCCTTTTAACAATACGAGAAAACATTATAACCTTTGAGTAGAGTAGGTAGTACTCCACTACACGCAGTACTCAAGTACGGACTGCTGGGTTTCGAACAGGGACCTTCGAATAGGAAAACACTTTTGACCAATTTTTTTGACCAGAGTTTTGACCAATGCATCTAAGAGACATTCAATCTGTTCCTAATAATCTCCTTAATACTTATATTTATTAAGTGAGTTTTTTTTATTTTTGAAATAGCATATACTACGATATGAATTGCTGATGAGTATTCATTCTAAGAATTAACCAGACGAGTATGCGAGAGTGCGAGGATTGTGTGTAATTTGAAATAAATTCTAAATATATCCGCAATAATTTTTCCTCATTTATTACGCAATTAAGCTTGGAACTTAACACTTATATTCCATAAAGACGTCCAATAAGTCTTCTCTTTTCTTATTGAAATCTGTATGTGTCTGTTGTAGCGTAAGTATTTTTGCCATTTACTATACAAGCGCAGTTTTCGAGCTCATCGTGCGGTCAAATAAAATCATTGATAATTCAAAAATAACACCGATCGTTAACAGATATATAAATGCTGATAACAATATTCATCTATGTTATTCATGTTATAAAATAAAAATTTTCCACGACGATATAAAGGTAAAAATTGAGTATTTTTGGAACGTTTTGGAAATGACATAAGACTAAGAAATATCGACGGTGTTAATGACAACTCTTGCTTCGAGCTGCATTCACATTTGGGTAGTCACTCTCTCAAGATTTCGTAGTCGCGGAAACCTAAGCGACCCATCTTCAAGGGAGTAACTCCGAGTAACAATCTAAAAGAAGGCTTTTTTCAGGAGGCCTCACTCCTTGGGGCCGACTAATTGTCACAAAGGCACCCTTGCGGCAATTGTCACAAAGGCACCCTTGCGGCAATTGTCACAAAGGCACCCTTGGGGCCCTCCCTCTCCAAGGCAAAAATCTCTCTCCAGGTCATTGAGGAAGGGTCTCACCACAAACCATGGCAAGGGTGGGAGGAGGTCCTGCCTCCGTCTTGCTGGTCTTTCGTGGTCGGGGCATTTAAAGGGACAGAGCTGCACTGTTGTCAAATCTCCTTCAACTCGGGACTTTGAAAAATTCGGCCTCCGAGGTGGTAACTTTTTATTGTGGACGGGTGTACTAGAGGTAGTACACAGAACTAGTAGTGGTGGAAGTATTGGGAAGTAGAACTCGTGTACTAGAGGTAGTACCCAAAGCCAGTACATACATACGTACCAGAGTAAGAACAGAACTAGTTATGGTACTCGCATGTTAACCCTTTTGCTACAAACGATGTTTTAACACGGCGTAAATTCTACACAAACGAATGAATGACATGTTAAAATGGCGTTGCCGCTAAGCTAGCCCTAAGCAGACCTAAAGGTGTGTATTATAAAGGACTCATTCTCGAGATGCCATGGGAGAGGATTATCTCCACCCTTCGGGAGAGGATTATCTCCACCCTTCCTCCCAGTGAGTGCCCCACTCACAGCAGGGGCCCGCGGTCAGTTACTTGTTGGTGCAGTGAAATATCAAACAAAGTTTTTGTTATTTTCCTATGCATGCTCAGGACGCAGTC
Source organism: Platycnemis pennipes (assembly GCA_933228895.1). Classification (NCBI taxonomy): domain Eukaryota; kingdom Metazoa; phylum Arthropoda; class Insecta; order Odonata; family Platycnemididae; genus Platycnemis; species Platycnemis pennipes. Next base: position 59,296,560 of record OW121846.1, read on the forward strand.
TCTGTTGGGGGTTAATTTGCATCGCTGAAGCTTCTTCTAAGATATTTCATTGCTGATAATCTTGCCATTCTCAGAAGACCATATTTTCTCTTCAGTCTATTCACGCTTATGGGAAAATTTTCTTTACGAGCAATCCACCTCTTCTACGGGGAATTTCCAAGAAATTACGCTTCATCGTAATGAGTTTTTTCTTAGAATAATGATTCCTTCACGAAATACCTGCTGAGTTCTTTCGAGTTATCTTCAGTTCTACTTTCGTGGTTAATGCGTTCGGAGTGTTTCACTACTGATCTGTGCTTGCTCAATGCTCTGTTCTCTATAGTGCATTGAAAGAGATATCTGGAAATACTGACGAGGAGTGACGGCGAAGATGACGATTTATTTTGTGATTCTGAGGATGAAAGTTCACCAGGACATACTACTTCAAATTTCAAATCCTATAGTTGCTTGTTTGCATGTCGAAGTGCATGCTTGGTGAGCTTCACCCCCCTGCCACACACCCTCGCGGTGGCTTGCAGGGTATCGTGTAGATGTAGATGAAATGGTTTTACACATTGTTACGCTGCACAGCGATGAGCGAAATTTTGATTGTTAACCTTTTCACTGAGGAAATCGATAATAGGCAACTAATTTTTTTTTCACTGGAAAGCGCAGATTGACTTTTCTCCATAGTCTCAAAAAAACGTTTTTAATGCGCTCTTAGCCACTGATGTTGCTTCTTATTATAACAAGGTTTGGGGAGCTGTGATGCCACCTATGTGCATAAATAGGAAGTTTTACAAAACGAGTCGCTGTAGTGCAGTGCCATGTGAAGCTTAAATTTACTGCTGTGATTTATCAGTGTCGAAATGAGATTTCATTTAGCACTGTGCTGAAAATGAAATCCACAGCGAAAGGTTGAAAAGTTTTTGAATTTGTAGTTAAAAATGCAATTTTTACTCAAAAATGTAGCATATTAGAAAATTGAATGAAAGAATGAAATTCTACATTCTTTTTTCTATGCAGTGATGAAAATTTCTATCCACAATATTGAGTGCAACTAATTTAAAAAAGCAAGTGAGGAAAAATCTGCACTGAATTCAGTGCTTTCCTTATTGGAGTAAAGTTAACAATAAAGGGGTAAAAACCACCCTTAAAATTGATTTACCCAAAAATCCTTTCTTAGTGCAACCCTACACCATAATAGGGACACTTCCTCAAAATTTCAAGTTTTTATCACTTGTAGCTTGGGCGGTGTGCTGATGAGTGAATGTGTCAGTCAGTCAGGACATTTTATTTTATATAATAGATGACAATAGATATATCTGTTTGTTATCCATGCATTGATCTTTGCCTCTGAAATTGTGTTACTTTGATGTAGTGAGGGAAATGTGTTATGCTTCTGTGAGATAGTATGACATCCCCGGAAAATAATATTCACCACTGAAAGGACTAGGGTTTAAACTTTTATTACATTCCAAGGGTAAAAATATTCTATTCGGGAAGTCACAATTAGGTGGAAATTTTGGCATCCACTAAAATGTAAGGGGATCCACTTAATGTCAGTTGAAAATTATATATGCCTGATTCATACGCATAAATGTAATTAATTTTGCTCAAGTGGTAAGGTCAGAATAGAACCCAAGATGATTGGCCATATGCAGTCTCTAATGTCAACAAAAAGAGAATTGAACTCTAGACCCTATCTGGTTAACCGCTTCCCTGATGCATTAATTTGAGGTGTATGGTCAAAAAAACATCACATTTTTTATTTCAGATTATTGTTCTTTTTTCATTTGTGAATAAATATGCATAAATAATAACGCTGTTAAACCTTTATATAAATATTTATCAACAAGTTAAAATATTTGAAATTTTACCTGAATTTTGCACTATTTGACCTGATTTTACTTTATGTTTGAAATAACAAGCATTTTTTATTCGTACGGGAAAAAAATAGTAAAAAAACTTTATTTTACTCTAAACACATAAGGCACTTAGAAAAAAAAGTTCTCAAATGCATTTTGCTGCATGAAATATTCTAAAACGAGGGGTTTTGCAAAGAGACACTTCACACTGGGGACAGAAATACCTTGTCTCTTTTCTAAGTTTTTTCCTCTTGCATCTCTCTTTCAGCAACATAGGTAACATTGTTTCGTTGGATTACCTTCCTTTTCAGTTGGAGGGATTACTTCCGGAGAATGTCTCTTCGTGAGGTTTCCCGGATGAGGCATTGCGGGTGGCCTATCCACGCGTGGGGACTCCACTGTGATACGTGGGGACTCCACGGTGATACGTGTCTAATAACTGCTCAATTAGTCCAAGACGATAGTCTAAATGCACTTTTTTTCCACCCGTCTTGCGGTAGAGAACAAGAGAGTTCCAAACAGAAAGATCAAGCAGATGAAAAAAAATTTTTTATAATATTTTTACCCCGTTTCCGAGGTATCGGGTAATCGGCCAAGTGTTGGTCTACACGGTCCACTCCTCCCATCATGTCGTTGTAGTCCACAACGACCAATGGTTTTTCTTTTGTTTCCCCCCTCTTCACCACACTTTTCATGGCACTATTATGGACTGATGACAGCAGCGATACTTCCTTTTTGTCCTTCCACTGAATAACCATGATCTTTCCTTTTGAGAAGGCTGCCACTTCCCCCATTTTCAGTTTCTTCCCTTTGAATGCTGTAGGTACTCCTCGCCTGGTTTTCCTCAACATTCCGTAGGTATCCGTGGATCAGGAAACCAACACATTGGCCAACTCGGGAGATGTGTAAAAAATATCCGTTGTCAAACAGTACCCTTTATCAAGCAGTGGCTTCATTAGCGACATCACGACTTGTGAGGACATAGGCATGTAGTCGAAGTCTTTGTCTAGCATGGTTCCCTTTCCCGTATATATTATGCTTGACCACACATAGCCACACTTTGATTCTCATAAAACAAAGAATTTTATGCCAAAGCGGCTTTACCGGCATAAATTACCTCCATCCCAATCTGCCCTTGAAAAGGAGCAGGCTTTCGTCAATTGTAACATCCCTCTCTGGAGGGTAGAGTGCCTTGAACTTGTCCTCCAACTTCTGGTGCACCTGCCAGATTTTGTTTAGTTTCGCGTTCGGGTGTGTTTGGGGATCGTAGTCAGCATTATTCACAAAATGCAGGTACTGCCTTATTTTCACAAATCTGCGATAGGACATTATCTGGCCAAAAAATGGGAGTAGCAAGTATAGGATGCGTCGTACAATAAAACTCTGTATCAGGCTTTCGCACAATGCTCTGTAATATCACAAGAGCAAAAACACTCAAATCTCAGCGCTGGTGATGGCGCGCCACTGGTTTTGGCCACCACTACTTGGTCCCGCTTCATTTTTCAAAGAGTCACTAGCGTAATGATTGGTTTCAACTGTGATAAACTCAATGAGTTCATCATAAAAAAAAGTTCAAAATACTTCAAAGCTCCACACTCCAGATTGAAGTTCGATGAAGATTTTCCTTCAAAAGGAAACCTTGGTGGTGCAGGAGGAGGATTCGGTAGCGACATCTCACACCACGGTTCCGCTGTATCTTCAGAGTGGGAACTCATTTCTCCGTAAAGACTTGATTCGGAGCCGGAGTCTTCAATATCCAACTCTTGTGAGTCGGAGCTAGTGGAATTCGATTCCTCTCCTGAATCCATATCTGTCGCCACTTGCAAAAATTGGAAATCACCACTGAAAGGGCTACTGTGACAGCCAAAATATTTGAAGATGTTGAATGCAGACAAACAAGGGAAAACGATGTGTGTGCATTGAATATCAGCGAGAAACTGAGAAGGATAGGATGCGCTCTGAAGGGAATGGACAGACTTCGCACATCTATACGAACATTGTTCCCTCCCCGTCCTCTAGCTTCCGCACATAACATATAGAACCGTGGGTAGCAGAAACATCCAAAGTGCACGTGACAGTGAGCCACAAAGGCCACCAAGACAAGGTCCTGGTGCCTTGTCCTGGCGCCTTTGCGTATTTGTTCGTCGACAAAAATTCCATTGCCCCTTTTCTTCAATCGCATGGAAAAGGGTTTTACCCACTTGTGCATGCTGCGACCATTTGTGTCCTCCAACTAACGGTAAATTATGCATCGAAGAGATTTCCAGTTGTGGTTGACGATGAATCAAGGGAAGTCCTTTCTATGCATTGCTGGTACTCTTTGGAGTATACGCAGTGAAAGTAATTTTAAAATCAGTTATCTGTCATCCGATTTCACGGAGGAAAATGCAGAACATTTTTACTGAACAATAATGCAGTAAAACCTGAAATTTCATTTATTTGATGGAAAACAAAATTTCCAAATTTTGATGGGTTTGTATTTTTGCTTACACATAAATTACCGTATTTACTCGTGTAAGCCGTGCCCTCGTGTATCCCGCGCACCCCTATTTTCGGGCAGGCTTGTGAGGGAAAAAATTATTTCTACCAAAAAAAAATTTTTTCCCCAAGTATGCATCATTTTGTCATAACATGAATGCACGTTCTTTAATAGAAATGCTGTGTCTAAATTATGTGAACGTCTTTATCATTAATTGATTGAATTACGTGTTAAAATCGTCATCGCATCGTGCATCGATGCACGGCCTCTTTTACTGTGCATCTGTTTCACGTAGCATATCACAGTTACATACGAGCATCATCCAGCTATAAAAATGGCATCTGTTCAAAATAAATCCAACTGAAATAATTGCAGAAATATATGAGCGATTACTCTATTATTACGGAAATCCGTTGGCATATCAACAAATAAAAGAATGCCATCCGTACCTGATAGTGGTGGTCTCATCTGCTCTCTGCGTAGTAGCTATGGACTGGGACGATTTAACAACATCGGAAAGTTATGGGAACACACGGAAAAACTAAGCTCAATATATAATAACAATTATAATTCTTATAAAACTAAAGAAAAACACATTCCCGGAAATAGAATCATAAATCACTAGTAATGAATATTCATATCATAACAGTTTTCATTTTTAGTTTTCGTCACTGCTAGATTCAGATACACCATAACTCCTTCCTGCTGCTCGATTAACTATTTTTTCGGCATCACTTATAATATTTAGTTTTGTACTCACAGGAAACGATCACAATTTCACATCAGAATTCATTTTAGGGTAATAATGGCAAATTATTTTAAAATGCTAAATGATCAATTTGAACTTGTTTACTACTCTCACCATGAACTCTCACGCTCGGAGCGGATAGCAAGAAGGTATAATCTGTGAGCATACGACTATTGCAACTATGTAACAAATTCTTTGTCGTGTCTTTGCAATGTAGTGTTAATGTGTACTTAAAAGGAGCTTTCTATTATGTAAAAATGTTGCTACAGGTACGGGATACCGAAACAAACTACGATTTTGAAAAGACGCCGCCCCCCTTGCGGCTGCTTACAAGATACAGTAGATTTAAATAATTATCAGAACTACAATGCGTTGTCCTAAGTACGATCTATACATGATAAATCTATTGCTTTGTCAAGTAGTGTTTCTGATCTATGGTTTCATCAAGTACCGTTGTACGCTCAGACGTTGATAAACGTGGATTTTTATTGCTAATTACTTCGAAATTTCAGTATACTTAACTATGTACGATTTACTACTAGACCATACTTACCAATTACGTCGATATGTTCTCAGAATGCGAAACTTAGGAGAAAAAACAACAGGAATTTGAGGAAAAATGGTGTGCGCTTACATGAAAATCTGGAGGATTCGTGTATATATATATTGGTAATTGTTCTAAAAGTATTGCGTAATATATCAGAAGATGAAAATTCCTGATTGAATGCACACAAACTTGGATGGGGAATAAGTATTAGTATAATACAAGGTGATAGAATTATAATTTTGAAAAAATGAATTTATAATACTTCGAGTGCCATCAAAGAAACCTAAGCCATCAACAAATCTTAGCCACAAAAAATGAATAATTCATAAAAAGATCCCAAAGATCACATGTGTAAAAATCAAGTTGAAATATGATGTTATAAAGGTAAAAATTTCAATTATAATTGGGGAAAAATGTGAAAAAAATAATAATTGGGGAAAAATGTGAAAAAAATAATATTTCAATATTAATAAGCAGTTTCATACCATTGAAATTGCTGAAAATAATTGGTAAAATACTAATACATAAATGACCTTGATATTCCCATTTGAGAAACGCGTCACTTGGCTGAAGTAGGCTATGGACCCTTATCTGTTCCTCTGACGGCAGAATAATGAACTACCAGTGGCTGTCGAGAATATTCGGGCGTGAGGGGAAAGAGACGGACTTTTCGCACTTGCCTGAGTATACTCGGGTGCATCAGAATTTGCGCGACGTTGGTGCCCGAGTTTTCTCAGGAGGGTCAGGGAAGCAGTTAATTACTAGACCAGAAAATTGCTGTCCTTGTTAGTCAATGGATAGAATAAGAGTACATCTAAAGTGTAGATGCATATGCATCCTACAATGTTTTAACTAAATTTTCCTCTAGTTGAGAAAAGCGCAGAATTTTTTTCTTGAGCAAGTTCACCATAAAACCAATCAATAATAATGAACAAGATGAATGATAGAAACCTCAAAGAGCCTAAGATTATTGGTAGATCACTGATGATGCTGATCAAGGGCTCATTATGCTCCTGGCTCTCAAATTCTCTCTTTGAATAATTCGAAACTGAATAAACTAATTTAGGAATAATTGCCGGAACAATAATAATTGTATAAAAATTTTCTGCAATACATGAATGCTAGTAGGTTTTCATCGAGTTGCTTTCTCTCTTTTTACAGACTGGAACTTGCTGGGCCAAAAAGGCGTCTCCTATGGGAAGCAGGCACACAATCAATTCATGAAGGAGCAGCTGATGTCAATAAGGATTGTTTGGTTTTTGATATGAACTTGGCAAAACTGATTTCTGTGAATAGCAATCTTGGAATGAATGTAACTATATATATGGCTTGATGGTGGATTGTTATAATGTGTGGCCCAGAAAAGAAATTCAGGGAAGTGCTATGCTATTGTAATAGTTACATTTGGAGAATTTTTTTTGCTGTATAAGGAAAACTATATATATGATATGAGGGCAGAATGTTATAATGCTGTGACCTTGAAAAGAAAATCAAGGAAGTACTGTGTCGATAATTTGTCAGGTTGGAAGCTGATGTCAATAAGGATTGTCTGGTTTTCGATATGAACGTGGCAAAACTGATTTCTGTGAATAGCAATCTTGGAATGAATGTAACTATATATGTGGCTTGATGGTGGATTGTTACAGTGTGTGGCCCAGAAAAGAAATTCAGGGAAGTGCTATCCTATTGTACTAGTTACATTTGGAGAATTTTTTTTGTTGTATAAGGAAAACTATATATATGATATGAGGGCAGCATGTTATAATGTTGTGGCCTTGAAAAGAAAATCAAGGAAGCACTGTGTCAATAATTTGTCAGGTTGGAAGCTGATGTCAATAAGGATTGTCTGGTTTTCGATATGAACGTGGCAAAACTGATTTCTGTGAATAGCAATCTTGGAATGAATGTAACTATATATGTGGCTTGATGGTGGATTGTTATAATGTGTGGCCCAGAAAAGAAATTCAGGGAAGTGCTATGCTATTGTAATAGTCACATTTGGAGAATTTTTTTTGCTGTATAAGGAAAACTATATATATGATATGAGGGCAGAATGTTATAATGCTGTGACCTTGAAAAGAAAATCAAGGAAGTACTGTGTCGATAATTTGTCAGGTTGGAAGCTGATGTCAATAAGGATTGTCTGGTTTTCGATATGAACGTGGCAAAACTGATTTCTGTGAATAGCAATCTTGGAATGAATGTAACTATATATGTGGCTTGATGGTGGATTGTTACAGTGTGTGGCCCAGAAAAGAAATTCAGGGAAGTGCTATCCTATTGTACTAGTTACATTTGGAGAATTTTTTTTGTTGTATAAGGAAAACTATATATATGATATGAGGGCAGAATGTTATAATGTTGTGGCCTTGAAAAGAAAATCAAGGAAGCACTGTGTCAATAATTTGTCAGGTTGGAAGCTGATGTCAATAAGGATTGTCTGGTTTTTGATATGAACGTGGCCAAACTGATTTCTGTGAATAGCAATCTTGGAATGAATGTAACTATATATGTGGCTTGATGGTGGATTGTTACATTGTGGCCCAGAAAAGAAATTCAGGGAAGTGCTATGCTATTGTACTAGTTACATTTGGAGAATTTTTTTTGTTGTATAAGGAAAACTATATATATGATATGAGGGCAGAATGTTATAATTTTGTGGCCTTGAAAAGAAAATCAAGGAAGTACAATGTCAATAATTTGTCAGGTTGGTAGCTGATGTCAATAAGGATTGTCTGGTTTTTGATATGAACGTGGCAAAACTGATTTCTGTGAATAGCAATCTTGGAATGAATGTAACTATATATGTGGCTTGATGGTGGATTGTTACAATGTGTGGCCCAGAAAAGAAATTCAGGGAAGTGCTATGCTATTGTACTAGTTACATTTGGAGAATTTTTTTTGTTGTATAAGGAAAACTATATATATGATATGAGGGCAGAATGTTATAATGTTGTGGCCTTGAAAAGAAAATCAAGGAAGTACTGTGCTATTGTACCTATTAGTTGTATTTAGAGAATTTTTTTAAATTAATGATCATGATACACCTGCTGAAATGGGTACAAAGAAATGCACTAGGATTACTTAACTTCACGTTACTCTGGAATATTTGGTTCATTGAAGTTATTTTTTGTTTTCTAAGTGTGGAAGAAATATACCACAATTCTTTGTTTCTTCTGAATATTTGGTTAATTGAGGTGATTATTTTATTCTGTTCAATATGACACTTAAGGACAAGTGTATTTCAATATCAATAAAAATGGAGTAAAAAATTTCTTACCCTCACAGTCAGACCATAGCTTTCCTAATTCCTTTGGTGAAGAATACACCTTCTTGCTGTTTTTTCCCAGAACTATAACAGCTGCTATAGCTGTTATAGTTCTGGAAAAACTTAAACTTAAGTTTGTCATAAGCTTGCCTGTTATTGTCATAAGATTGTCAAAGGCTTGTCACAGCAAAGTTGTTGGGGCAATGTTGTATCAATCTTTTTTTGGAAATCTAATTCATGATTTCAAGCTTAACGATAAACTTGCCAGGGGCTTGTCACAGCAAATTTGTTGGGGCAAAGAATTATGTGAAAACAGGTGATCCATAAAAATGGTTGTGCCAGTGAGTGTCTAAGCATCATCTTCAATAAAATATTTGTTGCAGTTCCTGCAATTACTATTTCTCCACTTTGCCACAGAAAAAAAATCTGAAACAAAAATTAAGGCTGCATTTGAGTATCTAGTGTTAGAGGAGGGTGTAATCCAGAGATACTCTTGAAGAGGAAAATGATCGGTTGACATAATGCAGTCTTTCCACTTAATTTGCTGAATTTATGCTTCACATATTCCCATCATTTCTCTCATAGAGCTTACTGGAGGGGGCATAAGCTCTGTGGTGGAGCCAGGTGCATCATTGATCTTATGCATTTAGCCATGTCATACTACATACCATGATTGGTGAATTTGCTGTTGTATGCGTGAAGAAAATATTGAATGTTTGCGTAAAATGCAGCTGTATTCCAGTGTGAATGCGACATGGAATCCAGCTGGTCTATCCAACCTAGAATATTATTTTGAAATCCAGCTGGAATTATGTAAACTACATCACTGGATTTTAACTATCACACTGGATAAATTCAAATATACACTTGATGAATTCCAAGTCACTTTATTATTTGGGAAAGTATGTACATGCAGTGCTTCAGATAGCTGACAACAGACACTAATGGTCAAAAACCAGACACTAAAATTTGATCACAGAGGCTCCTCCAGATAAGCTGGCACTTAAATACTAAGCAACTTTTGTAGCAGAATTTGGTCTGGCAACGTTTACTAGATAAAGTATGATTCTAGTTTTTGCAGTGTGTAAATACTGATTACACCTTACTCGTGTAATTTATTCCTTATCGCATCAAAAAAGCTCAATCTTTTCATTCTGGCATTAAGAAAATGTAACAGCAACTAACAGTAGTTAATCGTCCTTAATTTATTGCACAAAAAACTGTTTTTAAGTAAAGCATTTACCAATTTCACTGCATTGTATTATGGGTAAAACTGCACCAGGGTGGATGAATAAGTTTTGTGAGAGATGACCAATATATACACATATTAGTGTACAAAATTACAATGAAGTATCGAGAATACCTAGGTTATTCCATATAGTGATATAGGTATATCAAACATAATTTCCACGACAGCTCATGTCAATATCCACCACCACATGTATCATATATGCATCAAATCTCAATAATAATACCATTAAAACAATTAGTGTTCAATCCGAAGGTTTGTTTTTGATACTGAACAGTAAATTTACGTATGTACATGCATATTAAAACATGCTTCCTTTACTAGAATGAGTAATGCCTCGATACAGAATTATCTGGCACACTACGGTTTCCTAATTTTTGGGAATTCCGTCATTTATCCTTCAACATAAGCGCATTGCACAACTGCATAGTCCAAAATTCGGCGAAAGGTCTATTTCACCTCGAAGAGAATGCCGTACGAGGTCTAGGGAAACCAAATTTTATATGGCTCCCGCGGTTCCAGGTAAGCGCATAGGGATTTCTGGCAATCGTCGGCTTTGATTAAATTCCGACCGCACGATTTAAGAAACGTAAATGATAATTACGAAAGCCCAAAATAGTGGTAATTAATTATCTTGGGCAATCTCGAAGATGTCCTCTTCTTCCCTTGTACTGTGTTGTATTATCACCAAGTGTCTTCCTCGTCATCTTGAACCAAATTGAATTTTGCTTAGTGTACTGTTCGTTTCTCGCGGCTGAGCTTAAAGCCATGGCTCTCGGTGCACCGAATGCGTCCACCGGGGTGCGGATGGTGGGACGTCCTCTAGGTATAGAGGTTAGCTGCGAGATGAAGCGAGTTTACTCGTCGACTAAACAGTCGTGGACAAAAAGCGACGGCATTCAAAAAGCGACGGCATTCCGAGGGGGCATTGGTCTATCCCTGGGTAAGGTGGGCCTCTAAATAACACAGAAGCTGTGAAGATGCAGTGACTTGGCGACGGGAGGCCGCCAATAATTACGCTTCTCATCACTCGGAGGAGAGTTCAGCAGCTCTCCTTCATATGAGTGAAGGTGGAGACCACAGTGGTCGGTACAGTGACACTCATTTCACTACAGGCGTGGTAACTTTTACTTAAACGGCTGTAGTACTGCGATGTGGAAGGCAAGGGGAAACCACCACATTAATATCCCGAGGAGTCGCAGCTACTCCACTCTTTTCTTTCTTATCAAGACGTGATGGAACCCTCTCGAGTAAAATATTCCGGAGGTAAAATAGTCCCCCATTCCGATTTACTCGAGACTATTCGGGAACTACTCGAGAGAGTACATCAAATGTGATAAACCTTTTAGGGTAGGAACATGGAACGTGAGATCACTTCGGACCTGTGGAAGACTGGAGAACCTGAAGGTGGAAAAGCGAAGAATTGACCTCGACGTATTAGGAATCAGCGAAATGAAGTGGCCCGAAGAAGGAGACTTTGGAGTGGAAGATACAGGATTATATATACAGGATCGTTAAATGGTAATGCTGGAATAGGGATCATACAGAAAGAGCGCCGGTATGCGTGTGAAGAGCTTCCTGTACAATGAAAGGATAATAATGGTGAAGATCGAGACCAAACCTGAGATACCGTGGTGGTGCAGGTTTACATGCCTACGACGGAATATGAAGAAGTGGAAGACGTCTACTAAGATATCACGGAAGTTATAAAACAGGTAAGAGCAGAAGAAACTCTAATTATTTTAGGAGACTGGTACGCTTTCGTCGGCTAAGGTCAAGATGGAAGAATAACTGGAAAATACGGGTTGGGAAACCGAAACGAAAGAGGAGGAAGGCTGCTGGAGTTCTGCACTCAACATAGGTTTGTGGTTGCCAACACATTGTGTAAAAATCACAACCGAAGAAAATACACATGGAAAATTCCAGGAGACAGAAGAAGATGCCAAATAGACTACATTTTAGTGAAGCAGAGATTTAGAAACCAAGTGAAGGACTGCAAAAGCTACCCTGGGGCAGACATCGACAGTGACCATAATTTAGTGATGATGAAATGCCATCTAAAATTCAAGAAATTGAAGAAAACAAAGAAGAATATATGGCAAGTAGAAAAAAACTAAAGGAGGCTCAGAATCAGCTGGCATTTCAAAAAGCAGTGGGAAACAACATGGGAGAGAACCTGAATGAGAAATCAGTGGAAAAGCGTTGGGAAAACATTAAATGTGCACTACAGGAATCCGCAAAAGAAGTTCTTGGAAGAAGAAAAGTTGCCAAGAAGAAGCCATGGATCACGGAGGAAGTCATAGACTTGATTGAAGAAAGAAGAAAGTACAAGGAATAATGGAAAAAATCTCAGCACAAAACTTTTGAAGAGGAAAGCGAAGTGGAAAAAGATGATATGGGGGCATCAATATTGAGATCGGAATTCGACGCTGCAGTAAGGGCCCTTCGGATGAATAAGGCTTCAGGTATTGATGATGTTCCTGCAGAACTAATTAAAAATGCAGGAGAGAAGACATTATTTCATTTCTACAAAACCATCTGGGACATGTATTCAACAGGAGAAATTCCAAGGGACTTCGAGAAAAACATCATCATTCCTATTCCCAAGAAGAAGAGAGCGGAGAAATGCGAAAATTTTAGGACTATAAGCCTGACGACACATGCATCGAAGATACTGACCAGGATCATCTACGGAAGAATAGAACGAAAAGCAGAGGAGTTCCTGGATGAAGATCAATTCGGATTCAGGAAAAGTAAGGGTACAAGGGAAGCAATATTGGCCCTTAGACTGCTCATAGAGAAGAGCAAGCCGACGTTCATTGCATTTGTGGATTTAGAGAGGGGTTTTGACAACGTGGATTGGGATTCAATGCTTGGAATTCTGAAGGGAATTGGAGTGTCCTACAATGACCGAAGAATTATACACAGTCTGTACAAAAACCAAGCCGCTGTGATTAAATCTGGACCCAGCTGTGAAGAGGCAAGAATAAGGAAAGGAATGAGACAAGGCTGTGCACTGTCTCCCGTAATTTTTAATATTTACATCGAGAGAGCCTTCAATGAAATCAAAGATAAGTCTTCTGGAGTGAACATCTACGGAGAAAAAATAAGCATGCTGCGATTCGCTGATGACATAGCTCTCATAGCAGAGACAGAGAAGGAGCTGAATAAGATGCTAACAACCATGGTAAGGACTATGGCCAGATATCAGCTGAAGATAAATAAGAAGAAGACCAAGATATTGGTGTGAAGCAAGAAAGAAGAGGCGAAAACCAATGTCAAACTAGGAAAACAAAAACTTGAAGAGGTTAAAGAGTTCTGTTCAGGGCCGGCGACAGGGGGGGGGAAAGGGGACAAATGCCCAGGGGCCCGGGCCATCAGGGGGCCCGGGCCAAAATAAATTAATTGAAAATAAAAATTTTAAGTATGAATATATTTAATGCCAAAAAGAATACAAAATTTTGTTGTTTAAAAAGTGCAAAAAAACAAATTAAGGTAGAGTGTGTATAAAATCATGGGGATATAGAAATATTAAGGTCTTAAAGTGTACGCGAAATCTCGTTCAAGGTTTCTCCTCTCAAAAGTAAACTTCTCATTCACACCCTCAAAGCCTTAAAATTTCTGTATGCACGAAACATTATTTTACGTTCCAGAGGGACACTATTCCGGACTTCTTTCCGTTTTTTTGCCCCTTCGCCCCAGCAGTCCAAGCCTTTGACCCTACTAGGAGGTTCATGCAGAAAGGTACATTTTGGATACCGCGGAGCTTTTGATTGTTCATCGAGAAAGTCTACTCAAATCTTTAATTTTCCCTGCGTTACAATATGCATATCCCTGATTTATACGTCACATTAGACTTCATTCATCTAGGAAAACTTTAGTTTCTACTTTACTTGAATTATGCACACAGAAAGGAAACAAATTATCGAAAATAGCTTAATATTGAGGCACAAAAAATATATTCCGTTCGTCAAAACCCTTAACTTACATTATTTTTACATATTCCCTGCTGTTATGTTTGATTGAGAGAGTTGCAGTGAAAGCAAAGCTTAGTAGAAGTGAATACTCTGTATTCGTTTTAATTAGGTGGTGATATAATTATCTCCGTATCTCCGAAAAGATGGGAGTAATTGTGGATATGCTAATTTTGAAAAAAAAGAAAAGTACGTTTTATTACGACTTTTATAAAATTTTCAAGTTCAAGTAAGTCCTTGTTTTGATTACTGTAAAATGAAAGCGTAAAGTGTGTTACACCGTCAAAAATTTTTCATTTTGAAATTGTTTCCGCATTCCATTCCACTGACATGTGTTTAATTAAAAAAAGGATAATTTATAGTAAATCAAAAGATGATGTAATAAACAGTGTGCAAGTTTCTTCTGCAGAAAAAGCTGATAACCAGGTAAGTCTTCGTTATAAAATAACCTGAAAGTTCGCAGTTCTGGTCTAAATTGAGTGAGGGGGTTTGCCGGGATTTAGGGGACCCGGACCACTCAGTTGCCCAGGGGCCCGAAAATCCTGTCACCGGGATGGTTCTGTTTTCTAGGAAGCCGAGTAACCAACGATGGACGAAGCAAGAAAGAAATAGTAGATTATCCCAGGCAAAGAGGGCATTCTATCAAAAGAAGAATCTACTTACAGCTGGAAATACAAGCGTAGAAGAAAGGAAACAGTTTATCAGACCATACATCTGGAGCATGTTTCTTTGCGGCAGTGAGGCATGGACGATGAGAGCAGCGGAGAAGAAAAGGGTGGAAGCATTCGAAATGTGGTGCTACAGAAGAATGATGAAGATTAAATGGATCGACCGAGTAAGTAACGAGGAAGTCCTAAGAAGATTGGGAGAAAAGAGAAGTCTGCTGAAAACTCTAAAAAGAAGAAGGGACAACTTAATCGACCATATCTTGAGACATGATGGCCTGATGAAGACTATCGTCGAGGGAAAAGTGAACGGGAAGATTGGAAAAGGCAGGCCTCGTATGAGATACATGGAACAGGTTGTGAAGGATGTAAAAGAGAAGAATTTCGTAACAATGGGAAGGTTGGCCAATAGAAGAATCGAGTGGAGAGCGGCGTCAAACCAATCCTAGGATTGTATGACCAGTGATGATAGCCCAATTATGTATTTTTTCTCCAGTAGATACGTACTTACCACAATATAATTAGCGGCATACCAAATTTTTGGGATCGAATTCCTTGTCACTCAAGTTCCCTGGATGTCGTATGCACTCTTATATGCAACAACGGTTTCTAGTTCTTCTCTGCCTGGTTGTGCGGTTGTTATAAAGTTGCTTCCAGACACAAAGGAAATCATGGCAACTTCTCATTTGTCTTTCCATCAACACAAAATCCATCTTCACTCCAATGACTAACAACCTCACCATTTGGGAATTTTCGGTTTAAAACTTCTTAAGGATTTCTTTCTTGTGTCGTCTCTCATAATCTCATTGTTAAGGTGGAGTATAACATGAAACAGCATGCAGTAATGCCCTTAAGGGCAATATGTGAAAATATGTAAGGGCAGATATGAATAGGATAGGTATGTTACTCCAAAAACGTGCTTTGATCCAAAATAATGAGTATTCTCAAGTTTTGATTCTCGATGTATACTTTCCAATAAAATTGCTATCCGACACATGGCTTAAGTAATCGCCTCATGAATTAATTTATGCAGCAACACTAATTGGCAGATAGCGAAGCAGAGAGCTGTGGAGTTTAAAGAAGTTCCTCCTTTCAGCTAATAATGGATTTATTACTCACATTGTTTTTTATCTCACATTGAGTCAGAGAATTGAAACCCTGACACGTGGCCGTGACTCCTCATATTCCGATTCAGCAACTTTGGTAAATGAAATTTGGCCACATCTCTTGGTGATTCTCTGCAAGTTCCCCACTACTTTAGAGCACATTCCTGGATTTCGAGGAACGTTTTCAATCACAATTAAAATATGGGACTAATTTATAACTGCATTTCTCCACAATGTACCTACATAGCCATGATAACTAGTAAAAGAACAGAATTACAGCAACTGCGTTCTCTACTTTTGAGTATAGGGGATCGGGTTGTTATGGTGGCTAGAGTACTGGCATCCCATCCTGAAGGCCCAGGTTCGATTCCCGGTAGTGGCAGATTTTTCAGTGGCAAACCGGTCTCCACTTGAGTGCCTAGTGGAGGGATTTCAGGTTCAGTACTCCACCCACCGGATGAGATGTTAACCCGTGGTCCCCTTGGCATCTGTTGTTAAGAGTTAGCTAATGCCGACACCGGATTTCTCTCCACCCTTCCACCATTACCTGAAATGTTCCTAACGTTACTCAATTACCCACCTATTCTAAATGACCTCCCTCTGCGGGTAGGGGGATTGAGAATACTCCCGCAGTATCCCTGCTTGTCGTAAGAGGCGACTAAAAGGGCGGGGAGAAAACCCCGAAAACAAACCCCGAGTCAGCAAGGGATGCGTCCGAGCAACGTGTGGGTCCGTTGCTTGTGAGTGACCATACCAGCTGGTTCACGATCCACCCATGTGTTTGCCGTGCATGGAGACCTGTAAGGGGGAGAAAGGGATCCTGGAGGGTGAGTTTTTCGGCTCCCAGCCGGGTGTCGGTTGCCCGGTATGGACCGATAAACAAAAACCCTCTTTGGCCCTGGATTTTCTGTAAACGGGAGGCCGGGAGCTAGCCACTCCCGGTCAATCGGCTCCAGTTTGCTCTGAGCTCTGGTGGCGGTGCTGAGGTGGTGTGGGTCCGCGTAGGGCGGCCGGAGTTGCGCGGGTTTTTGGTGGGTTCGCGCAAGGAAGGTCTCAACCTGAAACGGACAACCACCACCAGAAGCGCTATATCCCTCGTGCTAGCCCTGGCGACCGCACCGGTTTGCGGTGCGGCGTCCCGAATGTGTGGCTCCGTGGTGGGTGGGGAGGCCGGGGGACGAAGTGTTGTTTTGGCATGGATAATACACCCACACCAAAACCAAAAAAATCCCGTTCGGAAACGGACGGGGGAAATACAGTAAGGACGAGCAATAAATATCTCGTGATGAAATGCAGTGGAGAAGGAGAGTCCCTGAAGAAACTCTCTCCTTTTCTGATAAAGAAATTATTCACCTCATTAGTGCCAGGAGAAATTAAAATGGCGAAAAAGTTGAGAGATGGTTCCCTTCTCATAGAAACCGCAAACAATGCCCAAAGCGAAAAGCTGTTAAATGTAAAAACCTTTAATAATGTTCCGGTAGTGATTGAGGCACACCGTTCCCTGAACTCAAGTCGGGGAGTTGTGAGCCATTACGACTTTCTATACGTCGACGATGCCGAGATCGCGAGAGAAATGGCCCCACAAGGTGTCACGGGTGCTCGCCACATCACTCGCACACGAAACGGGGAAACCCAGCCTACCACATCCGTTTTCCTGACATTCGCTCTTGACCAGCTCCCTGACAGAGTTTTCGTTGGGTACGAAGCGGTTCCAGTGAGGCCCTTCATTCTCAACCTATGAGATGTTTTCAGTGTCAACGATTTGGGCATATCGCGACGAGATGTGAGGGAAAGGCCACTTGCCCTCGCTGTGGCAAAGCAAAACACGAGGATGATATTTGTGAAGCAGAACCACTATGCGTGAATTGCGAGGGAGCTCACCCAGTGTTCTCTCGCGATTGCACAAAAATGAAAGAAGAGAGGAAGATAATGGAAATAAAGACATTGGAAAAAATACCCTATTTGGAGGCAAGGAAAAAGTACCGCTCCCTTGCGGCGCCTACTTTCTCCCGCTCCTTCGCGACCATAGCTTCAGTTAAAAAATGAAATATGTCTACACAGACGGAACTACTTAAAGAGAGAAGAAATTATCAAAGCCGACAAAAGAAAGGCCGATAGTGTTGAAACGATCCAAAAACTGGGTTCTCCCAAGAAGAACCCAATAAAAACTACATAAAAACGGGGGCCGTCCCCGTTATGCGGGGAAAAACTCCCTCCCCCGAACCCTCCGGTAAGGTGAAATAGCCAAAGCTGGAGGCAATGGACGAGGATGACAATTCTTCTGAGAGTGAAGCCCGCTTCATAAAAATAAAGGAGAAAAAGTACCTCATCAGACGAATAGAAACGGAAGTTTACCGCTCGATTTTAACTTATACTTTAAGTTATTATATATTTATATATTTTATTTATATATTTGTTTTATTTACTTATGGTTTTTATCCTGCAGTGGAACTGCAATGGTTTTTACAGGCATAAGGAGGAGATGGCGGTTTTAATTCACGATCTCAGACCCTCTTGCATGTGTCTACAGGAGACTCACTTTAAAGACACAGACAAGGGTTTTATAAAGGGATATACAGTTTTTAGAGTTGACGACATCAGTGGGCAACGAGCCCAAGGTGGAGTTGCAGTTGCGATTCGGGAGGCCCTATACACCTCTCGAATTCAATTGAGGACACCGTTCTTAGCAGTTGCGGTGACTGTTAATATCCCGGAGAAAATAACTTTGTGCAATGTTTACTTTCCTGAGGGTGCACCAGTAACTCGGTGCAATCTCGAAGCCCTTGTCCGACAGTTGCCTAGCCCATTCATCCTTAAGGGCTATTTTAACGCCCATGACTCCCTATGGGGAAGTTCAAGGGCGCAAGGTAACAAGAAGGGACGTATTGTATCCGATTTTATAAATAATTTCAACCTCTATTTATTAAACAACGGAGGAAACACCCGTTTCAACAGTTTTAATGAAGAATTCTCCTCAATTGATCTATGCATTGGCTCGAGCAGTCTTACGAATAAGATGACAATGTCCGTTTATGCCGATCTATGTGGTATCGACCATTTCCCCATTTTAATTCATCGTGACCGTGATTACAATTTAATTAGACCGAGCAACTGGGTCATCCAGAGAGCCGACTGGCCTCTTTTTAATAGATGTTTTACTACAAACACGATGACAGTAACGATTCCCTACGCAACATTGATAACCTCTCCAAGGCCATTGTCGAAGCCGCAAATTGCAGCGTTCCACGGACATCAGGCCGTACCCCTCGACCACCCGTGCCGTAGTGGAACAAGGAGTGCGCAAAAGCAATAAGGCTTCGGAAGAGAGCGTTGCGGATTTTCAACAAAAACCCCACCGCACAAAATCTAGCATCTTTCAGACGCCTGCGAGCCAAAGCTAGGCAGGTCATAAAAGAAGCCAAAAGGTCATCTTGGATGGAGTACGTGTCCCACATTAACCATAAGACACCCCTTACACAAGTTTAGAGTAAGGTGAGATGCATATCAGGAGCTGGTCAGCGATACGGAGTCTCATGCTTGAATATTGGAAACAGGGTGCTCACATCCCCTCGGAAAATAAGTGAAGCTTTTGGCAGACAACTTGCCGAGATCTCTAGTAACGCGACTTACTATGCTGCGTTTGCAGCCGTAAAAAAGCGTTGCGAAGAGACCGATGTCAGCTTTTGCGAGGCACGTGAAGCCCATGACTACAACGAACCATTCTCGCTGTGGGAGCTGAAGGCCGCAATTGCGGACTCCCGGGATACCTCTCCAGGACTAGTGTTCGGAATTCGTATCTCCCTCTACTTGGATTGCTAGTAGCGCCCATCCGTAGAACACAGTGCGCATGCGCTGAGTCGCGCGAGCTGTCTCTCGCGTCGCCGCTCCGTCACGTCCTCTTTCTGGGGAGTGTGTCTCTTGCCTGTGACTCGGAGCAGTGTCCATCAGCCTAGCCTTCATAAACAGTCCACTTCTTTGAAATTAAAAGGCAGAGTTCTGAAACCGGCTCGTCTTTTACTCCGCACAAAATTTCTGGTCCTTCGGGCCGGATGCATTATGTTTCTTCGCATATACTGCCTGCTTTCAACGGCTTTTTCTTGGATTTTTCTTTGTATGTGGAAACCTGATTGGCTCTTCTGTTAAAGGTTCGAAATTTCTGGAAGCCAGGTGGCTGTACGAGGACATTCTACCGTCATTGCTGTCTGGTTACTTCGGCCTAATTCCCTGGTTGCATGGTTTCGCTAGGATTTCTGCGAAGATTCAACCAGCTGTTGACTCTCTTCTCGTCTTCATACGGCCTGCTTCACCCTTGATCGGGTTTGGACTTGGTTTCTGGTGAGGTGATGAACACTTTCTACTGCTCGATCCTTTAGACTCCACCGCTATTGTCGGTCATTCAAATCACGTTATCTTGCCTTCATTATGCCGTCGGAGGTGGAAACTTTAATTCAGGCTCAGACCGGTAAAAGTGAATTAATATTGCGGTTTTGGCCTAATACGTTGAAAATTGGGAAGGATAAGTTGACCTTGACCTCGCTAGAGAAGCGTAAGGATTTGCTTGTTGAACGTTATGTTGAAGCATCGACGAATATTTCAGATTGTATCGCAAACTTACAAGGGTTGAGAGCCTCTGCAGGTGAAATACCTCGCGGTAATGTTATCAATTCTAATCTTCCTAAATTAGAATTGCCGTGCCTTTCTGGCAATCTCTTGGAATGGGAGAGTTTCCGGAAGAAGTTCCAGAAACTAGTGCATGAGGCACCGGAGCTGTCGAACGTTCACAAACTTTTGTATTTGAAAACTCACTTATGTGGCCCCGCCGCCGATGTAATTAAAAATTTGCCTATCACTGGTGCTAACTATCTAGGGGCTTGGAATTACCTAAAAAGACGGTATGGCAGCAATCGAGTTCTGTCAAATTTCCATATGAAGGGTTTGTTTGACCTTCCTTCGATGCAGAAGGCTACTGCCTTGGAACTTAAGCGAGTTTTAGACCATTTTCGCCAAACTATTAGGGTGTTTGAAAGCCTTGAAAAGCCCGTAAATGCATGGGATAAATGGTTTGTCTTCCTTTTAGTGAGCAAATTAGATCCATCTACGCGCTTTCAATGGGAATTATCGCAATCGGATATGCACGCGGTCCCTTCCTTTAACGAGTTATCTGATTTCCTCAAAAATAGAATTCATACCTTGGACGCTTCAAGGGAAATCGGATCGCCGAGCTCGTCTTCCAATCGCGAGTCGAAAAGGGCTCCAGCGTATCTGCCGAAAACGACTAATCAACCGCATAAGATGTTGAACGCAGTCTCAACTAAACTTCCGAAGCGAAATAACTCTGTGTGTCCGATCTGTTCGAAGAATCATCTCGTGAATTACTGCTCGAATTTTAAAGCTCTTAAGCCGGAGGAACGGAAAGAAGAGGTAGCCAAACACTCCATTTGCTTGAATTTCCTCTCTAGCAGTCACGAGATGAGCCGGTGTCGATCGTCGGGTCGTTGTCTGGCTTGCGGTAGCAAACATCATACGCTATTGCACGAGTCATTTGTAAGGTCATCCAACGAAGATCGGCCATGTTCGGATGTCTTACCTTCCGTCCCGAATCCTACCTCCACTCAGAATTCCGTGCCGAGTAGCGCCTCGGCTCCTCCGAGCGCAGTTTCTTGTCGTGCAAATTCCAATAGAGTAATTCTATTAGCAACCTTTGAAGCGGAGGTTGTCTCTCCTCCTGGAGAAATTATTACTGTGAGGGGACGTATTGACACTGTATCTGATACGTCTTTTGTGACGGAATGGCTGGCACAATTTGCTATTGCAATTTGGCGATTTTGCTACTGTCATGCACACGCAAGCTTATGATAGACTGATGGATGAGCTTCATAAGTTCTGGTCCATCGAGGAACTTTCAGCGGAACGGTTGCCTTCTGATGATGATGCTTATTGCGAGAATTACTTTAAAGCAACTTACAGGAGAGACTCTGATGGGCCATATGTAGTGCGTCTACCATTAAACAAAATGTCTCGTCGACATTCTCTTCATCTCGCTGTTCAGCAATGAAATTATTCCTTAACAATGAAAACTGCATGTTAAAACAGCCTGATTTGAAGTGAAAGTATAATGACTTCATGTCAGAATACTTGTCCTGCGGTCACATTACTGCTACGTCTCCCAGTGGCAAATCGTACTATTTGCCGCATCATGCCGTGGTGAAGGAGATGGATCCAAAAAGAAAAATTAGGGTTGTTTTCAACGCATCTCATAAGACTGCTTCTGGTTTTTCGTTAAATGATTTGTTGTTGAGTAGACCACCTCTTCAATCTGATCTCTGGGTAATTCTAACATGCTGGCGATTTTTCCGTGTGGCATTTACTGCAGACACAGTGAAAATGTCTCGCCAAATTCGCGTGTATCACGACGATGCAGACTTTCAGCGAATTCTATGGCGAGTGGATCCTTCAGAAACTGTAGCCGATTAGAAACTCACCACTGTTTCTTACGGAACAGCCGCTGCTCCGTTTTTAGCGATTCGTGTTCGCCGTCAGTTAGCCCTTGATGAAAGTGCCCAATTTCCATTAGGTGCCAGAGCCATTGAGCAACATTCCTATGTGGATGATATCCTTTCTGGTGGTGATGATTTACATGAAGCACTTAATGTTAAGAAACAATTGACGGGCATTTTGGCCAAAGGGGGATTTCCTTTAAGTAAATGGGCATGTAGCGATGCTAGGCGGTGTGTTCTGAAGGAGTGAATTCCTCGAAAGTTTTCTGACTCTGACGCAGTTGATACTCTTGGTGTACATTGGTCTCTTGCGAAAGATGCGTTCAGTGTAAGGGTCGCTAGTGTCAGCTGCCAAGACACAATCATCACTAAAACAAGAGTTCTATCGGTTATTGCTCGTCTATTCGACCCATTAGGTTGGATGTCGCCTGTGCTAATATCAGCGAAAATTATGATGCAAGACTTATGGTTTTTAAAGCTAGAGTGCGACCAAGTATTGCCTCCTGATTTGGCTAAACGTTGGCAAAGGTTCCGCCTTTCTCTTGCTAAATTAGAGGAAGTGAGCATACCCAGATGGATTGGTACCTCTAATTACAATCTCTCTCAAATTTCCCTCCACTGGTTCTGTGATGCTTCCGAGCGCGCATTTGCCGCGGTAGTGTACTTACGTGTTTCTGATGAGAGTCGAGGAACTGTTATTAGCTTAATTGCGACGAAAACTAAGGTAACTCCTCTTAAACCGATTTCTATCCCTAGACTTGAGTTGTGTGCAGCTGTGCTTTTAGTCCGCCTATTACTGAAAATTGCGAATGGGCTCCTCATCAAACCTAACCCAGTGTTTGCTTGGACAGACTCGGCAGTGTCCCTGGCCTGGATCAGAGGCCACTCCGCGAAGTGGAAACCATTCCTAGCACATCGCGTCGCTGAGATCCAGACATCACTTCCGAACGCCGAGTGGAACTACGTCAACTCCATGTTCAATCCAGCAGACGCCGCCATGCGTGGCATCAGCCCTGAGGACCTCATCCGCTCTTCGCTCTGGTGGTGCGAACCGCCTTGGCTTTCTGACGCTGAGGATGGATGGACCCGACGCATCCCTGATTCGCAGTGCGCTGAGGTGGAGGAAATGCGCAGTACCGTGAGAGGAGCCTACTCTGCAACAGCCTCTACTGACTTTGGTGACGTATTCCTCAGATTCTCCTCTTTTCTGCGCTTGGTACGCGATATTGCATTGTGCCTAAGATGGTTGCACAATTTCAGATGTAAGGGCAAAGGAAGTCATGGCTTCGTCACGGCTGAGGAACGTGCCAACGCTTTGACTGCCATAATCAGGTGTACGTAGCAGAGCGCCTTCCGGGAGGAACTTGCAGCCCTGCGGAGTGCGAAGCCCCTTAAGAAGTCCTCACCCATGCTGTCTCTTCGACCATTCTGTGATCCGGATGGAATTGTACGTGTGGGCGGTCGACTCACAAATGCCATCCTGACCTACGAGGAAAAACACCCGATCGTCATCCCAAGGGACAGCCACTTCACCGTGCTGCTCGTGCGCTATGCTCACTCAGCCACCCTTCACGGCGGACTGCAGGCTACGAGGGCGTACTTGGCCCAAAGATTTTGGGTCATCCGCAGCCGGGTGGCGGTGAAGCGAGAGCTGAGAAACTGTGTCATCTGCACGCGGTTTCGTGGGAGAATGGTTGCGCAACAGATGGGTGACCTCCCAGAGGACAGGGTGAAGCCTCAAAGACCGTTTTCCTCTACCGGTCTCGACTACGCTGGTCCTTATTTCTTGAGGGCAACTAAAGGACGCGGGCAGAAGTCCTATAAGGGATACATATGTCTTTTCATTTGTATGATTACCAAAGCTGTACATTTAGAATGTGTATCAGATCTGTCGACTAACGCCTTTCTTCTCGCATTTCGCAGATTTGTGTCTCGAAGGGGAGTTTGTTCTAAAATTTACAGCGACAACCCCTCGACATTCCAAGGAGCTTCCCGGGAGTTGAGGTCGATGTTCAATGAAACTTCACCCAACTTTGAAGACATTGGCTGACAGCTGAGCAGCGCTGGAACCCAATGGATCTTCATCCCTCCATACTCCCCGCACATCGGCGGCCTATGGGAGGCTGCAATCAAATCTGCCAAATACCACTTGCGTCGCGTTTTGGGCGACCAAAAATTGGCATTCGAGGAAATGTCTACACTACTCTGCGAAACTGAAAACCGCTGCCGGTTTAATTACCCCTTCTATTCAAAAGATATGTTTGTTACCATGATGATTTTACATGAGTTACCTGGATATTGTTTGAATATGTGTATCTGTTACTTGAATTATTCTTTGTACGTTTGTTACGGCGGGCGGCTTGGACATAGTTTCGTCACGGACGAGGCGGGCGGTATGTTCGGAATTCGTATCTCCCTCCACTTGGATTGCTAGTAGCGCCCATCCGTAGAACTCGGCGCGCATGCGCTGAGTCGCGCGAGCTGTCTCTCGCGCCGCCGCTCCGTCACGTCCTCTCTCTGGGGAGTGTGTCTTGCCTGTGACTCGAAGCAGTGTCCATCAGCCTAGCCTTCTTATACAGTCCACTTCTTTGAAATTAAAAGGCAGAGTTCTGAAACCTGCCCGTCTTTTACTCCGCACAACTAGACAAAATCCATAATGCCTTCCGGAATCTACCGGAAGCAACTTTGTCCGAGGCCCTTCAAACCTTCAACCATATATGTTCGGAGGGTTCTTTCCCACAGTCCTGGAGGGAGTCGGTAGTGGTACCCATACATTAGCAGGGGAAAGATAGGTTAGATCCAAACAGCTACCGACCGATCTCGCTAACAAGCTGCCTATGTAAGCTTAAGGCTCGTTTACACGGAGCGAGTTTACAAGCTACACGCCAGCTTTTTTACACGCAGCTCGTAAACTAGCTCAGTGTACACGACGCACTCGTTCAAAATCTGCTTTTAAAAAAGCTCTGGAAAAAGTTGACTCAGCCGGCGACTTTACACGCGACTCGCCGGCTTTTGAGCGAGCTAGCGTGTAAAGTAGCCCAGTGTACACAAAGTTGCTTGTTCTTGTGCATGCACAAAGTTGCTTGTTCTCATCCATTTCCCCTAACAAATGATTTTCATCCAGTTCAGCCATCAGTTGTTTAAACAACGTGTCCCTCAACGGTTTGTTGGAACAGTTTTTCTCCTTGATGTTCCACAATGCAGGGAACTTTTGGTATACTTGTAGAAACAAGGAAATATTTGCCACAGTCCATTTTTACTGCAGGGAAACACCAACACAACCAGAAAGATTTCACATTACAAACAGGGAAATGTCACCAAATGGTCTAGACTCCAACTACTACTGAGCGAGTGGAAAAACTTCATGTATACGAAAACAAGCGCACTCGCCGACTCGCCAGCTTCTTACTCGCTGGCGTGTAGCTTGTAAACTCGCTCCGTGTAAACGAGCCTTTATGGAGAGAATGGTAAATCGTCGCCTAGTCTGGTGCCTTGAGCGAAGAAATCTTTTCTCCAGCATTCAGTGTGGCTTTAGGCGAGGTCGATCTACCGTTGACCATTTAGTACGTGCGGACAATTTTATGCAAGAAGCTTTTCTTCTCCGCCAGCACGTCGTTGCCGTATTTTTTGACTTGGAGAAGGCATACGACAGGGTTCATTCTCATACGACATCTCATACGACAGGGGACATTATTCACATCTCTTATATTCCCTATAATTAGCCTGAGGGCCAAAGTTTCTTTTGTGCCCTTGTTTTTTCTGAACCCAAATCGTTCCTCCTCCAGGAACTCCTCATCTTTCACTTTTATTCTTCTATGGATGATTATGATCAAAATCATCAAGGCATGTGTCGTCAGACTTATGGTTATAAATTTTCACAGTTCTTGGCCCTCTTCTTTTTGGCAATGAGGATGATGATCTTCTTGAAGTCCATGGTTATCTCTCATGTAGAGTATATGTTGCGTATGATTTGGATATCTGCAAATGTCTTCTCTCCTGAATTTTTCATTAGTTCAGCATGAATATCAGTAATCTGGAAGCCTTATTCATATTTATTTCCCGCCTGCATCGAATGCTGAGTTTAAGTTTGGGGCTCCCAAATCATCCTTATGGACTTCATTTACCTCGTCAATTACTTCTGCTCTTATTTTTTTCAATGTGCCAAATAGGTCAATCTTATTTTCCCTACTTCCTCTAGCAATTCTGTTTCATTGTCTATGACCACATCTCTAGTTTAGCTAGAAATTGATGTACAGGCACTTCCATTATGAAGTTACCACTTCAGAGCCGAAACATTTCTAAGTCCCTAGTTGACGGTTATTTGACAATGCTGCATCACGGATTCCCTCTGGTGGAGCCTCAGGGAAGCTCCACCCGAAAACAAACCCCTCCCCTCCTCCCCCTCTTTTCCCTGTTTAGCTTTAGCAGAAGGGATTACTGAACGGGTCTTCTTATGCCCTAAAGGAGGAGGCTGTGGTGGGCACTCCATGGCCATTTTTTCAGACTCGCTCTGCATGGCCGTTGAAGTCCTTAACACATATCTACGCTCACCACCGTCGCATAGTTGTCGGAAATCGAAAAAAGCTGAACATAATTCCAAAATAGCTTTATTCAAGATATAGACTTGAAACTTGACACAAATACTCAGAAAAGATTACTAATTACGGAATAATGCATCATTTGACATGATTCTTATCTGTTAGTCAGATACAGGGGCTCAAACATGATCAAATTTCCAAATAAACACTTAACTATTTTTCTTCGAATGCCTTCCAAGTTAAGTTGATGTTGACGATGTGTGAGGAATTTGATTGAATAAAGAATAGAAAGATCTATTAACACAAGACTTTGCCTTTAAATTACCTCAGCTTCAAATATTTTTGGAAGCATTTTAGTGCAATTCCATTAAAAATGTCGGTTCTGTCTGTTGTCTGATAAAATTTTTACATAAAGTAGAGTACATCTAGCGTTTTTAGGAGATACCTGTCAAGTGACTTATATCAGAGCACTCGTTGAAGACTCATGAGCAAGAAACTGAAGAGAAATTAAAAATTAGTCTGTGACGCCGAAAAATACATGATTTCCCGATCGCGTGTCCGGGGTCAGGCTCCGCGCGGTGGGGGTTGGAAGTGCCGTGACTCGCTTACATTGCTCAAGGGACATGGACCCAAGGCTTCCACTTCATAGTTCTTCAGCTGTACTCATTGTAACTAACCTCCACTGACTCTATGCTGATGAAATCGTGAGAATATTGAATCGTGCGACCAGATAAGTCCAGAAAATTTAACGCGGAATCACGTTATTTTTCTTTGCGTACACTCCGGGAACATACTTCTTATTCACTCCCTTGAGACCTTGAGAAGAGTGTAGTCTTTCTAGGGCCCATGTAACATTCCAGAAATACTCTAGTTTTTCTTTTGAATTCCTTTCGTCCCCTCTTTTTATTCATGCGGTAAGAGATGCACCGACGAGTTCAGAGCCTTCGCCCGGCCATTAGGCTAGTGCACAAAGAGACATTTATGGACCTGCAGAGCCTTTAACATTCTTGACAGGCATTTTTGGTGATCAGTTTTTTTCAATGGAGTAATGTATTCTTAAAATTCAGCTGTAGCTTGGCAGTAGTGAAGAAAAATTGTCCCCAAGTGACTTTTCAGGATTTAAAAATATTTTTTGGACTTGTGATTTTAGTTTTTCAAGCCTCAACACCTTTGGTAGCACTTTCTGTTCATCAATCAGCAGTGATATTTATTTAATTTGTGGTCTATTATTTTACAATGTGGGCGGAATATTTTTGTATATTTAGTTTTCGAAAATATTTGTATTTACGACACCAGTGTTGTATTGTTTTTCATAGCAATGTCGTAAAGTGTTTTGAAATATGGGTCATTCCACCTCAATTCATCAAACGTTTGTCCCTTAGGGTCTCAGATTTTGATAAAAATTGGTGTATGGGAACAAAATCAACTCAAACTAAACAATCTCAAACAGTTTAGTGAAAAAAAATTTTTGAGTGAATTATGCATGTTTTAATTATTTCTCATTTTTAGCAAAAAACCGAGCATTAAATCATATTATCACTTATATCTCCGCTTGTAATTGTCATACAGTAATGATTAATAGCTCTTTTTAAAGCTAAATCTTTATTGAATGCAAATATATCAAGAAAAAATTATTTTCTTCTAAACCCTATTGTTATTAATTACTAATGATTAAAAAATTGTTAGTAAACTTTTATCAAATACTCCATCTCAGAATCGGCCGAAACTTTCTTTCCGTAATTTAAACATACCCAGCTAACTATTCCAAAAATAAAATTCGGTGGAAATTCATAAATGTGTTTTTTATAATTATTTAAACATTTACAATTTTCTCTCTCGCGGCCCGTCGGCTCCCCCATTTGGAATACATGCAGCAGACACGCGATGCAAGCCTATAAATTCCCTAATTGCTCAAGGTCGTGGCTATATGAGATAAAAATATATTATAAACTATAAATGTTAACATCAATTGTTATTTTTTCTTTGACTTTTCGAGCTAAATATTGAGTTGATCCAAATTTCTCTTGAAATTTTGCCACACTCCAGCTTTTAGGCAGTGTAGACAGGACTAAAATGTTTTCACTGTAGGAATTAGCTTCAGCAAATTTTTCCTTGAGTTGACTTAGCATTTTACACCCTACTAACTCAAATGGGCCGAAAGAAGTTTTTGCTTTTCCCCATACTTTCCCGATTGCTCTTCGATAAACAAGTAATTTTATGAATTTTTTCTTTAGAGTATTTTCTACCTTTAAATTTTTTCTATTTACTGCTGATGTACCGATTTCGGATAAACTCAGGTTGATTGTTTCTAGCACAGATTGACGAGGTGAATAAGGTGCTCCATCGCTCTCTCCTTGTGAGTCACTGTCATCGCTGGAGTTGTTTGTAGGTACTGATACATGAGGCTCCGCAAATTGCAAACCAGAAGGCTCCGGCTGTGACAGTACTGTTTCTGCAGCCACAAGCTGCTCAGGAACGTCTTCTTGATGACTGATGGGATACCTTGGTTTGTCACCTCTCGCGACTCCCTTATTCAGAAACACTCTTCACTGACGACACAATTTTCTGCCCTCGACCAAAGACATCGATCTAGTGATAATATGATTTAAGGCTCGCTTTTTTGCTAAAAATGCGAAAAAATTAAAACATGCATAATTCACTCAAAAAATTTTTTTCACAAAGCTGTTTGAGATTGTTTAGTTTGAGTTGATTTTGTTCCCATACACCAATTTTTATCAAAATCTGAGACCCTAAGGGACAAAAGTTTGTTGAATTGAGGTGAAATGACCCATATTATAATTGGAAACATCTTTTCTGTGTATCTTTTACCACGTACATATCTATATTAATTTAACTAACATATGTCAGCATCGAAATTATATTTTATATTATTCCCTGGACCTCTTGGCCCTTTTAACAGATCACTTCACATCCACATCTACATCTACACGATACCCTGCAAGCCACCGCGAGGGTGTGTGGCAGGGGGTGAAGATCACCAAGCATGCACTACTAACATGCAAACTAGCAACTATATTGTCTCATGCAACTTGATTGTTAGTATCTATAGTATTTAAGGGGTTAATACATGCATGATGCACTACAGAATACTCTAAAATATCCCCCCTACGTATCCCTTTGCTATGCTGCCTATTCTGTTCTCTTCTAGTACGGGGGAAAAATGCGATTTTGAATCTATCGGTACGACAATCTATCTCTCTAATCTTATTTATCTGGTCGAATCTAGCGTAATACGCTGTTTTTTTAAATATGTGCCTAACATCTTCAGTAAAGCTATCCGATTGAAAATTCTGTAATAGAGTCAATCTGTACTTTAACCTACGCTCTGATAATGCATCCAACCCTAATTCTTTTATTAATTCTGAAACGGTACTCAACCTATCGTAACACCTTTTAACGAACCTAGCTGCTCTACGCTGCACACTGTCTAGATCTCTGATCAACCCTAATTCATTAGGATGGTTAGAGATACTCAGGTGAGGACTACCGACGGTCAAGCCCGCTAATGAGGGTCCTACCTCGCCTCCGACCCTAATCCGACCCTTCGCGAGCGACCCGAGACCCTCACCGAGGCCCAAGCCTCCTCGGGGGTTCCACCACTGAACTGGACCGATTGCAGTTAAGTTTTGACTTTATAAACTATAATTGCTATAAAAAATGTGTCAATTTCTTCTCACTCTCCATTGCAACACTATTACAGGCCTTTTTTGATCGATCCTCTACGGTGAAAATAAGATTTTTACAAATTAACACGGAAATCATAGTTCAGACTTGGCGATGCTGTACGGGAACACGTAGTTTCCATGAAAGGGGTGCGAGGGTAGGTGTGAGGAATCTTACGGGTGTATTAAGTTCTGCGTACTCTTCATGCTGCTCATACTGCTATATTAAAAAAAATTAAGTATCTTACTGCAACATTAAAAAAAGCAGATTGTCATGTGTTCGAGAGTCTACTAATAAACTCTGTTCCCGAATTCCAAAAGTCAGGCATAGTGGAGAAATGGAGGGAACCAGAGAATCTATATGTACATGATACCCTGGAAGCCACCATAGAGGTGTGTGGCAGGGGGTAGAATCACACTAAACACGCATTACACATCATGCATAAAAAGTATTATTGTAATGTATACTTCACAATTAAAAAAAGAGAAAAATAGCAAAGCAAGCATATAAAAACATGCTGTTAGTGAGGTTAACTTAAAGTCTTTATAACAGTATGCCAACTTCTATGATATCCATATTTATACTATTGGATATGTCCTATATGGTACGTTGAAGGTCGCAAAATATTTTTAACGTCATCAGTCAAAATATTGCCGTGGAGAAGAGAATAAGTCTAAATTTTAAGCTACGGTCTGATGATTTCCAATTATTTAAGCCTTTTTCGCAAGGATCCCATATACTGGCGGTGTATTCCTAATAAGGTGTAACAAGGGAAAAATAACTTATTTCTCGTTATTGATCCTCACATTTACGCATTGCTCTTTTGATGAATCCCCGGTTACGATTACATTGACCTATTAATCACGTTTTTGTTTGCCTCATGAAAGATCATATGATAGTCTTATTCCAATATATTTAATGGATTCCACATTTATAAATTCATTATTCCTTGTGTAGTAAGTGTTAGATGGTAGAAACCAGCAGATCCTTGTGTAGTAAGGTGTAGAGTGGTAGAAGCCAGTAAATCAAGAATGTTATCCCCTCTATTCTACATCTACATAATACCCTGCAAGCCATCTCAAAGGTGTGTGGCAGGGGGTGAATTCTCACCAAACATGCACTGCATATCATGCATTTAAAAGGATTAGTACTTGTATAGGTACTGTTCAAAACTACGCTATTTAAAAAAAGATAAAAATAGCAAAGCAAACATGCAAAAACATGCTGTTAGTTGGTTAGCTTTAAGTCCTTATACCACATCTACATGTACATAATACCCTGCAAGCCACCACAAAGGTGTGTGGCAGGGAGTGATTTCTCATCAAACATGCATTACATGTCATGCATAAAAAAGGAACAGTATTAATATACTAGTCAGAATTTCACTATTTAAAAACAGAAATTGCAAAGCAAACATGCAAAAACATTCTGTTAGTAGGGTTATCTTTAAGTACTCATGCCAACATGCAGCTACCAATGCTATCCATTGCTACTCTCCGATTGGACAAATTTGCTGTTATTCGTATCTCTAATTGCACGAGATAAAAAGGACATTTTGAATCTATCAGTTCGGCAATCAATTTCTCTAATTTTATGATTATGGTCCAGTCTGCCATAGTAAGTTGGGGTTCGCAAAATATTTTTAACATCATCACTAAAAATATTGTCTTGGAATTTTTTTTTAAGAGATTAAGTCTAAATTTCAACCTGCGACCTTTTTAACATCATCACTAAAAAGATTGTCTTGGAATTTTTTTTAAGAGATTAAGTCTAAATTTCAACCTGCGATCTGACAATGATTCCCATTGTAATTCATTTAAGAGACTGGTTATAATATAATTATCGGCTAATATAATTATCGTATCGTTCCTTTACAAATCTTGCCGATCTTCGCTGCACACGTTCAAGATCATTATTTAGACCGATTTCGTAGGGATCCCATACACTGGCAGCATATCCCAAATGAGGTCTAACGAGGGAAAAGTAGCTGATTTCTCGTACATGATCGTCACATTTACCCAATACTCTTTTGATGAATCCCAGTTTACGATTAGCTTAACCCATTATTTCACGTATGTGTTTACCCCAGGAAAGATCATGTGTCAGTCTTATTTCAATATATTTAATGGATTCCACGTATGTTATTTCATTATTACTTATTTTGCATGTGCTAAGAGGAGAACTATTCTTTTTCCAAAAATTCATTACTACACAATTTTTTAAATTTAATTCTAACTGCCATGTATCACACCAATTTTCATTTGCTTGTAGGTCATAATTTAAATATTTTTTATCGTTTGGGCTTCGAATTCTATTAGGTGCTGTAGCTAATTGTTGCAGGGAGTTGTTGGAGAACATATCTAACAGTATCTCACACATGTCCTTGTCCATTTCTCCACTTTAAAGCAGTGAGTGATCCAGTCTCTGGAGTAAGCATCGAAATCTCCACCTGTTACGCTCGTTGTTACGGGACATGATAGCATTTATCTGCCTTCCCAGTTCTAATAGTGAAACAACATCAGTATTTGGGGGCCTATAGAATGCGCAGAAAGATATAGATTTTGATGTAGTGCATGTTAATGTACACCAAATACATTCCAAGGGGATTGTCGGGAAATATTTCCTTTTTGCTAATGATTGAGTTCTTGACTGAAATGAAAGCACCACCACCTTCCCGGTTTTGTCTGTATTTTATATATATTTTAAAAGAATTGGGAAATATTTCTGAGTCATAAATATCTTCGGTCAGTCTAACCTGTCAAACCAGTGTATTAAATCAATCGGTACGACAATCTATGTCCTTAATCTTGTTAATGTGATGAAAAGTAGTAGTAGAATGCGCAGGGGTTCTTGATATATATTTAACATAATCTGTAAAAAATAAGTTTCGAATTCACTCAAAAGGTTTAACCTAAATTTTAATCAACTTTCTGATCAACATTTACGCAATACCCTGCAAGCCACCGCGAGGGTGTGTGGCAGGGGGTGAAGATTACCGAGCCTGCACTATAGAAATGCAAACATGCTCCTATAGGTTCTCAGGCAACTAGATTGTTACTATGTACATAGTGATTAAGGGATTGGTTGTTAATACATGCATCATGCTCTTTAAACTACTCTAAAAATATTTCACCTATTACCTATCCCTTTGTTATGCTGCCTATTCTGCGCTCTTATAGTACGGGGGAAAATAACATTTTGAATCTATCAGTACGACAATCTATCTCTCTAATCTTAATTATCTGGTCGAACCTATCATAATACGCTGGTGTTTTAGTATATGCCTAACATCTTCAGTAAATTATCCGATTTTAATTTCTGTAAGAGATTTAATCTGTAATTTAACCTACACTCTGATAATTTTACAGGATCGCTCTATCGAATCATTCCTCCTCCAAAAATTCCTCTGAAATAATCCCCATCCTGGTTCTTTTTTTTGAACTCGTAACGTTCTAATTCCATTATCATACCTTCCTCGTACGGATCCCATATACTAGCGGCATATTCTAAATGAGGCCTGACAAGTGTAAAATAGCTTCTTTCTCGTACTCTCTCATCGCATTTGCCTAGAACCCTTTTTACGAATCCTAATTTACGGTTTGCTACATTAGTTATTTCCCTGATGTGTTTCCCCCATGACATGTCTTCAGTAATGGTGACGCCTAAGTATGCAATAGATTCTACGTTAGATATTATATTTTCTTGAATGCAATATTTATTCCGGAGAAAGCTATTCTTTTTCCAAAAGTTCATTATCGCGCATTTCTTCAACTTTAATTCTAGTTGCCAACTAGCACACTAATCATCAATGGAATCTAAATTCCTTGCTAAAGACTGACTGTCCTCTTCGTTTCTAATTTCCTTATACACTTCTCCGCGGCGAATAAGACTTCTTCTACCTCAATAAATTCATATTTAAGTTTTGAGTCCTGTCATATATGACGATACTGTTCGATGCCTTGCTATACACGCTAACTGAATTTGTTTCGTGCTTCCCTTTCCCGTAAATTTGTTTACACATGAAACATTTCACTACGCCTCCGGATATACGTTTTACCTGAAAGTCCCCTCACTCTAGTAATACTACTTCGTAATTGTGTTGCATTTTTTCAGGCTGTCATCGATATTGAACTGCAAGACCATTATTTGAAAGCCAAGCAAACGAATGCCGGTGGCAGCTCTAAAAAGAGCTTTGTCAATTTAGTTCCTCGACTATAGGAACCTCGTCATCCCCCACCCCTTACCGCAAACTTAGTTGCGGTTCCTCAACCGGGGTAAAAATGATTATGTGCCGCCACAAAATCGTACAGGAGCTTCTCCTCGCATTTTCCCCTGCTTCTTCAAAAATATTCTATTAAATAAGTCTCCATAGACGCCACGGAGATAGCCCAATTCTCCTCCTCAGGTACCACTTCCAGACAGGCCACATGTTTTCACTATTTTGGGTGTGAGTCTCCCTGTCGCTGGGTGCCACAAAATTAGTGGAGTCATGCTTATAGCCCATCTCCTCTAATTTACTGTATCCTCGCCACATGTCCGTTTTGATTAGAGTCCCTTTCCTCACATGCTTCGTAATGGCCTCCATCAGCGTTTGGCTGTCGCATTTCTCCACGAAGCAGAGGAAAGTTTCGCGGGTCTCCAGATCTATTCCCCACAAAAACCACCTCATCTTCGTGAGCCGGCCCCGGTTGTATGTACTTGCGCCGACCGAAGGCGCTCTCGTCTATTTCGACGACTTGCCCCGGGCCTCCAATTAGCGTGCTTTGCTCTTGGAGCCACACGCATACCATATCGCGGAAACTCCGTATCATCCCAGCCACAGTCCTGCAGTGTTTCCCTAGCGATGGCTTGGGTCGGATAACTATTTATCCAGGCCATAGGTACGCATAGGACGTCTCCAGGGGCTACATGAAATAAGCTGAATATGGTGCCGAAAATGATGGAAGACGATATTCCGCAGTCACCGCACCTGAAGCCAGGCAGCCTCCTTTTTCCCTTGGATCGGATGCTGCGAATGTCGGACGCTTGCACCTGAAACTGCGTGATTCTTGCGCGCTGAGAGCCTAGACACTCGCGCCTAGTTCTCGCGCCCTTCCGAGTCTCAGCGAATGATCAAGAGATGGCGAGACGGAGGGAAATTAAAAGAGACTGATTCTGTATGAAACAGTTTCGCTGCATGTGAATTTTTTCTTCGTTTAGTGGTTGGAAAATAACAAGTCAACCTACGGCTAAAGGACTGAACAACAACAACCAGGGTGGACTAGACACGTTCCACTAATTCGGAAGGCTCGCTTTTGAAATAATTGACACCTTCGTTGTCCACATGGAATCTCATTTTGAAGACTTCAATAACTTCTATTTTGCAGAATTACTAGATGAAGATCCTGCATAAAATACATCATTTCTCTCAGCGAAATTTAGTAGCCTAATAGCAGTCTCTCTTCTCGGGAAGCAGTCCCCAATGGAGAAGCAATTGCACCACGCCGACTGCGTTAATGTGTGCTCGAAGAACGGAAATGCTTTTCAGGTATCCCATAGTCAATCCCCAAGATAAAGAGTGACATTCGTCGTCCGATACCACGCATTTATATAGTACCATATTCGCATAGCGGAAGAAGTAGTGCGAAAACATTTCTTGGAACCAATTTCTGTCTGCTGAAGGAGGACGGATTTGGGTTATTCCTACTTATAAACTTACCGCCTCTATACAAAATATTGCTAATGAGTACTCGTAGCAAGGCTTCTCTTGATGATTCTTCACAAATTGGAAGACAGAGAGCGATCATGTCGCAGTCCCGGAATGCACAAGATGGACAGACTGGGATGACGATGGGGGGTCGCTGTCGCTTCACTCTCACTCGCTCCCTTCCCACCCCCCGCTTCACACTGGCTACTGATCCCTAGGAAAGAGGTTCCGGGTTTCATTGTCTCCTCTCCTATCTTTAGGGGGAAAGATCCGGGGGATGGGTCATCCAGACCCCAATCCCCGAGTTTGTGGAGTGGAGCAGAGCGCCTCCAAAGCGAGCAAATATGTTGCGCTAGTGCGCCAGGTATACCGCGTTCCCTTCAAAAGACAATCGTTTTCGTTCATTCGGCAAATAACGGCCAAAGGGAAGAGGTGGAGAGAGGTTTTAGTGCAAGTCATTACCACCCTCTTACCACCTTTCCTAAGAATTTTTCTTCATTGTTCTTAGTTTCGCGTGGGTAACTCGTTGGCGTTTTAAAAATTTTTGAACCTTTTAAGTTCATTATTTAGACCGATTTCGTAGGGATCCCATACACTGGCAGCATATTCCAAATGAGGTCTAACAAGGGAAAAGTAGCTGATTTTTCGTACATGATCGACACATCTACCCAATACTCTTTTGATGAATCCCAGTTTACGATTAGCTTGACCCATTCATCTACATCTACATCTAAACGATTCCCTGCAAGCCACCGCGAGGGTGTGTGGCAGGGGGTGCATATCACCAAGCATGCACTACCAACATGCAAAAAGGAACTATAGGGTCTCATGCAACTAGATTGTTAGTTTCAATAGTATTTAAGGGATTAATACATGCATCATGCACTACAGACTACTCTAAAATATTTCCCCTATGCTATTTTCCCCTTTGCTATGCTGCCTATTTTGTTCTCTTATAGTACGGGGGAAAAATGCGATTTTGAATCTATCAGTATGTCAATCTATCCCTCTAATCTTGTTTATCTGGTGGAATCTAGCATAACACGCTGGTGTTTTTAATAAGTGCCTAACATCTTCAGTAAAGCTATCCGATTGAAATTGAAAGGCCGCTAGCGCGTCTCCTGCTGGCTCACGCCTCTTGCCCGGTCGCCGCGAACGCAGCTATACTCATCACGGATGCGTCTTCCGTCGTTGGTCTCATTAATATTAGATAATTAAACCATTTCCAGGGAATAACAATTACGGAGAACTGTATGAAAGTAATATAACACACCGTCATCAATAAGGGATAAAGAAACACTCCCCGATTTTTAGCCTACTTTCACTATTATTTTTCAGTGTGGAGGAAGAATGCAAAAATAATTAAAGTAGTTACCAGAGCTCACCACGTTGAGGTACCTGCAGTTTGAACTCCCCCGCCCACACACCCACTCATAGAATAGAGGAATGCATTTCCTTTATCACATTATTTGCTATCTAAAAAATAAGAAAGTGGTCATTTCGTAGTACCAGTCGTTTTATCTGTGTGCAAGTATTCGTCAAAAACGAAACTTTATTTTCATTGAACACTAAAGGTCATTATCGATTTTTTATTTTTGAAGTCAAGCTGATAAATGTAAAACTTACTCTATCACAGCATGAACTGAAACTAGGTTTTGAAGGTTGGCGTTTTGGTTCTGCTTTCTAGTATTTTCAGTGTTTCTTATTGTCTCTCGTTGTTGCGGATGCCACTGAAGATCTTTTACAAATATTTCAAAAGCTTGCGTGTGACAAGGACATTTGCGTTCCACAGGTGAGCATTACTCAAGTAATTCTCGAATTTCTTCAGTCGTGAGATGCGATAGAGCACGAGTCGGTGTTGTCGTCCCATATTTTAGCAGCTTGTGGTCTTCTACATCAAATTTAAAATCTGTTAACTCAAAAGTTCTTGGATTTTTTCACCCGCGTATTTCTTCATGCCTCTAAGATTATTTTCCACGCATCTCCTCACACTTTCTCTCCATTGTCAGCAATCATTGGGAGGAGTAAATTTTCTGAGTGCCCAAAAAAACCGTTTCTCTGAATAACAGGATCAATGACTCTTTTAAGATCTACTGGTAGATATCTTGACCAATTTAATAATTTCCATAAATTTACAGCACCGTCGTGTATACAATGGTTTTTTTTCACTGAAAACCAGACAGGTGCGTAATACTTTAAAATGACACTAGATTTTATAAATTACCGCATGAATATTCGGTGGACACGTATAGCCTCAGTTGTCGGCTGGCCATAGTGAGCTAACGATAATGAGCCACATTTTTTTGGAGTTTACCTGGCCAAATTTTCCGAGCGAAATCCTTTGGACACAGCATTAGAAATTTCCCGAAGATACTGCTGGTTACTGCTCAGCAATCTCAAGTCTTCTTCGTGGGACAATTTTTTTTGGAACTGGCTCGAATCGTATGATATCAAGAGCGTGGCAGTCATGAAGGGTGGAGACAATAGGTCTTGAAAACAAATTTGGACCCTTAGTTTGCCCTTCTAATGTTTCTACCAACTGCCGCTGTTTTAAGTCAATCAAGTGTAATTGGCAAATAGACCACTGCAAGGGACGTCGGAGTTTTGCTTGCAGCAAGCGGATGATGCTTCCTTCCTGACCTATATTAACTTTGGTGCCATTGCATCCAATCACTTTTAAATTTTAAAGTTCAATATTTTCTTTCGCCAAAAAATCAAGAATTGCAAATATGATGTTTCTTGCAGATCCTCCTGTGGGGGAGACAAAACCGAAAAATTGGGAGCCTGGCTCTTCAACAAATAAAGACATGCTCCTCCCTAACCTTAGATTGATATGTCCTCTTGCCTATTTTATCCAGTTTAATTGTTTCATCCTTTCTGCCGTCAAAATACAGACCTTCAATTGTATTTTTTGATTTATCTGTCTTTGCTTTCACTGAATCTTGCATCTTCTTTTTCTGTCTTCATAACTAATGCCGGTCCACTACCTTTCACGTGTCGTCTGGAGTTTTGAGCTTTGCGTCGGATACAGTTGCGCTGACGATCATTGCTGCTGCTCTGAGGGACACGTCACCGGTACTTGCACATACCTCCGCCACAGTTGGCAATTGAAGACGCCTTTGCCCCGAAGGAGTTCCAGGTTGATTTTCATTCCTAATCGTATGAGGAACGCTGAGGTCCAAGTCGGGTTGTTCCTCGTCGGTTGAGTTTTCTCGAGATGTAGCGGAAAAAATTCTTGATGCACACTTTTTACCTCTTCAAGAATGAAAGATTTTGAGTCGACGCTCTCCAACGATCCTCTTCTGAGGATTTTCTTTAATCGTCGAGTTTCTAAGGCATCCAATCCACCGTATACCATCTTTCGTTTTGTCCTTTGATCCCTCAAATATGCCGCTTCATTTGGGAGACCTTTATCCTCTTTCTAAATTTACACTCGTTAATTCTTTAGCACTGGCACGCACAGATATCACATAATTTCTGGGATTCATTTAAAAATATATTAATTTTTTTGTCGATTTGGCACATTTCGTAGGCTTGCTTGAATTTTTTCTTAAGTCGTAGTACGTCCTATGGTATCGTATAATCATTTTTAATCACACCGCGTTCCGGAATGATTAGAATAGAGGTGCGACTCCAAAGTTCGGACACTTTTTTCGCTACCAGACTACTTGATAAACCGTAGGCCCCATTCCTGCGCTTTAGTATCTCAATGCGTCGTGAATATTAAAAAAAATATTTTTTCACTTCTTTTTAAGTCGACGTCAATTCGTTTATGTCAACGAGACATGAAAAAAGGTTATAGTGTGTAGGGTTATATTAATTTCAAATAACCCTTCCGTGATTGTTATTCCCTGGAAATAGTTTAATTATCTAATATTAATGAGACCAACGACGGAAGACGCATCCGCGATGAGTTTCGCTGCGTTCGCGCAGGAGGTTATATTAATATAACGGTTGCAGATACGTAGAAATGGACGAAAATTTTGCCCTAAAGAGCCGCAACTCGGCAAAATCCATGGAGAACCGCTATAAAAACTTGACTTTTTCCATTTACAGCCCCCTCCCCATAAATGGCCACGGCGTGTTGGTCTAGGGTTGACCTAGAGACCCCAAATTTTTCTGGCCTCATTTTAAGTCACTTTGACAACTTTTTCCAGAGGGCCAAGTTTCTCCGCGAAAAATCGATTTTTCCGATTCGCCCTAATGTATGTACAATACATACCCGTCCACAATAAAATGTTACCACCTCGGAGGCCGAAATTTTCTAAGTCCCGAGTTGAAGGAGGTTTGACAACACTGTCCCTTGGCGCAGAGTTTAAATGCCCAGAGCTCTCGCTGCTCTCGCCATTTATTGGGGGTACCCTTCCCTCGAGAACAATTCCCTTTTCGCCCTTTCTCAAGTGAACAGCAGACCGCCTTGACCCACGACCACGATATTTGCTAGAAGACGAGTCGCCCGAGACACATAGGTACCCGTGGCCACAGAACGGGAGAAGGGGCACGTGATGAGTTCCAATCACTTTTCACCACATTTCTAGTAGAAACATGATAGAAAATGACATTCGCTTTATAACCTCTTTCGAAAATACCTATCATTTATTCCGAGACCACTTTGGAGTCCTATGACAACTGGACGATTTTCCGAGGGTAATTATTAACGTGCTAAATGGTCGTTGCGCTTCCACGGGTATTATAAGACCGTAAAATATGCAATGTTCTGGTTGAAATTTTATATCCTCTAAACTTAACACTTCAAAACGCCTACATTTATTCATCACTAAGTCACCAATTAACTTAGATTCATCCAACGTTCATGTCGCAGAGCGTAGGTGTGAAGAAAAGGAAGGTGTAAACAGAAAGCCTTAGGTTTATTATTCCATAGTTTTTTTCAATTGATCACTGCTTCAACTGCTCATGTATTACGTCTATATGAAATTAGATCAGCTGCTAATATGATCATCAGTATTTTTGTAACGCTTGAACTCCTGGAATTTTATTCAAAAGCCATTAATTTATGATAATCAATAGCTATCGGCTTATGTGGGCCGATCTTCTTACAAAGGAGAAGTCTCTAAGTTTTTCCAGCCTCAGTACATAATTCTCTCTAAAAGAGAATTGCATAGAACGGCATAATCAGAGAAGCCTTTGAGCCCTTAGCCGATACCCTACTTTCGGAAATAATTCCGATACGTTCAGAAGTAGGTCTGTATATTTTTTCACCCTCAGAAACATCCCCGACACGTTTTATGATACCCACAACCCCGAACAGTAAGCAGGTGGTGAAAATAGAAGCAAGCGATCACAACAAAAAAAAACTCATCCGGGAAATGAACCACAGATCTACAAATGTGCTGTTATGCGCGCTATTCCAAGCAAGGTTTGAATTTGGGCAGGCTCTCCATTTCTTGACATTTCCACCTTCCGCTATCTAAATAGTGTATTGGAGAAAAAGGGGTATAGCAGCATTGATGACAGAAGGAAAATTGTATTGGCAAGATAATCTTTTAGTCGTAGACGTGAACTGTTGACAGGGGCGTTAAGCAGGGAAGTAAAGAAAATACTAGTGAAGAGTTTGATATGGAGCGTGGCACTATATGACGCTTAAACATAGGCTTCATGGAACGAAGATGGAAATATACTCAGAGCTTTTAAGATGTGAGTATGTAGAAGGATGGAGAAATTAAAGTGGGTCAAAAGGAGGACAAATGATGAAGTATTAGAAATGGTAGGAGTGGAAAGAATTTTGATTGATGAATAGAGAAGATGAAAAGGGCGAGGGTGAATTGAAATATGTGATTGAGTGAAGGATATTGATTAAACGGGGTAGAGTGAGGCGAAGAACGGGTAGCTTGGATAAAATGATGGGAGGTATGAGGGGCTGAAGAGGGACATTGTGTGAAATCAAAACTAATGATAATAATGATTTTGATCACTGTGATCACATCACGTGCTTAATTCCCTTGGAAAATATGAATTGATCCTCACCTAGAAATTCATTGCTCTGTTTTCCATACAGCGATCGATGATTCTAAGCACCAACGTAGCAGCATGAGAGATTCAGTAGTTACTTTCATTTATGTTTTAGATGGCAATACAGTTTCTTCGAATACTCCGACAGTATATTCTCCTCGCTTATCCTACACTCGAGCCCATAAAAATCCTCCGGCCTCTCTGCACAGTAGTTCTGTAATTCCAAGTATTTCTTATAATTACGTTGAATGTGTTCTGGTCACATTGCAGAATTAAACGTCCTGTCCTTTTTTATATTTCAAGTAGCATATACTGCGATATGAATTGCCGATGAGTATTCATTATAAGAAACAACCAGGCGAGAGTGCGAGGATTGTG
Source organism: Platycnemis pennipes (assembly GCA_933228895.1). Classification (NCBI taxonomy): domain Eukaryota; kingdom Metazoa; phylum Arthropoda; class Insecta; order Odonata; family Platycnemididae; genus Platycnemis; species Platycnemis pennipes. The sequence goes on from OW121846.1 coordinate 59,339,196, forward strand.
TGTAATTTGAAATAAATTCTAAATATATCCGCGATAATTTTTCCTCATTTATTACCCAATTAAGCTTGGAACTTATAGTCTGTCCAAACAGGGAAGGCGGGTAAGAGATTAAGGCGCAGCGCTAGAGCCCAGCAATAGGTAGCCGCGTACCTCCCGTGCGCCAAACAATAGCCGGGGTCCGGTCGACCGCGTGAGCTATAATGAGTCCTGAACCGCATTCCACTCTGAAAAATTATCACATAAAAGTAAGCGTAATTTGTTAATTTTTATTACAGTTTTGATTTCTACGTGTTTTTTCATGAAAAAAAGAGTCTAAACACGACGGAGTTATGTCAATTAAATATGTAACACTTAGTGGCTGCAAAAAATTGTATTTTGATTTTTTAAACTATTTAACTTATTTAAATTCTACTTATTTACTTTTTATTAAACTTTTTACTGCTTTTTACTAAAACCAAATCTAATCGAATAAAAACAATTTATTGTCATAAAACGAATATGTTTGTATTGTATTTTAAACAAAATACAATCTCTTATAATCTCTTACCCGCCTTCCCTGTTTGGACAGACTAGAACACTTATATTCCGTAAAGACGTCCACTAAGTCTTTTCTTGTTGAAAACTGTATGTTACAGTTGTGGCGTAAGTATTTTTGCCATTTACTATACTAGCGCAGTTTTCGAGCTCATCGCGCAGTCAAATAAAATTCACCGATGATTTAAAAATAACACCGATCGTTAACAGATATATAAATGCTGATAACATAATTCATCTGTTATTTATGTTATAAAATCAAAATTTTCTACGACGAAATAAAGGCAAAAATTCAAAAATTTCAATGAAGAAAGAATAGCATGATCTATTAACACAAGGATTTGCCTTTAAATTACCTAAGCTTCAAATATTTTTAAAGCATTTTAGTGCTATTCCATTAAAAAATGTCGGACGCTGCCCTCAGATAAAATTTTTACAAAATATAGAGAATATCTAGCGTTTTTGGGAGAGACCTGTCAAGTGACTTATATCAGACCACTCGTTGAAGACTCACAAGCAAGAAACTGAAGAGAAATTAAAAATAAATCTGCGGCACCGAAAAATACATATGATTTTCCGATCGCGTCTCCGGGGTCTGGCTCCGTGCGGCGCGGCGGGGGCTGGAAGTGCCGTGACTCGCTTACATTGTTCCAGTGGCATGGACCCTAAGGCTTCCAATTCATTGTTTTTCAGCTGTACTCCTTGTAACTAACCTCCACTGACCTATGTTGATGAAATCGCGAGAATATTGAATCGTGCCCCCGGATAAGTTTACGCGGAATCACATTAAGTTATTTCTCTTTGCGTATGCTCCGGGAATATACTTCTAATTCACGCCCTTCAGTCCTTGAAAAGAGTGGAGTCTTTCTAGGGCCCATGTAACATTCCAGAAATACACTAATTTTTCTTTTGAATTCCTTTCGCCCCCCTCTTTTTATTCGCGCTGCAAGAATGCGTTGCAGGGACAGTGCCAAAGATACGGTATGAAGATAAATCAGAATAAAACGAAAGTAATGCGATTTTCAAGAACAAAAAGGGCCAGTATAACCATAAAAGTAGGTCAGAAACTAGAGCAGGTGGAGCAATTTAGCTATCTAGGTAGTGTGTCTGAAGAAAAAGCGTATAGTAGCATTGAGGTGAGAACGAAAATAGCAGGCAGGGGGTTCCGGGTTCGAGAACCGGTCTTGGTGTATTTTTCCTCTAAGGATATTCCGCTCTAAACCCTTTTTGTAATGTAATACTCGCTTCATGGATTAGTAAATACTAACCACCTAGTTATACGTGACTCTTATTTCTAACATGTCTCCGTGAAGTAGTGGCACTGTAGCTCTGAATTGCTTGTCAGTATTTCATATTGGACGAGCTTCACCCTCTGCCACACGCCCTCGAGGTGGCTTGCACGTTAATACGCAGATGTAGATGTTAACCTGTTGATAAGTATTTTCAGATTGGTTCAAATGTTGTATAATCGATTATCTAAATTTAAAGCCTCAAGCTCCCTAAGATAGACCGAAGTAAAAAAATTCCTAATTTCAAAACATTCACCTCTGCTGCTTAAACGGCATTCACAACTTCCATGAGTCTAAATGAGAAAGGAAGCATTGCGATAGTTATATTACCAGAGGAAATAACAACCCCCATACGAACAAGGATAACAAAAGTTTTGTGGGAAATGTGATGCTGTCCAAGTTGAGATGTCATGTGAGAAGGCTTTTCCACAAGAGTCAATATAAAACACCGATAGCGCTAGATTGCCATTGCGTATAGTCTAGATATGGCCGAAAACTACTAGCTAAAAGCGCAGTATACCCGATAGGTAAAATAATCACCGATAATGTGTGCGAAATAAATCTACTACCCATACTGAATTACAATTCGCCAAGAATCCTAGCGTGTGTCCACTGTTCATCCACTCAGTTATTAAATAAAATTTGCGTGCGTTTTTAGGGAAATGTAGGAAATCACTCCGTGAGGATATTCGCCGGATATTAGGGAATTAGACCGCGAGGATTTTAGTTGGGGGTGTCCCGAGAGTCTTCACCCTCCAGTCCGCATTGCTCTTCGTTTCCTCAGCCACCTTTTCCCCTTTCCTCAAAGGAGAGCTGAATGCCAAATGGGGGGCGGCATGTTCCCTCTGACCACTCTGTTGAGTCCCTGTACTGAGACAATGGGGATGGGGAGGACCGGTCTCCGCAAGGAAAAATTTTCCCCTGCCCAAAAACCTTACTCTATACGTTTTATTGCACCCACGACCCCTTGCACACGGTATGCCTCAGGTCAACATCCTGAGTTTATGCCCTTGCAGCCCAGTGCCCATGCATAAGGGGTGATCCGGAAGCAGGTAAAACATCGCAGACGTCTGTCCATCCACTCTTCCACCTGATCGCTTTTAGGTTTGTTTCTACTCACATTGCCGGCCGAATATTTCAAAACATTTACATGCCCAAGAGTGAACACATTTATCAACATGGTTTCATGATCTAGGTTTGATAGTCTCTTATTAATTTCATACATGGTGTGAAGGAAGTAACCGTTCACACGCAAAAATGAATTGAATCCGTCCATTTAAGAAATATATCTGATGATCCACCGGTATCGATTATATCGAACAGTGGAGTATCGATGGGTCGGCAACCTTGCGGGTACCCGGATGTGGGAGACGGAGCTCATGGATGGAATTCAGACAGTGTCGCATGTATAAGTTTAAATCCGGTGTCAGCCATGTAATCACCGAGTAAACAATAACACCTCCGTTCCGTTTGCCGTTGTTTTATTGAACTCCAACATCACTGCAATATTCAAACATTTTGGCGTTATTGTTTGGTATGCAATATGGTCGAATAATAGAGCACCTGTCCATCAGAAGGGAAAGAGAGAAAGAGCATATAAATTTGCAATTAGTATTCTCATTTGCAATATAGATTCGTAAGAAAATTTACTAACTGCCGACCACCCACTCCGCAATCCGAGCAATAGGCCCCTCGAGAGGAGATCGCCGGGAGGCGGCCGGGTGCCCGCGCGTCACGTGTGCAAACCCCTCCTGACGAGGAATTCCCAACCAGACATGCTTCCTCGCCGCTCCTCCCCTACGGGAGGAGGAGAATAGTGGGTGACGATCCTTCGGCAGGGGTAGGAGGTCTCGTGGCTCAATGCCGCGGTCGGGCATAAGGGTTAGAAGTCGGGGGTATTTTGCGACCGCCTGAAGGTCTCATATAAACAATGGTTATTCGGGAATATTCGTATGTAGTCACTGTCCTCATCCTTTGAAGAACGGAAAAAGACATTGAATAATCAAGTAGGTACAGCCTAACATTAGTAGCACTTTGACCAACGGAAACGTCTTCACATGCTTTCGGAGCTCTTGCTCGACTCGAAGTTAAATCTCATACGAATAATTATTTAGTTGTGGACGCATGCGCGTGCAATTAGCTGCATTAGGCCCCGTTTCCACTACTGACATTCTACCACGGTTATTTCAGCCCTCATAACCTACCTGCGTTCCAGTTAGCTACAATGTTACCCTTGTAATCACTGCTTTCGTCACATAGCGGTTACCAGTATCCCAGTATTCCAGTTCAAAAGAAAATCGACGATCGTTATAGAAATGCGCAAAGATGGTAGCACATTGAAGTGTGTAAGCACTTGAAGTTTTATTCAAGAATCTATATTGATTGTTATAATAAAATGTCGTCGGGCTTATCGTGTACGCCTGGAGCAAGTCCGTCTCCTCGTGAGCAAAGTTTTTGCAATTCTTTTGTTCGGTCATTGCTGGGAAAATATACTTAAATTATGTAAACCATAAGTAATAACAACTCTGGAGCATCATTGAGAATAGACAAAAATCAAGTATTAAGCCAAACAAAGACACCACACTAACTACGTTTTCCTAGATGCACACTCCGCGATCCTTCACCGCTATCCGTGATTCAACTGTTTTCCCATAATTCTTACCAGGATTTTGACTAACTTGCGTTCCAATTACAAAAGAGACGCGAAGGTAACCACTATTCCCTGATCTAACAAGGGTATCTCAATGCTAGTAGGACTATCTACCATGGTAGGCGTTTTCGAGCGTTTCCATTACTAGCATTGCGCGGGTAGAGAGTTACCGTCGTAGAAATGTCAGTAGTGGAAACGGGGCCTTAGGACCGGTAACTCTCATACATCTCCCACCTTCCACATCCATCAACGCCCATTGCGGTCAATGTTTTTGAAAAAAGGACGTTGGAGATAATGAGTGTAAAAATGCAGTTCCGATAGCGGAGAAAGCCCTAAAGGTAGTCCCCCTGCCACACACCCTCGCGGTGGCTTGCAGGGTATCGTGTAGATGTAGATAATTTTAATGGACCGCTAAGGAGATTTCTAAGATTGTTTTCAATGCATTATAGGAATAGGCACATTGTGTCCGTAGTTTATGACGGCAGAATTTCGCGGGTGAAGAATAGAATCGTAATATGAGGTATTGCAACTAAAGATCTGTACGCTGACAACTTGGGTGAAACTAGTCGTGTAAGGAAGGTCTCCTGCCTGAGGTCTTTTCTCTCTTCTCCTCTCAACCTAGGTCCTTTATCTCGCGCAGCTCCCCATATTGCATCATTGTCGCAGGGAGGCCCTCGTCTCTTAACATAGCAGACATTCGACCGGATTTTAGGGAAACGGCTGCGTGGTCAAGAGCAGATGTGTATTGGTGTTATACAAGCAAAAATCTCGTGGGTATTATTATTATTGAAATTACGAGTCCCATTCCATAAATCCTTAGGTTCACTCGTGGAAATGCTACGACATTCGGAACGTTATTTTCTTCTTTTGAGCCTATTCCTAGTCTTAAAACATTGGGATCACATATTTACAAAGCTTCTGACCACATTGATTTGAGAATAAAAAATGTCAATGAACTCGCTCTGAAATGGCACGAACGTGAAACAACACCAATAAATCAACGAATTAATTATTTAAGGGACACATAAATTGGAGGGTGATAATGAACAATGATGATTTGTGATTTCCTCTTCTAAGTGAACGTCGATTTTTGATGTTATGTCAATGCGTGACGACGGTGGCGAGCGTAGAGGTATGTTCGGGACCTCAGACGTGGTGCAGTAGGAGTCGGAGAAACGACCATCTTTAGGGCATGAGAAGAAGACCATCCGTTCAGTAATCCCTTCTGCTAAAGAAGGAGAGGACGGGGAAGGAGGGAAGGGGGTTTGTTTTTGGTTAGAGCTTCCCCAGGCTCCGCCAGAGGGAAGCCGTGACGCAGCGTTGTCAAATCGCCGTCAACTCGGGACTTAGAAAATTTCGGCCTCCGAGGTGGTAACATTTTTTTGTGGACGGGTTCAACATAAGCGCATTGCACAACTGCATAGTCCAAAATTCGGCGAAAGGTCTATTTCACCTCGAAGAGAATGCCGTACGAGGTCTAGGGAAACCAAATTTTATATGGCTCCCGCGGTTCCAGGTAAGCGCATAGGGATTTCTGGCAATCGTCGGCTTTGATTAAATTCCGACCGCACGATTTAAGAAACGTAAATGATAATTACGAAAGCCCAAAATAGTGGTAATTAATTATCTTGGGCAATCTCGAAGATGTCCTCTTCTTCCCTTGTACTGTGTTGTATTATCACCAAGTGTCTTCCTCGTCATCTTGAACCAAATTGAATTTTGCTTAGTGTACTGTTCGTTTCTCGCGGCTGAGCTTAAAGCCATGGCTCTCGGTGCACCGAATGCGTCCACCGGGGTGCGGATGGTGGGACGTCCTCTAGGTATAGAGGTTAGCTGCGAGATGAAGCGAGTTTACTCGTCGACTAAACAGTCGTGGACAAAAAGCGACGGCATTCAAAAAGCGACGGCATTCCGAGGGGGCATTGGTCTATCCCTGGGTAAGGTGGGCCTCTAAATAACACAGAAGCTGTGAAGATGCAGTGACTTGGCGACGGGAGGCCGCCAATAATTACGCTTCTCATCACTCGGAGGAGAGTTCAGCAGCTCTCCTTCATATGAGTGAAGGTGGAGACCACAGTGGTCGGTACAGTGACACTCATTTCACTACAGGCGTGGTAACTTTTACTTAAACGGCTGTAGTACTGCGATGTGGAAGGCAAGGGGAAACCACCACATTAATATCCCGAGGAGTCGCAGCTACTCCACTCTTTTCTTTCTTATCAAGACGTGATGGAACCCTCTCGAGTAAAATATTCCGGAGGTAAAATAGTCCCCCATTCCGATTTACTCGAGACTATTCGGGAACTACTCGAGAGAGTACATCAAATGTGATAAACCTTTTAGGGTAGGAACATGGAACGTGAGATCACTTCGGACCTGTGGAAGACTGGAGAACCTGAAGGTGGAAAAGCGAAGAATTGACCTCGACGTATTAGGAATCAGCGAAATGAAGTGGCCCGAAGAAGGAGACTTTGGAGTGGAAGATACAGGATTATATATACAGGATCGTTAAATGGTAATGCTGGAATAGGGATCATACAGAAAGAGCGCCGGTATGCGTGTGAAGAGCTTCCTGTACAATGAAAGGATAATAATGGTGAAGATCGAGACCAAACCTGAGATACCGTGGTGGTGCAGGTTTACATGCCTACGACGGAATATGAAGAAGTGGAAGACGTCTACTAAGATATCACGGAAGTTATAAAACAGGTAAGAGCAGAAGAAACTCTAATTATTTTAGGAGACTGGTACGCTTTCGTCGGCTAAGGTCAAGATGGAAGAATAACTGGAAAATACGGGTTGGGAAACCGAAACGAAAGAGGAGGAAGGCTGCTGGAGTTCTGCACTCAACATAGGTTTGTGGTTGCCAACACATTGTGTAAAAATCACAACCGAAGAAAATACACATGGAAAATTCCAGGAGACAGAAGAAGATGCCAAATAGACTACATTTTAGTGAAGCAGAGATTTAGAAACCAAGTGAAGGACTGCAAAAGCTACCCTGGGGCAGACATCGACAGTGACCATAATTTAGTGATGATGAAATGCCATCTAAAATTCAAGAAATTGAAGAAAACAAAGAAGAATATATGGCAAGTAGAAAAAAACTAAAGGAGGCTCAGAATCAGCTGGCATTTCAAAAAGCAGTGGGAAACAACATGGGAGAGAACCTGAATGAGAAATCAGTGGAAAAGCGTTGGGAAAACATTAAATGTGCACTACAGGAATCCGCAAAAGAAGTTCTTGGAAGAAGAAAAGTTGCCAAGAAGAAGCCATGGATCACGGAGGAAGTCATAGACTTGATTGAAGAAAGAAGAAAGTACAAGGAATAATGGAAAAAATCTCAGCACAAAACTTTTGAAGAGGAAAGCGAAGTGGAAAAAGATGATATGGGGGCATCAATATTGAGATCGGAATTCGACGCTGCAGTAAGGGCCCTTCGGATGAATAAGGCTTCAGGTATTGATGATGTTCCTGCAGAACTAATTAAAAATGCAGGAGAGAAGACATTATTTCATTTCTACAAAACCATCTGGGACATGTATTCAACAGGAGAAATTCCAAGGGACTTCGAGAAAAACATCATCATTCCTATTCCCAAGAAGAAGAGAGCGGAGAAATGCGAAAATTTTAGGACTATAAGCCTGACGACACATGCATCGAAGATACTGACCAGGATCATCTACGGAAGAATAGAACGAAAAGCAGAGGAGTTCCTGGATGAAGATCAATTCGGATTCAGGAAAAGTAAGGGTACAAGGGAAGCAATATTGGCCCTTAGACTGCTCATAGAGAAGAGCAAGCCGACGTTCATTGCATTTGTGGATTTAGAGAGGGGTTTTGACAACGTGGATTGGGATTCAATGCTTGGAATTCTGAAGGGAATTGGAGTGTCCTACAATGACCGAAGAATTATACACAGTCTGTACAAAAACCAAGCCGCTGTGATTAAATCTGGACCCAGCTGTGAAGAGGCAAGAATAAGGAAAGGAATGAGACAAGGCTGTGCACTGTCTCCCGTAATTTTTAATATTTACATCGAGAGAGCCTTCAATGAAATCAAAGATAAGTCTTCTGGAGTGAACATCTACGGAGAAAAAATAAGCATGCTGCGATTCGCTGATGACATAGCTCTCATAGCAGAGACAGAGAAGGAGCTGAATAAGATGCTAACAACCATGGTAAGGACTATGGCCAGATATCAGCTGAAGATAAATAAGAAGAAGACCAAGATATTGGTGTGAAGCAAGAAAGAAGAGGCGAAAACCAATGTCAAACTAGGAAAACAAAAACTTGAAGAGGTTAAAGAGTTCTGTTCAGGGCCGGCGACAGGGGGGGGGAAAGGGGACAAATGCCCAGGGGCCCGGGCCATCAGGGGGCCCGGGCCAAAATAAATTAATTGAAAATAAAAATTTTAAGTATGAATATATTTAATGCCAAAAAGAATACAAAATTTTGTTGTTTAAAAAGTGCAAAAAAACAAATTAAGGTAGAGTGTGTATAAAATCATGGGGATATAGAAATATTAAGGTCTTAAAGTGTACGCGAAATCTCGTTCAAGGTTTCTCCTCTCAAAAGTAAACTTCTCATTCACACCCTCAAAGCCTTAAAATTTCTGTATGCACGAAACATTATTTTACGTTCCAGAGGGACACTATTCCGGACTTCTTTCCGTTTTTTTGCCCCTTCGCCCCAGCAGTCCAAGCCTTTGACCCTACTAGGAGGTTCATGCAGAAAGGTACATTTTGGATACCGCGGAGCTTTTGATTGTTCATCGAGAAAGTCTACTCAAATCTTTAATTTTCCCTGCGTTACAATATGCATATCCCTGATTTATACGTCACATTAGACTTCATTCATCTAGGAAAACTTTAGTTTCTACTTTACTTGAATTATGCACACAGAAAGGAAACAAATTATCGAAAATAGCTTAATATTGAGGCACAAAAAATATATTCCGTTCGTCAAAACCCTTAACTTACATTATTTTTACATATTCCCTGCTGTTATGTTTGATTGAGAGAGTTGCAGTGAAAGCAAAGCTTAGTAGAAGTGAATACTCTGTATTCGTTTTAATTAGGTGGTGATATAATTATCTCCGTATCTCCGAAAAGATGGGAGTAATTGTGGATATGCTAATTTTGAAAAAAAAGAAAAGTACGTTTTATTACGACTTTTATAAAATTTTCAAGTTCAAGTAAGTCCTTGTTTTGATTACTGTAAAATGAAAGCGTAAAGTGTGTTACACCGTCAAAAATTTTTCATTTTGAAATTGTTTCCGCATTCCATTCCACTGACATGTGTTTAATTAAAAAAAGGATAATTTATAGTAAATCAAAAGATGATGTAATAAACAGTGTGCAAGTTTCTTCTGCAGAAAAAGCTGATAACCAGGTAAGTCTTCGTTATAAAATAACCTGAAAGTTCGCAGTTCTGGTCTAAATTGAGTGAGGGGGTTTGCCGGGATTTAGGGGACCCGGACCACTCAGTTGCCCAGGGGCCCGAAAATCCTGTCACCGGGATGGTTCTGTTTTCTAGGAAGCCGAGTAACCAACGATGGACGAAGCAAGAAAGAAATAGTAGATTATCCCAGGCAAAGAGGGCATTCTATCAAAAGAAGAATCTACTTACAGCTGGAAATACAAGCGTAGAAGAAAGGAAACAGTTTATCAGACCATACATCTGGAGCATGTTTCTTTGCGGCAGTGAGGCATGGACGATGAGAGCAGCGGAGAAGAAAAGGGTGGAAGCATTCGAAATGTGGTGCTACAGAAGAATGATGAAGATTAAATGGATCGACCGAGTAAGTAACGAGGAAGTCCTAAGAAGATTGGGAGAAAAGAGAAGTCTGCTGAAAACTCTAAAAAGAAGAAGGGACAACTTAATCGACCATATCTTGAGACATGATGGCCTGATGAAGACTATCGTCGAGGGAAAAGTGAACGGGAAGATTGGAAAAGGCAGGCCTCGTATGAGATACATGGAACAGGTTGTGAAGGATGTAAAAGAGAAGAATTTCGTAACAATGGGAAGGTTGGCCAATAGAAGAATCGAGTGGAGAGCGGCGTCAAACCAATCCTAGGATTGTATGACCAGTGATGATAGCCCAATTATGTATTTTTTCTCCAGTAGATACGTACTTACCACAATATAATTAGCGGCATACCAAATTTTTGGGATCGAATTCCTTGTCACTCAAGTTCCCTGGATGTCGTATGCACTCTTATATGCAACAACGGTTTCTAGTTCTTCTCTGCCTGGTTGTGCGGTTGTTATAAAGTTGCTTCCAGACACAAAGGAAATCATGGCAACTTCTCATTTGTCTTTCCATCAACACAAAATCCATCTTCACTCCAATGACTAACAACCTCACCATTTGGGAATTTTCGGTTTAAAACTTCTTAAGGATTTCTTTCTTGTGTCGTCTCTCATAATCTCATTGTTAAGGTGGAGTATAACATGAAACAGCATGCAGTAATGCCCTTAAGGGCAATATGTGAAAATATGTAAGGGCAGATATGAATAGGATAGGTATGTTACTCCAAAAACGTGCTTTGATCCAAAATAATGAGTATTCTCAAGTTTTGATTCTCGATGTATACTTTCCAATAAAATTGCTATCCGACACATGGCTTAAGTAATCGCCTCATGAATTAATTTATGCAGCAACACTAATTGGCAGATAGCGAAGCAGAGAGCTGTGGAGTTTAAAGAAGTTCCTCCTTTCAGCTAATAATGGATTTATTACTCACATTGTTTTTTATCTCACATTGAGTCAGAGAATTGAAACCCTGACACGTGGCCGTGACTCCTCATATTCCGATTCAGCAACTTTGGTAAATGAAATTTGGCCACATCTCTTGGTGATTCTCTGCAAGTTCCCCACTACTTTAGAGCACATTCCTGGATTTCGAGGAACGTTTTCAATCACAATTAAAATATGGGACTAATTTATAACTGCATTTCTCCACAATGTACCTACATAGCCATGATAACTAGTAAAAGAACAGAATTACAGCAACTGCGTTCTCTACTTTTGAGTATAGGGGATCGGGTTGTTATGGTGGCTAGAGTACTGGCATCCCATCCTGAAGGCCCAGGTTCGATTCCCGGTAGTGGCAGATTTTTCAGTGGCAAACCGGTCTCCACTTGAGTGCCTAGTGGAGGGATTTCAGGTTCAGTACTCCACCCACCGGATGAGATGTTAACCCGTGGTCCCCTTGGCATCTGTTGTTAAGAGTTAGCTAATGCCGACACCGGATTTCTCTCCACCCTTCCACCATTACCTGAAATGTTCCTAACGTTACTCAATTACCCACCTATTCTAAATGACCTCCCTCTGCGGGTAGGGGGATTGAGAATACTCCCGCAGTATCCCTGCTTGTCGTAAGAGGCGACTAAAAGGGCGGGGAGAAAACCCCGAAAACAAACCCCGAGTCAGCAAGGGATGCGTCCGAGCAACGTGTGGGTCCGTTGCTTGTGAGTGACCATACCAGCTGGTTCACGATCCACCCATGTGTTTGCCGTGCATGGAGACCTGTAAGGGGGAGAAAGGGATCCTGGAGGGTGAGTTTTTCGGCTCCCAGCCGGGTGTCGGTTGCCCGGTATGGACCGATAAACAAAAACCCTCTTTGGCCCTGGATTTTCTGTAAACGGGAGGCCGGGAGCTAGCCACTCCCGGTCAATCGGCTCCAGTTTGCTCTGAGCTCTGGTGGCGGTGCTGAGGTGGTGTGGGTCCGCGTAGGGCGGCCGGAGTTGCGCGGGTTTTTGGTGGGTTCGCGCAAGGAAGGTCTCAACCTGAAACGGACAACCACCACCAGAAGCGCTATATCCCTCGTGCTAGCCCTGGCGACCGCACCGGTTTGCGGTGCGGCGTCCCGAATGTGTGGCTCCGTGGTGGGTGGGGAGGCCGGGGGACGAAGTGTTGTTTTGGCATGGATAATACACCCACACCAAAACCAAAAAAATCCCGTTCGGAAACGGACGGGGGAAATACAGTAAGGACGAGCAATAAATATCTCGTGATGAAATGCAGTGGAGAAGGAGAGTCCCTGAAGAAACTCTCTCCTTTTCTGATAAAGAAATTATTCACCTCATTAGTGCCAGGAGAAATTAAAATGGCGAAAAAGTTGAGAGATGGTTCCCTTCTCATAGAAACCGCAAACAATGCCCAAAGCGAAAAGCTGTTAAATGTAAAAACCTTTAATAATGTTCCGGTAGTGATTGAGGCACACCGTTCCCTGAACTCAAGTCGGGGAGTTGTGAGCCATTACGACTTTCTATACGTCGACGATGCCGAGATCGCGAGAGAAATGGCCCCACAAGGTGTCACGGGTGCTCGCCACATCACTCGCACACGAAACGGGGAAACCCAGCCTACCACATCCGTTTTCCTGACATTCGCTCTTGACCAGCTCCCTGACAGAGTTTTCGTTGGGTACGAAGCGGTTCCAGTGAGGCCCTTCATTCTCAACCTATGAGATGTTTTCAGTGTCAACGATTTGGGCATATCGCGACGAGATGTGAGGGAAAGGCCACTTGCCCTCGCTGTGGCAAAGCAAAACACGAGGATGATATTTGTGAAGCAGAACCACTATGCGTGAATTGCGAGGGAGCTCACCCAGTGTTCTCTCGCGATTGCACAAAAATGAAAGAAGAGAGGAAGATAATGGAAATAAAGACATTGGAAAAAATACCCTATTTGGAGGCAAGGAAAAAGTACCGCTCCCTTGCGGCGCCTACTTTCTCCCGCTCCTTCGCGACCATAGCTTCAGTTAAAAAATGAAATATGTCTACACAGACGGAACTACTTAAAGAGAGAAGAAATTATCAAAGCCGACAAAAGAAAGGCCGATAGTGTTGAAACGATCCAAAAACTGGGTTCTCCCAAGAAGAACCCAATAAAAACTACATAAAAACGGGGGCCGTCCCCGTTATGCGGGGAAAAACTCCCTCCCCCGAACCCTCCGGTAAGGTGAAATAGCCAAAGCTGGAGGCAATGGACGAGGATGACAATTCTTCTGAGAGTGAAGCCCGCTTCATAAAAATAAAGGAGAAAAAGTACCTCATCAGACGAATAGAAACGGAAGTTTACCGCTCGATTTTAACTTATACTTTAAGTTATTATATATTTATATATTTTATTTATATATTTGTTTTATTTACTTATGGTTTTTATCCTGCAGTGGAACTGCAATGGTTTTTACAGGCATAAGGAGGAGATGGCGGTTTTAATTCACGATCTCAGACCCTCTTGCATGTGTCTACAGGAGACTCACTTTAAAGACACAGACAAGGGTTTTATAAAGGGATATACAGTTTTTAGAGTTGACGACATCAGTGGGCAACGAGCCCAAGGTGGAGTTGCAGTTGCGATTCGGGAGGCCCTATACACCTCTCGAATTCAATTGAGGACACCGTTCTTAGCAGTTGCGGTGACTGTTAATATCCCGGAGAAAATAACTTTGTGCAATGTTTACTTTCCTGAGGGTGCACCAGTAACTCGGTGCAATCTCGAAGCCCTTGTCCGACAGTTGCCTAGCCCATTCATCCTTAAGGGCTATTTTAACGCCCATGACTCCCTATGGGGAAGTTCAAGGGCGCAAGGTAACAAGAAGGGACGTATTGTATCCGATTTTATAAATAATTTCAACCTCTATTTATTAAACAACGGAGGAAACACCCGTTTCAACAGTTTTAATGAAGAATTCTCCTCAATTGATCTATGCATTGGCTCGAGCAGTCTTACGAATAAGATGACAATGTCCGTTTATGCCGATCTATGTGGTATCGACCATTTCCCCATTTTAATTCATCGTGACCGTGATTACAATTTAATTAGACCGAGCAACTGGGTCATCCAGAGAGCCGACTGGCCTCTTTTTAATAGATGTTTTACTACAAACACGATGACAGTAACGATTCCCTACGCAACATTGATAACCTCTCCAAGGCCATTGTCGAAGCCGCAAATTGCAGCGTTCCACGGACATCAGGCCGTACCCCTCGACCACCCGTGCCGTAGTGGAACAAGGAGTGCGCAAAAGCAATAAGGCTTCGGAAGAGAGCGTTGCGGATTTTCAACAAAAACCCCACCGCACAAAATCTAGCATCTTTCAGACGCCTGCGAGCCAAAGCTAGGCAGGTCATAAAAGAAGCCAAAAGGTCATCTTGGATGGAGTACGTGTCCCACATTAACCATAAGACACCCCTTACACAAGTTTAGAGTAAGGTGAGATGCATATCAGGAGCTGGTCAGCGATACGGAGTCTCATGCTTGAATATTGGAAACAGGGTGCTCACATCCCCTCGGAAAATAAGTGAAGCTTTTGGCAGACAACTTGCCGAGATCTCTAGTAACGCGACTTACTATGCTGCGTTTGCAGCCGTAAAAAAGCGTTGCGAAGAGACCGATGTCAGCTTTTGCGAGGCACGTGAAGCCCATGACTACAACGAACCATTCTCGCTGTGGGAGCTGAAGGCCGCAATTGCGGACTCCCGGGATACCTCTCCAGGACTAGTGTTCGGAATTCGTATCTCCCTCTACTTGGATTGCTAGTAGCGCCCATCCGTAGAACACAGTGCGCATGCGCTGAGTCGCGCGAGCTGTCTCTCGCGTCGCCGCTCCGTCACGTCCTCTTTCTGGGGAGTGTGTCTCTTGCCTGTGACTCGGAGCAGTGTCCATCAGCCTAGCCTTCATAAACAGTCCACTTCTTTGAAATTAAAAGGCAGAGTTCTGAAACCGGCTCGTCTTTTACTCCGCACAAAATTTCTGGTCCTTCGGGCCGGATGCATTATGTTTCTTCGCATATACTGCCTGCTTTCAACGGCTTTTTCTTGGATTTTTCTTTGTATGTGGAAACCTGATTGGCTCTTCTGTTAAAGGTTCGAAATTTCTGGAAGCCAGGTGGCTGTACGAGGACATTCTACCGTCATTGCTGTCTGGTTACTTCGGCCTAATTCCCTGGTTGCATGGTTTCGCTAGGATTTCTGCGAAGATTCAACCAGCTGTTGACTCTCTTCTCGTCTTCATACGGCCTGCTTCACCCTTGATCGGGTTTGGACTTGGTTTCTGGTGAGGTGATGAACACTTTCTACTGCTCGATCCTTTAGACTCCACCGCTATTGTCGGTCATTCAAATCACGTTATCTTGCCTTCATTATGCCGTCGGAGGTGGAAACTTTAATTCAGGCTCAGACCGGTAAAAGTGAATTAATATTGCGGTTTTGGCCTAATACGTTGAAAATTGGGAAGGATAAGTTGACCTTGACCTCGCTAGAGAAGCGTAAGGATTTGCTTGTTGAACGTTATGTTGAAGCATCGACGAATATTTCAGATTGTATCGCAAACTTACAAGGGTTGAGAGCCTCTGCAGGTGAAATACCTCGCGGTAATGTTATCAATTCTAATCTTCCTAAATTAGAATTGCCGTGCCTTTCTGGCAATCTCTTGGAATGGGAGAGTTTCCGGAAGAAGTTCCAGAAACTAGTGCATGAGGCACCGGAGCTGTCGAACGTTCACAAACTTTTGTATTTGAAAACTCACTTATGTGGCCCCGCCGCCGATGTAATTAAAAATTTGCCTATCACTGGTGCTAACTATCTAGGGGCTTGGAATTACCTAAAAAGACGGTATGGCAGCAATCGAGTTCTGTCAAATTTCCATATGAAGGGTTTGTTTGACCTTCCTTCGATGCAGAAGGCTACTGCCTTGGAACTTAAGCGAGTTTTAGACCATTTTCGCCAAACTATTAGGGTGTTTGAAAGCCTTGAAAAGCCCGTAAATGCATGGGATAAATGGTTTGTCTTCCTTTTAGTGAGCAAATTAGATCCATCTACGCGCTTTCAATGGGAATTATCGCAATCGGATATGCACGCGGTCCCTTCCTTTAACGAGTTATCTGATTTCCTCAAAAATAGAATTCATACCTTGGACGCTTCAAGGGAAATCGGATCGCCGAGCTCGTCTTCCAATCGCGAGTCGAAAAGGGCTCCAGCGTATCTGCCGAAAACGACTAATCAACCGCATAAGATGTTGAACGCAGTCTCAACTAAACTTCCGAAGCGAAATAACTCTGTGTGTCCGATCTGTTCGAAGAATCATCTCGTGAATTACTGCTCGAATTTTAAAGCTCTTAAGCCGGAGGAACGGAAAGAAGAGGTAGCCAAACACTCCATTTGCTTGAATTTCCTCTCTAGCAGTCACGAGATGAGCCGGTGTCGATCGTCGGGTCGTTGTCTGGCTTGCGGTAGCAAACATCATACGCTATTGCACGAGTCATTTGTAAGGTCATCCAACGAAGATCGGCCATGTTCGGATGTCTTACCTTCCGTCCCGAATCCTACCTCCACTCAGAATTCCGTGCCGAGTAGCGCCTCGGCTCCTCCGAGCGCAGTTTCTTGTCGTGCAAATTCCAATAGAGTAATTCTATTAGCAACCTTTGAAGCGGAGGTTGTCTCTCCTCCTGGAGAAATTATTACTGTGAGGGGACGTATTGACACTGTATCTGATACGTCTTTTGTGACGGAATGGCTGGCACAATTTGCTATTGCAATTTGGCGATTTTGCTACTGTCATGCACACGCAAGCTTATGATAGACTGATGGATGAGCTTCATAAGTTCTGGTCCATCGAGGAACTTTCAGCGGAACGGTTGCCTTCTGATGATGATGCTTATTGCGAGAATTACTTTAAAGCAACTTACAGGAGAGACTCTGATGGGCCATATGTAGTGCGTCTACCATTAAACAAAATGTCTCGTCGACATTCTCTTCATCTCGCTGTTCAGCAATGAAATTATTCCTTAACAATGAAAACTGCATGTTAAAACAGCCTGATTTGAAGTGAAAGTATAATGACTTCATGTCAGAATACTTGTCCTGCGGTCACATTACTGCTACGTCTCCCAGTGGCAAATCGTACTATTTGCCGCATCATGCCGTGGTGAAGGAGATGGATCCAAAAAGAAAAATTAGGGTTGTTTTCAACGCATCTCATAAGACTGCTTCTGGTTTTTCGTTAAATGATTTGTTGTTGAGTAGACCACCTCTTCAATCTGATCTCTGGGTAATTCTAACATGCTGGCGATTTTTCCGTGTGGCATTTACTGCAGACACAGTGAAAATGTCTCGCCAAATTCGCGTGTATCACGACGATGCAGACTTTCAGCGAATTCTATGGCGAGTGGATCCTTCAGAAACTGTAGCCGATTAGAAACTCACCACTGTTTCTTACGGAACAGCCGCTGCTCCGTTTTTAGCGATTCGTGTTCGCCGTCAGTTAGCCCTTGATGAAAGTGCCCAATTTCCATTAGGTGCCAGAGCCATTGAGCAACATTCCTATGTGGATGATATCCTTTCTGGTGGTGATGATTTACATGAAGCACTTAATGTTAAGAAACAATTGACGGGCATTTTGGCCAAAGGGGGATTTCCTTTAAGTAAATGGGCATGTAGCGATGCTAGGCGGTGTGTTCTGAAGGAGTGAATTCCTCGAAAGTTTTCTGACTCTGACGCAGTTGATACTCTTGGTGTACATTGGTCTCTTGCGAAAGATGCGTTCAGTGTAAGGGTCGCTAGTGTCAGCTGCCAAGACACAATCATCACTAAAACAAGAGTTCTATCGGTTATTGCTCGTCTATTCGACCCATTAGGTTGGATGTCGCCTGTGCTAATATCAGCGAAAATTATGATGCAAGACTTATGGTTTTTAAAGCTAGAGTGCGACCAAGTATTGCCTCCTGATTTGGCTAAACGTTGGCAAAGGTTCCGCCTTTCTCTTGCTAAATTAGAGGAAGTGAGCATACCCAGATGGATTGGTACCTCTAATTACAATCTCTCTCAAATTTCCCTCCACTGGTTCTGTGATGCTTCCGAGCGCGCATTTGCCGCGGTAGTGTACTTACGTGTTTCTGATGAGAGTCGAGGAACTGTTATTAGCTTAATTGCGACGAAAACTAAGGTAACTCCTCTTAAACCGATTTCTATCCCTAGACTTGAGTTGTGTGCAGCTGTGCTTTTAGTCCGCCTATTACTGAAAATTGCGAATGGGCTCCTCATCAAACCTAACCCAGTGTTTGCTTGGACAGACTCGGCAGTGTCCCTGGCCTGGATCAGAGGCCACTCCGCGAAGTGGAAACCATTCCTAGCACATCGCGTCGCTGAGATCCAGACATCACTTCCGAACGCCGAGTGGAACTACGTCAACTCCATGTTCAATCCAGCAGACGCCGCCATGCGTGGCATCAGCCCTGAGGACCTCATCCGCTCTTCGCTCTGGTGGTGCGAACCGCCTTGGCTTTCTGACGCTGAGGATGGATGGACCCGACGCATCCCTGATTCGCAGTGCGCTGAGGTGGAGGAAATGCGCAGTACCGTGAGAGGAGCCTACTCTGCAACAGCCTCTACTGACTTTGGTGACGTATTCCTCAGATTCTCCTCTTTTCTGCGCTTGGTACGCGATATTGCATTGTGCCTAAGATGGTTGCACAATTTCAGATGTAAGGGCAAAGGAAGTCATGGCTTCGTCACGGCTGAGGAACGTGCCAACGCTTTGACTGCCATAATCAGGTGTACGTAGCAGAGCGCCTTCCGGGAGGAACTTGCAGCCCTGCGGAGTGCGAAGCCCCTTAAGAAGTCCTCACCCATGCTGTCTCTTCGACCATTCTGTGATCCGGATGGAATTGTACGTGTGGGCGGTCGACTCACAAATGCCATCCTGACCTACGAGGAAAAACACCCGATCGTCATCCCAAGGGACAGCCACTTCACCGTGCTGCTCGTGCGCTATGCTCACTCAGCCACCCTTCACGGCGGACTGCAGGCTACGAGGGCGTACTTGGCCCAAAGATTTTGGGTCATCCGCAGCCGGGTGGCGGTGAAGCGAGAGCTGAGAAACTGTGTCATCTGCACGCGGTTTCGTGGGAGAATGGTTGCGCAACAGATGGGTGACCTCCCAGAGGACAGGGTGAAGCCTCAAAGACCGTTTTCCTCTACCGGTCTCGACTACGCTGGTCCTTATTTCTTGAGGGCAACTAAAGGACGCGGGCAGAAGTCCTATAAGGGATACATATGTCTTTTCATTTGTATGATTACCAAAGCTGTACATTTAGAATGTGTATCAGATCTGTCGACTAACGCCTTTCTTCTCGCATTTCGCAGATTTGTGTCTCGAAGGGGAGTTTGTTCTAAAATTTACAGCGACAACCCCTCGACATTCCAAGGAGCTTCCCGGGAGTTGAGGTCGATGTTCAATGAAACTTCACCCAACTTTGAAGACATTGGCTGACAGCTGAGCAGCGCTGGAACCCAATGGATCTTCATCCCTCCATACTCCCCGCACATCGGCGGCCTATGGGAGGCTGCAATCAAATCTGCCAAATACCACTTGCGTCGCGTTTTGGGCGACCAAAAATTGGCATTCGAGGAAATGTCTACACTACTCTGCGAAACTGAAAACCGCTGCCGGTTTAATTACCCCTTCTATTCAAAAGATATGTTTGTTACCATGATGATTTTACATGAGTTACCTGGATATTGTTTGAATATGTGTATCTGTTACTTGAATTATTCTTTGTACGTTTGTTACGGCGGGCGGCTTGGACATAGTTTCGTCACGGACGAGGCGGGCGGTATGTTCGGAATTCGTATCTCCCTCCACTTGGATTGCTAGTAGCGCCCATCCGTAGAACTCGGCGCGCATGCGCTGAGTCGCGCGAGCTGTCTCTCGCGCCGCCGCTCCGTCACGTCCTCTCTCTGGGGAGTGTGTCTTGCCTGTGACTCGAAGCAGTGTCCATCAGCCTAGCCTTCTTATACAGTCCACTTCTTTGAAATTAAAAGGCAGAGTTCTGAAACCTGCCCGTCTTTTACTCCGCACAACTAGACAAAATCCATAATGCCTTCCGGAATCTACCGGAAGCAACTTTGTCCGAGGCCCTTCAAACCTTCAACCATATATGTTCGGAGGGTTCTTTCCCACAGTCCTGGAGGGAGTCGGTAGTGGTACCCATACATTAGCAGGGGAAAGATAGGTTAGATCCAAACAGCTACCGACCGATCTCGCTAACAAGCTGCCTATGTAAGCTTAAGGCTCGTTTACACGGAGCGAGTTTACAAGCTACACGCCAGCTTTTTTACACGCAGCTCGTAAACTAGCTCAGTGTACACGACGCACTCGTTCAAAATCTGCTTTTAAAAAAGCTCTGGAAAAAGTTGACTCAGCCGGCGACTTTACACGCGACTCGCCGGCTTTTGAGCGAGCTAGCGTGTAAAGTAGCCCAGTGTACACAAAGTTGCTTGTTCTTGTGCATGCACAAAGTTGCTTGTTCTCATCCATTTCCCCTAACAAATGATTTTCATCCAGTTCAGCCATCAGTTGTTTAAACAACGTGTCCCTCAACGGTTTGTTGGAACAGTTTTTCTCCTTGATGTTCCACAATGCAGGGAACTTTTGGTATACTTGTAGAAACAAGGAAATATTTGCCACAGTCCATTTTTACTGCAGGGAAACACCAACACAACCAGAAAGATTTCACATTACAAACAGGGAAATGTCACCAAATGGTCTAGACTCCAACTACTACTGAGCGAGTGGAAAAACTTCATGTATACGAAAACAAGCGCACTCGCCGACTCGCCAGCTTCTTACTCGCTGGCGTGTAGCTTGTAAACTCGCTCCGTGTAAACGAGCCTTTATGGAGAGAATGGTAAATCGTCGCCTAGTCTGGTGCCTTGAGCGAAGAAATCTTTTCTCCAGCATTCAGTGTGGCTTTAGGCGAGGTCGATCTACCGTTGACCATTTAGTACGTGCGGACAATTTTATGCAAGAAGCTTTTCTTCTCCGCCAGCACGTCGTTGCCGTATTTTTTGACTTGGAGAAGGCATACGACAGGGTTCATTCTCATACGACATCTCATACGACAGGGGACATTATTCACATCTCTTATATTCCCTATAATTAGCCTGAGGGCCAAAGTTTCTTTTGTGCCCTTGTTTTTTCTGAACCCAAATCGTTCCTCCTCCAGGAACTCCTCATCTTTCACTTTTATTCTTCTATGGATGATTATGATCAAAATCATCAAGGCATGTGTCGTCAGACTTATGGTTATAAATTTTCACAGTTCTTGGCCCTCTTCTTTTTGGCAATGAGGATGATGATCTTCTTGAAGTCCATGGTTATCTCTCATGTAGAGTATATGTTGCGTATGATTTGGATATCTGCAAATGTCTTCTCTCCTGAATTTTTCATTAGTTCAGCATGAATATCAGTAATCTGGAAGCCTTATTCATATTTATTTCCCGCCTGCATCGAATGCTGAGTTTAAGTTTGGGGCTCCCAAATCATCCTTATGGACTTCATTTACCTCGTCAATTACTTCTGCTCTTATTTTTTTCAATGTGCCAAATAGGTCAATCTTATTTTCCCTACTTCCTCTAGCAATTCTGTTTCATTGTCTATGACCACATCTCTAGTTTAGCTAGAAATTGATGTACAGGCACTTCCATTATGAAGTTACCACTTCAGAGCCGAAACATTTCTAAGTCCCTAGTTGACGGTTATTTGACAATGCTGCATCACGGATTCCCTCTGGTGGAGCCTCAGGGAAGCTCCACCCGAAAACAAACCCCTCCCCTCCTCCCCCTCTTTTCCCTGTTTAGCTTTAGCAGAAGGGATTACTGAACGGGTCTTCTTATGCCCTAAAGGAGGAGGCTGTGGTGGGCACTCCATGGCCATTTTTTCAGACTCGCTCTGCATGGCCGTTGAAGTCCTTAACACATATCTACGCTCACCACCGTCGCATAGTTGTCGGAAATCGAAAAAAGCTGAACATAATTCCAAAATAGCTTTATTCAAGATATAGACTTGAAACTTGACACAAATACTCAGAAAAGATTACTAATTACGGAATAATGCATCATTTGACATGATTCTTATCTGTTAGTCAGATACAGGGGCTCAAACATGATCAAATTTCCAAATAAACACTTAACTATTTTTCTTCGAATGCCTTCCAAGTTAAGTTGATGTTGACGATGTGTGAGGAATTTGATTGAATAAAGAATAGAAAGATCTATTAACACAAGACTTTGCCTTTAAATTACCTCAGCTTCAAATATTTTTGGAAGCATTTTAGTGCAATTCCATTAAAAATGTCGGTTCTGTCTGTTGTCTGATAAAATTTTTACATAAAGTAGAGTACATCTAGCGTTTTTAGGAGATACCTGTCAAGTGACTTATATCAGAGCACTCGTTGAAGACTCATGAGCAAGAAACTGAAGAGAAATTAAAAATTAGTCTGTGACGCCGAAAAATACATGATTTCCCGATCGCGTGTCCGGGGTCAGGCTCCGCGCGGTGGGGGTTGGAAGTGCCGTGACTCGCTTACATTGCTCAAGGGACATGGACCCAAGGCTTCCACTTCATAGTTCTTCAGCTGTACTCATTGTAACTAACCTCCACTGACTCTATGCTGATGAAATCGTGAGAATATTGAATCGTGCGACCAGATAAGTCCAGAAAATTTAACGCGGAATCACGTTATTTTTCTTTGCGTACACTCCGGGAACATACTTCTTATTCACTCCCTTGAGACCTTGAGAAGAGTGTAGTCTTTCTAGGGCCCATGTAACATTCCAGAAATACTCTAGTTTTTCTTTTGAATTCCTTTCGTCCCCTCTTTTTATTCATGCGGTAAGAGATGCACCGACGAGTTCAGAGCCTTCGCCCGGCCATTAGGCTAGTGCACAAAGAGACATTTATGGACCTGCAGAGCCTTTAACATTCTTGACAGGCATTTTTGGTGATCAGTTTTTTTCAATGGAGTAATGTATTCTTAAAATTCAGCTGTAGCTTGGCAGTAGTGAAGAAAAATTGTCCCCAAGTGACTTTTCAGGATTTAAAAATATTTTTTGGACTTGTGATTTTAGTTTTTCAAGCCTCAACACCTTTGGTAGCACTTTCTGTTCATCAATCAGCAGTGATATTTATTTAATTTGTGGTCTATTATTTTACAATGTGGGCGGAATATTTTTGTATATTTAGTTTTCGAAAATATTTGTATTTACGACACCAGTGTTGTATTGTTTTTCATAGCAATGTCGTAAAGTGTTTTGAAATATGGGTCATTCCACCTCAATTCATCAAACGTTTGTCCCTTAGGGTCTCAGATTTTGATAAAAATTGGTGTATGGGAACAAAATCAACTCAAACTAAACAATCTCAAACAGTTTAGTGAAAAAAAATTTTTGAGTGAATTATGCATGTTTTAATTATTTCTCATTTTTAGCAAAAAACCGAGCATTAAATCATATTATCACTTATATCTCCGCTTGTAATTGTCATACAGTAATGATTAATAGCTCTTTTTAAAGCTAAATCTTTATTGAATGCAAATATATCAAGAAAAAATTATTTTCTTCTAAACCCTATTGTTATTAATTACTAATGATTAAAAAATTGTTAGTAAACTTTTATCAAATACTCCATCTCAGAATCGGCCGAAACTTTCTTTCCGTAATTTAAACATACCCAGCTAACTATTCCAAAAATAAAATTCGGTGGAAATTCATAAATGTGTTTTTTATAATTATTTAAACATTTACAATTTTCTCTCTCGCGGCCCGTCGGCTCCCCCATTTGGAATACATGCAGCAGACACGCGATGCAAGCCTATAAATTCCCTAATTGCTCAAGGTCGTGGCTATATGAGATAAAAATATATTATAAACTATAAATGTTAACATCAATTGTTATTTTTTCTTTGACTTTTCGAGCTAAATATTGAGTTGATCCAAATTTCTCTTGAAATTTTGCCACACTCCAGCTTTTAGGCAGTGTAGACAGGACTAAAATGTTTTCACTGTAGGAATTAGCTTCAGCAAATTTTTCCTTGAGTTGACTTAGCATTTTACACCCTACTAACTCAAATGGGCCGAAAGAAGTTTTTGCTTTTCCCCATACTTTCCCGATTGCTCTTCGATAAACAAGTAATTTTATGAATTTTTTCTTTAGAGTATTTTCTACCTTTAAATTTTTTCTATTTACTGCTGATGTACCGATTTCGGATAAACTCAGGTTGATTGTTTCTAGCACAGATTGACGAGGTGAATAAGGTGCTCCATCGCTCTCTCCTTGTGAGTCACTGTCATCGCTGGAGTTGTTTGTAGGTACTGATACATGAGGCTCCGCAAATTGCAAACCAGAAGGCTCCGGCTGTGACAGTACTGTTTCTGCAGCCACAAGCTGCTCAGGAACGTCTTCTTGATGACTGATGGGATACCTTGGTTTGTCACCTCTCGCGACTCCCTTATTCAGAAACACTCTTCACTGACGACACAATTTTCTGCCCTCGACCAAAGACATCGATCTAGTGATAATATGATTTAAGGCTCGCTTTTTTGCTAAAAATGCGAAAAAATTAAAACATGCATAATTCACTCAAAACATTTTTTTCACAAAGCTGTTTGAGATTGTTTAGTTTGAGTTGATTTTGTTCCCATACACCAATTTTTATCAAAATCTGAGACCCTAAGGGACAAAAGTTTGTTGAATTGAGGTGAAATGACCCATATTATAATTGGAAACATCTTTTCTGTGTATCTTTTACCACGTACATATCTATATTAATTTAACTAACATATGTCAGCATCGAAATTATATTTTATATTATTCCCTGGACCTCTTGGCCCTTTTAACAGATCACTTCACATCCACATCTACATCTACACGATACCCTGCAAGCCACCGCGAGGGTGTGTGGCAGGGGGTGAAGATCACCAAGCATGCACTACTAACATGCAAACTAGCAACTATATTGTCTCATGCAACTTGATTGTTAGTATCTATAGTATTTAAGGGGTTAATACATGCATGATGCACTACAGAATACTCTAAAATATCCCCCCTACGTATCCCTTTGCTATGCTGCCTATTCTGTTCTCTTCTAGTACGGGGGAAAAATGCGATTTTGAATCTATCGGTACGACAATCTATCTCTCTAATCTTATTTATCTGGTCGAATCTAGCGTAATACGCTGTTTTTTTAAATATGTGCCTAACATCTTCAGTAAAGCTATCCGATTGAAAATTCTGTAATAGAGTCAATCTGTACTTTAACCTACGCTCTGATAATGCATCCAACCCTAATTCTTTTATTAATTCTGAAACGGTACTCAACCTATCGTAACACCTTTTAACGAACCTAGCTGCTCTACGCTGCACACTGTCTAGATCTCTGATCAACCCTAATTCATTAGGATGGTTAGAGATACTCAGGTGAGGACTACCGACGGTCAAGCCCGCTAATGAGGGTCCTACCTCGCCTCCGACCCTAATCCGACCCTTCGCGAGCGACCCGAGACCCTCACCGAGGCCCAAGCCTCCTCGGGGGTTCCACCACTGAACTGGACCGATTGCAGTTAAGTTTTGACTTTATAAACTATAATTGCTATAAAAAATGTGTCAATTTCTTCTCACTCTCCATTGCAACACTATTACAGGCCTTTTTTGATCGATCCTCTACGGTGAAAATAAGATTTTTACAAATTAACACGGAAATCATAGTTCAGACTTGGCGATGCTGTACGGGAACACGTAGTTTCCATGAAAGGGGTGCGAGGGTAGGTGTGAGGAATCTTACGGGTGTATTAAGTTCTGCGTACTCTTCATGCTGCTCATACTGCTATATTAAAAAAAATTAAGTATCTTACTGCAACATTAAAAAAAGCAGATTGTCATGTGTTCGAGAGTCTACTAATAAACTCTGTTCCCGAATTCCAAAAGTCAGGCATAGTGGAGAAATGGAGGGAACCAGAGAATCTATATGTACATGATACCCTGGAAGCCACCATAGAGGTGTGTGGCAGGGGGTAGAATCACACTAAACACGCATTACACATCATGCATAAAAAGTATTATTGTAATGTATACTTCACAATTAAAAAAAGAGAAAAATAGCAAAGCAAGCATATAAAAACATGCTGTTAGTGAGGTTAACTTAAAGTCTTTATAACAGTATGCCAACTTCTATGATATCCATATTTATACTATTGGATATGTCCTATATGGTACGTTGAAGGTCGCAAAATATTTTTAACGTCATCAGTCAAAATATTGCCGTGGAGAAGAGAATAAGTCTAAATTTTAAGCTACGGTCTGATGATTTCCAATTATTTAAGCCTTTTTCGCAAGGATCCCATATACTGGCGGTGTATTCCTAATAAGGTGTAACAAGGGAAAAATAACTTATTTCTCGTTATTGATCCTCACATTTACGCATTGCTCTTTTGATGAATCCCCGGTTACGATTACATTGACCTATTAATCACGTTTTTGTTTGCCTCATGAAAGATCATATGATAGTCTTATTCCAATATATTTAATGGATTCCACATTTATAAATTCATTATTCCTTGTGTAGTAAGTGTTAGATGGTAGAAACCAGCAGATCCTTGTGTAGTAAGGTGTAGAGTGGTAGAAGCCAGTAAATCAAGAATGTTATCCCCTCTATTCTACATCTACATAATACCCTGCAAGCCATCTCAAAGGTGTGTGGCAGGGGGTGAATTCTCACCAAACATGCACTGCATATCATGCATTTAAAAGGATTAGTACTTGTATAGGTACTGTTCAAAACTACGCTATTTAAAAAAAGATAAAAATAGCAAAGCAAACATGCAAAAACATGCTGTTAGTTGGTTAGCTTTAAGTCCTTATACCACATCTACATGTACATAATACCCTGCAAGCCACCACAAAGGTGTGTGGCAGGGAGTGATTTCTCATCAAACATGCATTACATGTCATGCATAAAAAAGGAACAGTATTAATATACTAGTCAGAATTTCACTATTTAAAAACAGAAATTGCAAAGCAAACATGCAAAAACATTCTGTTAGTAGGGTTATCTTTAAGTACTCATGCCAACATGCAGCTACCAATGCTATCCATTGCTACTCTCCGATTGGACAAATTTGCTGTTATTCGTATCTCTAATTGCACGAGATAAAAAGGACATTTTGAATCTATCAGTTCGGCAATCAATTTCTCTAATTTTATGATTATGGTCCAGTCTGCCATAGTAAGTTGGGGTTCGCAAAATATTTTTAACATCATCACTAAAAATATTGTCTTGGAATTTTTTTTTAAGAGATTAAGTCTAAATTTCAACCTGCGACCTTTTTAACATCATCACTAAAAAGATTGTCTTGGAATTTTTTTTAAGAGATTAAGTCTAAATTTCAACCTGCGATCTGACAATGATTCCCATTGTAATTCATTTAAGAGACTGGTTATAATATAATTATCGGCTAATATAATTATCGTATCGTTCCTTTACAAATCTTGCCGATCTTCGCTGCACACGTTCAAGATCATTATTTAGACCGATTTCGTAGGGATCCCATACACTGGCAGCATATCCCAAATGAGGTCTAACGAGGGAAAAGTAGCTGATTTCTCGTACATGATCGTCACATTTACCCAATACTCTTTTGATGAATCCCAGTTTACGATTAGCTTAACCCATTATTTCACGTATGTGTTTACCCCAGGAAAGATCATGTGTCAGTCTTATTTCAATATATTTAATGGATTCCACGTATGTTATTTCATTATTACTTATTTTGCATGTGCTAAGAGGAGAACTATTCTTTTTCCAAAAATTCATTACTACACAATTTTTTAAATTTAATTCTAACTGCCATGTATCACACCAATTTTCATTTGCTTGTAGGTCATAATTTAAATATTTTTTATCGTTTGGGCTTCGAATTCTATTAGGTGCTGTAGCTAATTGTTGCAGGGAGTTGTTGGAGAACATATCTAACAGTATCTCACACATGTCCTTGTCCATTTCTCCACTTTAAAGCAGTGAGTGATCCAGTCTCTGGAGTAAGCATCGAAATCTCCACCTGTTACGCTCGTTGTTACGGGACATGATAGCATTTATCTGCCTTCCCAGTTCTAATAGTGAAACAACATCAGTATTTGGGGGCCTATAGAATGCGCAGAAAGATATAGATTTTGATGTAGTGCATGTTAATGTACACCAAATACATTCCAAGGGGATTGTCGGGAAATATTTCCTTTTTGCTAATGATTGAGTTCTTGACTGAAATGAAAGCACCACCACCTTCCCGGTTTTGTCTGTATTTTATATATATTTTAAAAGAATTGGGAAATATTTCTGAGTCATAAATATCTTCGGTCAGTCTAACCTGTCAAACCAGTGTATTAAATCAATCGGTACGACAATCTATGTCCTTAATCTTGTTAATGTGATGAAAAGTAGTAGTAGAATGCGCAGGGGTTCTTGATATATATTTAACATAATCTGTAAAAAATAAGTTTCGAATTCACTCAAAAGGTTTAACCTAAATTTTAATCAACTTTCTGATCAACATTTACGCAATACCCTGCAAGCCACCGCGAGGGTGTGTGGCAGGGGGTGAAGATTACCGAGCCTGCACTATAGAAATGCAAACATGCTCCTATAGGTTCTCAGGCAACTAGATTGTTACTATGTACATAGTGATTAAGGGATTGGTTGTTAATACATGCATCATGCTCTTTAAACTACTCTAAAAATATTTCACCTATTACCTATCCCTTTGTTATGCTGCCTATTCTGCGCTCTTATAGTACGGGGGAAAATAACATTTTGAATCTATCAGTACGACAATCTATCTCTCTAATCTTAATTATCTGGTCGAACCTATCATAATACGCTGGTGTTTTAGTATATGCCTAACATCTTCAGTAAATTATCCGATTTTAATTTCTGTAAGAGATTTAATCTGTAATTTAACCTACACTCTGATAATTTTACAGGATCGCTCTATCGAATCATTCCTCCTCCAAAAATTCCTCTGAAATAATCCCCATCCTGGTTCTTTTTTTTGAACTCGTAACGTTCTAATTCCATTATCATACCTTCCTCGTACGGATCCCATATACTAGCGGCATATTCTAAATGAGGCCTGACAAGTGTAAAATAGCTTCTTTCTCGTACTCTCTCATCGCATTTGCCTAGAACCCTTTTTACGAATCCTAATTTACGGTTTGCTACATTAGTTATTTCCCTGATGTGTTTCCCCCATGACATGTCTTCAGTAATGGTGACGCCTAAGTATGCAATAGATTCTACGTTAGATATTATATTTTCTTGAATGCAATATTTATTCCGGAGAAAGCTATTCTTTTTCCAAAAGTTCATTATCGCGCATTTCTTCAACTTTAATTCTAGTTGCCAACTAGCACACTAATCATCAATGGAATCTAAATTCCTTGCTAAAGACTGACTGTCCTCTTCGTTTCTAATTTCCTTATACACTTCTCCGCGGCGAATAAGACTTCTTCTACCTCAATAAATTCATATTTAAGTTTTGAGTCCTGTCATATATGACGATACTGTTCGATGCCTTGCTATACACGCTAACTGAATTTGTTTCGTGCTTCCCTTTCCCGTAAATTTGTTTACACATGAAACATTTCACTACGCCTCCGGATATACGTTTTACCTGAAAGTCCCCTCACTCTAGTAATACTACTTCGTAATTGTGTTGCATTTTTTCAGGCTGTCATCGATATTGAACTGCAAGACCATTATTTGAAAGCCAAGCAAACGAATGCCGGTGGCAGCTCTAAAAAGAGCTTTGTCAATTTAGTTCCTCGACTATAGGAACCTCGTCATCCCCCACCCCTTACCGCAAACTTAGTTGCGGTTCCTCAACCGGGGTAAAAATGATTATGTGCCGCCACAAAATCGTACAGGAGCTTCTCCTCGCATTTTCCCCTGCTTCTTCAAAAATATTCTATTAAATAAGTCTCCATAGACGCCACGGAGATAGCCCAATTCTCCTCCTCAGGTACCACTTCCAGACAGGCCACATGTTTTCACTATTTTGGGTGTGAGTCTCCCTGTCGCTGGGTGCCACAAAATTAGTGGAGTCATGCTTATAGCCCATCTCCTCTAATTTACTGTATCCTCGCCACATGTCCGTTTTGATTAGAGTCCCTTTCCTCACATGCTTCGTAATGGCCTCCATCAGCGTTTGGCTGTCGCATTTCTCCACGAAGCAGAGGAAAGTTTCGCGGGTCTCCAGATCTATTCCCCACAAAAACCACCTCATCTTCGTGAGCCGGCCCCGGTTGTATGTACTTGCGCCGACCGAAGGCGCTCTCGTCTATTTCGACGACTTGCCCCGGGCCTCCAATTAGCGTGCTTTGCTCTTGGAGCCACACGCATACCATATCGCGGAAACTCCGTATCATCCCAGCCACAGTCCTGCAGTGTTTCCCTAGCGATGGCTTGGGTCGGATAACTATTTATCCAGGCCATAGGTACGCATAGGACGTCTCCAGGGGCTACATGAAATAAGCTGAATATGGTGCCGAAAATGATGGAAGACGATATTCCGCAGTCACCGCACCTGAAGCCAGGCAGCCTCCTTTTTCCCTTGGATCGGATGCTGCGAATGTCGGACGCTTGCACCTGAAACTGCGTGATTCTTGCGCGCTGAGAGCCTAGACACTCGCGCCTAGTTCTCGCGCCCTTCCGAGTCTCAGCGAATGATCAAGAGATGGCGAGACGGAGGGAAATTAAAAGAGACTGATTCTGTATGAAACAGTTTCGCTGCATGTGAATTTTTTCTTCGTTTAGTGGTTGGAAAATAACAAGTCAACCTACGGCTAAAGGACTGAACAACAACAACCAGGGTGGACTAGACACGTTCCACTAATTCGGAAGGCTCGCTTTTGAAATAATTGACACCTTCGTTGTCCACATGGAATCTCATTTTGAAGACTTCAATAACTTCTATTTTGCAGAATTACTAGATGAAGATCCTGCATAAAATACATCATTTCTCTCAGCGAAATTTAGTAGCCTAATAGCAGTCTCTCTTCTCGGGAAGCAGTCCCCAATGGAGAAGCAATTGCACCACGCCGACTGCGTTAATGTGTGCTCGAAGAACGGAAATGCTTTTCAGGTATCCCATAGTCAATCCCCAAGATAAAGAGTGACATTCGTCGTCCGATACCACGCATTTATATAGTACCATATTCGCATAGCGGAAGAAGTAGTGCGAAAACATTTCTTGGAACCAATTTCTGTCTGCTGAAGGAGGACGGATTTGGGTTATTCCTACTTATAAACTTACCGCCTCTATACAAAATATTGCTAATGAGTACTCGTAGCAAGGCTTCTCTTGATGATTCTTCACAAATTGGAAGACAGAGAGCGATCATGTCGCAGTCCCGGAATGCACAAGATGGACAGACTGGGATGACGATGGGGGGTCGCTGTCGCTTCACTCTCACTCGCTCCCTTCCCACCCCCCGCTTCACACTGGCTACTGATCCCTAGGAAAGAGGTTCCGGGTTTCATTGTCTCCTCTCCTATCTTTAGGGGGAAAGATCCGGGGGATGGGTCATCCAGACCCCAATCCCCGAGTTTGTGGAGTGGAGCAGAGCGCCTCCAAAGCGAGCAAATATGTTGCGCTAGTGCGCCAGGTATACCGCGTTCCCTTCAAAAGACAATCGTTTTCGTTCATTCGGCAAATAACGGCCAAAGGGAAGAGGTGGAGAGAGGTTTTAGTGCAAGTCATTACCACCCTCTTACCACCTTTCCTAAGAATTTTTCTTCATTGTTCTTAGTTTCGCGTGGGTAACTCGTTGGCGTTTTAAAAATTTTTGAACCTTTTAAGTTCATTATTTAGACCGATTTCGTAGGGATCCCATACACTGGCAGCATATTCCAAATGAGGTCTAACAAGGGAAAAGTAGCTGATTTTTCGTACATGATCGACACATCTACCCAATACTCTTTTGATGAATCCCAGTTTACGATTAGCTTGACCCATTCATCTACATCTACATCTAAACGATTCCCTGCAAGCCACCGCGAGGGTGTGTGGCAGGGGGTGCATATCACCAAGCATGCACTACCAACATGCAAAAAGGAACTATAGGGTCTCATGCAACTAGATTGTTAGTTTCAATAGTATTTAAGGGATTAATACATGCATCATGCACTACAGACTACTCTAAAATATTTCCCCTATGCTATTTTCCCCTTTGCTATGCTGCCTATTTTGTTCTCTTATAGTACGGGGGAAAAATGCGATTTTGAATCTATCAGTATGTCAATCTATCCCTCTAATCTTGTTTATCTGGTGGAATCTAGCATAACACGCTGGTGTTTTTAATAAGTGCCTAACATCTTCAGTAAAGCTATCCGATTGAAATTGAAAGGCCGCTAGCGCGTCTCCTGCTGGCTCACGCCTCTTGCCCGGTCGCCGCGAACGCAGCTATACTCATCACGGATGCGTCTTCCGTCGTTGGTCTCATTAATATTAGATAATTAAACCATTTCCAGGGAATAACAATTACGGAGAACTGTATGAAAGTAATATAACACACCGTCATCAATAAGGGATAAAGAAACACTCCCCGATTTTTAGCCTACTTTCACTATTATTTTTCAGTGTGGAGGAAGAATGCAAAAATAATTAAAGTAGTTACCAGAGCTCACCACGTTGAGGTACCTGCAGTTTGAACTCCCCCGCCCACACACCCACTCATAGAATAGAGGAATGCATTTCCTTTATCACATTATTTGCTATCTAAAAAATAAGAAAGTGGTCATTTCGTAGTACCAGTCGTTTTATCTGTGTGCAAGTATTCGTCAAAAACGAAACTTTATTTTCATTGAACACTAAAGGTCATTATCGATTTTTTATTTTTGAAGTCAAGCTGATAAATGTAAAACTTACTCTATCACAGCATGAACTGAAACTAGGTTTTGAAGGTTGGCGTTTTGGTTCTGCTTTCTAGTATTTTCAGTGTTTCTTATTGTCTCTCGTTGTTGCGGATGCCACTGAAGATCTTTTACAAATATTTCAAAAGCTTGCGTGTGACAAGGACATTTGCGTTCCACAGGTGAGCATTACTCAAGTAATTCTCGAATTTCTTCAGTCGTGAGATGCGATAGAGCACGAGTCGGTGTTGTCGTCCCATATTTTAGCAGCTTGTGGTCTTCTACATCAAATTTAAAATCTGTTAACTCAAAAGTTCTTGGATTTTTTCACCCGCGTATTTCTTCATGCCTCTAAGATTATTTTCCACGCATCTCCTCACACTTTCTCTCCATTGTCAGCAATCATTGGGAGGAGTAAATTTTCTGAGTGCCCAAAAAAACCGTTTCTCTGAATAACAGGATCAATGACTCTTTTAAGATCTACTGGTAGATATCTTGACCAATTTAATAATTTCCATAAATTTACAGCACCGTCGTGTATACAATGGTTTTTTTTCACTGAAAACCAGACAGGTGCGTAATACTTTAAAATGACACTAGATTTTATAAATTACCGCATGAATATTCGGTGGACACGTATAGCCTCAGTTGTCGGCTGGCCATAGTGAGCTAACGATAATGAGCCACATTTTTTTGGAGTTTACCTGGCCAAATTTTCCGAGCGAAATCCTTTGGACACAGCATTAGAAATTTCCCGAAGATACTGCTGGTTACTGCTCAGCAATCTCAAGTCTTCTTCGTGGGACAATTTTTTTTGGAACTGGCTCGAATCGTATGATATCAAGAGCGTGGCAGTCATGAAGGGTGGAGACAATAGGTCTTGAAAACAAATTTGGACCCTTAGTTTGCCCTTCTAATGTTTCTACCAACTGCCGCTGTTTTAAGTCAATCAAGTGTAATTGGCAAATAGACCACTGCAAGGGACGTCGGAGTTTTGCTTGCAGCAAGCGGATGATGCTTCCTTCCTGACCTATATTAACTTTGGTGCCATTGCATCCAATCACTTTTAAATTTTAAAGTTCAATATTTTCTTTCGCCAAAAAATCAAGAATTGCAAATATGATGTTTCTTGCAGATCCTCCTGTGGGGGAGACAAAACCGAAAAATTGGGAGCCTGGCTCTTCAACAAATAAAGACATGCTCCTCCCTAACCTTAGATTGATATGTCCTCTTGCCTATTTTATCCAGTTTAATTGTTTCATCCTTTCTGCCGTCAAAATACAGACCTTCAATTGTATTTTTTGATTTATCTGTCTTTGCTTTCACTGAATCTTGCATCTTCTTTTTCTGTCTTCATAACTAATGCCGGTCCACTACCTTTCACGTGTCGTCTGGAGTTTTGAGCTTTGCGTCGGATACAGTTGCGCTGACGATCATTGCTGCTGCTCTGAGGGACACGTCACCGGTACTTGCACATACCTCCGCCACAGTTGGCAATTGAAGACGCCTTTGCCCCGAAGGAGTTCCAGGTTGATTTTCATTCCTAATCGTATGAGGAACGCTGAGGTCCAAGTCGGGTTGTTCCTCGTCGGTTGAGTTTTCTCGAGATGTAGCGGAAAAAATTCTTGATGCACACTTTTTACCTCTTCAAGAATGAAAGATTTTGAGTCGACGCTCTCCAACGATCCTCTTCTGAGGATTTTCTTTAATCGTCGAGTTTCTAAGGCATCCAATCCACCGTATACCATCTTTCGTTTTGTCCTTTGATCCCTCAAATATGCCGCTTCATTTGGGAGACCTTTATCCTCTTTCTAAATTTACACTCGTTAATTCTTTAGCACTGGCACGCACAGATATCACATAATTTCTGGGATTCATTTAAAAATATATTAATTTTTTTGTCGATTTGGCACATTTCGTAGGCTTGCTTGAATTTTTTCTTAAGTCGTAGTACGTCCTATGGTATCGTATAATCATTTTTAATCACACCGCGTTCCGGAATGATTAGAATAGAGGTGCGACTCCAAAGTTCGGACACTTTTTTCGCTACCAGACTACTTGATAAACCGTAGGCCCCATTCCTGCGCTTTAGTATCTCAATGCGTCGTGAATATTAAAAAAAATATTTTTT
Source organism: Platycnemis pennipes (assembly GCA_933228895.1). NCBI lineage: Eukaryota > Metazoa > Arthropoda > Insecta > Odonata > Platycnemididae > Platycnemis > Platycnemis pennipes. The sequence continues at coordinate 59,374,554 of OW121846.1, forward strand.
CACTTCTTTTTAAGTCGACGTCAATTCGTTTATGTCAACGAGACATGAAAAAAGGTTATAGTGTGTAGGGTTATATTAATTTCAAATAACCCTTCCGTGATTGTTATTCCCTGGAAATAGTTTAATTATCTAATATTAATGAGACCAACGACGGAAGACGCATCCGCGATGAGTTTCGCTGCGTTCGCGCAGGAGGTTATATTAATATAACGGTTGCAGATACGTAGAAATGGACGAAAATTTTGCCCTAAAGAGCCGCAACTCGGCAAAATCCATGGAGAACCGCTATAAAAACTTGACTTTTTCCATTTACAGCCCCCTCCCCATAAATGGCCACGGCGTGTTGGTCTAGGGTTGACCTAGAGACCCCAAATTTTTCTGGCCTCATTTTAAGTCACTTTGACAACTTTTTCCAGAGGGCCAAGTTTCTCCGCGAAAAATCGATTTTTCCGATTCGCCCTAATGTATGTACAATACATACCCGTCCACAATAAAATGTTACCACCTCGGAGGCCGAAATTTTCTAAGTCCCGAGTTGAAGGAGGTTTGACAACACTGTCCCTTGGCGCAGAGTTTAAATGCCCAGAGCTCTCGCTGCTCTCGCCATTTATTGGGGGTACCCTTCCCTCGAGAACAATTCCCTTTTCGCCCTTTCTCAAGTGAACAGCAGACCGCCTTGACCCACGACCACGATATTTGCTAGAAGACGAGTCGCCCGAGACACATAGGTACCCGTGGCCACAGAACGGGAGAAGGGGCACGTGATGAGTTCCAATCACTTTTCACCACATTTCTAGTAGAAACATGATAGAAAATGACATTCGCTTTATAACCTCTTTCGAAAATACCTATCATTTATTCCGAGACCACTTTGGAGTCCTATGACAACTGGACGATTTTCCGAGGGTAATTATTAACGTGCTAAATGGTCGTTGCGCTTCCACGGGTATTATAAGACCGTAAAATATGCAATGTTCTGGTTGAAATTTTATATCCTCTAAACTTAACACTTCAAAACGCCTACATTTATTCATCACTAAGTCACCAATTAACTTAGATTCATCCAACGTTCATGTCGCAGAGCGTAGGTGTGAAGAAAAGGAAGGTGTAAACAGAAAGCCTTAGGTTTATTATTCCATAGTTTTTTTCAATTGATCACTGCTTCAACTGCTCATGTATTACGTCTATATGAAATTAGATCAGCTGCTAATATGATCATCAGTATTTTTGTAACGCTTGAACTCCTGGAATTTTATTCAAAAGCCATTAATTTATGATAATCAATAGCTATCGGCTTATGTGGGCCGATCTTCTTACAAAGGAGAAGTCTCTAAGTTTTTCCAGCCTCAGTACATAATTCTCTCTAAAAGAGAATTGCATAGAACGGCATAATCAGAGAAGCCTTTGAGCCCTTAGCCGATACCCTACTTTCGGAAATAATTCCGATACGTTCAGAAGTAGGTCTGTATATTTTTTCACCCTCAGAAACATCCCCGACACGTTTTATGATACCCACAACCCCGAACAGTAAGCAGGTGGTGAAAATAGAAGCAAGCGATCACAACAAAAAAAAACTCATCCGGGAAATGAACCACAGATCTACAAATGTGCTGTTATGCGCGCTATTCCAAGCAAGGTTTGAATTTGGGCAGGCTCTCCATTTCTTGACATTTCCACCTTCCGCTATCTAAATAGTGTATTGGAGAAAAAGGGGTATAGCAGCATTGATGACAGAAGGAAAATTGTATTGGCAAGATAATCTTTTAGTCGTAGACGTGAACTGTTGACAGGGGCGTTAAGCAGGGAAGTAAAGAAAATACTAGTGAAGAGTTTGATATGGAGCGTGGCACTATATGACGCTTAAACATAGGCTTCATGGAACGAAGATGGAAATATACTCAGAGCTTTTAAGATGTGAGTATGTAGAAGGATGGAGAAATTAAAGTGGGTCAAAAGGAGGACAAATGATGAAGTATTAGAAATGGTAGGAGTGGAAAGAATTTTGATTGATGAATAGAGAAGATGAAAAGGGCGAGGGTGAATTGAAATATGTGATTGAGTGAAGGATATTGATTAAACGGGGTAGAGTGAGGCGAAGAACGGGTAGCTTGGATAAAATGATGGGAGGTATGAGGGGCTGAAGAGGGACATTGTGTGAAATCAAAACTAATGATAATAATGATTTTGATCACTGTGATCACATCACGTGCTTAATTCCCTTGGAAAATATGAATTGATCCTCACCTAGAAATTCATTGCTCTGTTTTCCATACAGCGATCGATGATTCTAAGCACCAACGTAGCAGCATGAGAGATTCAGTAGTTACTTTCATTTATGTTTTAGATGGCAATACAGTTTCTTCGAATACTCCGACAGTATATTCTCCTCGCTTATCCTACACTCGAGCCCATAAAAATCCTCCGGCCTCTCTGCACAGTAGTTCTGTAATTCCAAGTATTTCTTATAATTACGTTGAATGTGTTCTGGTCACATTGCAGAATTAAACGTCCTGTCCTTTTTTATATTTCAAGTAGCATATACTGCGATATGAATTGCCGATGAGTATTCATTATAAGAAACAACCAGGCGAGAGTGCGAGGATTGTGTGTAATTTGAAATAAATTCTAAATATATCCGCGATAATTTTTCCTCATTTATTACCCAATTAAGCTTGGAACTTATAGTCTGTCCAAACAGGGAAGGCGGGTAAGAGATTAAGGCGCAGCGCTAGAGCCCAGCAATAGGTAGCCGCGTACCTCCCGTGCGCCAAACAATAGCCGGGGTCCGGTCGACCGCGTGAGCTATAATGAGTCCTGAACCGCATTCCACTCTGAAAAATTATCACATAAAAGTAAGCGTAATTTGTTAATTTTTATTACAGTTTTGATTTCTACGTGTTTTTTCATGAAAAAAAGAGTCTAAACACGACGGAGTTATGTCAATTAAATATGTAACACTTAGTGGCTGCAAAAAATTGTATTTTGATTTTTTAAACTATTTAACTTATTTAAATTCTACTTATTTACTTTTTATTAAACTTTTTACTGCTTTTTACTAAAACCAAATCTAATCGAATAAAAACAATTTATTGTCATAAAACGAATATGTTTGTATTGTATTTTAAACAAAATACAATCTCTTATAATCTCTTACCCGCCTTCCCTGTTTGGACAGACTAGAACACTTATATTCCGTAAAGACGTCCACTAAGTCTTTTCTTGTTGAAAACTGTATGTTACAGTTGTGGCGTAAGTATTTTTGCCATTTACTATACTAGCGCAGTTTTCGAGCTCATCGCGCAGTCAAATAAAATTCACCGATGATTTAAAAATAACACCGATCGTTAACAGATATATAAATGCTGATAACATAATTCATCTGTTATTTATGTTATAAAATCAAAATTTTCTACGACGAAATAAAGGCAAAAATTCAAAAATTTCAATGAAGAAAGAATAGCATGATCTATTAACACAAGGATTTGCCTTTAAATTACCTAAGCTTCAAATATTTTTAAAGCATTTTAGTGCTATTCCATTAAAAAATGTCGGACGCTGCCCTCAGATAAAATTTTTACAAAATATAGAGAATATCTAGCGTTTTTGGGAGAGACCTGTCAAGTGACTTATATCAGACCACTCGTTGAAGACTCACAAGCAAGAAACTGAAGAGAAATTAAAAATAAATCTGCGGCACCGAAAAATACATATGATTTTCCGATCGCGTCTCCGGGGTCTGGCTCCGTGCGGCGCGGCGGGGGCTGGAAGTGCCGTGACTCGCTTACATTGTTCCAGTGGCATGGACCCTAAGGCTTCCAATTCATTGTTTTTCAGCTGTACTCCTTGTAACTAACCTCCACTGACCTATGTTGATGAAATCGCGAGAATATTGAATCGTGCCCCCGGATAAGTTTACGCGGAATCACATTAAGTTATTTCTCTTTGCGTATGCTCCGGGAATATACTTCTAATTCACGCCCTTCAGTCCTTGAAAAGAGTGGAGTCTTTCTAGGGCCCATGTAACATTCCAGAAATACACTAATTTTTCTTTTGAATTCCTTTCGCCCCCCTCTTTTTATTCGCGCTGCAAGAATGCGTTGCAGGGACAGTGCCAAAGATACGGTATGAAGATAAATCAGAATAAAACGAAAGTAATGCGATTTTCAAGAACAAAAAGGGCCAGTATAACCATAAAAGTAGGTCAGAAACTAGAGCAGGTGGAGCAATTTAGCTATCTAGGTAGTGTGTCTGAAGAAAAAGCGTATAGTAGCATTGAGGTGAGAACGAAAATAGCAGGCAGGGGGTTCCGGGTTCGAGAACCGGTCTTGGTGTATTTTTCCTCTAAGGATATTCCGCTCTAAACCCTTTTTGTAATGTAATACTCGCTTCATGGATTAGTAAATACTAACCACCTAGTTATACGTGACTCTTATTTCTAACATGTCTCCGTGAAGTAGTGGCACTGTAGCTCTGAATTGCTTGTCAGTATTTCATATTGGACGAGCTTCACCCTCTGCCACACGCCCTCGAGGTGGCTTGCACGTTAATACGCAGATGTAGATGTTAACCTGTTGATAAGTATTTTCAGATTGGTTCAAATGTTGTATAATCGATTATCTAAATTTAAAGCCTCAAGCTCCCTAAGATAGACCGAAGTAAAAAAATTCCTAATTTCAAAACATTCACCTCTGCTGCTTAAACGGCATTCACAACTTCCATGAGTCTAAATGAGAAAGGAAGCATTGCGATAGTTATATTACCAGAGGAAATAACAACCCCCATACGAACAAGGATAACAAAAGTTTTGTGGGAAATGTGATGCTGTCCAAGTTGAGATGTCATGTGAGAAGGCTTTTCCACAAGAGTCAATATAAAACACCGATAGCGCTAGATTGCCATTGCGTATAGTCTAGATATGGCCGAAAACTACTAGCTAAAAGCGCAGTATACCCGATAGGTAAAATAATCACCGATAATGTGTGCGAAATAAATCTACTACCCATACTGAATTACAATTCGCCAAGAATCCTAGCGTGTGTCCACTGTTCATCCACTCAGTTATTAAATAAAATTTGCGTGCGTTTTTAGGGAAATGTAGGAAATCACTCCGTGAGGATATTCGCCGGATATTAGGGAATTAGACCGCGAGGATTTTAGTTGGGGGTGTCCCGAGAGTCTTCACCCTCCAGTCCGCATTGCTCTTCGTTTCCTCAGCCACCTTTTCCCCTTTCCTCAAAGGAGAGCTGAATGCCAAATGGGGGGCGGCATGTTCCCTCTGACCACTCTGTTGAGTCCCTGTACTGAGACAATGGGGATGGGGAGGACCGGTCTCCGCAAGGAAAAATTTTCCCCTGCCCAAAAACCTTACTCTATACGTTTTATTGCACCCACGACCCCTTGCACACGGTATGCCTCAGGTCAACATCCTGAGTTTATGCCCTTGCAGCCCAGTGCCCATGCATAAGGGGTGATCCGGAAGCAGGTAAAACATCGCAGACGTCTGTCCATCCACTCTTCCACCTGATCGCTTTTAGGTTTGTTTCTACTCACATTGCCGGCCGAATATTTCAAAACATTTACATGCCCAAGAGTGAACACATTTATCAACATGGTTTCATGATCTAGGTTTGATAGTCTCTTATTAATTTCATACATGGTGTGAAGGAAGTAACCGTTCACACGCAAAAATGAATTGAATCCGTCCATTTAAGAAATATATCTGATGATCCACCGGTATCGATTATATCGAACAGTGGAGTATCGATGGGTCGGCAACCTTGCGGGTACCCGGATGTGGGAGACGGAGCTCATGGATGGAATTCAGACAGTGTCGCATGTATAAGTTTAAATCCGGTGTCAGCCATGTAATCACCGAGTAAACAATAACACCTCCGTTCCGTTTGCCGTTGTTTTATTGAACTCCAACATCACTGCAATATTCAAACATTTTGGCGTTATTGTTTGGTATGCAATATGGTCGAATAATAGAGCACCTGTCCATCAGAAGGGAAAGAGAGAAAGAGCATATAAATTTGCAATTAGTATTCTCATTTGCAATATAGATTCGTAAGAAAATTTACTAACTGCCGACCACCCACTCCGCAATCCGAGCAATAGGCCCCTCGAGAGGAGATCGCCGGGAGGCGGCCGGGTGCCCGCGCGTCACGTGTGCAAACCCCTCCTGACGAGGAATTCCCAACCAGACATGCTTCCTCGCCGCTCCTCCCCTACGGGAGGAGGAGAATAGTGGGTGACGATCCTTCGGCAGGGGTAGGAGGTCTCGTGGCTCAATGCCGCGGTCGGGCATAAGGGTTAGAAGTCGGGGGTATTTTGCGACCGCCTGAAGGTCTCATATAAACAATGGTTATTCGGGAATATTCGTATGTAGTCACTGTCCTCATCCTTTGAAGAACGGAAAAAGACATTGAATAATCAAGTAGGTACAGCCTAACATTAGTAGCACTTTGACCAACGGAAACGTCTTCACATGCTTTCGGAGCTCTTGCTCGACTCGAAGTTAAATCTCATACGAATAATTATTTAGTTGTGGACGCATGCGCGTGCAATTAGCTGCATTAGGCCCCGTTTCCACTACTGACATTCTACCACGGTTATTTCAGCCCTCATAACCTACCTGCGTTCCAGTTAGCTACAATGTTACCCTTGTAATCACTGCTTTCGTCACATAGCGGTTACCAGTATCCCAGTATTCCAGTTCAAAAGAAAATCGACGATCGTTATAGAAATGCGCAAAGATGGTAGCACATTGAAGTGTGTAAGCACTTGAAGTTTTATTCAAGAATCTATATTGATTGTTATAATAAAATGTCGTCGGGCTTATCGTGTACGCCTGGAGCAAGTCCGTCTCCTCGTGAGCAAAGTTTTTGCAATTCTTTTGTTCGGTCATTGCTGGGAAAATATACTTAAATTATGTAAACCATAAGTAATAACAACTCTGGAGCATCATTGAGAATAGACAAAAATCAAGTATTAAGCCAAACAAAGACACCACACTAACTACGTTTTCCTAGATGCACACTCCGCGATCCTTCACCGCTATCCGTGATTCAACTGTTTTCCCATAATTCTTACCAGGATTTTGACTAACTTGCGTTCCAATTACAAAAGAGACGCGAAGGTAACCACTATTCCCTGATCTAACAAGGGTATCTCAATGCTAGTAGGACTATCTACCATGGTAGGCGTTTTCGAGCGTTTCCATTACTAGCATTGCGCGGGTAGAGAGTTACCGTCGTAGAAATGTCAGTAGTGGAAACGGGGCCTTAGGACCGGTAACTCTCATACATCTCCCACCTTCCACATCCATCAACGCCCATTGCGGTCAATGTTTTTGAAAAAAGGACGTTGGAGATAATGAGTGTAAAAATGCAGTTCCGATAGCGGAGAAAGCCCTAAAGGTAGTCCCCCTGCCACACACCCTCGCGGTGGCTTGCAGGGTATCGTGTAGATGTAGATAATTTTAATGGACCGCTAAGGAGATTTCTAAGATTGTTTTCAATGCATTATAGGAATAGGCACATTGTGTCCGTAGTTTATGACGGCAGAATTTCGCGGGTGAAGAATAGAATCGTAATATGAGGTATTGCAACTAAAGATCTGTACGCTGACAACTTGGGTGAAACTAGTCGTGTAAGGAAGGTCTCCTGCCTGAGGTCTTTTCTCTCTTCTCCTCTCAACCTAGGTCCTTTATCTCGCGCAGCTCCCCATATTGCATCATTGTCGCAGGGAGGCCCTCGTCTCTTAACATAGCAGACATTCGACCGGATTTTAGGGAAACGGCTGCGTGGTCAAGAGCAGATGTGTATTGGTGTTATACAAGCAAAAATCTCGTGGGTATTATTATTATTGAAATTACGAGTCCCATTCCATAAATCCTTAGGTTCACTCGTGGAAATGCTACGACATTCGGAACGTTATTTTCTTCTTTTGAGCCTATTCCTAGTCTTAAAACATTGGGATCACATATTTACAAAGCTTCTGACCACATTGATTTGAGAATAAAAAATGTCAATGAACTCGCTCTGAAATGGCACGAACGTGAAACAACACCAATAAATCAACGAATTAATTATTTAAGGGACACATAAATTGGAGGGTGATAATGAACAATGATGATTTGTGATTTCCTCTTCTAAGTGAACGTCGATTTTTGATGTTATGTCAATGCGTGACGACGGTGGCGAGCGTAGAGGTATGTTCGGGACCTCAGACGTGGTGCAGTAGGAGTCGGAGAAACGACCATCTTTAGGGCATGAGAAGAAGACCATCCGTTCAGTAATCCCTTCTGCTAAAGAAGGAGAGGACGGGGAAGGAGGGAAGGGGGTTTGTTTTTGGTTAGAGCTTCCCCAGGCTCCGCCAGAGGGAAGCCGTGACGCAGCGTTGTCAAATCGCCGTCAACTCGGGACTTAGAAAATTTCGGCCTCCGAGGTGGTAACATTTTTTTGTGGACGGGTGTACATACCAAAGACCCACGTTGCGTGAACTGCGAGGGTACGCATCCAGCGTATTCTCGCAAGTGTCCGAAAATGGTAGAAGAGCGAAAGGTCATGGAGATTAAGAAAGTAGAGAAGGTCACTTTCTTCGAGGCACGGAAAAGGTTCAGGGCCCTTGTAGCACCGACCTTTTTCTAAATCCTTTGCGTCCGTGGCAACAGTTAAGACCCTACCCAAGGTACATAGACCGACAGGAATGAGAATAATATGACAGCCGAACTGAAGGAAGTAGCCAAGCCGGCGAAGGCAACAAATCCGGCACATAAACAAGATTCCACCATTAATTCGATTGGTTCCCCAAACAAGAACCAATCAAATGCACCACCGGGGTCGCGCTGAAGAAGCGCGAAAAGACGCCATCCCCCGGCTCCTGCGGACTAGCCAAGCTAGTGCCACAGGAGTCGATGGAAGAGGACGATAGTCCCTCGGAGACTCAAGTCCCACTCTCCAAACAAAAGGGGAAGAAGCACCGTATTTGGCGCTGATTCTTCTAATTTTTTATATTATTTATTTATTTAATATTATTAAGGCTTTTATATTGCAGTGGAACTTTAATGGTTTTTATCGACATAAGGAGGAGATTGCAATTTTAATCCGTGATTTTAACCCCTCGTTTATATGTCTCCAAGAGACGCATTTTAAAGCATCGGGCAAAGGTGAATTAAAAGGGTATAATGTTGAAAGGTTCGATGACCTCAGCGGCCAAAGGGCACTTGGCGGAGTGGCGATTGCTGTCCGGGAGGCCCTTTACACCTCTCGAGTGCAGCTCGATACTCCGTTTCAGGCTGTGGCCGTTTCCACTTACGCCCCTCAAAAACTTACCAAATGCAACGTGTACCTACCGGAGGGTGCACCGGTGACTCGCTGCCACCTTGAATCACTTGTCCAACAGTTGCCAAGGCCCTTTATTTTATTGGGTGACTTTAACGCCCACGATCCCCTATGGGGAAGCTCTAGGGGCCAATGCACTAGAAGGGGACGGATTTTAGCCAGTTTTATTCTTGATTTTAACCTATTTTTACTCAACAATGGGGAGAAAACACGTTTTAACGCTTTTAATGGAGAGCACTCTGCAATAGACCTTTGTCTATGAGCCAGGTAGTCTTTTTGGCTAGCTGAACCTGTCCGTACACACAGATCTGTGTGGGAGCGACCACTTCCCAAATTTAATTAAATCCGAAGGAAATTTTAACTCCGATTTCATTAGACCGGGAAATGGGGTTGTCCATAAAGCGGAATTTTATTTTGGTTTGGTTGGGCATATTTGAAATAAAAAGGATTTTATTTCAAACATGATCCAAACCGTGACGCCACACACAACGTGGAAATTTTAACGAAGGGCTCGATTGATGCAGCAAATTGCTATGTCTCTCGTTCGTCGGGGAATCTCCAAAGACCAGGGGTGCCTTGTTGGAACGAGGAATGCGGCGAGGCTATACGCCAGAGGAAACGTGCTTTACGTGTTTTCAACAAGTTCCCCACTGCAAATAACCTAGCCTCTTTTCGAAAATTGTGAGCAAGAGCTCGGCAAGTAGTGAGGGAGGCTAAGAAGGCCTCCTGGATCGAATTCATTTCGAATATTAATCATCGCACACCACTTGCACAGGCATGGAATAAGGTGATGAGTATTTTTGGTTCTCGCCAGGAGTACGGCGTATCATGCCTTAATGTAAATGCAAGTTAGATTACGGGTGTTTCGTCTACGCCTCAGGCCGCGACAGATACTTAAAACCTTTGTCGACGGTTCACGATGCGGGGCTTCGTCTGGCGACAGGAGCGTTCAGGACGTCTCCCGTCGTAAGTTTGTATTTAGAAGCCGGGGAGCAACCTTTGTCAACACGGAGAATGATCCTTATGAGCAATTATGTGGCAAAGATTTTATCAATCGAGGGCGCACCCTTGTTTTAATATAATTTTTAACCCCATGTTTTTAACACATGGACAAGGGCTACCAAACCCTTAAACATTCGTTTTAAAGATTTTATTGACATTTAGATTTCTTTTAAACGAAGATGACAGATTTGGCAAATTTTTATGACCGAGTAAATAAATTGAAATGATTACTAAAACACCATGCCCTTCGCCATAACCAGTGAATGAGTGCTCCAGAACTATGCAATTACCACGAGACCACGTAGCAGTTGCGGTGTCGTCGTGGGCCGCTTACAGGGGGGGTCTACGGACAGGAGAGACTCGTCCTCTCCGGCAGCGGCGCAGCGCGGCGCCCCCTAATTAACATTTCGAGCTCGCTTCGCCCTCCTGCATCTCCTAAACGGCTACAGATAGGTAAAAACTAATGAAATTTCAGCCCCAAAGAGTCGTTAAATCATATATTTACTCTAGAAGCAGTTACTGTGATGCGATATTTCCATTTTTTGAGTGGGGTATTTCAGACCCTATTAAGACGTGTTAACGATATCGCAACTCAACAAAAATTTTACGCATGTGTTTTCTCACCAAAATGAATGTTTTGACGGATGGAACTTTTAGCTTTTCCGATTTTCGAAAAATAAGCCTTACCCTACGCTGCGGGCCATATCCGGCTACTCTCCCATGCACCCTATCGTCAAGGAGATACAATCCATCCTTATACCTCTTTTTAAAAAGGGTGTAAAAGTTCGTTTTCTGTGGGTACCTGGCCATGTGGGGATAGCTGGTAATGAAAAGGCCGACCTGGCTGCGAAAGACGCGCTGAAGCTGGAAAACATAACATCTTCATTGGTACCCGCGTGCGATCTGAGGGCCACGTTGAGAAATGCAGCTTTGAATCAGAGGTCGGAGATCTGGCGCTCTCAGGTGGGGAATAAACTCCGCAGCATCAAGCAATGCATATCAGGTTGGCTCATTTAGGTTGGGATGACTCGCAGGGAGGAAGTAGTGATCGCACGGTTGAGGATAGGGCACACTGCCCTAACACAATCATTCCTCTTTACAGAGGAAAAGATTCCCCCGGTGTGATCGCTGCCCATCTCCCATGACTGTGAGACATCTTGTACCTGAATGTGATATGCACCGTGCTGCACAAGAAAGGCTGGGCGTCAGGGGTTACTTAGGGCAGGTCCTGGGAAATGACCCTGATCGAATCAACGTCGTCAACCAGTTTCTAAAGGAAACCAGTATTTTTAATAAGATTTAATTATTTAGTACAGAAATAAATAGTATACTATACAAATAATATGCTATATAATATTTCATCTTTATTTTATCTATATATTGATTTTACATGTTGTATTTATTTTTTCCCGCGTTTTAACCCATTTTAAGCCGAGGTGCGAATGACCTCAGTTGTCGAAGCACCCTCTAGAACAAATTCTACTACTACTAATCTTTGAGCCTCTGAGCTCCCATCCGTCTCTCTATTTTTTTCACAATGTAACCTACCTTAGGACGCTGGTGTTTTTAATATACCTGAAACATCTTTAGATACAGATGTGACTTGCGTGCATGTATTTGTCGCTTAAATAATTTCGTAACCTTCGTGTTTTACTAACTTTGATCTGCATTATCCACTATCAATTTACTTGGTACATGATTGTGAACCAATTAGTGCGTGAACTTAAGAAATTTATACGACTCTTCTGTATCTAATGGATTGTTTTGCTCGCAAAATACATAAAATGAATGCCTTTAACTCTTTCGTACAATCGTAGTTTTTTTTGCCAAATAAGGGAATCCTCCTCTCTTCAAGGGAAACGACTCAAATAGAAGACCTCATGCAGGAAAGAAGAAATAACAAATATCCAAGTTGTGAAACTGAGAAAGCGCATTATATGAAGCTGCGAAACCAAGTAATACTAAAGTGCAAGGAAGTTAAGGAAGAATAAATAGAAAACTGCTTCGAAGGAATAAATGACAACATAACGAAAGGAAAATCTGAAAAGCCAGCGAAGGCATAATTAGGAGAAATGAAAACGAGATCTCACAACACAAAGAATCGTGTAGTAAGATATTTATAAAACAGGAAGACATAAGGAAGAGAATGAAATAATACATCGAAGAGCTCCATCACGCGCTCAAAACACCCATAAAATGGCACAACGAATGAATAAATCAAGGTAGAAGAAGAGGAACGGGGCCCGAGATACTGAGAAGTGAATTCGATGGATCCGTTAAATACATAAAGAACAACAGGAGGCCAGGAAGGGATAAAAACAAATGGAGAAATCACCAAGGTACTCGGGGTCAAGGCAAAGGATATCCTCTTTGGAATAATCAAAGATAGATGCGGCTGTGGAAGAATACCAGAGGATTTTTAAAAAAGGGACATATTCACCATTCCGAAGAAACCAAGGACAGAGAAATGCAAAGAACTCATAACATTTAGCCAGGTATCACACATAAAAGATACTTACTTGGATAGTTAGTTAAAGAATGGATGGAAAAATTGAAGGGGACCTTTCGGAAAACCAAGTCGGATTCAGGGAAAACCTCGGAGATAGTGAGACAATACTCAGCTTAAGGACACTGACCGAGAAAACCCGTAATAATATACCCGTAGTAATGATACCCGTAAACAAGACGTTGTAGGTGGCGTTCACTTGGAAATTGTCTTTGTCAACGTCGAATAGAACAAGATTTCCTAGTCACCTGTGTAAAATGAAAAAGAATACAATAAGCATAGGTAACATCTGATTAAAATGGTTTGAAAATAAAATTGAAACAAGGTTTTAATTAAAACATGTGACCAGCTGCGGAGGTCATTTGACCATGCCTCTCAGCTGCAGAAAGTTCCGCAGAACTGCGAAATATCGCTAGGTCATTTACGTAAATAGGTTCATTTAGCTGCATTTTGCTGCGCTGTTATTAAAATTATCGAACAGAGTGACGTTAGCGTGAGGAGAGCAATTTCCTCAAATAAGAAAGTACAGAGAAAGGAAGGCTGGCGTATTCTACCCGGCATTTCCGATCACATTTGTGGGCATGATAGGAACACATTCATATTTTCCATCAAAATGTAGTTAAATTTTTGGAAGAGCCAAAAACAGTCAAACTAGCTGAGAACGTGGAGGAAGTATATAATACGGACGACTAGATATAGAGCACGAGTTTACGAAGACAAATAATTGGAAATTGTCTTTGTCTTGGGTACAAAAATATTGCATTACGATGTTGAAAAAGCATGGAAATGAGAAAACCAATGAAAATAACAACATCCCAAAAGTATTTCCAAAGTAGAGGAAAATTAGGATAAAGAGAGTTTATTGACTGATTTTGATCTCGTACAAGTAAAAATGGGGATTGAGAAGTTTGTAAAAATAGATTTCCTATATCATTATCACAAAAGAAAATGAAATATAAATGTCAAATATTTTAGGACAGCCCGATCACGCACGATGCCAGGGTTAGATTGATCCTTTGAAAAATCAAGAGGCTGAAGTCTATTGGATTATTATTGGACGAAGACAACCGATAGCAATTGTCATTCATGCTGGCAGGGATGCGTGCGAAATTATGGAATGAAAAAATTATTCTGAGAAATATGAAATGGTTAAGCAAAACCGTAAGACTGCAGTACATAGATGTGCCGAAGGATGGAGACCAGTTTAATAATAAAAAAATCCTTGCCAATTCCAGAATTCAGGTGGTTTGAAAAGAACGCAAATCAGATATTAAGGATGGAATTAAATTTCCGAAACACATGATCAGTTTGAAATGGCTTTTCATTGCTGAGAAAACCAGTGGAAACGTTTAATGAGGAAAGTTGGGGTGTTAATAATTGAGTATTATAAATCGGAAAGACTTTTCATTTTGTGGATTTGGAAAATTTGAGGAAACCACTGAGAAATCTAAGTATCCACGATGGTAAATTTTGAATCCCCATCCCTTTCCTCGCTTTTATTAAAAGATACTTTTTCTCATCCAGCTCATCCTCTTGAACTTCTCAAATTGACCTCTCGCATCCTTTGTTTCACTCACTAGGCTTCTCTCATAAGTTATTGTCCATATCCTCATATCGTCGAATGATGTCAACCATAGTACTCACCATTTTAAAGTTTCCTTATTTCTATCAATCATTTCTTCTGAGAAGTCTGATGAAGAGCAGAGAAGGAGCCATAAAAAGGAAAAAAGCAGCTCCAATAAAACCAACGCTAGCTGTATCAAGATAATTCATTCATATAAAATCCCAGGATTCTAGCGAGATGGAGTGGAATTTGCCCATATTGGAATAATGATGTGTAATTTTCCACAAAAATAACTTTTAATGCGACCCGGGTTTCAATGTTGATACATCATCGTCAGGGTACAAATGGCGTTAGGTGTCGCCAATATATACATCTTTGGAAGTGGTGGGGGATAGGAGGGGAGATGAGTGGAAGAAATAAGTAGGAGGTGAATGGGGCATGAGGAGGAGTGAAGAGTGGGGAAATGGTGGTTTTTTTCGGGGTTAACAAACTTATAAAAAACACAGTGGTAAATCAAAATTGGTGGCGGTCTTCTTCTCATCTAACGGCTCATGTCAAAAATTCGGCGGTGTTGCTTCCAAAGGTCCCCGGTGACTGGTGGTGGAGGGAGAGTGTCCCTGGGCAGGCAGGGTTCACCTGAGAACGGGTGGGTTGGGGGGTTTCCTGTTAAGACGCCTCGACACTTTGAAAGGGGGAAACGGTGGGGTGGGAACTAATCTTGGGAGCACACTACTGTAATTCAATGGAAATGAGGGGGGAATGGGAAGGTTAATGATGGTCGTTCAGTAGGGAAGCATTGGAATTTGTACGTTGGAGGATCTCTAATTGTTCCAAGGCGTCTAATTTTTTCCCTTGGTATGGACTTGGGTATGGAGCTCTTTGGTTTCAAAATTTGGACTGTAGCCGCTCTCTGTAATACCTTACCTTGTAATCTTGGGCGATGCATTTTTTGTGTTCGTTGAATATTGTGTTGAAGTACCTACCTGTCTTCCCTATATATTGCGCCTGACACTCGCAACATGTGATTTCATATACACCACTAAGATTCCCTTTATCAAATTTCTTTGATATTGTACAGAAGTCGGGATAATGAGGTAGAAGTGTAGAAGGAAACTGAATTCATCTTTGGGGATTTGGAATCTTTGAAATCTCGTAGGAGAGATAATGAAGGGAATATTGCATCATTTTCGGGGTTCACTGGTATCTTGTAGAGTGAGGGAGGTGATGAGGTTCACTGTTTATTTCGTTTCTTCTTAGCTAGCAAGAAGTCGATGAGTCCGTCACTGTATCCATTTTTCCTCGCTATTGACTTGATGATCTGGATCTCTTGATTGAAGTGGTTATTGGACATGGGGATGTTGATTAATCTATGGATTAAAGATTGAAAACCAGCTAACTTATGTGAAATGAGATGACACGAATCAACGAGGATGACGTGATCTGTGAAGGTCGGTTTCCTGTTGAGAACGGTTTTGGTCTCGAATTTCAATAGACAAATCCAGGAAATTTAATTTTTTATCCGATTCAAGTTCCATAGTAAATTTCATTGAGTTGTGCAATGAATTTATAAATTGGAGGAAACTATCTAATTTCCTGTTGGTGCCGGTCCAGCAACACAAAATATCATCAATGTACCTAAACCAGTGGAAAATGTTTTTGATTTTTTGGCGGTTCGAGTTGAATAATTTTTCTTCTAGCTTGTCCATGAAAATCTCCGCTAAAATGGGTGAAATGGCGATCCCATCGTTAAACCTCCAGTTGCCTTGTAGAATTGTCCGTTGAATCGGCAATAATTTTGTTCAACGCATATTTCCATGAGTTGATATAACTATTCTACGATTAGTGGGTGTAGGTTCAAGTTTGTCAGTATTTCTTTAGCTAATATGAGTGCTTCAGTCTCCCCCTAAGTTTAGTCGCCTTCGCACGTCACGGTATTTGTCACACTCCGTCAGGATATGCCGAATGCTTAGAGGACAGTCGCAATCATCACACTGAGGTGGTAGTTTCTCTTCAGTGAAGAGAAATGAGTGAGTCAAAGGGCAGTGCCCTATCCTCAAACGTGTGATGACGACCTCCTCTCTTCGGCTGTTCCTGACGGAAGATGGCCACACTGACGTAACCGGCTTGATGTCGCGAAGTTTATTATTTTGTGTAGTACGCCAATTAAAAGTGTGGAAAATTACAAGGTGTTCACTTCTTGATCAATGTATTCATCATCAGTAGAGCTGATAGTCTCCTAAGAAAAATGCGCAGGGTTTAAAGCTATGTCTTCCAGATCTATACAATATAGGTCCCCATCCCTCTATTCTGTGGGTATAAATTGTGTGATAGTCGTCCTTGACCAAACTCTGCAGTTCACGAGTTGTATTGCAGTGATCAGGCAAACAAGCCATGCTCTGTATTTTACTTTGAATAACGATGTCTATTGAGTGGCAACGGTTTTTTATCATGAAAATTTTATTATTTTGTTTTTTATACAAATATGATATATGGAATCAAAAATATCAATATACTCAATTTCATGTTTTAATAAAGTAGGTAAAATGCACTATTTCTTAATCCCTCCCATTCTCATATTTTATTATTTTGTTTTTTATACAAAAACGATATATGGAATCAAAAATATCATTATACTCAATTTCATTTTTTCATAAAGTAGATAAAATGCACTATTTCTTAATCCCTCCCGTTTTCCATTCCTTTTTTTCTTCTGAGTCTTCGTGACTTCTTCTTTCTTATTGTTCTCTTCGCCCTTCTCTGTCGTGTGTGTGTGGGGAAAAAAGCATCTGTTTTCCCCGGGCAAACATGTACGATATCCACATATATACTTACGTGTACATAATATTTCAGCGGAGGAGAAGAAGGAAGTGTGTTTTATTGGTGCTGACGCATAAATTTCTGTCTGAGAGATAGTTGTGCACCGTTGGTGTCTCTTCCGAAGGAGAGACCCATCCGAAATAGGGAACTGAGGTAGGAGAAGAGTAAAGGAAGGATTTTTTTTATTTCGTTTCGTCCCTCAATCTTCTTCTCTTGTTTTCAATTCCTATAATCTAAGTCATCTCACGATATAATGCTGCGCACCCACTCATCAGAGATATACAAGAACCTCTGAGAAGCCTCGAGGGCGGAGGCATGCGTTTGCGTGGGATGTTGCTGCGAAAAAGGCCCTCGGTAACCCTAGAGCATTGACATAGACGCAGTAACCTCAGAAGACCTTCGGAACACCCTGAGACGCATAACGCTGAAGGAATGGGATAATGAATGGCAATCGGTACCTAATAATAAACTGCGTGAGATAAAAGGCTCCACGGAATCTGGTTGGCCCCCGTCAGGGATAGTAGAAGAGAGAAGGTGGTCCTCACCCGCATGAGAATAGGCCACAGCGCACTAACGCACACTTACCTATTCATTATTCCAAGGATACAGCCGCGGTACAATGAGTGTGGTTCCCCGCTAACCATAAAATATCTTTTATTAGAATGCAGGAAATATTTCGACCCAGGGCGTAGGCATAGCATATCTGGAGGGATGGACGTCATACTACAGTATAACTCAGATACCCTACAAAAAACATTAAAATATATAATGGAAGCAGGTATCTTCCAGAAAATAGGACACCCCAGTTACTGCCTATATATATCTCTCACCTCTATCTAATGGTTTGGTACTCTGTGAATATGTGCATTTAGACTAAGCAAAAATACGCAGACACCTATTATATTTAAAAAAAAGAACGTAAAGAGACGCAAAAGACGGAGTCATCGACGCGCCCTACCAAAACATATACTACTACTACTCGGGCTTTTAACACTGCCATTTTTGTCTAAATATATATTTATGCATATTTATTGATATAAATTAGATTGTGCATGGTGCAAAATGACCATAGTCGTCGACGCACCCTATGTATCTAAACCTACCTAACTGCAATATGCAGTCAGGAGAAGCAGTCACCTAGGAACAATAAGGTTCGTGCAATTAAGCCTTATATATGTGAATGGAAGTCATCTGTAAGGAGAAATAGACTAGAGCAGGTCGCTACCTTACGGGTACGCATAGGACACTGCGCCCTCACGGACTCATATCTCTTCACACCCCAGAAAATCTTACCTAAAGGTAGAAACTGTGATTCTCCACTGACGGTCAGTCATTTCCTGACAGAATGTGACAGGTGCAACGCTGCAAGGGAGAATCTCTCCCTTAGAGGAGACAGCGAAGTTTTAAGAGATGACCCGGAGTCCGTCGATAAAATAGTGTCTTCCTTACGGGAAATTCGCATCCTACGGCTCATTTAATATTAATTTAGATCAGTACGCATTTTATATTCCAATACTTATACTGGTTTAAAAGGGAAACTGCTATTTGCTCTCATCAGTCATCTGATTAACGTGCTAAATCTACTGATGCGCCACTTGTAAAATGATTCCCCTTTGCTTTAAGGTGCGAATGACCTCGGCCGAAAAGCACCTTTGAGCCAAAAGTACTACTACTACTACAATCAATGCATTTTATTAAGCATGGGTATCAACCACAGAGGAACTCATCATTTCTTATCACATAGTTTAAAAAGTAATTATAACACTGAGTGTATATTATTTCGGAAAATAAAGGCAATGATTTCACAAAATGGCCTAACTATTTACATCAAAACTACAATGTGGATTTTGTTGAGACAGTAAATGCTTTTCAACAGTACTTATCTCATGGAAGACACCATAGAATATGCTTTTTCACTTATAATGGAGTACATGACGACTTGTCACTTTGTAACATTTGTAACTTTGTTCCTTGTAACTTTGGCTGCACAAGCTGCACTTTATTATCAGAGAATTGCCTGTCGGCAAGCCGAGAAAGAATTCGTAGGTTAACGAAACAATAATAATTAATCTACGCTAAATCCCTACAGATTCACTTCCTACGCTTTAACTCACATTAAATCAACATCATAAACCCTTATTACACCTTATTTGTCATTTAAGAGACGATTGTCTGAGGATAATGACAAAATGTGTGAGAAAGTCATGAGCCCATGCGCCTGATTTACTCATGGAAATTGAAAAATTCTAATTTTAACTTCACTAACCACTTAAGTTAGACAGTAAGGAAAGTAAAAGGACGAAAATACTCGAAGTTTTGCTCGTAAATGCTGAAATCTAGAGAAAACTTCAAGAAAAGGGAAGAACAAACCACACTAGAGCACAGCTCATTTTAAGCACTATTTATTTGTACGAATTTCGCTATCACAGACACTGCCAAGGTAACAATGTACCTCCGTATAACTCACTTAACCTTACCTAATAAAATCACCAGATTCATGCAATTGAACTTATTTGTGAGGTATGTTTACTCCGATGTCCCGTAAGCGCTCACTTGTACAACCCATGGTGAAAATAAGTAGGAGATTGAGGAAGACTTGAATTCCTTATAAAGAATTCATTGGAATCTAACGAGATAAACTTTGTTTATACTCCGGAAAACGTCAGCCGATTGTTCACCAAAGTGTGGGAGGGAAAACGAAGAAGAGAGCATCCAAAACAATCCGTCAACTCAACGGCTTGACGTTGCTGCCAAGATAAAATGCACAGACAATCGGCGATAAGAGTAAAACCCCTGACGGCACGTAAATCGCTGTTGCCAAATTGCATTTTCCGGCATGTATTACAGGAGGCGATGGCCATACACGTTCCACCCAAACACCATTCCAACGCATTTGATTTGAATTAAAATTGGATTGATTATAAGGATCATAAATATAATTAGTCGCGTATATTTAATTGTTATAACACATCTCTACTTGTTGCTTGCATCGTAATGGATATTAATAATGTCGCGAATAATGTGCACGGTAGTTGGCAGTCATTTGTCATATGTCTTTTCGTAGTACTACGGGGGTGAACTATGAGTCACGAACCGTTCGCTCGTGAGCCAAAGCTCCCCAGATGAGCTGAATATATGCATTGGATTAGTAGCGGTTCTTACTATCTATAGGCTTATGCACCGAAATAAATATTGGATAGAATGTTGCCCACCGATAAAAATGCTATTTTCAGATATTTGTAGACCTTGCATGGTGAGTGCTAATAATGCAAGACAAAATATTATATTCGGTGATTAGTTTAAGATACTGTGTTTTTTATTGCCGACTTTAGATTTTAATTTCAGTTCGTTGAAGCATTCGTTCCTAATACCCCGTTTCCACTACTAACGTAAGCGGGGTGTCCGTATGCATCGGAAACATCCGATTACGTGTCGAATGCTGTGACTCACATTTCCCAGTTTCCTGCCCCGCCAGTACCGCCTAACCATAAGTGTGCAGTGTTGGGAACTACGAGATACCATGGAACTTATGCCCCATTTCCTCTACGCATTTCCTCACGCTGCTTGGGGAATGCTGGGTAGCTCGCATGCGTTCCAGTAGTGATGCGTCAAAATCTCAGTACCATCCACGGGGTACCTGAGAATTAATCTCTCTTGTGATCGGCGTGCCCACGTGTGAAATGCGTGTGAAGCGGGGTTTAATCGAAAACATCCGGTCAACAACGCTCTAGTTTACGTCATTTCCGCTGATGCATATTAACTGTGGTACCCTCCGAAGTACTGGGAAAAGGACGAAAGGTAATAAAATGTAATTTTTCTTTGTATTAATTAAGTATGCTGAAGAGATGTCTGAAATTGCTTTACTACAGTGAACAATGATTTGGTGATGCAGTCGCTATGCGTGTAGCTACGCTATTGGTGGAAACGGGATTGAAGGAAGACATCAGATCACAGCGTCATCATTGGCTCCATTTCCGCTGATTTATATAATAACTGTGACGCCCTCCGTTGTGTGCTAACCGGTAAAAGGACAATAGGAATCTAATTTACAAAATAAAATGTAATTTTTCGTTGCACTCATTAAGTATGCTTTAGAGATTTTGTACTAGTTTAATTGCTTATTTCCAGCGAGCAGTTATTGGATGACGCAATCACCTCCACTGATTTTACTGCCAACGTAGCAGTGTGTAGTGTCAGTGTGCACATTTAGTTGTCTAATCTACTGAATCCACTATCTACCTACGGCTTCTAACAATTTGAAAGATTGGTAAGTAATGAAAATATTAAGAACCTAGTATGTGAAGTGATAACAATGGTTAATAGCCTATGTAACTATAAATCAGTTTCCGCAAACATTTTCGTATGTGCTGTGGGAGTTAATGTTGTCTATCGAGCAAAATAGTGTTTTGGAATCACTGTGAAATTTTATATGTGTATTGGAGAACAATGGAGATCATAAAAGTGGTGAGTGATTCCTTGGAAGCCTTCTTGAAACAATGGGCCTTCGGAGTAACCGCATTTTATATGAATTGTCGGCGATGAGTGTGTCATCGCAACGTTTCTTTTAATTTGAGACCTTTTCTTGTTGGAACGTGTTGTGAACGAGTGAAACAATTAATCTCTATGTATGGTAACTTAGCTCTTGTACTATCCCCAATAGGCCCATTGTCGTCCCATTATGGAGCAACATCATTTTTAAATCAGCCTCGTGGTTCCATGATAGTTAATATCATCGTTTGTTTTCTGTTTAACGATGGGGAGGCAGTGTTGTGTAAGGTCCGAGGGCCTAATGTTTCCGAAGGTTATTGCCATAATGTAAATCCTCAAATACAACTATGAACGTTGTGTATGTTGTTTCTTTTGACCAATAGCCGATATATTACAATTGTTTTAATCTTTTTGAGTGTTCTTTGATAGTGTCACTAATGGCATTAATCATAATTGTTCTTATTATTGGGATAACATAGGGCCTGCATAATCTGATATTGTTGTGATATTTTCTTGAGATTGGAAGGCGGATTGGCCTGGCATTCTAACATTAAGCCCATATTTGTGGTTGAGGTTAGGCCACGTAGAATTATGCCATTTTCATACTTTGATGATACTTAGTTAGGCTTTTCCCGCATGTGTAGAGTTAAGGTATGATATATTCAGAGCAAAAAGTTTGATATTTGGCTATAGAATTAAATATTGCACAGAGCAAATGTGCTTGATAAGTGCCTCTGCATCTGGTGTGACTTTCCGTAGACATGAAGAGATGCTTAATGTTGATGCCATTTAATAACTGTATTGATGTTTTCAGTTCTGATATGGGTTCGCGACGACCTTCGGAGAGTAATTCTGGTGACCAAAGAAAATATGACGAACAGGAAGTTGTGCCGTCCACTTCAAATTCGGCGACTACAAAGTCAACGGTAGATCTGGGGACCTTGTTGGAATGCCCTGTTTGCCTTGATTACGTTCTGCCACCTTTTCATCAGTGTGCCAATGGGCACCTAACATGCAATAACTGTTTGACCAAGCTAAACCTCTGCCCAGAATGCCGAACCCCATTATTGGGTGAGTTATTTTTGGATATAATGCTTAGATGATAAAGTCAATTGATTAAATTGCTTTATTGAAGTTTTAACAGCGGAAAAATATAATCAGATGAGGAAGAAAAGTTTTCTCGCATAAAAGACAGAAAATGCAAATAACTTTGTGAACTCTATTGTGAATTTTATTGAGACGACCCAGGTTTTGACGCTCTGCAATCTTCAGGGGAAAATACGAATTTGGTAGACGCTGTATATCCAAATTCATGGAGGGGAGGTTGAGGGTAAAGAGAAGGGGTGGAATGGTGTATTCTAGGTGTAGGTAATAGAGTTGGTGGGTGGTAGGGGGAGGGGGTGAGGTAGGGACTTGGAAGGGAGGGTAGTCATTAGGCGTAGACATAATACATATATACATAGTCTTCCTTCTTATCCATTCAAATATTGTATGTAAATGCTATTGGGGTAAATGAACGTTCTTTGAATCTTGAAATCTTATCCATTGAGAGGAAGGATATTAATATCATGCCCGTTTGGGTTCCTGGGCATGTGGGAATTGCCGGAAATGAGAGGGCAGACATATTGGCAAAAGATGCCTTGCTCATACCAGAACAAGGACAAAACCTGGTACCTCCGATGCATGTTTCTCAAAGTAGTGAAGGGGCAATGGTACAATGCGTGGGTAAACAAAGCCAACAATAAATTGCATTGTGTTAAACCGGTTGCATCTGCATAGCCCTCTTCCGTCATGAATAGTCGGAGGGAGGAAACCATCATCACACGCTTGCGAATAGGGCATTGCGCCCGGACCCACTCCTTTCTCTTCACCGAAGAGAAAATTCCACCGCGATGTGAGGATTGCGACTCTCCTCTCACTGTCCGACACCTCCTGACGGAGTGCATCAAGCATCGGGATGTACGTTTTTGTTAGGAATCAGTGGAGGCCTAGAATACGTTCTCGGTGAGGACCCTGATCGCCTAAGCCGCGCCATTTTATTTTTCAAAGAAATAGACCTTTTCACCAAAATATGATTTTACTAGTACTTTTAGAGTTTATATATAGGTATTTAAGAACAATCCGCAAATGCGCTTACGATTTGTGTTCATTAATAATTCTACTGGGTTTATATCTTAGGTTGTGTATGGTGCGAATGACCACGGCCGTCGACGCACCTTAAAAACCTAACTCTACTACCACTGTTTTCTACTTTCAGTAATCCTGTTTGATTGTAGATTCAATATTTTATATTCCAGGCAATATCCGGAATCTGGCATTGGAAAGGGTGGCCAACCTGGTTTTGTGCTCATGTAAATTCCAAAAGAATGGTTGTGACTATTTAATGAATTTAATGATGAAACGCGAGCACGAAGTTGGCTGTGAGTATAGGCCTTACAGGTGCCCAAATATTATTGAGCCATGTAATTGGGAGGGGTCGCTTGAAGACGTTATCCCCCACTTGCAAAAGTCCCACTCGGAAATAACAATTGCTCCAGGTAAATGGCCCTTCTTTTCTGTATGTGTAACTACTGCATGGTAGCCATTGCTTATTTTATATCTTTCTTTTAGTTTGTAATGCTTGGGCTCCTGCCAATTATAGTTCTTAGGTTGGCAGCAGCATGTTCTGCTCATCAGTCAACTGTTTTTCTTTCCGTGTATGCTATGCTTCTGTACCGTCATGTCTGGTTTCGTGCTTCTGGTTGCGTGATTAACCATGTGACACCGCAACGTGGTCGAGCATAGCTATTTCTGTAGGTCTACCCATCCGCATAATTCTTACTGGTTATGAGCAAAGGCGAGTAAAAAATAGAAATAACGAGGACTGACGTAAAGCATGACCTACGTCATGTCGAATATCGCGAGTTCGGGTGCCTTACCGGCGGTAGATAAAGTGCAAAGCACAAGCAATTGCAACAACAGGAAATTCTTGATGGAACTGTACTTGGTGCATGAAGATTTATGGAATTACGTGCAGATGACGAGTGCTCCGGAAAGTGACGTGAAGAAAGACCAGAAAGCAAGAGCGAAAATTTGCCTCATGGTCATGCCACATTGTTTGATACATGTACGAGTAAAAAAGACGGCGAAGGAGGCGTGGGAGAGCCTGAAAGCGGCATACGAGGACAAGAGGCTCACAAGACGACTAAGTTTGCTGAGGAGACTCTTCGGGGTGAAACTGGAGAACTTTGATTGTATGGAGAGCTATGTGACAGGTAATGCTACTGGCTCAGCAGTTGGGTGATCTAAGTGCGCCAATTGATGACGAATTTTTCGGAGTCATTATGTTGAGTGGCCTCTCATCGGACTACGATCCCATGATTATGGCTCTGGAAAAGTTCCGTGTCAAAATAACCAGCGACTTCGCGAAGGGCAAGCTGCTTCAGGAGGACATGAAGCGTGGGGTCGTGAGCAAACAAGCGTCGGGATATGCAGCATTGCTGCCTAGTGCCAGGGGAAAGAAAACGACAGCAGCAATGCAATGAGCCCCCAAGTAGCATACCACATTGGGCCAATATTGGTCCGATGTTGGGACAATTTGGTAATGTTGGCCCTATATTGGGACCATATTGGTCCAATGTCATATGCTACTAGGGCCGGGCCACAAGGCTAGGGACTGTCCGAGGAATCAGTTAAAAAATGGTTCTAAGGGAAAAGAATGGTCATAGCTCACCACATTTGCAGCAAATGTAAATTCAAATTGTTGTTATGTGGATTCAGGTGCAACGAACTACATGACAAACTGCAAGTACTGGTTGATAAATTATGAAACATCCCCAAACAGTGAAGTACTCTGTGCAAATGATGAAAAGTTGATGAGTAACGGTATCGGTGATGTTAAAATAAAAGTTAATGATGAGGATTGTGAAAGACTGATAAAAGATGTTGCTTATGTTCCCAATCTCTCTAGTAATATATTATCTGTAAATGCTATGGCTAAAAAGGGTATGGCCATTGTATTCAATGCTTCAGGAAGTAAGATTTTCCACAGCAGTGACTGCAGGGTGGAAGGAGTTGCCAAGGTCACTGCAACAGAGGTTGGAGGGATTTACAGGCTTCATGTACCATCAGCGATGGCCAACCTAGCTGCATCAAGGGAGAGTCAAGAATTATGGCACCGGAGACTGGGTACCCTCAACAGATATTACATGAAGCAGCTGAGTGACATGGCCACAGGTATTTCATGTACTGGAGGAGATGGGAAGCCTTGCATATCTTGTGTAAAAGGGAAGCAAACTAGACAACTTTTTAGCAAGGTAAGGGCAAAAAGGGCCAAGGATAAATGGGGGATCATTCATTCAGACTTATGTGGATCCATGAGTGAAACCTCTTGGAGTGGCGCCAGATATCTTTTCACTTTTATTGGCGACAAGACCAGAAAAACTTATGGCTATTTTCTAAAACATAAGAGTGAGGTTAAATCAAAGTTTATGGAGTTCAAAGCAATCGTTGATATTGAAACAGGAATGAAGATGAAGATTCTGTGGTCCGATAATGGGAAAGAATATGTAAATAATGAATTTCAGGAATTGCTCAGACAAGAAGGAATCAGACATCAGCTGGCAGTGGATTATACATCAGAGCAAAATGGAGTAGCAGAGCGAGCCAACAGGACCACCATGGAGAAGGCTCAGAATATGCTGCCTGAGGCTGGACTGATTTAAAGGTATTGGGCTGAAGCAGTAAACACAGCCATCTACTTGAAAAATCGTTCACCCACTAAGACTGTAGTGGGCATGACTCCTGAAGAAGCCTGGTCTGGTGAGAAAGTAGATCTTGGTCATTCAAGGGTCTTTGGTTGTAAGGCTTACATGCATGTACCAAAGGAGTGTATAAAGAAACTTGAGTCTAAAAGTCATGAGATGATATTTGTGGGATATTGTGAGAACACAAAGGGGTACAGGCTCATTGATCCAAAATGTCCGTCAAGAGTATATAAAGCGAGGGATGTTGTATTAATTGAGAATGACATGATTTGTGAAGTGGATTTCCAACAGGTGGTAGTGGGAGAAAGAGGTTACTGAGGAGAGTGCAGAATAAGTGGGTTTTTAAAATTAAAAGGGAGGCTGAAGGTGAGGTATGTCGACACAGGGCTTGACTCATAGCCAAAGGTTTTAATCAGAAGCATGGTGTTGATTATGATAAGACTTTCTCTTCTGTTGCCCATAGCTCATCGTTCTGAACTCTGTTGGCCTTAGCTGCAGAATTGAATTTGGAAATTGACCATGTATATGTGGTAACAGCTTTTTTGAATGGTGACCTTGAGGAAGAGATCTATATGGAACAACCTGAGGGCTTTGTAAAAGATAATCAAAAGAGTAAAGTTTGTTTGCTGAGAAAAGCTGTGTATGAGTTGAAGCATCAAGTGCATGGGATGAGAAGCTGCATAATGCTCATGTTAATGTAGGTTACAAGGAATCTAAATATGAGTCATGTGTGTACAGTAAATCTACAAAAAAAGGTATTGTTATTATAGCTGTTTATGTGGATGATATTGTTGTCTTCACCAGTGACAAACTTGAAAAGGATAGACTGAAAGCAGCACTCGAGATTTAAATGTAGAGATTTGGGTGAGGCAAAACACTTTCTTGGATTAAGGATTAGTCCAAGTAGTAAGGATTAATAGACCAGAAATTTCACATGCATTAAGTGTTTTGAGTCAATTCAATTCAAATTACAATGAAACTCATTGGAAGGGTGCCAAAAGGGTTTTGAGATACTTGAAGGGAGCATAAGAGTAACGTCTTGTTTTCAGAAATAGTGACAAGAACATTGAAGGATTTGTTGATGCAGGTTGGGTTAATAATTCCAAGGACAGAAGGTCTTACACTGGGTTTGTGTGTAAACTTGGTAGTGGTGCTGTAAGTTTTAGATCCAGAAAGCTAACTGGTCTTATTTTAAAAGAATATTTAATTGTAAGTATGATGAAACCTGTGACCCTATAATGAATATAGAGAGACTGACAAATTGCCTGATTAAAAGTGTTCCTCAGTCAAAGGGCACCACACTGAGACCGGCAGGTCCATGGTGGAATGAGGAATCATGACAATTCAACGATGGAAGAAAGTACTGAGAATTTTTAGCAAATGCCCCACAGAAATGAAGCTATCCTCATTTGCCACCTCCGAGCTAAAGTTCGACAGGTAGTGAGAAAGGAAAAAGGGCCTCATGGATAGAATTTGTATCGGCTGTAACCTGCCGAACTCCACTTGCACAGGTTTAGAATAAGGTGAGGAGTATATCGGGGAGCTAGCAGTTACTTGGCAATGCATATCTCCTCAAGGTAGGAAACAATGTGACAACATCTCCATCTACTATTTGTGAGGCCTTCGGTCAATTATATGCCAAGGCAAGTAGTGACAAGAGTTGCCATCCACAACAATTGTGGCATAAGGAGTGCTACGAGTCTGTCCAGCTTACTTTTGAGTCAAGGATGGTGGCAGATTACAATCTATCTTCCTCCCTGTTATAATCTACCTTTCTCCTTGGTTCAGCCATTGCTGACTTCCATGACAACACTTCAGGAATGGACTAGTGCGGAATCTTCCTGAGAGGGCATTGCCGGAGGTCCTTCGCACCGTCAACCAACTTTGGTCTGAAGGTAGCTTTCCACCATCCTGGAAGGAGTCTGCCATAGTACCAATCCTGAAACTGGGTAAAGAGACCACCAATCCAAACAGCTATAGACCAATATCCCTCACCAGCTGCCTGAGCAAGTTAATGGAAAGAATGGTTAATCGGCGGCTCGTATGGTGGTTAGAGCGCCAAAATCTTCTTTCTGACATCCAGTGTGGATTTTAGCGGAGCTGCTCGACTATTGACCACATAATAAGAGCCGACAATTTCATCCAGGAGGCCTTTCTCCTCCGCCAGCATGACATAGGTGTCTTCTTTGACTTGGAGAGGGCATACGATGGACTCAGGAGGAAGAAGCTTCTGATAGTTTTATACGAATGGGGTCTGAGGGGTAACTTGCTCACTTTTATCCGACACTTTTTAATAGACAGGGTTTTTAAGATGAAAATAGACCATCATTTATCTAGTCAGTACTCCCAGGATAACGGAGTTCCACAGGGCTCCATACTGAGCATCACCCTATTTGCAGTCGCAATAAACAAGGTGGCAAACAAGGTGGCTGCCTCAAACCACCCATCATGGGATGACTCTTCATGGATGACCTTGCCATATTCTGCAGGTCTTTCAAACTCGTCTCTGCCGGCAGCTTATTGGAACTCACCATTAACAGGCTAGAAGACTGGTCCTGAAGAAATGGATTTAGGTTCTCATTTCAGAAAACAAAATGTGTACATTTCTACTGCTGGGGGGGAATCTTTTTTCCACCTGTGAGGAAGCTAGCTGGCAGAAATCTCCCTTACGTGGATTCTGTGCATTTTCTTGGAACGACGCTTGATTACAGACTCAATTGGCAGCAACACATTGAGGTGTGGGAAAATAAATATCATAGGACTCTAAACATTTTAAAATTTCTAAGCCACTTGACATGGGGAGCAGACCGCAAAACGATGCTTCTGCTCTACCGTTCCCTTATCTGCTCTAGGCTTGACTATGGCTCAGTAATCTATTCTTTGGACCATGAGTCGTACATGAGACCTTTTATGACAATTCACAATGCAGGGTTATGGCTGTCCACTGGGGCCTACAGAACTAGTCCGGTTGTCAGCATTTATGCTGATGCTGGCGAGCCGCCACTTTCGTGCCGGAGGAGTCTTTTAATGTGCACTAATACTGCCAAAGGTTTTACCACAAAGACTCATCCCTGTTTTAAAATTCTTTTTAAACCCAGATGTTTAGAAACTTTTAACACAAGGACAAGGTCTACCAGGCCACTTGGAATGCATTTTAAACATTTTATCGATAGCTCTCACATTACGCTCCCGGAAGTTTACTTCATCAGATATTCGAACTGCCCACCGCGAAGACCTCCGATGTATGTTAAAAAAAGTAGTCAAAGAGCAGTGGTACAATGCATGGGTAAACACAGCCAACAATAAATTGCCGTGTGTTAAACCGGTTGCATCGGTATGGACCTCTTCCGTTAGGAGTAGTCAGAGAGAGGAAGTCATAGTTACACGCTTACGGATAGGGCACTGCACCCTGACCCACTCCTTTCTCTTCACGGAAGAGAAAATTCCAACGTGCTGTGAAGATTGCGACTCTCCTATCACTGTTTGACACCTCCTGACGTAGTGCGCCAAGGACCGAGTAGTGCGTAATAAGTTAGTCATAAGGGGAGGCCTAGAATACATTCTCGGTGGCGACCCTGCTCGCCTGAGCCGGCCTCTTTTATTTTTCAAAGAAATAGACCTTTTAAACAAAATTTGATTCTACCAGTCCTTTTATGATTGTAATGAATATTTAATAACAATTCGTAAATATGCCTACGGTTAGTGTTTATTTATACTTCTGCTGTAGACATATTAGTTTGCGTATGGTGTGAATGACCATGACTGTCGACGCACCTTAAACCTAACAATACTACTACTTAAGATGAATTTTTCACTCGGGTGAGAGAGTAATCCAGTGCCCCCACCCCGGCAACCCCTCCCCCCAGCTTATCAATCCATATTGTAACACATATTCAACAGTACTGATGGTATATTTCAACACTGAAAATAATTAAAAAACTGATTTAAGTTTGGAAGAGAGGTAGACAATGTGGTTACACCAGGTTAGATATTGATCAGCCCTAGAAACTTAAGACCAGTGGACAGTTCATATTTTTGGCCATTAAAAGTAAGATTGCGAGTGTTATGGGAGGTATCTTTTTTACTGAAAGTAATAACCTGTGTTTTCTCAATATTTAGAGATTGTGTTTCTCAAGAACCAATTTGATATTCCAAATATTTGGTATATCTTTCCCTGAGCTTTTAAGTCAGACCTTGAAGATTTGGAAATAAAAAACTTTTGCCATCTGCATACGTTATTTTGTAGGTTTTAGGGAAGTCAATTGTGTATGGTAAATCATTTATAAAAATCATAAACAGGATAGGACCAAAAACTAAATTTGTGGTACACCATTGGTGACAGGCAATGGGTCAGATTTAATACTCTTTTTGCACCTGATAAGATGATCTGCAGTCTATTTGAAAGATGTTTCAATCCAGGATAGAGATTTCCCCCTTGTGCCAGGGCAAAATATTTAGGAAGGAGAATCTCATGGTTGACGAAGTCAAAGGCTTTGCTGAGGTCAAAAAACAATCTTAAAAAATGGAAATTTTCATTCAATTGATCTGTTATAAAAGTGACTGCTTGTAAAGTGAATTCTCCGTAGATTTGCCTTAGCGAAACCCAAATTAGGAAGGGGATAGCAGTTTTAATCCCTCTAGTAATTCAACTAAGTGAGTGCAAAAACTGTATTGAAATCTTAGAGAATGGTGAGAGTAGAGAGATTGGCCTAGATGACTGTTAGGATTTTTAGCATCACAATTTTTCTTCGAGGCAGGAATTACCATGGAGGTTTTTAAAGTTTCTGAGAACACTCCATTTGATAGAGATTCATGGATGAGAAATAGAAGTGGATGTAAAATGTCAATTGAGCATGATCTTAAGACCATACCTGTAATCTCATCTAGTCCAGCAGACATTTTATTGCCAACAGTATGTCAAACTTTATGTAGTTCCTTAAGGCCACATGGCTTAAGAAAAATGGTTGAAACACCACTAACTGGTTGAGAGGAATGACTGTTGGGAGATATACCTGGAAGATGATTAGCATTGCTCCGTAAAAAGTTGCTGTTAATAATGTTGGTCATTTCAAGAGGATCCTTTATTCATTGATCATTAAGTGTTAGAAAGGAAGAGCAGAGTTTTAAGTTAGATGCACCTGTTGTTTCCCTGACTATTTTCAAAAATCAGTGGTGTATAATATTTCTACACGCCTACTTTTATGAAAGATTGCTTTTCTTTAATGTGGTAGATTTAAATGATAAAATTCCTATGAGGATGAATGAGAGTTCTTTGATCTATGTCAAGGATTTGTTTGCAATTCAGTGGTCAAATACCACTGCTTATATGCTGTCTCTTTTATTGTTCAATGCATATGATTATGACTCACATTCTAACTCTTCCGATACATTCATAATTATGTTTTTACTGAGAATAAGCCGCTGTTCATTTTTCAGGAACATCCGTTGAGATCCAGTTTGTTGATGTCCACATACCTATTGAACATGTCCAGTGCTTAGTGCTATCTTGTTACAACAGATATTTTTTTATAAACATACAGAAACGAGAAAAAGAGGGGGAAATGCAATTCTTCATCAAAGTTACATTAATTGGCTCAATGAGGGA
Source organism: Platycnemis pennipes (assembly GCA_933228895.1). Classification (NCBI taxonomy): domain Eukaryota; kingdom Metazoa; phylum Arthropoda; class Insecta; order Odonata; family Platycnemididae; genus Platycnemis; species Platycnemis pennipes. The sequence continues at coordinate 59,406,625 of OW121846.1, forward strand.
TGCAAAGATGTATAAATACAAGTAAGTGACAAGGAATTAGTAATTGAAAAATATAAGGTTTGATAACTATATCCTAGTAATCTATGGCTTATTATTTTTATTTATGTGTAAAATTTTATGCACGTATTGTTGAGTAATACAAAAATATTTCTTATGATTTTGGAAACTATTCTGGGAAATATCTATTTGTTCAGCAATCTGTCTGAAAAATTGCATCATGTACTTGAGATAGAGGGTGAGATGTGTTGTGCTTCTGTGAGTAGTGAAATCTTTGGAAAATAGGATTGACTACAAGGAGGAGAAGGTTTAATCTTTTGTTATAATTATGTTTCGAAAATTTACATTGATACTTCATCTTTTATAGCTAAAAGTTTACTTCTTCCATTTTAAAATATTTATAGATAATAACTAGTGAACATTATGTTTAATGACCGAAATTAAAATTCTATTAAGTATATAATTATTTTTGCTGTAATTTTAAAATATTTACTTAGAAATTTATTAGATATTTCTCATCCCTTGGTAGCTTGTTTTATCAAATAGTAATCAGTATATGTAAATATATGTAAAGTTGTAATGTAGTTGAGAGTGAATTGAGCATTATGTTTATGAGGTACATATTAATTCATATGCAAACTTTAATATGGACTCACCCTCCCCCCCCCTGTGCGGATAGGGGGATGGAGAATACTCCCACAGAACCCCTGCTTGTCATAGGAGGCGATTAAAAGGGCAGGGAGAAAACCCCGAAAACAAACCCCCAGTCAAGTAAGGGATGCATCTGGACAGTGCTGTGGATCAGATGTCTGTGTGTGGCGATACCATCTTGCCCACGATCCACCCATGTGTTTGCCAGCATGGACCCGTAAGGAGGAGAAGGGGATCCTGGAGGGTGAGGTCTGTGGTTCCCAGCCGGGCGTTGGATGCCCGGTATGGTCTACGGGCCAATATCCCTCTTCAGCCCGGGATTCTGTGTAAAAGGGCGGCCGGGAGCTAGCCACTTCTGGTCAATCGGCTTCCGATTCATTCGGTGGCGAGTACCAGGGAGGTGGGGTTCCATGTAGGGTGGTCGGTGATGTACGGGTTTGGTGGGGCCGTGCATCAAAGATCTAGCCTGAAATGGACTGCCACCTCTTCCCTCGGGAAGCCCAGGCGACCACACCGGTTTGCAGTGCATCATGCTGAATGTGTGCCTCCATTCCATATACATTCCATGGATGGGGAGCTCGAGGGATGAATTGCTGGGATGGAGAATAATAACCCCCCACCAACCAAAATATCCCGCCTCGACACGGACGAGGGTGAAAGAGGCTTCTGCGTGAGTAAGCACTTCATGATCATGAAATGTGTTAAGGAAGGTGAGATGCTACAAAAAGTATCTCCATTCCATATAAGAAAGGTACTCTCAAGTATGATTCCTGGTGATGTCAAGTCTGCCAAGAAACTGAGAGATGGGTCCCTACTTATCGAAACTACCAAGGCCACACAAAGTGACAAGTTGCTTAATTTGAAGACTCTCCATGACATTCCAGTCAATGTTGAGGTGCACCGCTCATTTAATACAAGGAAGGGGTATCACACTTTGATCTTCTTTGCATGGACGTCCACAAGATCAAGAGAGAGATGACCCCGCAGGATGTGATTGATACTCGTCGGCTCACAACAAGGCATGACGGCATAGTGAAAAATACCACGTCCATAGTTGTGACATTCACCCTTGATAAGCTACCTGAAAGGGTATTTGTGGGTTACGAATTGGTCCCTGTGCTGCCATTCGTACCAGCTCCCATGCGTTGCTTCCAGTGCTTTGCTATGTTGCTTCCACTTTGCCTACATTGCCACGTGGTGTGAGGACAAGGCCACTTGCCCATGCTGTGGCCTCGACAAGCATGAGGAAGCTGAGTGTGCACATGAACCACACTGCGTCAACTGCAAGGGTACACACCCAGTGTACTCCCGTAAGTGTCGGAAAATGGTCGAGGAAAAGAAAGTCATGGAGATCAAGACATTAGAGAAAGTAACAAATGTAGAGGCGCGGAAAAAGTATAGGGCTAACTGGCAATTTTTTAAAGGTCATCCAAACTTGTGACTTCAGCCAGATTAATACAGCCATCTTTTAGTAAACTGGACAAGTAGTTGCGTAGAAATGGATTTAAATTTTCAATGGTGAAAACCAAATGCGCACATTTCCACCGCAAGAGAGGATACCACAGCCATCCAGTTTTTGACTGGGTGGCTGACGTCTTCCATATGCGGTGTCAGTTTGGTTCCTCGGTATGACTCTGGACAACCAATTAAATTTGGTGGGAACATGTACAGTTTTTAAGGAATAGTTGTCTTCGGACCCTAAATATTTTAAAAGTGTTAACCCATTCATTGAGGGTTGCTCACCTCAACACATTGCTTTTATTGTATTGACTGGTGCAGTCTAAACTAGACTACGGATGTTTTATTTACTCGTCTTCCATGCAAGTCAATTTTAAGAACACTAACGATGTTGCACAATGCAGGACTCCACCTCTCAACTGGGGCCTACCGAACTAGCCCGGTGCTCAGTATCTATGTCGATGCTGGGGAGCCACCGCTGCAGCACTGGAGTAATATCCTGATGTGCAACTATGCGAATAAAATCTTAGCCTTAAGGTGTTATCCATGTTACAAAACTGTTTTCAATCTGAAATTTTTTGGATTTTTAATAGACGGACAAGAGCCACTAAGCCACTTTGTATACATCTAAATGAGTTTATCCCGGCTAGAGGATTAGAAATCCCAGCTGCATACCCAGTCGTGTACCCTAACAACCCACCTTGGGTGATTCCATCCCCTGAAATTTACCAGGTTTTTAAAGAGTGCCAAAAAAGCCTACTCCACTGCCACAGAGTACCAACGTCTTTTTAATGAATTCATGAGTTGTCATAACGACTTGAATTTTGTATTTTTTCACAGTCTCCACCATTAATCCATTATTTTTCAAATTTTGAGCCAGCGTAAGAATGTAAAAATTTAATACAAGCTACATTCCCTTTGTTCCATTTATAAGGGTGTCAAACAACCTTTACAGTTCACTCTCCTTAATCTGGAAATGCTCTTTCTCCATTTACTTTGCTTAAATATGGAATGCCCTGAAGAGGATACCAAATGGTTGGTCCAAAAAAATCTACATTTTGTACTTTTCTGGCTTGGATGAAATAAATTGCTGGGATCACTGTTCATGGATGATCTAGCAATATTTTGCAGGCCGGCGAAAGTTATCAATGTGACCAGAGTTATCCAGCTAGCTCTAAATAGACAGGAGGATTGGTCTTTAAGGAATGGGTTTAAGTTTTCTGCAGAGAAGTGTAAATGCATTCATTGTTACTGGGTGAGGGGAGAATACGTTCCACCAGCACCATCACTTTGTGGCACAATTCTCCCATATGTCGAGTTGGTCAGATTCCTCAGTATGACCTTGGACTACCGACTAAACTGGCAAAAGCATATTTGCATTTTAAGGCATAAAAGTCTCCAGACTCTAAACAATTTAAATATTTTAGCCCCTCATCATGGGACGCTGATCGAAAATCCATGCTTTTATTGTACCGTGCACTTGTTTGATCTAAACTGGACTGCAGGTCATTTGTTTATTCGTCTACCCACGATTCGTACATGAAGCCTTTGACTACAGTACACAATGAAGGGCTCCGAATATCCACTGGCACCTTCAGGACCAGTCTGGTCCTCAGCATCTATGACCTCATGCGTTGCCGTACCACAGAAATATTTTAATGTGCTCATATGTGGCCAAGGTTTTATCATCAAAGAGCCACCCTTGTTTTAAAGTAATTTTTAACCCTAGATTTTTAGAACTTTTTAACAGATGGACAAGGGCCACCAAGCTGCTCAGTGCTCATTTTAAACTTTTTATTCAGGACCATGGGCTTATGCTCCCAGACATTTATTCTGTAGGGTACTGCAGTAACCCACCTTCGATAAATCCGTCCCCTTAAATCCATATGGAACCTGCCTCATGACAGAAAGCTTAAACTACTTCTCTGGAGTACCAGTATCTTTACAATGATTTATCTTTTGCCACCCCGGCTTCATCCCTGTATTCACAGATGGATCGAAGTCGGATGTAGATTGTTCGTGCACAGTTACCTCATCCCATCACGGTGTCATCCAGGCTTGGCTCGCTGTGTAGCATATCCACTGCCGAGCTGCTGGCTATTAAGATGTCTCTTGATGGGATCGAGGCTGGCGAGTCCTTTGCCATCTACACAGACTGCATGAGCGCATTGCAATCTATTTCTGTATTCTCTCCCATGCATCCCATTGTCCAGAATATACACAGTACTCTTCCATCCCTCTTCAAGAATGGAATCAAAGTTAACTTTATCTGGGTTCCTGGACACATGGGAATCGTGGGGAATGAGAGAGCAGACAGCTGCAAAAGAAGCTTTACACATCCATGAGCAGACGACAACTCTGGTACCTTATCAATACCTGCAGGCTCACCTACAGAAAGTAGCCCTAGAGCAGTGGAACAAATGTTGGGCAGATGTGACCAACAACAAGCTGCATTGCATAAAACCGGTAACGTCAGTGTGGCCCACTTCCATCAGGAACAGTCGTAGAGAGGAAGTAGTCATCACCCGGCTGAGAAATGGGAATTGCACCCTAACCCACTCATACCTCTTCACAGAAGAGAAGAAACCACCCCGGTGTGATGACTGTGACTGTCCTCTTAGCGTTCGACACATCCTGACGGAGTGCGACAAGCACCAGGATGCACGCGAGTGGCTAGGCATCAGAGGAGGCCTAGAACAAATCCTAGGGAATGACTCCGATTGTCTATCCTAAGTCACATCTTTTATGAAAGCATCTGGCCTTTATAATAAAATTTAAGTTACCACTGTATGTACATATTAATTCTTTTAATTCGTAAAAGTATAATAATATCAGTATTGCACTCTTACTGATGCCATACTTAGGGCAGTATAAATTAGATTGTGGGTGATGCTAAATGACCTCAGCCATCAACACACCCATTCAACATCCAAAAGTGCTGCTACTACTAATACTACTAGTACTATGAAATAAATTGCCAAAGAGGGCGATGGTCTTGAAATCCAACTATCTGCTCATCAGCTGTAATGCAATCACCAGGGAGATTATACTTTCCCAAATTCAAATTTATAGCATCCCAAATGAACCGGATGGGTGCAAGCTTATTAGACATTCTTCTTTCTGGTTTATCTCTTGCATGGTCAAACCACAAATATCTTTGTTGCTCTAAATTATCATAGGTTCATGAAACTCTTACTTTAGAGGATTCCAAAATGTCTGACTGCATTCAGTAGTCCAACAAAAGCTTCCATTTTAGTGGTAATAACAGGAATCCAAGTGAAATTTTTTTCCAGGTGCAACCTTATGGCTTATTTCTAAGAAATATTGTCTACATTTTTTTCTGTCAATAAATAGGAAAAAGGAATAAATCGGCTCTTCAATCATTATTACTGTAGGAAGGATCACCATATCCACTGCACCTTTCACATTATTATGGGTGGGCATTCTACCGAATAATTAAGTATCACAGCACTCCGTGCACCATTCTGCTCTTCATGATAGCTGCATTCTGTAGCCGGCATTATTTTTTTGACCATCAGATATCACCTTGACATCATTCAGAACAGACACATCCCCTACTGACGATAACACTGTGATTTCAAAAGTTCCTCCAAAATGAACAGTTCTTGAAGCCATGTAATTCCACATTGGTTGCCACTTTAATCACCCATGCATGCTAGGAATATACAGATTAATATATGTAGAAAAATGCCTTTATAACCGCTAATTCCATCATTATTACATAGTTACTAACTATCTATTTGCAGATGAATCTTATATCTAATATGATTCCATGTAGTAGGTAGTAGCATTGTAGCTCTTGGTTGCACATAATTAGTGCATGTTTGGTAACCTCCACCCCATGCCACACACCCTCGCGGTGGCTCACAGGGTGCTTCTTATATGTAGTTACAAATGTAGATGAATAGTTTGTGGCAAAGTGTGAACCATCACCAGGCTTGCATATTAATCAGAGAGAACACTTACTACCATGCAGGCTTGCGAAAAAGTACAACTGCAATTATACTACAGTCAAGCCCACTTATATCAAACCCATTCATGATGAAGTTCTGGTTATAATGAAGTGAAGGCTATTACCCGTGAAAGAGAGGCTCTAAAAAACTGGTCCACATATAACAAAGTTCGGTTATTACGAAGTAAATATTCGGCCCCTTCAACTTCGTTATAAATGGGCTTGACTATACTACTTAAGTTAAGATTTTACTTAGAAAGTCATTCCTATAAATAAATAAAATAATGAACTTATATTTCCTAGTACAGTCAAACCTCCCAATATTGAACATGTTTGGGACCAAAAAATTGCCCACTATTGAGAGGTGTCTGCAATATGGATGGGGCTGAAATTAGAACAGGATTTCTAAGCAGTGACAAGCGAATTACAATATGAAAGCATTTAATGCATTGCGTTATATGATAAATTTTTAGATCTTTGAAAAATAATGCGTATAAAGAATCATAGAAAAGAAAGAATTATAAATTATTGTCCATTGAACAACTTTTGGCATAATCATAATCAAAACAAGAATTGAACACTTGGCCCACAGAAAAGAGATGAAAATAGATCTAATCCAATTATGTAAATAATGGCACATACATAGTCCTTGAAACTAATAAAAATGTATCAGTCAAGGATAAATCTCTCCATTTTATCCTATTTCCTTGATTTCATAGAGATGTGGAAAAACGGACCTCATATTTTTAATTCAAATGAGTTAAGAATTTTGCGTTACTTATGGTTGTCAACAGGATATCATTATTCTTAGTGTATATCAATTATTTTTCAGATAAACAAATAAAAACGCTGTTGCACTCTCTGCATACATATCCTATTGCAAAAAAATGTTACCTAAATATTCCGTGAACTTACTGCTGCTAAATGAAGAAATCTGTATTCTTCTGCTTCTTCTCAGTATGCGATTCCACCTCAGAACCCAGCAATACTTCTGTGGCATCCCCTTTGCATAAAAAACTTGTTTTATATCTTGGATACTCCTTAAAGTTTCTTTGATTGTCAGAATTTTAGCACCGACACTCCTGTGATACGTCGATGCTGTTATCATCACCTCCAATATTTTCTGATTCGGAAGCCATTTTTACAACAGAAATTAGATGATGTGACCTAATTTGTCTTCTGTACATAAGCATTCATCTGTGTCAGCATAGTCTCAATCTCCTTATCCCCATAACTTTTTTTATCAGGGCGTCCAATTCACCACGGTGGGAGTTCCTGCTCTCAATGAGAAGCTAGGTACATACATCACTGTAATGGAATCCATTTTTCATGAAACAGTTATGGACAGTTACTCCTTTAATCTCCTTTGCCAATGAAACTGTCCAAAGAATGGCATGGAGAACATTGATAGTTTGTGAGAGTTCATTTGCTGGTGTTCTTCCTTCAATTGACACTAAAATGTGTCTCAGCACCCTCTTCCTATACTGAATTTTGAAGTGTTGGATTAGCCTTGATCCAAAGGCTTGACAAGTATATGTCATATTGGGTGGAAAAAAAGTAATTTCACAGTTTTTTAACTTCAAGTCCGGATGAAATGAAGCATTATCTAGAATCAAGATAACCTTTCTTCTACCTTCCCATTTTCCGGTGAAACCTCATAAGCCAATTGATCATGAAATCTCAAGTCATCCATGATTTTTTATTAGAGAACCAGTCAACCCCAAGATTGTTTACGTTCTCTAAGCAATGTGGTCTTAAGGCTCTTCCAATTACAAGTGGCATTCCAAATTTGCCTGTCATAATTATGCACAGCAATAATGTAACTCTTTCTTTGGACACTTTTCCTCCCGAACATTTTTATTTCTTTAAAGGTGTGGTCTTCTCTGGCAAGGCTTAAAAGAAAACTCCCATCTCAGCACAGTTAAAAATGTCCCTTTCACTGTTAGTCTTTCACAAATCCTTAAGTTTGGACCTCCACTCTAACACTTCTCTTTCACTCATGGGTGCTGCTTCTCCACACTTTTGAAAGACACGTAAAACTTTAGCACACACTATTTATGATCATTAATTCCATTATCTGTAACTATAGGTAACATGTATGCATTACCCTGAAAGCCACCCCAATGGTGTGTGGCAGGAGGTTGATTAACATTGCACATGCATTAACAGTAAGAGTGTGAATCTTAAGCTATAGTTGTAAAAATTTAGGGTATTCTAATTCTCAGAAATAGATCAAATTCATAGTAAATTTATATTCACATGCTCTGATGTTGTAATGACTGCAATTATTCTCTTGGGCAGACAGATTATGTATAAAAATATACAACATCTGGTAATGTCACGGTCTTACCTTTTGTTGGTAAGTATCTAATTGGGAGAATTTGTAGTTCTTCAGTCATGAATATTACCGTGGATATTGTCAAGAACAGATGTGCTTATTTAGTGACCACGAAGCAGAGCAATCAGTATACCAATATACCTCTTTTAATTGTTGAATTATTCTGAAATTAAATAAATTATGTTTGAAATAAGTTTCAATAATAGTCTCGTTCTATAATTACTAACAATGTGTACTTGAAAGCTTGTAAGCTTTCACTGATTTGTTTTCTTTTTCCTGACAGATTGGAGGTTTTTGGCCAAAATACACAACTGCTATGGGAAGGTATACCAGAATCCATTCGTAAAGATACAGAAGATTTATCAGTTCACCAAAATTGCTCTGTAATAAATGACACAATGGTTAACCTGATGGCCGAAAATGCAACACTGAATGTCATTATTTCAATATCTATGGATTGAATTCAGCGGGGTGTTGTGAACATGTGGAGCAATGTAGATCCTTCGTACTAAAGAGGAGTTGGACAATTGTCTGAAGGAAAGACATACTGGAAGGCACTGAAGAAAGCAAGGTGTGGATGAAGGAGAGGAAGATTTTGGCAACAGGATTTGATGAAAAAGTGAGGTGATGCTTTAAGAACACACTTTATCTGATTCAATTTGGTGCATTGAATCCCCCACAGAAAACTGTTATCGAATAGCAGTCATTAATTACTGTAGAGCAGTAATTAATTACCAATCTTTGGTAATTTATTACTGCTATTCAGTAATATTTTCTGCAAGGGAAGTTCTATGGCTTTACTAATTTACTGAAGTTGATGCAGCTATATAATCCAAATATTATCAATCAATATTGTCAGTTTTTACTGTTGGTCTGAAAGGTGTATGAAGTATAAACACTTTATTTATTATCTCTTCAATTCATAGGTAAGTTAAATGATTTAGGAGCAGAGTCTTGCCCAAATTCCACAAAAATCCCTGAAGCTACTGGCTTGATTAGCTTAAATCAACTCAGTTATCAGCAGGTTCATTGTCTGCTGGTAACTATAATTCTCTCCACGAAAAAACAAATGGATAAGATCAAGGGAAACAGAACAAATATCTGCTGGAACTTGATGTTCAACAAAATATCTACATGTATAGGTTGCTTGGGATTATTAATTCAGTTTTCCATGAGATTTCTTATGAAGTATGAATAGAATTGACCTGATTGATAATTATCCTAATATAGGAAGCATTAGACACACTGTACGTTGCAGTGAAGTCTTGTCTACATTTTATACTTCATTTTTATATATAGATTAGTCATCATTATCGAGATTATTTTGGGTTGAATAAAATTTTCAGCCCATTGAGCAGAATCCACTACTTATTTGTATGATGGAGGGATCATAAAGAATCGTAATTAACTCTTGTAGATTAGATTGTCATCAGGGCTGTAACTCATGACCCTTGACCACTTAATCCCTTTTGGTCTTTATCACTTTTCAAAAATTTTATTGACAAAGCCATCCATTGAGTTTTCAATATCAGAGGCATCAATTTTGTTCTAACATTTGAATGAAACATAGCCCTATCCTGCATGCCTGGGTGGTTGAAATGGAAAGACAATCCCTTTTTAATGGTGCAAATGCCTATTGGTCAGAGTGAATGATTTGTGTAAATTAAAGGTGTCTTTAATCACTACATGATATCATGTTACATTTTTTTCTTTGGTCATCACTTTATGGTGGCATGCTGTATTATTTTGCTGGTATTTGGCTGTAAGAAATCATTTAAGATATGTTATTCTCTGACATTTCTGTTATGTGCCCTACCATTGATTATATCAACTAGAGCCAGAATAACACCCTGGATATTGGACCTTATTTAATTTAATAACTATGAAATAGGGAGACTCCCTAGCTGAAAACCTCAGTTTAATGAACATATCTTCAATCATGGATGTGTCTTGGGCTGTGAAAAAGTGATGAAAATTGTGAAGTGAAATTCTGTTGCCATTATGAGTTTTACTGTCAATTCCAGCTTGGAACATTTGCTGACGTGACGACATCGATGATTATCTTTGCAATCTTCAATTTTCATTGCAGTTCTTAGTTCTCCACGGTTTATGTATGTTAAGAACTGTAATGCCAAACATGACTGTTATTATGTACATAAATAATTTATTTTTGTTATAATATTTTATTGCCACCAGTGTTATGACATATGGGAGAAAAAATTAATCTTTTCAGTGCATTAAGGCTTGACAGTTAGTTGTCCCTTTCTTTGATTCCCAACATTATTTCGGATTCATTGAAGAATAATACCTAGGTATTATGTAATAGTCACTTAGGTATATATATTTTATAGATATTTTGTCAATTTCAAGTGATGTATTTTTCCATTGTTCTTTCCTTTTGCATCCAGACAATCTATAATTTAAACTTCATAATAGAAAATTTCAAATATAGAGTATTTGAAGGTTGTTGATTGAGCCATTTCATCTACAGAAGTGATTGTATGGAAGCAAATGTCAAAAAGAATTTGGATAGGAAACATTTACTGGTGATTTAATACTCTAAAAATGTAATTGTTAGTAATTTGTAAGGACATAAATTACATAATTTTTGTGGGACTATTTGAAGAAGGGAGTGTTAGGAGAAGGAAGGTCTAACTTTCAACTTGATGATATCTCATGATCCAGCATGATAGTAATGTCAAATCATACCTTATGGCCAATATGTGAACCTTTTCTGTGCCAATGATTGTGACCAAGGATGTTGTAACCTCCTAGATAGCAGCAGTAGTTACTTGGTACTGATTCATATCTAACTAATGCCTTGTTCAATGAAAAAGTTAGAATTACCTTTTTCAGTGCTTCATGGTAAGCCAACCCTTATCAATACCCCTGGGGATGCCACCTTTATTGACCGCCTCATAGATCAAGCTGTGATGACATCACTCCTCAGGGTGAGGTGCACCTTGACGGGGATGAGAATATCTTGAAGAATTTTCAGGTTTAGTAACTTTTTCCAGAGAGCCTTATTTATCATTTCTATAAGAGTACCTACAACTGTCTCCAAGAATTTTACCATAGCTACGACTCTTCGGTATAATGATGTTGCGGTTTCCCTTGCCTTCCACATTGCTGTACTACAGCTGTTAAAGTGGATGTTAACACGCCTTTAGTGGTAGGAGTGTTTCTGTGCCGACCACTGTGGTCTACAGCTTCACTTACTATAAGGTAAGGTGTTATGGTCAAATTGCACACTTCCTTCTTAGAATAGTCCTGGTTTCAAATTGTTGTATTTTAGATATTGCCTATATGTAATGTTGTCAAATTAAACTTTTAACATAATAAATTATAATTATTTAAAGTACCCAGTGTAGTATGTGTGGACATATTCTTTCAAATTACAAAAAAATGCAGTGGAAGCACTGGCAGCATGGGAGATGGTGCAAAAGGCTACAGTTGCTCTGATTCACATCTAATGAATGCTTTGTCCAATGAAAAAGTTAGAATTATCTTTTTCATTTCTTCATGGTAAGTCAACGCTCATCAATACCCCTAGGGATGCCACCTTTCACCTGATTTCATTGACCGCTTCATAGATCGTTCTGTGATGACATCACTCCTCAGGGTGAGGTGCACCTTGACAGGGACATAGTTGGGAAAGTTACCAAACAAAACGAACTGATTTAAGTTGAAGTTAATTACTAGTTAAAGTTAAAAGTTACTTTTCTGAAAAAGTAACTAATTAAAGTTTAAAAAAGTAACTTTTACGTTAAAAGTTACTTTTTCAGTTACTTTGGCAATTTGGATGCTGTGTTAATAAAACCTTGATGGTTTTTTGTTTTGACAAACAACGCGAACAATGAGAATTGTCATTGTGGTTTCTTCCATCCATATCCATTTGCTTAAAAATATTTTAATTAGGGATTTTCGCTGTAACTCCATTTAGTGTCCAGGGTCAGGTTTCCTATTGTCTGCTGAAAACATTCGGCGACTTTTCTGAGGTGGGGCTCCAATTCTGGGATTTTTAAGTTGTCGTGAATGTAAGACTTTCTGAAGACGTTCTGTAATTTGCCGCAAAAGATTGTTCTGAGCTGTAGAGAGTGTATTAAGGTTAGTTTTTGATATCGATCCCCACATTTCGATGTGAAGTAGGTATCTCTTCACAATGGTAAAATTGCAGTAGAAACGGCTTATTTATACAGAGTTACAGTAGATGCTGAGGCTGTGCCTGCGCACATTTTCTCGCGATCCACTGGGGGCTGATGCATTGACGACGCAATGCCGCCGAGTTAGGCATACGTAGACTGGCGCATTGTAACAAATACGTTAGTTTGAATGAACCCCTCCCCCTCGTTATCAGTCATAGATTTTTAGGCGACCTTTTTTCTCGGCTTCAACTATGTAGTATTGACGACATGATGTCACCGAGTAAGGCATACGAGCCCTCCAGGACATTGTCTTCGTGTGGTTTCGTGTTTTCTCACCCTAAACTTTGGCGGTCACTCCCCTCAGCCCCGATTTTGTTTGGATGTGTCTCTCTTTCCGTCCGCAATTGGCCGGAACTAGAGGGAGCTTGATAATCGCCGGATATTACACGATCAGAAAAGAGTGGACTATATAAAGATATGGCCCAGAGCAATCAGCGACTTACCCCCAAGGTTCCTTCTTCAGCTCTAGTCGAGTGGTTTGAAGATTGGATGTTGACCGTAGCACGGTGTGACACGACTGAGAGCGGGTTCGTTACCTCATGAACCGAGGAAAACATTGGTAAACAAAAAAATTACCGATAGGTGTCGGGTAAAGGGCGCAAATCTCTCACCGCCCTCTTTTGGCCATAGAAATAGAGTCCACTAGTGGCGCGAATACCAAACATTACCGCACACCAAAATTTGAGAATCAAATTTTAATTTAAAAATAATACTTTAAGTTACTTATCTTGGCAAGAGGCAAAAAAATGTAACATGCAAAATAAAGAGAAAAAAAGAAAACAAAAGCTCTTCGCTAGAACGAACCAAAATTTTCTCCTCTGATGGGTAGCTCGAAAGGTTTTAGTAATAACGGGTAAGTTAGAAAAGTTATAGATAACCAAGCATCTTCACTTTGGAGGGGGCGATCACCAAAGACTTTAAACGATAGATAGGATGCCCACGAAATAGGATATAGAGCAAACCAACTTGGCAAAGAAAATAATAATAAATGTAATAAATGAACTGAAATATTCCTAGCAGATTTACTAGGAATCAATTGGTAGCTTAACATAATTGAGCGACAGTTCGATTTAATACCTGGGTTATTCCACCTCAATTCAACAAACGTTTGTCCCTTAGGGTCTCAGATTTTGATTAAAATTGGTGTATGGGAACAAAATCAACTCAAACTGAATGCCCTCAAACAGTTTTGTGAAAAAAAAAATTTGAGCGAAGTATGCGTTTTAATTTTTTCGCATTTTTAGCAAAAATCTGAGCCTTAAATAATATTATCACTTATATCTCTGCTTGTAATTGTCACACAGCAATGATTAATAGCTCTTTTTAAAGCTAAATCTTTATTGAATGCAATTATATCAATAAAACATTATTTTCTTCTAAACCCTATTGTTGTTTATTACTAATGTTTAAAAAATTGTTAATAAACTTTTCTCAAATACTCCATCTCAGAATCGGCCGAACCTTTTTTTCCGTAATCTAAACATACCCAGCTAACTATTCCAAAAATAAAATTTAGTGGCAATTCATAAATGCGTTTTTTATAAATATTTAAACATTTACAATTTTCTCTCGCGCGGCCCGTTGGCTCCCCAATTTGGATTACATGCAGCAGACACGCGATGCAAGCCTATCAATTTCCTAATTGCTCAAGGTCATGGCCATATGAGATAAAAATATATTATAAACTATAAATGTTAACAACAATTGTTATTTGTTCTGTTAAATGGATGTTTGTAGAGAAATTTACCATTGAGCCCTACTTAAGATTCCAGGCGGATTAACTTTTATTTGAGCTAAAAATCTGTGACAATTAATATGAAAAAACTTTTCAAGAATCTTCGAGTATAATTTATTGATGAAATGAAATGAAAGTAAATTACAATTATGGAATTTTTGCATCATTTGTTCAAGCAGAAAAATTTCTTCGTTTTTGTTATCTCACTCTTTTTATCTCTATAGACAAATTTACTGCAAACTCCGATTTTAGTGTCCAAATATTTTTTATCCATGCAAAAAAAATTCCTTTTCAATTCGAGCCGAGAGCCTGCAGCTGGCGCTTTTCATGCATTGGGACATTTTCCGTAAACGCAGCTCTCTCTAAAAAGAAATATTTTATGGCACCTACGGATAGCAAGAGGGTAAAAACCTTTCCACTTCCTTTCAGAACCCTATTATTATGACCCAGTTGGTGGCCAATTCTGCCCATTGTGGTATGTGCCTAAAAGTTTGAAGGAAGACCATCTAGCTGCACATGTTTTTGTTGCCATCCGCGTTTATTCACCGAAGAAGTCTCAGTTTGGTTTGGTCTGTCACCGCGAGTGCATCTCCTTATTCAAGAGCTGTCAGCCTTCTCGATTTTTCTCGTACATAGTTTTTTAAACTAATTGTCAAAATTGTGTCAAAATTTCCTCCATCGGCGCAGTGAGAGGAGGAAAGTGTTCTCGAGACAGTCTCTTTAAATGTATCGAAGAGATCTGCAGCTCATCGAGGATAGAAGTGGTGTCAAAGTGGAAACAGCGTGCGTTAACAATGTAAAGTCGTTTCTTGCTTTCTATCCAAAGCGTCAAAAACTGTGTTGTTATCCACTGAAACTGCATTGCATTATCCGTAGTGCTAATTTATATACAATTACTGCCAAATATTACAAAACGAAAATTTTCATCACTAGAGCGATGTTTTTGGTCGGGGACAGAGAATTGTGTCATCAGTGCAGAGTTTTTCTGAATAAGGGAGTCGCGTAAGGTGACACACCAAGGTCTCCCATCAGTCCTCAAGAAGACGTTCCTGAGCAGCTTGTGGCTGCAGAAGCAGTACTGTCACAGCCGGGTCCTTCTGGTTTGCGATTTGCGGAGGCTCATGTATCGCTACCTACAAACAACTCCAGCAAAGACAGTGACTCACAAGGAGAGAGCGATGGTGCACCTTATTCACCTCGTCAATCTATGCTAGAAAAAATCAACCTGATTTTATCCGAAATTGGTACATCACCAGTAAATAGAAAAAAATTGAGAAGTAGAAAATACTCCAATGAAAAAATTCATAAAATTTATCGAAGAGCAATCGGGAAAGTATGGGGAAAAGCAAAACCTTCCTTCGACCCATAAAAGTTAGTAGGGTGTGAAATGTTAAGTCAACTCGAGGACAAATTTGCTGAAGCTAATTCGTACAGTGAAAAAATTTTAGTCCTGTCTACACTGCCAAAGAACTGGAGTGTGGCAAAAATTCAAGATAAATTTGGATCAACTCAATATTTAGCTCGAAAAGTGAAAGAACAAATAACAATTGTTGTTAAAATTTATAGTCTATAATATATTTTTATCTCATATAGCCACGACCTTGAGCAATTAGGAAATTAATAGGCTTGCATCGCGTGTCTGCTGCATGTATGGGGGAGCCGACGGGCCGCGAGAGAGAAAATTGTAAATGTTTAAATATTTATAAAAAACGCATTTATGAATTGCCACTAAATTTTATTTTTGGAATAGTTAGCTGGGTATGTTTAGATTAAGGAAAAAAAGGTTTGGCCGATTCTTAGATGGAGTATTTGAGAAAAGTTTATTAACAATTTTTTAAACATTAGTAATTAACAACAATAGGGTTTAGAAGAAAATAATTTTTATTGATATAATTGCCGCCAATAAAGATTTAGCTTTAAAAATAGCTATTAATCATTCCTGTGTGACAATTACAAGCAGAGATATAAGTGATAATATGATTTAAAGCTCGGATTTTTGCTAAAAATGCGAAAAAATTAAAACATGTATAATTCGCTCAAAAATTTTTTTTCACAAAACTGTTTGAGGGTATTCAGTTTGAGTTGATTTTGTTCCCATAAACCAATTTTTATCAAAATCTGAGACCCTAAGGGACAAACGTTTGTTGAATTGAGGTGGAATGACCCACCTATACCATGTGAATGACGAACATTAACTGCACGGATCTGATCATTTCGACCTGGGAATACTTTTGATACCCTTCCCAATTTCCACTGTTGAGAAGGGGTCTTATCACTCCTGATCAATACTCAATCTCCAATTCCTACTTTATGCTGCTCTTTAAACCATTAACGCATCTGTAGAGTATGCAAATACTCCTTTGAACATCTATGCCAGAAATGCTGCGCTATTTGCCTAAACAGTTGCCATCGATACAGCCTACTACATTTAACGTCAGTCATTGGAGACTCTGGCGTACTAAGAAGTGGTGCACCGATTAAAAAATTTCCTTGAGTTTACGCTTGTAATTCATTTGGATCGTTCGAGAGTGCAGTTAGTGGCCGTGAGTTGAGAGTAGCTTCAACTCTGGTGAACACAGAAGACAACTCCTCAAACGTCAATAATCGTTCCCCTATTATCCTTCTTAAGACATTCTTGGCACTCTTCATGTTTGCTTCCCGTAGACCGCCAAAGTGGGGAGCAGCTGGTGGATTAAAATGCCAAGTAATATGCTTACCTATGAGCACACCAGTAATATCATCCTTTATAAAGGAATTTTGAAATTGCTTATTGACTCCAACTAGGTATCTATTAGCTCCAATGAAATTAGTTCCATTGTCAGAATAAATATGAGAGCACAATCCTCGTCGTGAAATGAATCTGTCAAGAGCGGCTAAGAATGCATTTGTAGACATATTGGAAACTACTTCTAGATGACGAGCTTTGGTGGCAAAGCCATCAAATGAGCACAAATATACCTTAGAAATTTTGGCATTTCTTCTAAGGGACTCTTTGATATAGAAAGGACCACCAAAATCCACACCCGTATGATGAAATGGACGACTTGGCCGTGCTCTGGAAGGAGGAAGATCACCCATTAACGGGCATGTGGGGGTTGCTCTCAATCTAACGCAAATAGTGCATTTATAAATGCGCGCAACAACACACGATACAATCCAAAACTTTTGTGATAGAAAATCAAAAGAGTGGCACTGGTGGCCTGCATGGTTATAAGTCTTATGATAATAATCTATGATTAGATTAGTCGAAGTAGAATTTTTAGGAAGCAGTAATGGATGTTTATTGTCATAATCCAAACAAGAACGATTTAACCTGCCGCCCACCCTGATACAACTGCGGGGGTTAAGAAATGGTATTAGTCTCTGGAGAGCGGTACAGCAAGGCAATCCTAGTTCAAGGTTTTTTGTCTCGTTCATAGACAAACATTTGGGTTGCGCGAACACACACAACTAATGCTTCAGAAAGCTCAACATTCCTGTATGAGCCTGTTTACGCTTCGGATTAATATAAGCAATAAATCGTATACAATAAGCACTTATTTTCTGAAGTCGTGGTAAAGAAGAAAATCTATCCATGAAAGATAGATCCATATGCGTCGTGGTATGGATCGTGAAAACTGGCCCATGGGACTTCGACTCTGGGAGTTTATCGATATTCTTGGGATTACTAATTTCCCATTGATCATGTGGATAACATATCCATGAGGGACCGTTACACCTCAAAACTTGATCTATTAGCTGTAAGGGCAATAGTCCACGACTTGCACAATCCGCGGGGTTACATTTGGTAGATATATGATTCCAAGTTATTTTAACTGGAGAATCAATAATACGCAGCACTATATGGCACACAAATCTTTTCAAGAGATGCTGAGGTGTTTTAAGCCAAGATAATACTACGCTAGAATCCCTCCATGCATAGACAGAGGATATAGTGATACATTTTGATAAAGATTCAAAGACAACCTCAATTAACCCCGATAACAATACAGCGCCAAGAAGTTAAAAACGTGGAATAGAGTCTGTTTTAGCTGCGGCTACCCTTGTTTTAGCCATGAGTAAGGATACTTGACCTTGCTAGTCGAGTTCCCCACTCCACAAGTACACGACTGCTGTATATCCTTTCTCTGACGCATCACAAAATCCCAAAAAATTATATTCCCCATTCAAGTCACCTGATAAATTTTCGGCTACAAATCGTTTTAGTTTAATTTTTGACAAAGCTGGAAGCTGACTGACAAAAGTTCCCCATACGTTAAGCAAATGATGTGGTGCAGGATCATCCCTACCTAGGTTAAGCTTCCATAATTCCTGCATCAAACACTTAGCCTAGAAAACTACAGGGGATATCCATCCAAGAGGATCAAACAATTTTGCGATAGTTGAAAGGATACCTCTCTTGCTAGAAGAGGTCTTAGAGAAATTGATATGATACGAGAAAGTGTGCGAAGTAGGTTCCCAATGAATTGTTAATACCTTCATCATTTGGTTACCCTCTTGCCTGAAATATACATCAGATTGACGTAGGTCAATGGGCAAGTTTTCTAACACTCTAGGAATATTTGACCATTTTTTGAGTTGAAATCCACCGGACTGCAATAGCGCTTGCAGCTCTTTAATTAGCTCAATAGCTGCAGATTCGCTTGATGCCTCCGTCAACAGATCATCCACAAAGAAATCTTGTGATAGAACAGAACTCGCTTGCGGAAAATTCTCAACTTCATCTTTAGATAATTGCTTCAACGTGCGAATTGCAAGATAAGGGGATGAAGTGAGCCCATAGGTAACTGTGTTTAGTCTAAACTCCTGAAAGAATTCGTTAGTAGATGATCGCCAAATAATATGTTGATAATTTCTGTGCACAGGCAGTAAGTTAATCATCCTATACATTTTGCAAATATCCGCCAAAAGTGCTACCGAATGTAAGCGAAATCTTTAATCAAATCTGAAATATCTTGCTGTAATTTGTGGCCCTTTACATTCAGTGACTTGCCAGAGCCTTGGATGACCCATCAAACACTACTCGAACCTTAGTCGTGTTGCTGAAAGGTTTCATCACCGCATGATATGGTATGTAATATTTCTCCGATCCCCAATCAGCAGGTGACATATGTCCAAGATCTAGATACTCCTTCATAAAGGCTTTATACTCAGCATTTTGTTCAGCATTTCAAGATAGTTCAGGCAAGCTAGCTACAATGCAAGCCACTATCATCATCATCAGTGAAGATGCTCCCCTGTTTCTAAACTGTGTGTGGTGTTGTTTTATATTAATTTTAACTTTGTTTTTAATCTATGTTCCTTAAAATTTGCGAAATTTTAATGTGGATTCCATAAGTGCAAGTGATATTTTAGTTATTTTAAAATTTTAATTCCATATGTGCATGTGATACTTGAGTTAAATCCCGGGATTGAGGAAATCACAATCCCGTAATCCCAGGCTTGAAAAATCTCTCCGGGATTGCAATCGTTAGGTGGTGAGCTATTCAGGGGAGATGACCGACAGCTACGGTAATTTGATTTATTTAGGAATGGCATGTAATTGGATGAGGATAGGAATTGTCCAGGAACGGAAATAGGGTGGAGTTAGCGTTCTCTCACTTTTACCGAAAGGTACCAAGGGCTGATCGGTTTCAATTCCACTCATTCCATGGAATTATTCTGGTGAAGGGTAGAAAGAAACCCATCGTCGGAATTAACCTTACGAAAGGCCCCAAGGGGTCCACGGTTTAACGTATTATACAACGGACGGAATACTGTATTTGTAGTGCCTTCTACTCAGCAGTAAATGAGTGGACCGGTATACCGGAGACACAATTCTACCACAGCCAGGATTTGAACCCAGTTCCTCGGGATGGAAAGCCATTACTCTAGTTACCAATCCCCTCACTCATTTTATCGGCCATTTGTATAGCGAGAATTCCTCCACAAATTTTACAAAATAGGATTAATGCCATACCTATGTATTCCGTGGGACTGTACCGCCATTCCAATATTCACAGATATCAAGGTAATGTTTTTTACGTTTTGTTGTTATTGACGACGAAATAAAACACAAAGTTATGGAATTAGAGAACTACTCGTTGTTGCAATGCATTTTATACCTTTAATTTTCATTTAACGCACTCGTGCTTGAGCGTTCGTAGTGAAACCATCTCTGCGGGAGTCATAGGCGCTTCTGAGATGGTTTTTATGTTAATAATGTGTCGTTTGGACTCCCATAGCACGTATTAAGTTCTTTTGTGCTTCAGTTTTTTGCAATTGTTTTTCGGATGGCTTTTGTTTCGCTTGACCACTAGGGTGGGCCGAAAAAAGGTTTTTTTTCCGGATAAAATTTGCCCTATGCGGGAAAGTTCTGTACTGATATCAGGATCTTGCATGCAAAATTTTTTCGAAATCGGATAATATTAACCACTGCCGCCCGAGTTCTAAAGTTCAAATTTTTCGAAAATTCAGGTGGAAATAGGAAACAAACGGTTATGGAGAATAATTTGTTGTGAATACTGGAATATTGGTAAATGTCAACGACAGATACATGTTTTTAGATTACAACACTGAAATGTGAAGTTTATTTGACGAAATCTATGGCTTACACGATGCCTAAGAATAAACAGCTAATTTAGAGTGTAGGCAACCCGCACAACAACTAAAATTTTTACACGCTCCAATCATCACTTCAAATAGATCATTTTTGGGAGCCGTACTTGGGATAAATTAATAATTTTTCAAATGCAGTTCCTGTATAAATGTCTCATACTTCATTTGGGTATAGATAATGCATTAAAACAGACGGTAAAGTAAATTTTTTTTAAACTAACCTCAATTATAATGAAGAATTTTATGCACGTTGAGCTATTACCACAAAAAAAATCAGTTAATCAAGGTAGGATTAAGGCACAGCCTGATCACCAAATATTTATTTAAGTAGCTCTCTGCTATTTTCGTGGAGAAACTACCCAGAACTCACCACGAGGAGGTGGCTACTATCGAGTTCCACCCGTGCCCTCCCAAACCACCCTTCCATGGGGCACGTTTGTAGGTATCTGGCTATCACCGGTTCTTATTATACCTTATGCTATGCTTTATTTTCAAATTTTGGTTGAAGTTTTCGGCTTTTTATGCATGATAATGCCCATCCATGCCTGCTTTCTGGACTGCACACGGATTTTGACGCCACCGTGATCATTTGTAGCATCCTTTCAACTGCTTTTGTGTGGCATGCAAATGGGGATACTTTCAACAAACCTCTTCCTTCAGAATATCTCCAAATCCTTTCTTATGATATCAGCTATTAAAGGTGGTTGAGTTACCGCTACTGTTTTCCAGTCAACTAAGTGGACGTAATCTTGTGCATCAAAATTCATAGTTGGAAGTTCGAATTTCCTAAATTCCTTCTTCTGATTTTCCTCTGATTTTAATATTTTTTCGACGGCCATTTCACGAATCGGTCTTCTCTTTTCGGCTAGCATTGCGAGCAGAATATTCTCTGGGTGAGCAAAAAGAGCTTTTCCCTGAATGATTGAGTAAAGGCGTAATTTGATGTCTCGATTAATATATTTCATGAAATGTATCATGTTCATGATATTCTTCGGACCTTCCGTGCATTGTGGTGTTAATTTTATCGCGAACCACATAGGAGTTTATACTTTCATCACAAAAGTTGCCAATGTCACCTATTCTTTTGAAGGAGTTTCGGTTGAAATATATAATCGAAGAATACGAATTGCTGTAGTTGTCCACCTGGAATGAACCATTTTCCCCAGACTTCTCGCTGAAAGACTCTCCAGGCATTCTCCACTTGAAAAAGCACGTGGTCTCCTTGAGAAACCATCCCGATATCAACTAGAAGCGCGGATGCGAGTGCTGCAGCAGCTCGTTTCGATATACAAAATCTTTCACGGGCAGACGCAAATCTAGACAAATTTTAATTATTTACACCCACTTTTTTTCCAAAAAATCATCAGCATCACATGCGTCGCGTAATTCTTCATCTGCAGACGTTTCATCACTTGAGTCTTTCCAAATCACAGGAACTTCTTGCTCAGGTAGCGTGGAACATTCTAATGATCTTTTTATTTCTAGCCTATTTCATTTCGTCTTCCTCTTGCCTTTCCTGGACATCAATGGCACTGATATTTAGTTTCTGTATTTTCGCCATTGCTTTAATCTTCTTGCAACCGAAACCGCAGTACGCTGGACAATGTAGTTATTCACTCACAGCAATGAATACCAACTGACTGACTTCCTCAAGCTTATGAAGTGAAATACCCATCTTGCCCGACAACGGATAGGAATCCCCAAGGAAAATAAAATATTGCAACGAATGTGATGAGTTAATTAGTAACGATAGTAACAGCATGAGACGAGGGAGTTTAAACATCAGTTACGCGGGTTTACAATGGAATATGTCTTTTATGAGAATTCTATGCCATTTTATCACCTAAGTATTCACGATCAACTCATCGCTGGGGCCAGATAAGGATAGCCTCCGTCCTCCGTCTCATTCATACTTTTCTTAGCTCTACCACTGGCCATCTTTATCATACCTGACTCACGTCGAACTAGCTGTACCTATTATCGCTTAGGGACTTGTTAACTCCCGGTTTTCCAAGAAAGTGCCGGTTGGATATATACCGTACACAGAGATAATGCGTTGATTATGGAACTTTTCGGTTTATCATTTCCGACAGTGAACCACTACAATTTATCAAAGTTCTTAGAAAAAGCTACTATCTTCTGATGAGTAGATCGTAGCTATATCGGCCTTTTTTAACAAAAGAATTCATTTGGACTCCACTAGTGTATTAAAATGTCAGATTCGTAGTATCTTTCCCAGCGCGCAGTCCGCTTTGTCTCCGAGTGAACACCCACACCTTTTGCAATCTAATTCACGAACATTTATGACATACGAATTCGTTGGATTTGCGAAGAATATCTGCAGCTCAGGGGGGGCAAGAGCCAATTATTGGATATTGCAGTATATCCCGAGGAAATCAAATGTTTGAATCACCCTTGTCATAAATATCAGGCCGTGATTCTTCGCCATAATTTAAGTTAGTTTCAAAACGTACCACTTTTTCGTCTGTTTTAAAGTATTATTTATACACAAATAAAGTATGAGACATTTATAAAGGAACTGCATTTGAAAAATTATTAATTTATCCCAAATACGGCTCCCAAAAATGATCTATTTGAAGTGATGATTGGAGCGTGTAAAAATTTTAGTTGTTGTGCGGGTTGCCTACACTCTAAATTAGCTGTTTATTCTTAGGCATTGTGTAAGCCATAGATTTCGTCAAATAAACTTCACATTTCAGTGTTGTAATCTAAAAACATGTATCTGTCGTTGATATTTACCAATATTCCAGTATTCGCAACAGATTATTCTCCATGACCGTTTGTTTCCCATTTCCGCCTGAATTTTCGCAAAAATTTAAACTTTAGAGCTCGGGCGGCAGTGGTTATCATCCGATTTCGAAAAAATTTTGAATGCAAGATCCTGATATCAGTACACAACTTTCCCGCACAGGGCAAATTTTATCCGGAAAAAAACCTTTTTTCGGCCCACCCTATTGACCACGTCATCGACTCACCGATCATTGTTGAATTCGAGCGACTTACCAGTGCCGGAGGAAATCGAGCTGGGGATGGTAAAACAACCTGTTGATTGTTATCATCTGTAGTCAATAGGTAAAATAGCCATTTGAACAATTTCTTCAAGGAATTTTTTTTATGTTTACACTTTGGTCAATAAAATCATATTTACTCGTTCTTAATCCAGTTCTCTTGGAATATTATCTGTATCTTTGTCATAACGCATAAAAGGTTCCACTAAATCCTTGATGTGGCTAGTATTACTTTCAATCATTCAACGTATATGTAATGAAAATTTCCAATTTCGCGTATTTTAAAGTCCTTTGTAGACTCAAGTGGAAAAATGCAATTAGGAGATAATTTATCTCCATTGCAAATAAAGGAATGAATTGTGAAGGGTACGAAGTAGGCCATGATAAATTATTATCTGAACTTTATATAGAAATTCAGCCTATGTGAATGCAGAAATGAAAAACTGCATTGTCACCATAAGATTCTAACACGCATGGCATAGAAGAGGCCAACTACGTCGAGCTAAGCGTAAATACTATATGGTTGGATATTTGACGAAAATATCAAGAAATAGTTTGATTTTGATAATTTTCCAACTCAAGTTATTGCAGTAACGTTAGATAAAATCAAAAAAAGATAATTTACGCATGTATTTGAAAAATACACTCAAAAGGAATAATTTAATAAGTATTCGTACCAATCTTGGAAAATCTGTAACATTAAGATAAAATAAGTTGGAGTAGAAATTGAAGTTTGATAAGTTTAAAACTATAGGCGGCGTAGCTGAAATAATGAAGCAGACGGGAAGCTAAGTCTGATGGGAGTAGCAGTTAGGCTCTTAGATTTGGTATTCATCATGCCATTGAGGGAGAATATTAATAGAAAGGAAAGTAAAGAGACTGCATGAATTCTCTTTACACAGCTAGTTGGTTTTATTGAAGCTGCTTTTTTTCTTATGGCTTCTTCTCTGCTCTACATCAGACTTCTGAGTATAAATGATTGATAGAAATAAGGAACAGCGTAAAATGGGGAGCACTATGGTTGACATCATTCACCGATATGAGGATATGAACAAAAACTTATGAGAGAAGCCCAGTGAGTGAAACAAAGGATGTGGGACGTCATTTTGAGAAGATCAAGAGGAAGAGATGGAATAGAAAAAGTCCTGTTAATATTAAGTTTGTATGATTTCTGACATCGAGGAACGGTAGACAGTACTGAGTATATAATTTAAGTTGGTAAATTTCTGAATTGAATTCGAAGAAAATAAACAAAGGTGGATGAAATACGTGGAACGGCTATGTGGTAGTTACAACAAGCCTTTCCTTTTAAGGAATCAATGTGAACTAAACTCGGAAAACTACTAAGCAATGACAAACTTGTATATACAAGAGAAAAAAGAAGGATAAAAGAATGCCTGGACTGTACTAGAGAATACATTGCTAGTAATAGAAGTGGAGAAAGCGATGGGGATTCAAAATATACTACCATGAACACATAGATTAGATACTTAGCACCTCTAAATATCAAGTTTGTATTATTCCCGACATCAAAGAAAAGAAGACAGTACCGTGTATATAATTTAAGTTGGTAATTTTCCGGATTGAACTCGAAGAGAATTAACAATATTGGTTGAAATACTTGGAAAGACTATTTCGTAGTTGCAACAAGCCTTTCCTCTTAATGAATCTGTGTGTACTAAACTGAGTAAACTATGCGGTACCTAGTTACCCATGACAAACTTGGACATAAAAGAGAAAAAAAAGTAAAAAAGGATGCCTGGACTCTACTAGAGAATTCATTCCTGGTAATGAAAGCGGGGAAAGTGATGAGGATTCAAAATATACCAACATGGTTACTTCTTTTCAAAAGTTTCAGAGATTTCTCAGTGGTTCCCTCATATTTTCCTAATCCACAAAATGTATAAGTATAATTTTTTTCCGAAGTATATGATTCAATTATTAACATCCCAACTTCCCTCATTAACCATTTCCACTGATTTTCTCAGCAATGAAAAGGCATTTCAAACTGACCCTGAGTTTCATAAATTTAATTAATCCACCCTTAATATCTGATTTTCGTTCTTTTCAAACTACCTGAATTCTGGATGTGGTAAGGAATTTTTTATTATTAAATTGGCCTGCATCCATCGGCTCATCTATTTACTGCAGGCTAATGGTTTTGCTTCACCATTTCATATTTCTCCGAATAATTCTTTCATCGCATAGTTGCGCAAACATCCCTATCAGCATGGATTACGGTAGCTGTCGGTTGTCTTCGTCCAATAATAATCCATTAAACTTCAGCCTCTTGATTTTTCAAAGGAACAGTCTAAACCTGGAAACATGCGCGATCAGCCTCTCCTACAATATTTGACAACATCTATATTTCATTTTCTTTTGTAATAGGTAATGATATAATCTATTTTTACGAACTTCTCCAGCCACATTTTTACTTCATACGTGATACAAATCAGTAATTGAACTTTCTTTATCCTAATTTTCCTATACTTTGGAAATACTTTTGGGATATTTACATTTTCATTGTTTTTCTCATTTCCATGCTTTCTCAGTATCGCAATGCAATAGTTACGTACCCAAGGTTTATTTGTCTGTGTAAACTTCGTGCTCTATATCCAATCGTCCGTATCATATAATTTCTTCACATACTCTTCTTCTCAACTAGTTTGACTCTGTTTTTGGCTCGTCCAAAAATTTATCTACATTTTTGATGGAGAATACAGATGCCCACATCCTTATCATGCTCACAAGTATCTTTTCTCTGTACTTTCCTATTTGATAAAATTGCCCTCCTCACGCTAACGTCGCTCTGTGCGATCATTCTAATAACAGCGTAGCAAAATGCAGTCAAATGAACTAACGGCCTCTATTTTCGTAAATGACCTAGCGATATTTCGCAGTTCTATGAAACCTTCTGCAGCTGAGAGGCATGACAAAATGACTCTCCGTAGCTGGTCAGATGTTTTAATTAAAACCTTGTTTTAATTTTATTTTCAAACCACAATTAAATGAGATTTTGCCTATTGTTATTGAAGTCTATTTCAATTTCCACTAGTAACTAAAAAAATCTTAATCTATTCGAAGTTGATAAAGACAATTTCCAAGTGAATCATTTTCTCGGCCAGTGCCCTTAAGCTTCGTATTGTATCACTAGCTCCGAGGTTTTCTCTGAATCCGACTTGGTTTCCCGAAAGGTTCCCTTAAATCTTTCCATCCACTCTTTATCTAACTATCCGAGTAAGTATTTTCTATGTGTGTGATACCAGGCTGAATGTTATGAGTTCTTCGCATTTCTCTATCCTTGGTTTCTTCGGAATTGTGATCGTGTCCCTTTTTTTAAAAGTCCTCTGGTATTCTCCCACTGCCGTTACTCTCTTTGATTATTCCAAAGAGGATATCCTTTGCTTGACTCCGAGTACCTTGAAGATTTATCTATTTGTTTTAACCCCTCCTTGCCACTTGTTATTTTTTAGGTCTTTAACTGATCTATCGAATTCGCTTCTCAGTATCTCGGGGCCCCGTTCGTCTTCATCTACCTTGATTTCCTGAGTGTTTTGGGCGCGTGATAGGGCTCTCCGATGTATTATTTCTATCTCTTCCCTATGTTTTCCTGCAGTGGGTAATTTCGTTGATGGATATTTGCTCCAATTCTCACGTTTTTCCACACATGTGAATCTTTTACACTACATTTTTCTTTTCTTCTATTATAATTTAAATTAACGTAAAACTTGTAAAGCGTATTTTTTAAAAATATGTACCGTACACACTATGTTTTATTACAATTATGGCATTTATTGTGTTTTGTTTCCTAACATGGATGTATATGTTTATATGTTAGATTGACGATGGGTTAGGTGGAAGAGGGGACTTTACAGTCATAACCTCGCCCGAATAAAGACACTTTATTATTAGTATGTCTTGCTGATTTATAAATATCTTTCTACACGATTCTTTATGTTCAGAGATCTCGTTTTCCTTTCTCATAACTGTGCCTTCTCTAGCTTTTGAGCCATTTCGGATTTTCCTTTCATTATGTTGTCATTTATTTCTTCGCACTCACGAGATGCGCTTATGCTTCATCTTCTGTACTTAACATATTTATATCATCTCATCTTCTTCCTGTAATGCTAGTCTCCTTCACTTCCAATTTTGCAACGATGATTGAGGTGAACTTTCTCTTACTTCTTATTCCTTTGTCTTTGTGTCTTTGTGTTCCGTCTTTTTTCCTTCGTCATCCTCTTCATCTTCTTGTATCGCAGACGGATGACAATAATCGTTAGATTATGGTCGCTACTTGCATCTAAGCCGGGGCAGCTCCTTCACTGTTAAATTCGGTGATTTTCTCGCTCTGACAAGTATGTGTTCAATCACGTATCTTGCTTTGCCCCACGGTATCTTCAATGCCTATATTTCGCCTGGGGTTGCTCGAATAGGGTGTTTGCTGTTAGCATGCTTTTCTCTTTACAAAACTCTACCAACCTTTCTCCGGTTGGATTTCTTTTTCCAAAACTGACCTCACAAGCGCTACTTCCTTCTCGGCCCTCTCCAAACACCGCCTTCCAGGCTTCCATACGAGGCCGTCGAAGAAAATATTTGGTATCCCGTTTTAAGTAACAAAGGGATGATATCCGTAGGTCCGTATTACAACCCACCAGATACCAACGCCAGTTCCCAATTGGAATTAGATCCAGCGATAGATACATTGCTTTCTCGGAACAAGGATAGGGGTATAATAACGGGCGGAGATTTTAATAAACCTACAATAACCTGGAAAATGTATCATTTTAGATAAGAATAAGGAACTCTGTAAATCACTGTTGAACACATTTACATCACATTTTCTCTACCAGTTAGTAGCATCACCAACCAGAGGAAACATTATTCTAGATGACGTCGGCAGATTCTTGAAACCTACTATGTGCTAAATATAAAATTTTACAGGGGAGACAAAAACTGTTAAAAGTGTTAAAATAATATTCTTTATAATACAAATATTATTTTAAAAAATTTAACAGTTTTTGTGTTTCCTGTAAAATTTTATAATTAGCACATAGCAGGTTTCAAGAATCCGACGCCGATAAATATGTACCCGAACAAACTGAAAATATAGTTATAGGTGTTGGAATTAATGGCAATAAAATATTTTGTTTGCTAAATTGATTCTAGGCGTTGAAAAGCATTTTAAACCAAAGAGGAGGACTCGTTTGGCAAAGAAAATTCCGATTGCGCGAAAGAGAAGTTCAAGGCATTTTTTTTCATTCAATTCATTCATTCAATTTTGCGAGCAAAGCAAACATTGAATATATAAGAGTCATCTAAATTTCATTGTTTCACGCGCTAATTGGTTCACAAACATATACCAAGTAAATTTGTAATGGATAATGCAGATCAAAGTTGATAAAACACGAAGGTTAGGATATTATTTAAATGACAAATAATATGCCACGCACACATGCAGGGAATTGCGTTAAGGCACAACTATGTCTAAAGATGGTTCAAGTATATTAAAAAAACCTGCGTCCGAGGGCAAGTTATATTGTAAAAATAAGTTAGAGAGACGGATGGGAGAACGTCGATTCAAAGATTCATTTTCTTAGAACACAATTTGGGCAGTAATAAAATATATCGCAAATAAATGCGGAAATTAGAATACCATTTCATGCATGCTTTGGAAAATGTTAACCAAATAATTCAGTTACATAATTTCCTGAGTGATAAACATTACTTTTTACAAATAAAACTTCACCTACACGTGTCTCATGGAACCACATCTAATGTATTCTACAAAGAAATAGCACTATATATCTCTGTTGAATATAGGTAGTTTGTGCGGACTAGTATTTTCGCATGTCTGATGCACTCGAGTATATAATACTTTCTGACTTGAAACTAATGCTTGGTAGTGATCTCTACATCTACATCTATACGATACCCTGCAAGCCACCGCGAGGGTGTGTGGCAGGGGGTGAAGATCACCAGGCATGCACTACTAACATGCAAATTAGCAACTATATTGTCTCATGCAACTTGATAGTTAGTTTCTACAGTATTTAAGGGGTAAGACATGCATCATGCACTACATAATACTCTAGAATATTTCCCCTACCTATCCCTTTCCTATGCTGCCTATTCTGTTCTCTTATAGTATCCCCCTTGTCACTGACTCTCGCGGTTTCCTACACAGAGTGATGTAGATTTTTTATTTTCATTACTAATGCAGCATCCACCTCTTATGATTCGGCGAGCCTCGGGTGCCCTAGAGGGGTTTTTCATTTTGGGTTACCAAGATATGGTGTTAACAATCCGTAGGGTCTTTCGCTTGAAGCAGGCGGAGGGACGTTAAAAGGACGATAGCCTCTTGCATTACATTTACATGTGCATCCGCTCGCGTCCTCCGCGCCATGTTTCTCTTGATGTTCCCAGACAGTACCCCTCTCACTTACTGCTGTATTACGCTTATTCTACTGTATTTAGTAGAGAGTTGCGTCAATTTCAAGATTGCTGATGGATGATGGTCAAGTCATTGCTGACGCATCATGCCACTTGACCATCACAAAATTTTACGCGAAATTGGCAATTTTCATTTGATATACGTTATTTGATTTTATCTTACGTTACTGCAATAACTTGAGTTGGAATATTATCAAAATCAAACTATTTCTTGATATTTTCGCCAAATATCCAACCATATAGTATTTACGCTTAGCTCGACGTAGTTGGCCTCTTCTATGCCATGTGTGTTAGAATCTTATGGTGACAATGCAGTTTTTCATTTCTGCATTCACATAGGCTGAATTTCTATATAAAGTTCAGATAATAATTTATCATGGCCTACTTCGTACCCTTCGCAATTTATTCATTTATTTTCAATGGAGATAAATTATCTCCTAATTGCATTTTTCCACTTAATTCTACAAAGAACTTTAAAATACGCGAAATTGGCAATTTTCATTAGATATACGTTAAATGATTGAAAGTAATACTAGGCACGTCAAGGATTTAGTGGGACCTTTTTATGCGTTATGACAACGATACAGATAATATTCCAAGAGAACTGGATTAAGAGCGAGTAAATATGATTTTATTGACCAAAGTGTAAACATAAAAAAAATTCCTTGAAGAAATTGTTCAAAAATTATTTTACCTATTGACTACAGATGATAACAATCAACAGGTTGTTTTACCATCCCCAGCTCGATTTCCTCCGGCACTGGTAAGTCGCTCGAATTCTACAATGATCGGTGAGTCGATGACGCGGTCAAGCGAAACAAAAGCCATCCGAAAAACAATTACAAAAAACTGAAGCACAAAATAACTTAAAACATGCTATGGGAGTCCAAACGACACATTATTAACATAAAAACCAACTCACAAGCGCCTATGACTCCTACAGAAATGGTTTCGCTACGAATGCTCAAGCACGAGTACGTTAAATGAAAATTAAAGGTATAAAATGCATTGCAACAATGAGTAGTTCTCTAATTCTATAACGTTGTGTATTTATGTCGTCTTCAATAACAACAAAACGTAAATAAACATTACCTTGATATCTGTGAATATTGGAATGGCGGTCCAGTCCCAAGGAATACATAGGTATGGCATTAATCCTATTTTGTAAAATTTGTGGAGGAATACTCGCTAAATGATTAGTGAAAACGTTCTAGTGTAGTGATAATGAGGATTGATAGAAGAGTACGCGGTGCGCTGCTGGTAAATAGCCGACTACGCTGATACCTAGTGTTGGTGGTGGCCCCTGATTAAAGCAAGACTCATCGGAAGGTAAATGACTGAAAATGTCCATAAATACTTCGGACCGCCAAATTATTTGCAATCGTACTGTGGATGAGAGTGGTTTCTTTAGTAAATTCTATGAACCGCATATATTCAAATGATTATTTAACCTACCACGAATGCGTGTTAATTTATATTGGTGAACTGATTGGATTGCATCAAATTAATAGCGCGAGCTGTTTTGGGTAGTGAAATGGAATCCACGTAGCAAGTAAGACATCTTTTTGTGTAGCAGTGACATTATTTAATTATTTATGCAATGGAGCATAAATTACGTAATGAACGCCTTGACTAGGCCAAGTAACTTTCAACGACGACAAATGTCTTTATTTCTTACTGCGCACGCTCGGAGTTTAATTCTGTAAGCTTGCCGTTGAAACTATATCATATGAGAAAGAGATATGGACTGAAAATAAACTATTGAGTGATAAAAATGAATCTTGTAACGTGTTACGGCACGATACTTCGCGGAAATATCACAGGCGTAATCAGAGTACTAAGCAATCGCACGCATTTGTCGAGATTTATTTTGCACAATTAAAGTGGTAGGGCCCTAATTATAGCCCAACCTTGATCCTATGCGCCATTATTATTCGTTCCCGATCATTTTTTTTGAGGACCCTGGTATTAAAATCCGCCATTTTTACATATCGTGTATTACCGTTACCTTAGCATAAATTTTCTCTACCTCAGAGTTAGTGCCAACATAGTTTGTAGATTCACATCTTGGCCGCTACTGACGCGGCGGAGGCTGCCCACAGACTTTTGCAAATGACTGTACATGTAAATTTTGTCTCATAGAACATATTTGAGGGTTGGACATATTTGCTGCGATGTGTTTAAACGGAGTTATCCGCCTACGAGCGTATGTGTAAGATTATTAGTCAGAGGAATAGTCATCCGCCTTATTACGGGTAGGAGAATGATTTTTATCCCTGGTTTTCTCTTCACACTGGATGATAAAAGCCAAGCACAAAATGACAGTTAAATCGAAATTTTTGTCTTTATTCCCCCATATTATGCGTATGTAAAGTATGTGTTGAGAGCGGGGTAGTGAGTAATGCGCAATTAGATTGTTTTTTTTAAGGATATTTGACACTTTTCTATTAATTTCACAAGTTGAAGCAGCGTCGAATCGAAGAAATTGTATGGGTAAATGCGTGGTAGTAGAAGAGGGGCTATTTTCCGCTCAGTCGTCCATCCATTTGGAAAGTTTTCGCTGTGATTCGTCGTTTTACATGATGAAAATTTCCCTACGCATATCTCTTGCATATTTCATTGGCAAATTGATAAGCATAGTTTTAAATGGCCTAGAGAGTAGCAATTTTAGTCCCTTAGAAGTGTAAAGTGAAAAGAGAAGACATCGACGTTCACCGGCAATCAACAACACAAGGAGCGGTGGCGAGAATCTGTCCTCAAATGTGTTCGCGTAAATAATTCGATTTCTCTTCTTCCTTTTAGCGACGTCTTCTATTCCGACATCCTCTTCTATTTAGATTTTCCCCTTTCCATTTTTCACTTCCAGAGTTGTTATATGCATAATGGTAACTCATAAAATTTGCATTTCCTAAATTTTCAGAGCATTTGGACATTGAAGGGAAAAATTTGCTCGCCTTATCAAGGACTATCGACTTTTTGTTCGCCGTCTTTCCTGAAATGAATTTTTTTACCCCACACTTCGCCAGTTCATGTCATGCAGATGTGTATTGGATTATAGCACAACGTAAATTTGTTTATAGGTTCAATTTTGGAGTGGAAGAATGACAGAAGGAAACCCGGCGTCAAGGGATAAAGTGACACATAACTGGAGTATTCAACTTGAAGCGTTCTCCGCGAGGAACGTAAAGTAGGGACCAAAGTTTGATTGAAAGTCAGTGTAGGGATTCGGGCTCAGGACCTAGAGATGGGTCGCCAGAACTCTAGCCACCACACTCACTCGACCCTCCAACTTAAATTTAATTCGTCACTGAGGTAGAGGCCAACTGCCACGGTCATTTGCGCCACTAGGGATAGGATTGTAACAGGATAGGGGATGTAACTTACGGGGAATGAATAATCGGGCGTCAGGTCGCATCAATTTCAGTCTGTACTTAACGCATGGTGCCATGGGATCCATGGTTTGACGTCTAATCCAACGGACCAAGACCTTAGCATGAAGTATTTTCTAAATAGCAGTGAAATTACCCTCGTGCAATTAGAGATACGAATAACGGTAAATATGTCCAACCGGAGAGTAGCAATGGTAGATAGTGTTGGTGGCTGCATGTTGGTATGAGTACTTGAAGCTAACCCTACTAACAGAATGTTTTTTGCATGTTTGATTTGCAATTTCTATCTTTTTTAAATAGAGAAGTTCTGACTAGTATATTAATACTATTACTTTTTTATGCATGATATGTAGTGCATGTTTGGTGAGAAATCACCCCCTGCCACACACCTTTGTGGAAGCTTGCAGGGTATTATGTAGATGTAGATGAAATAGGAACAGTTTTATCGCTGGTAACTACCGACAACGTCCGGGATTCTAACACAAGCCCTCGGAGTGGCTTTAGCCGCCACTTCAACCCGATCCCAGTGCCATAAATAATCATGCATTTTGTTTAGAGGTATCTCAGGTATTTTACCAAATCCCGCTCGTATTTTGTTGGAGTTTCGGATTATTTTATATGGCCACATTTGATTATGATAAGGTTCGTTTCACTGCGTATTATGAGTTTTGTGCTGTCTCTGGTTGGAGGTGAATTAATAATTTGTCTCATCCAAATGG
Organism: Platycnemis pennipes; assembly: GCA_933228895.1. Taxonomy (NCBI): domain Eukaryota; kingdom Metazoa; phylum Arthropoda; class Insecta; order Odonata; family Platycnemididae; genus Platycnemis; species Platycnemis pennipes. The sequence continues at coordinate 59,441,166 of OW121846.1, forward strand.
TTCCATTATCTGTTCTCCGCCTAGTTCTGGGTACGGAGCGGAGGTTTCCGGAGTGAGTGCTTGCCGCGCTTTCGGAGCTACCGATTACTCATGATTGACGCGGGATTTTTGAAACGTCCTCTTTTCTTCCCATGTTGCCTATGCATTATATAGTCAAATAGAAGCACTATTCACTTTGAAAAAGTATTATATAGGCTAAAAAACTATGTAATTCCTGAATAAAGCTATCCTTTGCTATTGAGACTCAAATAAATAGGGACTGTATAACAGGAAGCATCCCATGAAGGAGTTCTTCGATATCGGATAAATTTCAAATTAAAATCAAGATGATTAGGGAATACCAAGAGCTTTAAAATGGTATGTAGGTTGTTTTCAATCCATTCTCTAAAAAGTCTTTACTGTAAATAAGTATTCACGATTTATATCAGAGGATACAACTTCTCTCAACTTCACGAATGCTGATTAAAATCACATTCTCAATAATCTCGATGAAAATAATTTCATGGGTTCATTTGAGAAATAGTACGTTACTTATTCTTAATAGATGTTTCTTATTTCCATTCAGAAAAGCAAGGCTTTAGTTGTTTCTGGAGATAGACTGTCTCTCCGGTCGGTAATTATTTGACGGGAACGCAGTGGTCCAAAATCCCGATGATTGCCAACATATGAAGATGTGTTTCAATATTTAAGAAATTTTGCAAATAAGGATTTTTAAGGCTACTAACACAAATATGCAGTCAGTTCAAAGTAAAAAAAAATTGCCGCTTCAAAATGGCGGACTAATTTATTTAATAATTGCTCAATTTACCTGAAATTTTGTAGATACGGTTTCCTAAGTCATTAATTACAAAATTAAGTAGGCTTTTGGATAAAGCAAAATAGCGGTAAATGTATTTAAAAATCACATAAAGTAAAGTTTAACCAGGTGCCTGTGTTCTTCGAGGAACAGCAACTGAATCATGGGAGACAAAAACGCTGGTCCCCTTAATTAAATTAAAACTTCAAAGTTCATTCCTCTTCGCGTCTTAATTTTTCGCATATGATAAGATTATTGGCGAACTAGAGTATGCTATAAATATAGTTACAACAAACGGCAATTCTTGTTTTCGACAACCCCCTTCCACTTTGATCCCTAACGCAACGCGATTGTAGTGTGCAAGTAGAGTAGAGAACCGGTTTCAATGTTTTATATCATCGTAAGAGGTCGTCAAGAATCCAAAACATCGGATTTAAGAAAGCGATATCGAAGAAAAGTAAAAAATTAATGCCCTAATTTTATCATCGCGATTCGTTTGCATCACCAAGTTACGTTGCCGATAGTTAAATGATTATGCGTATCATGGGGTTGGTGATTCCCTTTCGGTCTCATCATGGAAAAAATATTTGAGAATGTAACAGGCGCCACGGTGTGGAATACTATAGCTTTATGCATTTTGAATGAAGAACTTTATTATATTCCACATTTTTACAATTGTGGAATAAAAACAGGTCGTATTTAACATGTTTGATGGAAAGAAATTGTAACTGATTTGTGTAAAGCTATGTTGGTAAGTAGCTCTGACAGGACAAAAGATTAGTCGGTAAATATTCAGATGCTTGATTTAGCAATTGTGGTTTTTCTTCGATGCGAGCAGGTATTAAACCATTAATCACACTTAATACGTTTCTCGACTGTTAAAATGGAGACCTTTCCATAAGGTCCCTTGCGAGGAGTAGGACGAAAGCAAGGTGATAGAAAGTATATAGTACCACCTTGAGACGAAAGTACCACTGGCGCTCGACGGCCAATACTGAAACTAAACGGCCAAGTTTTTTTGGGATGTTGCAGGGGGCTGGGTGGGGATAACGATTTGGTGGCAGAGAAATTCACAATATTTTAGTCCCTACCCTCACATGTTCGAGACACCTTCCTCTCCATATTTAACTCCATCGCTTTTCCCCCCAATCAACTTTTATGATTGATGTCACCTTTCTCTACACCTCCATCCCAAGGTCCGGTCCGTCTAAACCAGGTCGTCACACGCTCATGTAATCCACTACATTGGCTCGGATTCGCGGCGGGGATTTGAACGAACCATGCAAACATACGTAGGTTACTGCTGCAAAGAACCGTAATTTTCCGTTTAACTATGCAGGGCCATAAATGTTTTTTGGCGTGTACATGACATAAGGACGCTTTGTAAACCGTCGTTGTATCACAGCAAAAGGTCATGGGTTCGACTCCAGAAATCATAGAAAACTCGATTATACCATACAAATATACGCAATTTATATTCACAAAAATACATGATTTATTGTTAAAATAAGAGACTCGTGTTTATGATTTTTTTATGATGAGTAAAAAGCATAAAGACACTTTGGTAACCGTTCTCACATTACACTCGAAGGACTTCGGTTTGACTCCAAAAATCCTAGAAAACTTGATTTTACCATGCATGCATAAGCAAGTTATATTCACAAAAAACCATGATTTGCCGTTTATATAGGAAACACAGGTTAATGAATTTTATGCGATGAGTAAAGTATGTACACGAGAGAACTTTGCAGACCGTTCTCGCATCACTCCTGAAGGTTTTCTGTTCAACTCCAAAAAATCTTAGAAAACTCGAATTTACTATACAAACATACGAGGCCATATTCACAACGAACCATGATTAGCCATTTAAACAAGAGACACAAGTTTATGAATTTTTCGTGGTGTGCATACGGCATAAGGATACTTCGGCAGCCATTCTCGTATCACACCTGAAGGTCTGTGGTTTGACCCCAAAAATCCTAGAAAACTCGATTTTGCCACGCAAATGGTTATATTTACAAACTACCCCCATTTTGCTGATTATCTATGAGAGATGTGGTAATGACAACGACATGAAAACAATTCGGGAACCCTTCACGCATTGCATCTGAATGCGTTAGCTTCGACTGCAAAAATCGTAAACTTTATCTTCACATGCCAGTGCGTCAGCAGCTCAACCCAATCTTCTGGAATCTGATGAATTTGTTCTTGTTGCCATATTGATTTCGCCTAACGTTACTGTCAAGCCCAGCAGTTTTTGTTAAGAAAAAAATCGAATGTGCCAAAATCTATTCAAAATTTGTGGGTTTTCCATTACAAGTAACCAAGGATGATATCGAAAGTATGTATGTAAAGCTTTTAAGGAAAGATGCTATGGCAGGACTCGTTGATGATGTCGGCCGGAGGGAATGTTATATAATTGATTGCAGATTTGACTACTGGTATTGGCACATAATCAGGCCAACATGCCTATTTGTTGACAAAGGTGTGAACAATTTCTAACACTTCATAAGGTTTGCTGGGATTGAGAAAGAAATTGCGAGAGCATTGTGACGGAGGATTTTGATTTTTGAATGTTAGTAAATGGGGAGTAGGTAAAAAAGAGACAAGGGGTTGAGGAAATTGGGCATTAAAAGTCTCATCAATAGTGATAATAGATAAGAGGTCCAAGAGTGGTGGTTTATGAAATAACAATGTTACTAGGTTTGGATTGAAACGTTGACTCTTCGGTATTTGCTTGAATTTGCTTCATTCATTGTAATGGAAAAGAAGTACTAAAAAGCACAATGAAGATATTTCCAAACCTAGTAGAATTTACATTAATACTCTCGAAATCATCCCTGGTTACTTGTAATAGAAAAGACAGACACTTTCAATAGAGGTCTGGCATATTTTATGTTTTTTTAACATATTGTATAAGTTAGGAAAAATCAATATGTCTATGAGAGAAAAATGATCAAATTCCAGTAAATTGGGTTCAGCAGCTGAGGCACTAACGAATGAAGATATTTTTAACGTTTTTCGATAAACTGTCTTTCTTAGTTATGCGGCAAATCGTCATTCTTTGTGAATATGACCTGCGTATGTTTGGATGGTAACTTCGAGTTTTCTAGGATTTTCGGAGTCGAACCGAAGACTTCGGGTGTGATTCAAGAACGGTTTCCAAAGTTACCTCGTGTCCATTACTCACCACAAAACATTTTTATGACAGTGCCTCTTATTTAAACGGCAAATCATCGTTCTTTTTGAATATGACATGCGTATATTGGTATGGCAAATTCGATTTATCTAGGATTTTTGGAGTCGAACCGAAGACCTTCGGGTGTGATGCGAGAACGGTTACCAAAGTGTCCTCATGTACTTTACTCACCACAAAAAATTCATAAACTTGAGTCTGTTGCTTCAACGACAAATCATGGTTATTTGCGAATATAAATTGCGTATATTTGCACGGTAAAATCGAGCTTTCTAGGTAATCTGGAGTCGAACCCATGATCTTTTGTCGTGGCCCAACTACTGTTTCCAAAGCTTACTTGTGTTATTTATACGCCACGAAAAATTTATGGTCCTACCTTGTATAGTTAAGTGGGAAAATAATGGTTCTTTGCAGCAATAACCTACATATGTTTGCAAGGCTAGTTCGAATTCTCGCCGCAAATCCGAGCCAATATGGCGGATTAAATTAGACAAATGCGTAGGCGTATCACGCGTGACAGTCGTATCACGCCCTGACATAGATGGACATTTTTCCATTCCATACCCAGAAGGCCTTTCCGTTCTCCGCCATTACCTATCTCAACGACCAACACCTAACATACACTGACTTCCTAATCGACATATCACACTTAATTTTCAAAGCGCCTTCTCTTTCGACGATAAACACTACCTTCAAACCAAAGGCTGGGAAGTAGGTTCAGCCCATCCTTGTCTCGGCATCTTAGAAAAAAAATTCTATCCCTCTATCTCCACTTCAACCCCTACTATGGTTGATAATTGCATAGGTGACATTTTTCTCCTCTGGCCGCACGACATTGATTCCCTCAACACTTTAATTTCTTCGCTTGACGACTCTTCCACTGTTTCATTCACCTCAACTTCCTCTACCACCAACATTTCTTTCGTCGATGTTAACATTTCCTTCTCTGACCATAAATTCAAAACCGCCGTCCACATCAAACCCGCCAACAAACTTCAGTACTATTTACATTATAGAGGTTGCTTACATACTAAACTTCCCTACATATGCCCAAATAAATGCCCACGTGTCGGGGCATTTATTTGGCCGAGGCTGGTTAAAACCTAGAGACAGAAGGAAATACTTTTTGGGGGCTTTTCTTTTCTCTCTCTTCCAAGAAAAAACGCCGGAATACCTTCTGGAAATTTTTAACGTTAGGTCAGATAGCACATGCAGGAAATCCCGCTCGGACTACAATTCTTTATACCATCCCACATCCCGAACTAACATGTATTTTAATTCTTTCATAATTACTGCGTCTAAGTACTGGAATTCCCTGCCCCTACATCTTAAAAGATTGGGGTCCTCACGCACATTCAAATATAAACTGTATCAGACCCTGCTTAACAAATGATCCTGGTAATATCTCAATGTAACTTTCTGGTTGTGTTTTACCTTCACAAACCTTGACCCTATTATTAATTTTTTTGTTATTCTTATCAATATTTTTGCAATCTGTTAGCTATGCATGAAATATATCAATGTTACGTATGTCCGTTCACTTTGTAAAATTTTGCATGTGCTCTATGGGTGATACTCGGAGCAGAATAAATAAATATTTTATTCTATTCTACATATTAAACGCTCTATTCCCTTCTCTCGCTCCATTCGTTGCCACCATATTTGCAATAACCCTCCAAGAATTTCTTTCAACCCTACATAAGTCTCTTCTCCGCCGTGGTTACCCAGTAACTCTTTCAAAGAAAAAATCTCAATACTCTCTATAATCATAAACCCCCTCTTTCTAATCGTCATAATATCCCTTCCATCTGTACTACCTACTTCCCGGGCGCACATTCCCTAATGAACTCTTCCCCATCCCAGAGTCCTCTGGATGGCATTCTCACAACTACTTCCTCACCACTTCATAGTTATTATTTGGCAATCCAGAGGACTCTGCCCAATCCTTTCTAATAGCGCCACCAACTGAAACATTTTCCCCGTCTGCCCTTCTGTAAGCTACAGACGCCCAGCCAACCTAGTCATGGTTGGTTATCTCGCGAAACTTGTAATCACGCGAGATAAAAAGAATGCCCCATCTTCAGTAAACCACCCACATCTCGCTAGATGTGCCCCATCAAAGTGTGTGAGATGTGTTAAAAAATGCCCTATCTTCACTACTGCTCCCACATATCTCTATTATCTTCTCAATTCTCTCCCTCACTTTCCGTCTTCCACTTGTATTTCAAGCAACGTCATTTACCACCTGAAATGTAATTTTTGCCCCGTTTTCTATATTAGCGAGTGCACCACTCCCCATTATATCCGAATGTATAATCACCTAGCGTCCTGCAACCCATCTTACCGCACTCCTCTCTCCCTGTCCCTAAAAATGCCTCAGAACACGATTCTTTTTTCAATCATTGTTTGAAAGTATCATTTCTTTCCTCTCCCCCTCCCACAGATCCACCCATTAAACTCCATACCATTGAACTTTGTTGTATTTTGCTCCTGGAAGCTTTTAAATTTCCCGGCCTCAATGTAAGACACCTGTACACTCTTCTCTTTCCCACAGTCGATCCTCTCCTCCTCTTCCAGCCGTTTCTCTTCAACAGTATTCCTCTTCTCGATGAGAAAGGTGGCTGTGACCACGTAAATATCCTACAATAAGCGTGTGTTCATTTTTTTGTTTTTTTTTCTATATATATTTTTCACACATGTGAACATTGTATAAGTACTATTGAACATATTTCAAAATATGCATATCCTCAATTGTACGAGGAAAAGAAATATTTTTATTCTATCGGTTCGGCTGTCAATTTCTCTAATTTTGTGTTCATGGTCCAGTCGGCCATGGTAAGTCGGAGTTTGAAAAATATTTTGTACGTCATCAGTGAAAATATTATTTTGAAATTTAGTTAGAAGATTAAGTCCATATTTCAACGTACGGTCTGATATACAGTCCCATTTTAACTCCTATAATAGACTGGTTACACAAATATATTTATCGTACCGTACCTTTACATGTCTCGCCGATCTTCGCTGCACACGCTCCAGTTTGTTATTTTAGTCTATTTCGTAAGGATCCCATATGCTGGCTGCGTATTCCAAATGAGGCCCATCAAGGGAAAAGGAGCTAATTTCTCGTGCATAATCGTTACGTTTGCCCAGTTCTCTTTTGGTAAATACCAGGCTACGATTATCTTGACCAATTATATAGCGCATGTGCTTACCCCATGAAAGATCATGTGTCCGTCTTATTCCAACATATCTGATGGATTCCACGTTTGTTAATTTATTATTCCTCATGTAGTAAGTATTAGGAGAAGAACTGTTCTTTATCCAAAATATCATTACTAAACATAAATTATGAATTCCAACCGCCATGCATCTCACCAGTTTCCAATTGCTTCTATGTCATCATTTAATGATTCTTCATCGTTTGGGCTATGAATTTCCTTGTACACTTCTACATCATCGGCGAATAGACGAAGCTTCAATTTTACCACCTTATTGATGTCATTTATGAATAGAATGAACAGGAGAGGATCTATGACACTACCCTGCGGCACATCCAAAGAGGCGTCAATTGCCTGAGAGGTAACACCGTCGATAACAACCCTTTGCACGCGAACTTATAGAAAATCACTAATCCATGATATATTACTGTCTAACCCATGTGATTTCCCTTTCAAAAGAAACTTACTATGAGTTACCTTGTCAAAACCCTTCTTGAAATCGAGAAATATACATCTACATCTACACGATACCCAGCAAGCCACCGCGAGGGTGTGTGGCAGGGGGTGAAGATCACCAAGCATGCACTACCGACATGCATATAGCATCCGCTGGAATATTATTTTCGCCAGAAGCTAAAATATCATGAGAAAAGATTGCAAGCTGAGTTTCACAAGAACTGCTCATCCGGAGGCCATGATGAACATTGGTCAATGAATCATGGCAGTAAATTGTCAAGATATACTTATTATGAATTTTTACCTTCTTTTAATCACTCTGTTTCTATCTGAATAAATATTCTTTACTACTACGTTTAAATGGTGAATATGTGTTACACAGGGGTTTGTAAAGAAGGCGGGGGGGACGGAATACTCTCTTGTTCGAGTGAAAATTTTGTCGTAAGCCGGCCCTGCCTATCCATGCTGTGAACGTTCACGCGCTTCGTCTTGTATCTCAACCTCCGATGCTGAAGACGAGGTGCCTCGTTGCTGTCTTGTCTGAGGCGGGAGCGCGGACATAGATTGCGTGTTTGACGGGAAAGGCGAGAGGGTCCACAGTGCGTGCTGGATGACCAGGGGGCGTGTGTTTGAAACCATCGGGATTGTCTCGAATAGGTAACCAAGAAGTCACGTGGTACAAACACGAGTAGGTCACAAATTCGGTATGTCAAAATGTTCAATATTATACTTTTCACTTGATTTTTTCTCGCCGGTCTCGAGCAGTGTCCCCGGACGAAGCCAAGGGATAGGGATGCGGAATTTTGTAGAGTAGTCTGTAGCGTATGGTGCATGTAACAACCAATCCCTTTATTACTGTGTAGATATTAACCATGTAGCAGCATGTGAACCATATTATTAGCATGTTTTTCCCTAGTTGCAAATCAATAGTGCATGTTTTAGTGATCTTCTCCCACTGCCACACACCCTCACAGTGGCTTGTATGGTATCGCGTAGATGTAGATCATCATTATCGGTCAACAATCCTAAGATTGGTATGACACAGCCCTCCACTCGATTCTCCATCTGCCAACCTCTTCATATTGACGTAACTCCTCTCTTTTACATCCTTCACAACTTGCTCCAAATATATCATACGAGGCCTGCCTTTTCCATTATTGCCGTTCACTTTTCCCTCAAGGTTTGTTTTCATCAGGCCATCGTGTCTTAAGATGTGGCCTATTAAGTTTTCCCGTCTTCTTTTTAAGGTTTTCAGTAGATATCTCTTTTCTCCCACTCTTCGTAAGACTTCTTCGTTTGTCACTCGATCGATCCATTTGCTTTCATCATTCTTCGGTAGCACCCTATTTCAAATGCTTCCAGCCTGGACTTCTCTGTCGCTGTTATTGTCCATGCTTCGCTGCCATATAGTACAATGCTCCAGATGTATGCTCTAATAAAATGTTTCCTCACTTCCACGCTTGTATTTACAGCTGTAAGTAGAATCTTCTTTTGGTAAAATGCCCTTTTCGCTTGGGCATTTCTTCTGGCATTTCTCTTACATCGTCCATCGCTGGTTATTCGACTTCCCAGATTCTCAGATTGTAATTGTTTTAAGCATTGACCACTATTTCTTAAATATATTTATTTTGCCGAGGGGTTAGATGGCAGAAGGGACAGTTTTGTCTCAATCTCGCCCCAATAAAGACCTTTTATTATTATTATTATTCCCAGGTAACAGAACTCTTCCACCTCTTCGCTTTTTTGTTTTCCTGTAGATGTAGGTGTGAGGAGAAAAACTCAAGTGAAAACAATGAGCGAGATTGTAATTTGTGATTTTAACATACTAAACTCGTAAACTATTAGAGTTTGTGCTATGTGACTCGTTGGCTACCCAATCGAGATAATCCCGGAGATTTCAAACACACCCTCAGGATTCCAAGCGCTTCGGGGTATGGCCGGCCCTGTCCTTCGCCCCTGGCAGGCATCTGTGCAGACAGTGAAGCCAATGTTTTGGCACTCGGCTTCGTCTCGCGCTGCCCCCTCCCCCCGCCCGCCCCAACCCCGTCTCACGGGGGCGCGCGCTCCGAAAACAAACAACTTTCGTCCACCCCACTCTCCACTCCACCCTCCCTCCCGCCCAGCGTCAGCGGCAGCGTCTGCTAGGGACGGGGGAAGATGATGTCCCTTTCCCTAATTGACGGCCCCGCCTCATGAATGGAGGATCAGGCAGGGAGGCGAACACGTGGCGCTGCCGCCCCCCCTCTCCCTTTCCCCGCCCGCCCCCCCTCCCAATCCTCCCCATTCCCCTCCCGCGCCCAGCCACCCGATTGGCCGCCGCAGGTCACGTGGGCCGGCGTCAGGAGGAGGGTGTCCCGACGGCTGTGCGGGCGGGGGACGTCTACCGTTCCTTCCCGCAGTCGGTCGCGAGCGGTACTCGGCACACGTCCAGGGACGGCCGAGAGGGAAGCCGAGGGAGGAGGGTGGTGTGTCGTGTTGTTAGTCGAGCGAGAGAGGAAGGCGGGCGGCGCGTGTCTGCTGTAGACGAGGGTGTTGTGTGTGCGTCTGGGGGAGTCTCCCAAGGCCGCGTGTGTCGGTGCGGCGGGGGAGGACATTCGCCAGTGCGTGTGCGGGGTGGGGGTGCGGCGATGGGCCACTGACCGTGGGCAGCGCTCCTCAAGGCAATCGACTCCTCGGACCATGGCCCACCCCAAGCGGCGGCGGCCGCCGCCCCTGTGGCTCCTGCTGGCCCTGGGAGCTTGCGGCGGCGCCTCGACGCCCCCCGCGGCCGCCTACTTCGCCGACTGGGGCTCCCTGGGAAGCCGACCCGCCCTGCCCACGTGCGTGGACATCCCGCGCAACATGACCCTGTGCCGCGGCATCGGCTACCACAAGATGCGCCTGCCCAACCTGCTGGACCACGACACGATGCTGGAGGTGTCGCAGCAGGCCGTGTCGTGGGTGCCGCTGCTCAACGTGCGCTGTCACCCCGACACGCAGCTCCTGCTCTGCTCCCTCTTCAGCCCCGTCTGCCTCGACCGGCCCATCTACCCGTGCCGAAGCCTCTGCGAGAAGGTGAAGCTGGGCTGCGAGGGACGCATGAAGATGTACGGCTTCCCGTGGCCCGAAATGCTCAAGTGCGCCAAGTTCCCGCTCGACAACGACATGTGCATCGCTCCGCAGTCCCACACTGACCCCGGCCACGGTAAGTGGACCCGACCCTGCGCGCCCGACTCCGGTCCTCCTCCAAACCGTTGCTCACTGTCATGGCACTGGCTCGGGCGAAATTTCGTCCGAGGCCCCGGATTTCTCTTGATGCATTTTCATTTTGTTTTCGTCTTCCCGGGAAGATGTGTCACGAAATTTGCGTCGTGCGTGACGACTGTCGGAGGCGCTCCTCACTAAAAATGTATGAGAACTATGAATCTTTGAAAATAATTGTCAGTCAACATAGATGCTATCCCAGCGGTTTCCCTCATTTTTACATTTTCTTTGGATAAGTATTTGAATATGACCGATTACAGTTCGGGAAATTGAGAAATTAAGCCTCCTTCCACATTGCTCCCTACGTCATTGTTGTCATTGAATAATGTATACACAGGTAGGATGTATGTACAGTACCCGGCTCGTGAACTTGTCAGAATCAACTGCAGTTCTGTTCTGAGTTATATTCATGCCATACCATGTTTGATTTACATTCCTTACCTGTGTTTGTTTCTCTCTAGTTACTTGATATTATACCCATATGCTTTTGTTTTCGATTGCTGTAGGGCTAATCATTACAAATTTACAGGATAAGTTTCCAATTTTTGGGAAGAGGCCAAAGCTGATGTTTTTTTCTGTTATTCTTATGACAATGCTTCTTTAGGGCGTTTTATGTGTAGTGAAACGGAGAGTACCATTGGCGTATGAGTCTTTTGATGAAATCCTTGAGGAAATTAGGGAAGCAACTCCGCGGTGGGTGGAGATTGTGAATCACTTTTTGAATGCGGGAAGTGAAAGATAGCGAGTGCAAGCATGTTATAGCACGAGTAATCCCCTTGGCGGTAATGAAAGATGTGGTATCGTGACTCATCCAAACCTTTTTCCACCCTTCCGTTCGCCAGGTGGATCGAGGCTGATGAAATTGGAATCGTTAGATAAATGCCTATGCAAGAATTGAGCGTAAATATCGTTTTACATTGTCATTGCGCAGTCTAATATAGGAAGTGAGGAATTTAAGATTTAGTCAAATTTGTAACGATCTGTATGGAAATCTTCCAAAAACCTGAACGACTGTTAGGAAAATAGCTCCTGATCTTTTTCCACGCTTTCATCGGTTTAATTGATTTTCAAGATTTGCGTTGAATCAAACTGTGCAGCGTACTGCTTCGTATGAATTGTCTTAGCACTGGGATGCGTCGTCTAGTTTTTTTTTTTACGTGTCTCGTGTTTTTGGGAATTTTGATCGCATCATTTGCGCAGAGGGGAAGATGTCAGGGCTTCAGTCACAAGGATGGCGATATTAGGATCATTTAAGCCGGGTTTACGGTGATATTTCCTCCGTAGGGAAGGTTTTTAGCTCATTTTTAGTGCTCGGTCGACCTCGTCGGTCAGTGCCCGCGTGTCTATCGGCGGCCGGCAACAGTCCAGCCCACCCCCACTCCTTGGGTGTTGTGTGAACCTAAACTATGTGCGGCATTGGATATCACGTCGCGGTGTCGTAAGTTCGCGGCATCCCGAAAGTCTTAATTATACAGCGTCTCTGCCGGACTCTAAAAACATTCTTCACTTGGTCCTGACCTGATTTTGTGCGTGACTTTAATTAGCTATTTTAATGATTGTTTTGATGTGCTCCCTGCGAATATCTACATAATATCTGCAAGCTATCATAAAGGTGTGTGGCAGGGGGTGAATTCACACCAAGCATGCATTAGATATCATGCTTAAAAGGGATTAGTAGCTATATTCTACTCGAAACATAGCATTTAATAAAGATTTGGAGAGTAAAGCAAGCATGCCTATAATATGCTGTTAGATGGGTTAGGTTAAAGGCCTCCTACATGCAAATACTAGCTAGGGTATCAATTTATACACCTGCAGATTTACTATGGAATATATTCAAAACTATTCATATCCCTAATGGTACTAGGAAAGAAAGACATGTTAATTATGTCGGTTCGGCTATCAATTTCCCTAATTTTATCTTCATGGTCCAGTCTACCATAGTAAGTCACGGATTGCTTAAGTGAAGAGTTATACCATATTCCACCAGGTTAAGTCGGCAGGAACACCGATTTTCCGATGGCCTAGCTCCTCCATTGCCTTCGAAGGTGAAGTGAAGATGTGTCATTTGGGAAAAATCATTTCCGAAGAAGATGGTGGCGATAGATATCGGTGCTTCGGCGTTGGGTGACTTAAACTGGTGGATCATTCGAGAACTCATCATCCATTTATGATATCTGTGTGAGGATTGTCTCGCGGTTTGGATCGGAAATCCTGCGGGCCCGGATCCGCCCCGCGGGCTATATCCTATACTCCCACTGTAAGGGAAGAACGTGACAATCACGCTTGTAAAGAATTGTTCATTTCCATATTTAGACCAAGGCCCATGGTAATGCGTGAATTATGAAAGTATCATATGAGCTTACGCATTCATTCATTCAGTACCCATCCCGGAGGTGTAAGTACATGAAATTTTTGGCACATGTGACCCTCTTTTAGACTAGAGACAACTAAACTGTCAATTTCCCAAGTTCCTGTATGAAAACGGGTGCTTTGTAAAAAGTACATTTTATAAAATACTCAATTTAATGTTTCCTTCGACGATTAGCCAGTCAGCTAATGTTGTTGTTGGTGATAGAGGTGCAAAATAATTTAAATTGTCGGGGTTGGATTCATTGTAGTTTTTAGCGGGTTACTTCCTTTAGAAATTACTCGTTATTCTTGCGTAGCAAAAATTGATGATGAGTGCAATAGACCCTATCATCCTGGAGTTGCCGTCACTTTTTCATTCATAGTCTTGTCGTCATGATGTTGAAAATTGAAATATCAGGGTTTTTAATCTATTCAAACCGGCCTTGTTTTACTCACCGCGTATTACGTGAGAAGGAAAACAGAACGGTCTCACAAGTCCTTGCAGCGCTGGTTGCATTAGTTGGGCCGTGCCGTGGTGAGCAAGTGGTTTTTCGGAGGGGTGTGGAACCTTAATGGCCTTGAAGCGTATTGTTAGCGAGATCTTTCGCTCGCTTTACGCGCGGTCGTGTCCTAAGTTTTATTTCTGCCAGCTGTATGTGCGCGGGGTTCGGATCCCGCACGGAAATGCGTTCGGGACCCCGTATTCAGTGGCACAGGCTGTCGTTGAAGTGGTGCGTTTAGGGAGCCCAACCCTGGTCGTTTCGTTCATGGGCTGCACCAGGGACGTAAGCACAGAAGACAACTCGCGTAAATGAACGGGTTTGGAAGCAACTTGGAGTCGGGTGGCTGAAAATATGGCTTCCCATCGATTTAAAATCATTTTTAAGGAGTATTCACCTCCCATATAGAGGGGCGGGGCTTATACCCAGGCGGTATTTAGATTTGTGCATTGAATAATCGTTTCTAATTGAGTTATGTAAGGAAAGTGCTTCAAATCCTTCCGTCGGATGGGTCGTTAAACAGCTAGACCCATGGTGATTTTAGATAGGAGTCTAAATGCCGACACCGGGTTTCCATCCCACCTTTCTCCGCCCACCGAGAGATCTGTCTCTACCCTATTTCCCAGCATTCCTTAATGGCGCATATAACCCAAGCTCTCGGTTGCTTTTCAAGAATGCTTAGAAGCGCCTAATTTTCCCGTATCTTAGGTACTTAGAAATAATAAAATGGGCAGTGGGCGTTTTACATATTATTCATTATGTGAAAAGAGGAAACTGGTATTTCCGCTATATTTTAATTGGCCCAAGATCCGGGATTCTCTATACAAAAATCATCTTCAGGTGAAGAGTCTTAACGTGTTCCTCTCTCACCAATGGTGCTACAGCCCTAGTTGAGCCTTGGCCTCGTCAATTTTCCTTCTCCATCCATCTGGGTCTCTTGACTGTTCTCTCCAGTTCCTGATCCCTAGTATGCCTCTTGGATCCTTGCTTCCGTTATCTTCCCATCTTGCCCTTGGCTTGTCCACTGGTCTCTTTCCTCCCATGTAAGTGAAGAATTTTTTTGCCACCCGCGTCTCTGGCATCCGCTGGACATGTCCTGCCCACCGGAGCCTCATTAAATTAATGCGTGTGGAGATTTTGGGTTCTTTGTACAGTTCATATATTTCCATATTCCAACGATTTCTCCCTATCCCTTAACTGTTTACTGGCCCATAGATTATTCTTTCCGGTCTATCCAGTAGTTCAGCAGAGTTGGCATTCAATGTCCATGTCTCACTTCCGTATTACAAAACTGTACGTACAATAGTTTTATAGAATTTGACCTTTGTTTTCCTGTAAACGTCTTAACATCTACATCTACGTAATATGTATCCGTCGAGCCACCGCGAAGGTGTGTGGCAGGGGGTAAAAGATCACCTTTAAGATGAAGTTTTCGTGTCGAAAATACTAATTATAGGGTTGCGTGACGTTTTAGTTAACCATTTTTTGTTTTGTATAACGCGATATGACTTGCTTTGAAGCGAGTCTTTTGATCTTCCTTACTTTAGGGGAGGACCGCTTCGTCGTCCTCTTGTCGACCCATGTAATGTATAATGTGACGCCCCGAAAATTATAAAGATATAACCTCGCACTTTAGTCGGGTAGTACAGGTGAGAATTCACCCCCTGCCACACACCTTTATGGTGGCTTGCAGGGTATTATGTAGATGTTTAGTCCTTAGTTGACGCGGCCATTCCTTCACCGTTAGCAGGTGTACTTGAGACGGTTTTGAGCGACAGTGGCGAATCCAAGTTCTTCGCATGCTCAAAAGGAAACTATTTATCCAACTTAAGTTTCGGATACGGCTGTTTCGGCGATCACATATTTTATGATTTCTGAATGAAACCTTTTCCCAACCATAGAAGTTTGTGGTTTCCGTAGCTTCACACATAACCATTTGAAGCCTGAGAATAAAATTGGATTTTTGTCAGCTCAAATGAAAGGTATAAAAAGAGTTGCATTTTTGAGCAATTTCAGCATTAATATTCATTTAATTTCCGGAAAATTTCGAATGACGGAATTGTTTTGTCTAAATGAAGTTGAAGTGAGTAAGACGGTACGGAATGGGATTGCCGATAGGGAACGTAGTATTGCGTGTAACGAATGCCATTTCAGAGGTGAGAGAACTGTTTTTTCGAATCGTTTCGAGCGGGCGAGGAAAGAGCTCGTCAAGTCACTTGAAATGTCTCGTTTTTCGGTCTTGGTAATGGTTTTTCAGGAAGTTCTCTGCTCGTTTTGACGCACAATACTGTCAACTCAGTCCTACATCCATAGGAGTGTGACTATAGCCGGGATGTGTGAAATTGGTTTGCGTTCAAGCGTGATAAGGAATCGTTTAAGACAGCGATCCCCATCGTCTAAGTATCTTAATCATCTTCAGAAACAGATTGATCTTTTAAGATATAATTTTTATTGATTTGTGTTAAGAGTAAACTGCCGTTAATTATTATTTCTTCAATGTGTATTTTACGTCGCCAGTGGTGCGACATGACCGTAAGTGTTGACGGACCCATGTCCGTCTCGTTTGGAAGCACTTTGGCTATGCACGCTCGATTCTCCGTCCCTGGGTCTGGTAGATTTTCAGCTGTTGGCATGCCTGGTGAAGGTTCACCCTCTGCCACACAACCTTGCGATGGCTTGCAAGATATTATGTAGATGTTGATTTAGGGGGCTTGGAGACCCTGACCCGTTACTTCCCAGCGTTCGTATATTCCTGAAAAATCACATTTCTTCGGAGAATGAAGATTAAAAACACTTCCGAAATTCCCCGTCATCCTTCTCATCAAGGTCAAAAATATGGTGTGTACCTCTTCACGAGATTTCTGGAGTCGTATGTCAGCCAAATGGAGTATAGTGAGTGAAAAACGAGATAACGGAGAGAAGATTGATAGCTTGGTGGTCTGGTAATTGGCCCGGCAAGACAAAGGTCCGTGGTTCGATTCCCAGTCCAGGAAATGGAAACTTAAAATCTTACACTACAATGACTGCATTTTTAAAAATTGCGTTTTAGTGTTAGTAGTAGTTCATCAAAGTAATGGCAAATATTATTATTCTCTTGTTAGACCTCATTTGGAATACGCTCCCAGTATATGGGATCCTTACGCAATAGGCTTAAATAATGAACTGGAGCGTGAGCAGCAAAGATCGGGAAGATATGTAAAGGGACTGTTCATGACTACATTAGCGTAACCAGTTAGTTGAACTAAAGTGGGAATCAATGTCAGACCGTAGTTTGAAATTTAGACTTTAACTCTTGCATAAATCCAAGATAATATGATGATGTAAATGATATTTTGGGAACTCCAACTTAGAACTGGACCATAATCATAAAATTAGAGAAATTTATTGCCAAACTGACATGTTCAAAATATCCTTCTTTCCTCGTACAATCAGGGATATGAATAGCTGTAAATATATCCAATGGCATAAAAACAAGTGCATCAAATGATAGCCTACGTAGTTGCACGTTGGTATAAGGACTTTAAGGTAACCAAACTAACAGGATGTTTTTGTATTCTTGCTTTGCTATTTTTATCTTTTTTAAACTGTGAAGTTTAGAGTACCTAGAATATAATTACTAATCATTTTATGCATGTTTTGTGTTAATTAGCCCCCTGCCACACACCTTTATTGTGGCTTGCAGGGTATTGTGTAGATGTAGATGAGAATGGCATGATTTTCACAGAGAAAAATCAATTAGGTACCTTACGGCTCTCAAATCAATTACCTTACATTAACAGCTTAGGTTACACGGTATGGTATAAATTTAGCCATCACAGTACGTACAACCCTTATCTATTGCTACTGAATGTTATGAAAGTGACTCCCCTCTCAGCAATAGACATATCGTGACGGAGTTTGACAAGTACCGGTACTTTTGTACGCGGCTGAACATTTGCGAGATCATAGGAACTCTCCTGGGCGATTGCTCTAATGCACTCAGCCGCGTTATTTTATTTCTAACATACCCTGAACTTTTTTACAAATTGTAAATAACGCTTCTTGGGATATTAATATATCAATTACATAAAGCTATAGAATTGACTCGGTCATTGAGACAAATGCATGGGAATTACTAGTAGAGTTAGAGGGTTGAAATTTTCAGGGGAGTTTCCTATTTGCCCGCTGAGTCAGGAAAAAAATCGAATGCGCCGACATTTTCTTCTGCATCAAATCCCGTGAGGATTTCATTTTTTAATGAGATTAAGCGAGCAAAACGAAACCTTCTGCGTAGAGCAATTTTAATTTCGCTCATTAAAATGTGATAATATTCAGTTACAAGTGTCGCTTTCAAACCAAAATGAAGCTGAAGTATCATATGTTTATTCAATCTCTTTTCCTTTATCAATGAATAAACCGAAGAGTTTGAACTTCGCAGAACTCGCAGAACATGTGTACAATTTTGAAGCTTTTTTCACTTGAGTTGGCAAGGAATGTTTTCATTGTTACCCGGCCGTATTCCTAGCAATAAGCAATGCAGATTATATTACCTTATATTAAAGGACATTTAAATTTCGCGAATTTTCAAGACTTTTAAAATATATCTTCGCCCTGTATGCTTTTCAGTCAAAAATCATGACCTTTCCCACTTTCAAATTGAAAGTCCTATTTAAATGTTTGTGCAGAATGTTGGACCATGTGAATATGTACAACCATGGTAGAATATGTCCAACCATGTGAAATGCAAGCGTCACATAACCTGTAGATTATTGCACTATCACTTTCAAAAGTCGGCTCACAGAGCGAGCGGAGCCGTCCCCGTATTTTTCCGAAATCGAACTTCTCGTATTGCTTACGCGCGTACTGAGTGGCAATTTGACTTGATCAACTTGACTTTTATGCACGCTTCAAGAGAGCCTTGCTTGATTTCAGACCACGAATGGCATATACAATTACTGCGACTACGAATCCTTATATGTTAGACGACGCCTAATGCAAGTATTCTACGTTGGTGGTTCCATCAAGGTGCTTTCAGAAATCAGAATAGTTATTGTAGGTTTTTACATAGAACTTAGAATGCAGTGATTTATTTAACAACGTGTGCATGCGTCAACGCTACTAACTCATGCATGCTCTAGAAAAAAAAGTTCATAATTGAATTTATTCATAGAAATTACTAATTTAAAACTAAAATATTACTGTGTGTTAACTAACAATTTAGTGTCGTTTATAGCAAACTTTCACGTAATTGGGTACTTAATATTTTCCTCGAGACGGTAGTACTGTGACTCTTGGTTTCACGTAAGTATTGTTTAACACTCCCTGGCACGCGCCCTTGCGGTGGCTTGTAGGGTAATATATTGATGTAGATTCCAGAAACTTGGAATAAATAACATTGTACATGATCACCGTATTTTCTTTCAGTCATTCGTTTATATTGGTTTATAGTAGCAGCCTTAGAATTCGGTTTTTAGTTTCTACAACTGTTTAGATTATATCGGACCGTCTGAAAAAAATGTAAAAATTAAAATTTAAGGATTAGCGCAGCATCCATACCTCAATTGCGACTAAAAACTTCGCAAGGTCGCGAGGCTGGCGCGTTACATTCCGGCCAGATGTCTTGCTTTCCATCCATCTTAACATTTCCAATCATCTCTTCGCCTACATCTGATAACATAATGGAAATTGCTCTCAGACAGGAGGCTATAATTTAGGCTACATCCTTTTGGTGAATGTGGAGCTGATATTTTCTGATAACATCGAAGTTATTTGAGAACACCCTCATTACGGTAAATAAGTCATTATTTCCTCTCCTCAGACTGAGACACGTCATTTCTGCCTCTCTAAAAAAACTACTGGTTTCCAAATAAATACTAACCCACTTCAACTACACTGATACAGTGTATCAAGATCTGTCTCTGAAACTCTCTGTAAAATTTCAACGCGGATTCAACACCTGCATTAGGTTCATTTTCAATCAGCAAACACCTGATCACACAACAAGCTTCATAAATAGTCTTTCCAGGTTAAAACCTAGTTCTTGGCATCTGCTTCATTAGCATTCTCTGCTTTATCAACTTCTATACGCTAAAACAAAGTATCTTACAAAAGATTTGCACAATCTCAGTGAAGTACGTGAGACAAACACTCGAGGAAACAGACATGCTGTTAGTTGGGTTAGAGATTTAGAAACTAAACCGTACCACCTGCTGTAATATATGTTTTCCTCTTTTTGTGCCTACCCTGTGATGGAAAATCATATTGTTTTAGTTTAATACAGGTGATTATGGGGCGAGAACGGGAATTTTCTCCTACCGAAGGGGGCCATAGATTCCCTCCCAGGCAAGATTTCTAGTTAAGTCAAGCCTATCTGTCCCCGTCGCATAATTTCATGGAGGTTGATTTCAAGGAGATAACGTCATTATATTTGGAATTATGGGAGTTATTTTAAATTGATTTTCTGAATATTAGACATTTCCTTTGTCAATTCCTTTGTGCTTCAGCAGTCTGCGAAAGATAAGAAAGATATTACACGATTTAATTTCATTTAATCGATAGCTGCAGATCTTGTTAGACCCCATAATGAGAAGGAGAATGTCAAATCTTAGACTCCCAAGACAGGTACGATTAAGTATTGCGCAAATTCTCCATCTACCGTTGGAAGAGGCTGAAGAAGTTGAAAGGCTCGAGAAGCGGACAACATGTAGACTGTGCCCGCTATACAAAAAACGGAAAACCTCTTTCTTATGTTTCCGATGCAAAAAGCCTGTGTGCTTGGAATGCACGAAGAAAATTTGTAAAGACTGTGTGGGAACGGAGATATGTGAGCTATTGTGAAAAAATGTAATTTTAATCGCCTGCAGAATGCATCAAGAAAAGGAGTAAACGAGGTAAATTCAATTGTTTCTTATTATTTAGCCTTCTTACTTTAACATTAAAGGACTTATTTTAAAATCTGGCGAAATATTGATACTTTAAACAATAATAATAACTCAAGTGTTTTTGACATCAGTTTTTTGATCCTGTTTCAAATAACTATTATTACCGAAAAATTGGTTCGTATTGGTAATGCATAACATTAAATATATGTTTTAGAACAGTTAAGAAGATAAAGAAACATTAAACTAAGCAATAAAAATGGCGTTGCAATATTTTATGAATATTTGATTTATTGCGGTCTCCCTGATTGTGTAACAAAAATTTCACGTCACTGGTTAAGGGTTAAATTGATCTTATGGTGAAAACGAGCCGTCCTTTCGACCTGTACGGAGCTTGGCAGCAAGCTATATTGAGAGCTCATTCAGCACACGGCGTTAAAATGCTCGTCACAAGGGAATATTCATCTATATAATACCCTGTAAATCACCGCAAGAATGTGTGACTGGGGGTGAACCGTCATCTGCAGGCATTTATACTAATTGGAATTAAATTTACAATTACTAGTATTCAAAAATATAGGTTCGTGCCTGTACTACCTATTAGAAACTGCGAAGTATAATTAAATTGTTAGTCTCCACAAAGTAATATAGTAATTATTGATTAGTTAGGTAGTCCTTAAATATATATAAATTAAATTATATTTTCCAAAGCACGCATGAGCTAATGTTAAGACATGAACATTTTAAAAATATCTGCAGACTTTTACATCAAATAAGTCATCTATTCCGATTTTCCGCTGGTATCTTATTTATTAGTGTCCCTAATTTTGTGAAGAAATTCAATTTTTGAACCTCTCTGTTCTAGAACTTTTCACTAGTTTGGCCCCACCTTGAATATGCAGCCAGTGTATAGGATCCGAATGAATTATATTTGATCAGAGGACTAGACAGTGTGCGGCGTAGAGCAGCTAGGTTCGTTAAACGGTGTTACGATAAGTTGAGTAGTGTATCAGAATTGATACAAGAATTAGGGTGGAAGTCATCAGAGCGTAGGTTAAGGTACAGATTAAATCTATTACAGAAATTTCAATCGCATAACTTTAATGAAGATGTTAGGCACGTAAACATTTTAAAAAACCAGCGTATTCGATCAGATAAATAAGATTAGAGAGATAGATTGTCGTACTGATAGATTCAAAATGGCATTTTTCCCCCGTACTATAAGATAACAGAATAGGCAGCATAGCAAAGGGATAGGTAGGGGAAATATTTTAGAGTAGTCTGTAGTGCATGATGCATGTATTAATCCCTTAACTAACAATCTAGTTGCATGGGACCCTATGGTGGCTTGTTTGCATGTCGGTAGTGCATGCTTGGTGATCTTCACCCCCTGCCGTACACCCTCGCGGTGGCTTGCAGGGTATCGATGTTGTATCTGCCATATTATCGCATTTTGAACGAAATAAACTACTTCTGCTTTCATGAGATATCACTTTTGGGCGCAGTAGATTCATGGTTCTTTTCTTGAATCTATTTCAATCGAAAACCGGGATCTTGCTGATAGTATTTGTAGCATTAGGTTTTAGGCGCTGCAACAGTAGGCTATATCGCACCATCTAGCCTAAGATCCTAATCCCTGGACAAACACAGCATCCATGCCCTGGGTGGGATATGAACCAGCAACCTTAGGATAGTCAGGCGAGCACATACCTTGCTACCACGGCGGTCCTCTTGGTTGCTTTTCTTTTCGTGGTTCACTAATTACTATCACTGAGTGGTGATTTTTTATTTTCTTGGGGGGAAAATTTTAAAAATTTGCCGAGCACACGAAAACGTTGTATAGAATTTGCAATTTTAAAGCGGCCAAACTATTTTTGTGAGCCAGTATTTCTCGTCAATATCGGAAATTCTGGTGCCAATCACGTGTATTCACGTGCGGAGAATTTGACACGTTCCATTTTTCTCGGCTTGGTGGCCTGCGATTTAGATCAGATTATGTGTGTCCGTGGTACCTTGTGAAACTTGTCAAATGTTTTATCCTATAGAATCCTAAGACTTACGTTGTTAACTATCAGTGAGAATGTACAGTATGCATTAGCATGCTGGTGTGAATTTTGATGTGAATGGTGCATTGAATAATCTCTAATCATTTCTGAAGACCGCGGCAAACAATCCTATTCATTTAAAAAAGTAGCATTTGAAGGATTTGGTGTTCCTGGCGTACAATATTAGTGAAGTACTGTCGGGTAATCTACTAGGTGAGTGCATTATTTAATGCCAACGTTTCGGTGTCAAACTTTGACGCCGTCCTTAGAGCGTTTTCTTCCATAATCGTAGTCAGTATTGATTTGCTGGTAATTCTGAAACAATGCTTAGCTTTTGGTGTTTATGCCCATTGTTGTGCTGGGTGTATTGTGTTTTGTTTATTCCTGTCTTGCCTTCTTCATTAGTTGGAGTACAGCCTTCGGAGCCGGACTTAAGTAATAACTGGTGTCGCGGTTGATGTTATTACCCTCCAATTTTAAATGAATTGCCTCTTTGGTGTGTCCGTCCCAAATTTTCGATGCTCGACAGAGCAGTTCAAAGTTGGAGGCTTTACTTTGTGGAACCACTCGAATGGAAATGAAAAACCACTTTGTACGTTCCACACAAAGATTTTATTGGGTTCGACCATGGTTTCGACAAAATATGTCATTATCAAGGTAATGACATATTTTGTCGAAACCATGGTCGAACCCAATAAAATATTTGTGTGGAACGTACAAAGTGGTTTTTCATTTCCACTCGACAAGCAGTTGCGTCTTGTCGAAACAAATAAAATGATCATTTTCGAGACTATGTTCTGTGATCGCCGATTTTTCCGGGTGGAAGAGCAGGATACAATTTTTATGTTCTTTAATTCTCCTCTCTATTGTTCGGCCTGTTTTGCCAAACCACACTGAACCGCACTCACAGAGGACTTGGTAAGCTTGAGGAGTTTTCATCAAAAGTTCCTTTACCACCACCAGTTGGTTCCATATTTTCCTAAGTAAGTTTGTAAATGCAATGGTAATGTTAAAGCATGCTTCATGCATACTTGCGGTGGAGCATGCAAATATTTTCTCTCCTGAGAATTCTTGATATTTTCCCCGACATTGTGCAAATATACGGGATGCAGGCCCTTGAGATAGGCTTTTCTCGAATGCCAAGGTTCAACGTTCTCGAATGTCAATGTTCTGGGGTCAGGAAAATTTCATTTGAATTCATCCCCAGGGTCGAGATGTGGCTCTCGATATTCCTTTTCAGATCCAGCCATTCTAATTTCTCCCTCACTGCAGTCATTCTGGTGGCAAGTATTTTTCAAGTGTTCAAGCTCCGTATTTTTTCATCCGTAACCACCTTGGTCCGATGAATCAAGTGTGGATAAACTGATAAACTGCTCTTCGTTGTGAGGGAATGTGGTGGCTAAGGCCATTGAGGTACCGATCATTGTCTCGGTATTCGATACACCCGATGTCCCAGTGTTCCATCTCCCTTCATCAGCATCTACGTACTACCCTGCGCGTCGCCAAGAGGGTGTGTGGCAGGAGGTGAATATCACAAAAATGCACTACTATCATGCAACTAAGAGCTAATGCTACTAATGATACTACTGCATGGAAACATGCTAGGTGTAAGAGTCACGTGAAACTAGATGGTTAGTCTCAACATGCATATTGCGGCATGTGAATATTATCTAATAATATGTTTCCATGTAGTTGCCTAGTTGCATGTCAATAGTGCATGTTTGGGGATCTTCTCCCCCTGCCACCTCACCCTGCCCCTAACACCCTCGCGGTGGCTTGCAGGATATTGCGTAGATGTAAGCTGTGCATAGTAACGAAGTGATTACTGGTAAGAGAGGTTTACTCTAAATATATTTATCTGCATTTCCCTAGCAATGATAGGTTAGTCATGTTCAAACATGCTTCATGCACACTTGCGGTGGAGTAAAACGTCGAAAAGGCATATAATCATTTTACTCCGTTTTCATGGTAAATTTTATATTTCCATATTGGTTGTTCCTAAATTTCAGGAAGAGCGACAAGTCCATGTGGCCGAATTGTAAAAGTGTCGTCTACATATCTATAGAAACAAGGTTTCATGGGGGTTAGATATAAGGCTTTTTCTTCAAAGTTCTCCATGAAGAAATGGGCTCTCCTCTTGCACATGCCATACGCCCGGCTCAGAAGCCTGCCCTCCGATTAATTCAGAAGGAAAGACAGGAATAAACAAACCACCATGCGCCCTGCACAACAATAGATGTACACACCGACAGATAAGCAATATTTATTTATTGTCAACAAAGCAATACTTACTAAGATCATTGCAGAAGCCGCCCTGAGGGCGGTGTCAGGGTTTGACATTGAAACGTTGGCTTTAACTAATGCACTCACCTGGTGGATTACCCGAGTGAACTTCACTCAGTGTAGTATTTATTCATTCGGTTGGCCTTTAAAGCCGAAGCTTTTCTTTCCTGTATCCGTGCCGACGTCAGCGTGAAAGGACTGAGTGGTTGTCGCGATTGTGACTTGTTTTCTTACCTTGCGGTGAAAGTAGCACTCAGCGGGGGAAAACCTTCGTCTCAGTTCGCTTTATCGAGGTGGCGATCTTTGAGGTGAATTCTTATTGCCTCATCGGTAAACAAACACCTTTTTTCATGAATATCACTCCATTGGACTGCGGCACTGAGGAACGAAATGCTCTCGTGCTGTCTGCAAATACAGCTGGCCGGCATGTCCTTGCTGGTACTCTGGAATGGATTATCCTTTCCCTTCAGGAGAGCTCATGAAAGGCACGAGACAACTGAGGTCATTTCCGCTATGCTGGATGATTGGGATTTCAAGAAAACGAATAGAGGTGGACTCGGCATAAATGTTTGCGTACCCATGCCAAAAGGCTTGTCTATATCTACTGCCTGCCACCTCGAGGGTGTGTAGCAGGGGGTGAGTTTTGACCAAGCATGTACTGCGTATGTACAATTGACCAGATAAATAAAATTAGAGAGACAGATTGTCATACCCATAGATTTAAAATGTCATCTTTCCTGCGTACCATTAGAAAGCATAATAAGTAGCATAGCAAAGGGATAGGTAGGTGAAATATTTTAGAGTAGTCTGTAGTGCATGATGCATGTATTAATCCCTTAACTAACAATCTAGTTGCATGAGGACCTGGCAGGTGAAATATAGCTAAAGTAGTATGTAGTGGTAACTCTTAGTTGTTTGTAAAAATGGTGTATGTTTGCTGATATTCACCCCGTGCCACACACCCGCGCGGAGGCTCGCAGGGTATTACGTAGATCTACATCTACATATTACCCTACAAGCCACCATAAAGGTATGGCAGGGGGTGAATTCACACCGAAAATGCATTAGATATCATGCTAAAAAGGGATTCGTAGCTATATTCTAGTCGAAGCATAACATTTAACAATGATTTGAATAGAAAAGCAAGCATGCAAAAATATGCTGTTAGCTGGGTTAGCTTAAATTTCTAATATCAACAGGCAAATCTCTCTACTATCCATTGATCCACTATTGAATATATTTAAAGGTATGTTAATAGTGCATACTTGGTGATCTTCACCCCCTAACACACACCCTCGAGGTGGCTTGCAGGGTATCGCGCAGGAGTAGATGAAAGCAATTCATATCCCTAACTATACGAGGAGAGAAGGACGGATAGTTGTTGTGCAAGTAAATAATGAAATTAAGTAATTAAAAGTAAGTTAAAATTTAACTAAATACTAAGGATAAACATATAAACATCGCAAAAAGAGTATAGATCTGGATGTATGTAGATGTACAGTCATTTGCAAAAGTCTGTGGGCAACTTCCGCCGCGTCAATAGCGGCCAAGCTTTGAATTCACCAAGTATGTTGGCACTAACTGTGTGGTAGAGAAAATTTGTGCTAAGGTAACGGTAATACACGATATGTAAAAATGGCGGATTTTAATGCCAGGGAGCTCAAAAAAAATGATCGGTAACGAATAATAATGACGCATAGGATCAATGTTGCGGTATAATTAGGGCCCTACCACTTTTATTATGCAAAATAAATTTCGACAAATGCGTGCGATTGCTTCATACTCTGATTATGCCTTTGATATTGCCGCGAAGTGTCGTGCCGTAACACGTTATAAGAGTCATTTTTCTCACTTAATAGTTCATTTTCAGTCCGTTTCTCTTTCTCATATGATATAGTTTCAACGGCAGGCTTACAGAATGAAACTCCGAGCGTGCCCAGTATGAAATAAAGACATTTGTCGTCGTTGAAAGTTACTTGGCCTAGTCAAGGCATACGCATTCATTACGTAATTTATGCTCCATTGCATGAATAATTAAATAATGACACTGCTACATAAAAAAAAGATGTCTTACTCGCTACGTGGATTCCATTTCACTATCCAGGACATCTCGCGCAATTAATTTGATGCAGTCCAATCAGTTCACCAATATAATTTAACACGTATTCGTGGTAGGTTAAATAATCATTTGAATGCATGCGGTTCATAGAATTTATTAAAGAAACCACTCTCATACACAATACGATAACAAATAATTTTGCGGTCATAAGTATTTATGGACATTTTCAGACATTTATCTTCCGATGAGTCTTGCTTCAATCAGGGTCCACCACCAACACCAGGTATCACCGTAGTCGGCTATTTTACCAGCAGCGCACCGAATATTCTTCTGTCAATCCTCATTATCACTACACCAGAACGTTTTCACTAATCATTTAGCGAGTATTCCTCCAAATATTTTACAAAATAGGATTAATGCCATACCTATGTATTCCTTGGGACCAGACCGCCATTCCAATGTTCACAGATATCAAGGTAATGTTTATTTACGTCTTGTTGTTGTTGACGACGAAATAAATACACAAAATTTATGGAATTAGAGAACTACTCGTTGTTGCAATGCATTTTATGCCTTTAATTTTCATTTAACGTATTCGTGCTTGAACGTTCGTAGGGAAACCATCTCTGTAGGAGTCATAGGCGCTTCTGAGGTGGGTTTTATGTTAATAATGTGTCCTTTGGACTCCCATAGCATGTTTTGAGTTATTTTGTGCTTCAATTTTTTGCAATTGTTTTTCGGATGGCTTTTGTTTCGCTTGACCACGTCATCGACTCACCGATCATTGTTGAATTCGAGCGACTGAATTACCAGTGCCGAGGGAAATCGAACTGGGGATGGAAAAACAACCTGTTGATTGTTATCATTTGTAGTCAATAAGTAAAATAGCCATTTGAACAATTTCTTCAAGGAATTTTTTTTTAATGTTTTCACTTTGGTCAAGAAAAGCATATTTACTCGCTCTTAATCCAGCTCTCGTGGATTATTATCTTTATCTTTGTCATCACGCATGAAAAGGTTCCATTAAATCCTTGAAGTGGCTAGTGTTACTTTCAATCATTTAACGTAATTGTAATTAAAATTGTCAATTTCGCGTAAAATTTTGTGATGGTCAAGTCAAATGATGCATCAGTATCATTTACTTGACCATCATCCGTTAGAAATCTTGAAATTGACGCAACTCTCTACTAAATACTGTAGAATAAGTGTAATACAGTAGTAAGTGAGAGGGGTACTGTCTGAGAACATTAAGAGAAACCTAGCGCGGAGGACGCAAGCGGATGCACATGTAGATGTAATCTGGTGGCTATCGTCTTTTTGGCGTCCCTCCTCCTGCTTCAAGCGCAAGATCCTACGGATTGGTAACATCATTGATGATCTTGGTTATCTAAAATGAAAAAACCGTCTAGAATTTCCGCCCATTTTGTCGGCAATGACACCCGAGGCTCGCCGAATCAAAAGAGGTGGATGCTGCATTAGTAATGAAAATAAAAAATCTACATAACTCTGTATGAAACCGCGAGAGTCAGTGACATGCGAGATCTCTGCCTGGCATTAGTTTCAAGTCAGAAGGTATTATATACTCGAATGAATCAGATATGCGAAAATACTAGTCTGCACAAACTGCCTACATTTAGCAGAGAATTATAGTACTATTGCTTTATAGTATATATTAGATATGGTTCCATGAGACACGTGTAGGTGAAGTTTTATTATATGAAAAGTAATGTTTATCAATCAGGAATTTATGGAACTGAATTATTTAGTTAACATTTTCCGAAGCATGCATGACATGGTAAAGTTATAAACATGAACTTGTTAAATCAATTCAGACCCTCCTAATTAACGTTGCAATATATATTCTAATTTCCACATTTGTTTGCGATATTCTCTGTTACTGCCCAAATCGTGTTCGAAGAAAATGAATCTTTGAACCGTCGCGACGCGATGGGAGCACGACGCGTGGTGCTCCCATCCGTCTCTCTAACTTATTTTTACAATGTTACTTTCCTTGGGACGCAGGTTTTTTAATATACTTGAATCATCTTTAGACACAGTTGTGCCTGCACGCATTTGCCTGCATGTGTGTGTGGCATATTATTTGTCACTTAAGTAATATCCTAACCTCCGTGTTTTACCAACTTTGATCTGAATTATCCATCATCAATTTACTTGGTATATGTTTGTGAACCAATTAGCGTGTGAAATTATGACATTTAAGGTGATATTTCTGTATCTAATTTTTGCTTTGCTCCCACAATTCATAAAATGAATTCCTTGAACTTCTCTTTCATACAATTGGAATTTTTCTTGCCAAACGAGCCCTCCTCTTTGGTTTAAAATGCTTTTCAACGCCTAGGTTCAATTTAGTAAGCAAAATATTTTATTGCCATTAATTCCAACACCTATAACTATATTTTCAGTTTGTTCGGTTAATTAACAGTTCGGATTCATTACTTTCGTTTTCTTCTGGTTTATCTTCATCCCGTATCCTTCGCAATGTCCCTGCAACGCATCCAGCATTTTTTGCAAGCCACGGGCAGACTGGCATACTAGCGCTTGGTCATCCGCAAACCTCACTGATTTTATCAATTTCCCTCCGACCTTTACTCCAGCCTCCAGCTCATCCCAAGCCTCCCTCACCATTTCCTCCGAGTATATGTTAAAAAGTACCGGCGATATAGGACAGCCCTGCCTAACTACCCTCCCTATCGTAGCCCAATCCGATTCTCCATCGGCTACTCTCACTTGCGCCTTCTGCGCCATATATAAATTCCGGATCAGTCTCCTGTCTCTCCAGTCTACTCCTATCTTCCGCAATATTTCCATTAACTTGCCCCACCTCACTCTGTCGAACGCCTTTTCGAAATCAACAAAGCACGCGAATACGTCCTGATTGTATTCTAGATTCCTTTCTACTAGTATTCTCATCACTGCAATCGCATCCCGAGTGGTCCTCCCCTTCCGAAATCCAAACTGATCCTCGCCTAGGAATTCATTTGCTCTCTTTTCCATTCTCCTATTGATGATTCTGAGCACTACCTTTGCCGTATGAGAAATCAAACTTATCGTTCTATAGTCTTCACATTCTTTTGTCACCCTCTTTTTCGGTATAGGTATCAGCACGGTTTTTACAAAATCCTCCGGCCAAGTCCCTTCTCGTATATTCTACGACCAAGTTCATAAAATCTGTCCCTTCCCCCTTTTCCTAGGTTTTTCAGAAGCTCAGCTGGGATGCTATCAACCCCCACCGCTTTACCTGCCTTCATTTCTCGCAGTGCCTTCTCTATCTCACTGTCCAGTATTCTGGGGCCCACGTCATCCTGATCTACGTCCATTTCCTCTTCTATGTCCAAGTTACTAGGCCTATTTTCGCTATCATACAGTTCCTCAACATATTCCCTCCAACGACGTTGGACCTCCTCTGGCTCCAATGCTAAATTTCCCTTTCTGTCTTTGATGCACGGGACCGTTTTCCATTTCTTGATTCCCGATAACATTCTAACCTTCGAGTACAGACTGCCTATTTCTCCTACTCTCTGGAGTCTCTCCAGCTCCTCGCATTGCCGACTCCACCACTTTTCTCTTGCTCTCTTTGTTTCTCTCCTAAGCCTGTTGTTAATCTCCTTATAACGCCTTTTGCCTAGCTCTGTATTTACATTTTTCCATTTCCTTCTTTCGTCTATCCTTTCCATCATTTCCGCTGTTACCCATGGTTTCTTGATCCTCCTAGCGTCTACTGTTCCTATTGTTTTCTCAGCTGCTTCTTTTATGCCCGTCTTAATCATCTCCCATCCTTCATCTATTGTTCCTCTTCCCTCCTCTTCCCTCATGCATCTATCCACAATCTCCTGGTATTCCCTCCTCTTCCCTCCAATCAGTGCTCCTACATCCCACTTTTTTATTTTCCTTCCTACTTTCAACCTTTTTAGTCTCGTCTCACATTTCATCACCACCAAGTTATGGTCGGAGTCGGCATCTGCACCTGGGAAACTATTCGAATTCTTTACGCCGTTCCTGAATCTTTGCCTAATCATGATGTACTCTAGTTGGTACCTTCCAGTATCCCCCGGCATTTTGCACGTGTACCTACGCCTAGGGTGGTGTTTAAACCACGTATTTGTAACCACTAAATTATTCCTCCTACAGAACTCCACTGCTTTTTCGCCGGTGCAGCGTTTCTCGAAAGAAGAACAGCAGTTCACGAGAAACGCTTGTCCAAAGGACAAATATTCTTTCCAAGACGGGTGAGCAAGATGAGGTCAGAAATAGAAAAAACCACAAAAGTAAGACAATCTAACTAATCAAACACTGTATTTAAACAACAAGGTACAAACCAACAAAATTGAAATACTCTTCACCAATTTCGGGAAAACTAATAACTTGCACCGAAAGTCCATGGCGCACAAAGGAGAATCGACTAACACTACTCTCCTCTCACCTCGCCTCGATGTCGTCTCTTCGCCGTCTCGACTGGAACAGAGGGCGTGAGAGGGGAGGTATTCTCTGGGGTAAGGAGGGGGTATTTTCTGGAAGGTCAAAGTGCAATGGGGTTTAACGTGGAATATCATTGGTGCAAATTGAGGGGAGGAAAAGGTGGCATGATGTGAAGGGGGCGAGGTGGAAGTTTAGGATTGGCTGATCCGGGACTCTTTTTTCACTATGGCGGGCGAACACTAAATAACGGCTCGTACGATGGCCTAACTTCTGGTCTTCATCCGCACTTTGGGGGCTATATAAGTGGTAGAGCATCTGGTGAGGGAAAGGAGCGGCTGAAAGGAGCTGCTGAACGGAGCTGCTGAACGGAGCTGACGAACGAAGCAGACGAAACCGATGCATTTTGGAATCGTAGGCATTGTTGGCGTCGTTGGCTCCGCCTGTCGGCTAAGTCCGGAGGGTAATTAGTCCGCCGAGGGGTAATGTCCAACGAGGGGGGGAGGGGGGGGGGAACCAAAAAATGCCACACCGGGTCATTCCTTAAGGCCGCTTTACACGATACAATTTTTTGCACAATTTCTTGTACAAACTCTTGTATAGACTGAACGAAATTGTATGTTTGTCTGAATGGAATTAGAACACGTTCTATTGCCCGTTCAGTCATTCAGACAATCGCACTAGTTTTCGTACAGTTTGCCGCTTTACACGGTACAATTTCCTCATGCAAGAGTTTGTACAAGAAATTTTACAAAAAATTGTGTCGTGTAAAGCGGCCTTTACATCCAGACCATACTCCCCTACTTCACTTCCGTCCCTCCCTTCCCCTACTACAGCGTTACAATCTCCCATAACTATTAGATTCTTCCTGCCCTTTACTTTCCCCATTAATTCTTCCAACTAGCCATATACTTCGTCAACTTCCTCTTCTCTATGCCCCCTGTCGGCATGTAAACCTGTACCACCTGTACTAAGACTACATTTTCCGGCTTAGCTTTGATTTCGATAGCTAGTATTCTATCGCTTACCTGTTCCACATTCAACACCCTTTTTCCTAATGTTGCATTCAATACGACTGCTACTCCCCGCTGGCTCTCTTCCCCTCCACTGTATATAACCCGGTGCTTTTCACTCCAGAAGTCCCCCTGGTCTCTCCATCTTACAGCGCTTAGTCCCAACAAATCGATCTTTCCCCTCTCCATTTCACGCTTAATGTTCTCTAGTTTTCCTGCCCTTAACATAGTCCTAACGTTCCATGTCCCGATCCTTAGCATTGTTGCTCTCTTCTCTGGTTTATTCTTCGCCGCCGCTACTGCTGTCTTTCTCTTCGTGCAAGGATTTCGTGAGATGATGACCGCAGAGTCCTTGCTTACCCTGCTGCCGGGCACGACACCCATTCCACTAATTTGGTCCCGGGCCCCGTAGTTGCCAGGATTCAATTCTCTATTGTTCAAGTCCATTGTGATCTTGGGAGAGTTTAATTGAGGTGGTTTCCAGTTGCCTGCCTCAATAGTGTTTTTAACGTGACACCATCACTTAGCGATAAAAGTGGGAGGTCAGAAGCTAGAGCAGGTAGAGCAATTTAGTTATCTAGGTAGTGTGTTTGAAGAAAAAGGGTATAGCAGCATTGACGTGAGAAGGAGAATTGCATTGGCAAAAGAAGCCTTTACGCGTAGGCGTGAGCTAATGACAGGAGCCTTGAGTAGGGAAGTGAAGAAAAGACTAGTGAAAAGTTTAATATGGAGCGTTGCACTATATGGGGTGGAAACTTGGGCTTTGCGAAAAGAAGATGAAAATAGACTTAGGGCTTTTGAAATGTGGGTGTGGAGGAGGATGGAGAAGATAAAGTGGGTCGAAAGGAAGACGAACGATGAAGTGCTAGAAATGGTAGGAGAGGAAAGAAATTTGATAGATGCAATTAGGAGAAGGCAGAAGGTGTGGATGGAAAAGGTAATAAAAGGGGCTGGTGTTTTGAAGGAGGTGATTGAGGGAAGAGCGTTGGGTAAGCGGGGAAGAGGGAGAAGAAGAACGGGTAGCTTGGATGGAATGGTGGGTGGCAGGAGGTATGAGGGGCTGAAGAGGGACATCGTGTGAAATTTAGGGGGTGGGAAGAATTAAATGTCCATTTAAACCTACCTTCACCGGTAGAATACTTATAATAATAATAATAATCACTTGTTAGGCCGCCCCACTGGGGTCAGACGCCTTCTCACAGCCGCCTCATTGAGGAACAGACGCTGCGAGTACGGTACGTGGACTACCTTTCGTCAGGCTCCTGTCTGGCATTCCAGGCTTCTGTCTGGCATGGGTGACCCTACCAGGAGCAATATTAGTTACTCCCGCCAGTGTAGCTCTAGGGGTCACGGGAACACGCAAGCCCCAATCCCACCACGACAAGGCGTAGTCCATGGGGAAGGGAAATTATAATAGAAGAAAAGAAAAATGTAGTGTAAAAGATTCACATTTGCGAAAAAACGTGAGGATTGGAGCAAATATCCATCAACGAAAAAACCCACAGCAGGAAAACATAGGGAAGTGATAAAAATAATACATCGAAGAGCCCCATCACGCGCCCAAAAAACTCAAGAAATCAAGGTAGAAGAAGACGAACGGGGTCCCGAGATACTGAGAAGCGAATTCGATAGATCCGTTAAAAACCTATAAAACTAGTGGCCAGGAGGGGTTAAAACAAACGGAGAAATCATCCAGGTACTCGGAGTCAAGGCAAAGGAATACTCTTTGGAATAATCAGAGATAGTAACTATTAAAAAAAGGGACATGATCATAATTCAGAAGAAACCAAGGATAGAGAAATGCGAAGAACTAATAACATTCCGCCTGGAATCACACACATAGAAAATACCTACTCGGATAGTTAGATAAAGAATGGATGGAAAGATATAAGGGAACCTTTCGGAAAACCAAGTCGGATTCAAGGAAAATCTCGGAGCTAGTGAGACAATACTCAGCTTAAGGACACTGACCGAGAAAATGATACCCGTAAACAAGACGTTGTAGGTGGCGCTCACTTGGACATTGTCTTAGTCAGCGTCGAATAGATTAATATTTTCTAGTTATTTGTGGAAATTGAAATAGACTTCAATAGCTATAGGCAAAATCTCATTTAATTGTGGTTTGAAAATAAAATTAAAACATGCGACCAGCTGCGGAGAGTTATTTGGCTATGCCTCTTTGCTGCAGAAGGTTTCATAGAACTGCGAAATATCGCTAGATCATTTACGAAAATAGAGGTCGTAAATTCATTTGACTGCATTTTGCTACGCTGTTATTAGATTGTTGGAACAGAGTGACGTTAGCATGAGGAGGAAATTTTATCAAATAGGAAAGTACAGAGAAAGGATATTTGTGGGCATGATGATGAAAAAATTCGTATTCTCCATAAAAATTGTAGATAAAATTTATGGACGAGTCAACAACAGAGTCAAACTAGTTAAGAAGAACGTTTGGAGGAAGTATATGATACGGACGACTGGATATAGAGCACGTACTTCACACAGACAAATAAACCACTGGGTATATAAATATTGCATTGCGATACTGAGAAAGCATGGAAATGAGAAAAGCAATGAAAATATCAATAATCCAAAAGTATTTCCAGAGTATAGGAAAATTATCAATATCAAACTATCTATTGATATTTTCGTCAAATATTTAACCATATAGTACTTGCGCTTAGCTCGACCTCTTCTATGCCATGTGCGTTAGAATGCAGTTTTTCAATTCTACATTCACCTAGAATTCATTTCTATATAAATTTTAGATAAAATTTATCATGGCATACTTTGAACCCTTCTTATTCCTTTACTTTCATGGAGATAAATTACCTCCTAATTGCATTTTTTCAATTGAGTCTACAAAGAACTTTAAAATACGCGAAACTGGAAATTTTAATTACAATTACGTTAAATGATTGAAAGTAACACTAGCCACTTCAAGGATTTAATGGAACCTTTTCATGCGTGATGACAAAGATAAAGATAATAATCCACGAGAGCTGGATTAAGAGCGAGTAAATATGCTTTTCTTGACCAAAGTGAAAACATTAAAAAAAAATTCCTTGAAGAAATTGTTCAAATGGCTATTTTACTTATTGACTACAAATGATAACAATCAACAGGTTGTTTTTCCATCCCCAGTTCGATTTCCCTCGGCACTGGTAATTCAGTCGCTCGAATTCAACAATGATCGGTGAGTCGATGACGTGATCAAGCGAAACAAAAGCCATCCGAAAAACAATTGCAAAAAATTGAAGCACAAAATAACTCAAAACATGCTATGGGAGTCCAAAGGACACATTATTAACATAAAACCCACCTCAGAAGCGCCTATGACTCCTACAGAGATGGTTTCCCTACGAACGTTCAAGCACGAATACGTTAAATGAAAATTAAAGGCATAAAATGCATTGCAACAACGAGTAGTTCTCTAATTCCATAAATTTTGTGTATTTATTTCGTCGTCAACAACAACAAGACGTAAATAAACATTACCTTGATATCTGTGAACATTGGAATGGCGGTCTGGTCCCAAGGAATACATAGGTATGGCATTAATCCTATTTTGTAAAATATTTGGAGGAATACTCGCTAAATGATTAGTGAAAACGTTCTGGTGTAGTGATAATGAGGATTGACAGAAGAATATTCGGTGCGCTGCTGGTAAAATAGCCGACTACGGTGATACCTGGTGTTGGTGGTGGACCCTGATTGAAGCAAGACTCATCGGAAGATAAATGTCTGAAAATGTCCATAAATACTTATGACCGCAAAATTATTTGTTATCGTATTGTGTATGAGAGTGGTTTCTTTAATAAATTCTATGAACCGCATGCATTCAAATGATTATTTAACCTACCACGAATACGTGTTAAATTATATTGGTGAACTGATTGGACTGCATCAAATTAATTGCGCGAGATGTCCTGGATAGTGAAATGGAATCCACGTAGCGAGTAAGACATCTTTTTTTTATGTAGCAGTGTCATTATTTAATTATTCATGCAATGGAGCATAAATTACGTAATGAATGCGTATGCCTTGACTAGGCCAAGTAACTTTCAACGACGACAAATGTCTTTATTTCATACTGGGCACGCTCGGAGTTTCATTCTGTAAGCCTGCCGTTGAAACTATATCATATGAGAAAGAGAAACGGACTGAAAATGAACTATTAAGTGAGAAAAATGACTCTTATAACGTGTTACGGCACGACACTTCGCGGCAATATCAAAGGCATAATCAGAGTATGAAGCAATCGCACGCATTTGTCGAAATTTATTTTGCATAATAAAAGTGGTAGGGCCCTAATTATACCGCAACATTGATCCTATGCGTCATTATTATTCGTTACCGATCATTTTTTTTGAGCACCCTGGCATTAAAATCCGCCATTTTTACATATCGTGTATTACCGTTACCTTAGCACAAATTTTCTCTACCACACAGTTAGTGCCAACATACTTGGTGAATTCAAAGCTTGGCCGCTATTGACGCGGCGGAAGTTGCCCACAGACTTTTGCAAATGACTGTACATACATGCACTATAGTTTACCTTTACCACCTACTTGAGAGATTTCCATGAGTATCATGCGGGACACATTAAAAATTTCCTTCCGACATGCAAGGAAGGTAGCCTTATAAGAATGTTGAATATGCCATCCGACGAACGAAGCTTTGAAATTGAATTGCTGTGACGCTTGAGCCGGAAGCCTGCCGCGGGAGCTAGATTGATAACGTGCGTACCTGGCAACATTTCAAATCCCTTCTCGGGAATGTTTGCCAACTTTATGACTCAATTTGTAGAAGATGCAATATAACCTAAACTGGAACACCAAACTACTCAACGGGGGAACGTACCCCATTTAAAAAATAAAGTTATTATAAAAAATAAAATTATAAATTAGAATTTGAGGAATATTTTGCCCAACTGAGAGATTTAGCATGTTCGTCT
Source organism: Platycnemis pennipes (assembly GCA_933228895.1). Taxonomy (NCBI): domain Eukaryota; kingdom Metazoa; phylum Arthropoda; class Insecta; order Odonata; family Platycnemididae; genus Platycnemis; species Platycnemis pennipes. The sequence goes on from OW121846.1 coordinate 59,478,575, forward strand.
TTTTCCATACAGTTTAGGATATTAATAGCTGTGAAAATATTCAATTATGTATACAAAAGTTAATCAGTACATAGCCTAGGTATAAAGGCTTTTTACTAAAAGCACTTTAATGCGTGTTCGCTCTGCTTTTATTTTTTATTGTAATATTTTTCATTGAAATATAGCTGCTAATCCTCTTTACCTAAGCATGATAATTAGTGCATTTTTGATCAAGATTCATCCTCTGCCACACACCTTTGCGGTGGCTTGCAGGATATTTTTTCCTCCGGTCTATTCAAATTCTGGCTCTTCTGGCTTTATTCCTCTGTACAATCGCTCTGCTCCGGCGATGAAACTTTTTAGGTCTAAAGGTAAGCGGATACCTCTGTACCTTGTTTTAAATTCGTGGGTTCGATCAGACTCAGAAGTAGTTTTTGCTTTTGAGCTCAGTGCACCTTATCTTTCAGGATGTGGGTGAGTTCTTTCCGTGAAAAATGAGCCATTTACGTCACGTCGCATTTGTGATAACTGCCTGATATCATGCCTCAGTATAGAGCTATCGTCATCCTCTGCATTCGGGCGGTGGCTGGCCACGAAAGGGGTTATCGGGTCTCCAGCTGTTTTTGCAGTCCAAACCATGAGTACATGAGTATGGAGCGAATGTATGGTGTCCGGGGATTCCGTTGAAGCCGTCTCAGTTACGAGGCTTTTAAATTTTCATCCACATCTACGCAATGTCCTGCAAGCCACCGCGAGGGCGTGTGGCCGGGGGTGAAGATCACCAAATATGCACCACTGACATGGGAACAAGCTACTACATGGAAAAATGCTAGACAACAAGGTCACATTCCGCCTGATGGCCAGCATCCACACAGTAATAAAAGTATTGGTTGTTAATTCATGCATCATGCACTACAGACTACTCTAACAATATTTTACCTACCTATCCCTTTACTATGCTGCCTATTGTGTTCTCTTATAGTACGGGGGAAAAATGATATTTTGCGCTATCGGTACGACAGTCTAGCTCTCTAATTATATATCTGGTCGAATCTAGCTTAATACGCAAGTGTTCGATTCGATTCAATTTTCAAGGTACTAAGTTAGAATTGTAGCTATTTAGGTGTGAGGTAGAAGCCCAAGAAGCTTTTCTATGGCTACACTTCGAGTTCATTCAGAGACTAAAAATAGCTTTTTAGAATGCTGATGTTCAGTTGAGACCACAAAATGTTTTTTTTCACTTTAAGTGCTGCTTCCAATCATTCCAAACAACGCTCGGTATTGGGTACTCGTCACTCGCTTCCAGATGGTTTTCATGTTCTTCCGGGTACATTGTATGGTCGGGAGGCTAGCCATCTCGGGGTATGTATTCATATACATACCCCGCGAACCACGGTGATGATGTGTGGCGGGGGATGAATAATCACCATAGATAGACCATACTTTCCTGCAATTAATAGGTGCATTGGATATTTTTGGCTGTGGCTGAGCACGGAGCACTGAGCACATGTCTTCGTCAAACATATAAGAAGGTTATTGGTCTTATTGGGAAGAGAGTGGCTACAAATGGAAGGCTATGGAGAAGTAATTTGAATGATGGAGAAAGTAACCAGGGTAGATGTCAAAACGGACGAAGATGCTGGGTAAGGTAGGAGGAGAAAGGAAATTTCAGTCGAGGTCGAGAAAGTGGACGTAGTATCTCTACAATGTCTCTCGGCAATGAGCAGTTGAGGACTGCGACAGAGGAAGGTGAATGGGTCGAAGAAAGCATTGGATTTTTAGACAGCGTGAAGAGGAAAGTTTGCGACGATTTTGAAGCCGATAATGAACGTTTTTTTTAGTATGTTTACACTTAGTCCATCGTATGAGCAGTATGGTAGCGCTTTGGATAGCAACCAGTCGACTAAATTAATAAGATTTGAGAAATAGATTGTCGTATTGATAGATTCAAAATGTCATTTTCCCCGTATTATAATACACAACAGGCAGCATAGCAAAGGGATAGGTAGGTGAAATCTTTTAGAGTAGTCTGTAGCGCATGATGCATGTATTAACAACCAGTCCCTTTATTACCATATAGATACTAACCATCTAGCTGCGCATGACCCTATTATGTAGTAGTGTTTCCATGTAGTACCCTGTTTGCATGTCAATAGTGAGTATTTGGTGATCTTCACCCCCTGCCACACACCCTTGCGGTGGCTTTTAGGGTATCGCGTAGATGTAGACGCCGTCAAACCTGATTGGTCACAACTTTTAAATTAATTTAATAGCTTTATCTGGCTGAAGGGGAGCATTTGACGTTAGAAAGAATATATTAAGAACCCTTTTGTATGATACTAGATACAATTAGATAAATAAGATTAGAGATAGATTGTAGTACCGAGGTATTTGAAATGACATTTTTTCCTGCGCACCACAAGAGAGGATAATGAGCAGCATGGTAAAGGGATAGGTGGGTGAAATATTTTAAGAATAGTCTGTAGTGCAGAAACAATGTTTTAACATTACTAACTTATGCATGCTATACTCGTAAAAGGGCTAGCTTACTCTTAACAAAAGGTGCCAAGGGGTTCAGGGTTAAGCGTCCTATGAGCTTACTGAACTTGAAGTGCTCTCCGCCACAAGTGGGAACCGGTAAACGAATGATAAACCTCTGTCACAGTCCAGATTTGAACCTGAGCCCTCGGATTGGGAAGTCAGTACACTACCACCGCTCCAAACCTATTCTCTTGGATTATTTGTAATTTTATAATATTATTTATTGTATAAGGTCGTGTGATTGTGTTTTTGAGTGATATTAGTGGATGAAAAATTTACATATTCACTGTTCATCCCAAAATTTATTCGATCCTTAAACATGCCTCCCGACTGGACCATTAAGTGGTACTGATGAGAGGTATAAGGAATTTGGTTGGGAATACTTAAAAGATCGTAAGTTAAAGTACAGATTAAATCTACTGCTGAAATTTAAAAAGAATTGCCTTGCTAAAGATGTTAGATATCTATTAGGATAGTTAGCGTATTATGCTAGATTATTTATGATTAGTAATGTTATCTTATTGTATATTAAGAAAGCCTGCATATTATGCTAGATGTGACAAGAAAAATAATATGGCAGAGAGAGAATGTCACACCAATATTTTTAAAATGTTATTTTCCCACGTTTCATTAGAGAACATAAAGCATAGCAAAGAGATAGGTAGGTGAAATATTGTTGCAGTAGCCTATAGTGCATGATGCAAGTGTTAACATTACTAACACATGCATGATAGGTAAATACAGGTAAAAATTTGGTGATAAATGCCAATATAACTAACAGTCCGTTATCACTATGTAGATACTAACCATCTAGCGGCATGTGAACCTATTATATAACATGCCTCCATGTAGTAGCCTAGTTGCAAGTCAATAGTCCATGTTTGGTGATCTTCAGAACCTGCCACACACCCTCGCCGTGGCTTGCAGGGTAATGCTTTGATGTGGATGCATTGCACGAGTGATCTCACTGAAAAAATGGGGACGTCCGAATGTGAATTCCAGTCGTATAATTCTTTCTCAATGCATACCTCCTCGTTGATGCATGCCTCTCAGATCGCAGGTTGAAATTTAGACTTAATCTCTTAAATAAATCCCAAGACAATATTTTCAGTGATGATGTTAAAAATATTTTGCGAACCCCAGCTTACTATGGCAGACTGGACCATAATCATGAAATTAGAGAAATTGATTGCCGAACTGATAGATTCAAAATGTCCTTTTTCCCACGTACAATTAGAGATACCAATAACGGTAAATATGTCCAATCGGAGAGTAGCAATGGATAATATTGATAGCTTCATGTTGGAATGAGTAATTCCTTAAGCTAACCCTACTAACAGAATGTTTTTGCATGTTTGCTATGCAATTTCTATCTTTTGTAAATAGTGATGTTCTGATTAGTATATTAATACTATCCCTTTTTTATGCATGATATGCAGTGCATGTTTGGTGTGAAATCACCCCCTGCCACACACCTTTGTGGTGGATTGCAGGGTATTATGTAGATGTTAGATGTTAGTGTAATGCTAATTGTTTCTCTAAAGGGACGGTAATATAATTATATTAGCGTTACTAGTCTATTAGATGAACTGAAATGTGGATCTCTATCAGACCGCAGGTGAAATTTAGAATTAATCTTCTTACTGAATTCCAGGAAAATATTTTTACTGATTTTGTTAAAAATACTATGCGAAATCCGACATGCAATGGTAGACTGAACAATGATCATAAAATTAGAGAAATTTACTGCTGAATCGACGGATTTAAAATGTCCTTCTTTCCTGACAAAATTATGGATATGAATAGTTGTGAATATATTTAATAGTAGTTATATACAAGCGTATCAGTGGATAGGGTAGGTAGTTACTTGATAGTATAGGACTTTAAGCTAACCCAACTAATAGCATGCTTCATGTACATGTACATATTACATCTACGTAATAGTCTCCTAGACACAAGTAAGGTGTGTGGCAGGGGGTGAAGATTACCAAACATGCACTACTGATATGCAACTAAGAGCTACAATGCTTGATTTGCTATTTTCATCTTTTTTTAATAGTTGTCTCTCGACTAGAATATAGTTAACTAATCCTTGCTAAACATGCTATGCAATGCCTAATCGGTTTCAAGTAATCCCCTGCCTCACACCTTTATGTTGGCCTGCAGTGTATTATGTACTTCTCCTCAATACCCTGTCAGTCACCGCGAGGGTGTGTGACAGGGGGTCAAGATCACCAAACATACTCTACTTCCATGCAACTAAGAGCTATTATGCTTCAACTTCATGCAAATATGTTAGATATAAGAGCTACGTGCAATAAGGTGGTTAGTAACTACACATTAACAAATTTATTACTGATTAGAAAAAAACATTTTCCTAAATGCATTAATCGGTATTTCGCTATCATGCATGTGTTAGCAATCCTTAGACATGCATCATCCACTACTGACCAATCTAGCAAATTTTTCCGAGGTACCTAGTCCTATTCTTCTATTTCCCTAACGTATGATCAAAATGCTTTTGTATTTCTCTCTAGTTGTTCTCAGAATACTTTTCTCTTGAGTTCACTAAACGCTTTTCTAAGAGCTGCTTTCGCGGCTACTTTACAAATTTTATAATGCTCGCTAATATTGTTTAGAACGTTATTATGTATAATTTTCTTAATTTTTCGTAGTTTCGCGTCACTAACTCGTTGGCGTTTTAAGCATTTTCGTAATCTCTGCGTTATACCTACCACATTGGTTCCTTACTCTCACTCTTATACTTGCGATATAATTGTTGACAAACGGAATCCACGGAATTTGCAGGAATCCACTTATTTTCCGTATCACTATTTTTGCATAGTTCCCGAATTTTTCAAAATGAATCTGAACGTCACGCCCAAATTTGTTAAAGTCTGCTTCACTAAAAAGGTCAATATTTCTTTTTACATTAGTATTTTTTTCAGTATTCAGGGAAAATTTAACGCATACTGCCATGTGGTCACTTATTCCATCAGAATTTTCAACTTTAATATCTTATTCAGGGATGTTTCTGGCAAGTTAATCAAGAACGTTCTCCCCTCTATTAGGCAAGGATACTATTTGATGCTATGCGTATGACTCTAACAGGCTCAGCAATGACTCACAGATTTCTTTGTCCCTACCCTCAGGCTTATGGCTACATGTCATCTAATCTATCGACACAGATCATGTAACATTACGCATGACTATGTAGCATGTTTCCATGTAGTAGCGTAGTTGCATGTCAATAGTGCATTAGATTTGATGGACATGAGATAAACAGGATTACAGAGAGAGATTGTCGTACCGATAGGTTTAAAATGCCATTTTTCCGCCTACCATAAGAGAACATATTAGGCATCATTGCAAAGGGATAAGTTGGCAAAAATTGTTGCAATAGTCTGCAGTGCATGATGCACGATTTAAATTTACTAACCCATTGGAGAAATGCCTTTATAACCATTAATCACTTCTGAAATAAGTAGGTAATAACCATGTAGTAGCACGTAATTCTTATCTAACATGTTTCCATGAATTAGTAGGACTGTAGTTATCATTGCATGCAAGTAAGGCATGTTTATCTTCACCCTCTGCCACACATCCTCTTGGTGGCTTGCAGGGTATTACGTAGATGCAGATGTAGATTATGTTCGTGAAGCTCTGCTTTCTGGTGCACAATTTTCCAGTACATCTACATAATACCCTGCAAGCCACCATAAATGTGTGTGGCAGGGGAGTGCTGTGAGGAATTAGGATGGGAATTACCATCAGAACAGAAATGATTAAAATTTAGGCGAAACCGTTTATGTAAATTTGAAGCCAATTTGTTTACAAATATCGTTAAATATACATTAAAAACCCCTGCGTATTATGCTAGATTTGATGTGGTAAACAACATTACAGAGAGAGAGATTGTCGTAACGATAGGTTTAAAATACCATTTTCCCCCATACCATTAGAGTACCTATATAAAAGGGAGCATAGAAATTAAATAGTTTGGTAAACTCTTTGGAATAGATTGAACTCAGTTCAGAAATTGCTAGAGGAATATTATTGCAGTGTTACGCGTTATTTATGTAAGTCCAGTTACACAGCCCGTGATATTTTTGCGAGAAGTGATGATTTGCATGTTCGGGGTTCAAACGTGCATGTCATTATTAACTATTATTGCTATTATGCTCTGTGACTGAGCGTTACGTTTTCAAATGGCGCGTAGTACGTACGTGATTTACTCTTTGTGGGACCTTTTGCTAAGTCGCTGGAAATTCTCCTCAGGAGTTCTTTGGTGGACTCAGCGAGTTCCCTTTTAAACTAAATTTATCGAAATCCGAGAGCGAAATGACCAACGTTATATCACTTCCTGAGGCAAACTTCGTTCTATCCATATCTTCCGATTCGTATTACAGCGCCATCGTAAATGCTCTTGCCGCCTTGTGCATTTTTTATCGAAACAGAGCAGTGTGCTTTTACTATTCTGGGGAGCTCTGCAGAACGGGTTAACAATCGCATTTGTCGTTTTAGCTATCTCCGTCGCTAATGGGATAGCCCAATCCAATTCGTTGGAGCTAGGCTCCTCACGAGAGGTGACTGGATTATAGCCATGACGCGCCGACCATATATGGCTCATCGTATTAAAGTGGATGACCAACCCAATCATCTTGGCTGCTGTATCGATTGCAATTGGTATTCTGTCAACTATTTCTTACCCCACTAAAATTGGCTGCCTCATCCAATCTCTTTTTTTCGCTAAGCAGACAATTTATCTGTATTTCCCAAGCATGCGTAGGGTAGTAATGCTTAAGCACGCTTCTTCCACTCCAGACTAATCGTACAATATTTCACCTACCTATGCCTTTACCATGCTGCCTCTTTATGTTCTCTTATGTTCCGCTGGAAGACTCCTACTTCACATTCGCCGCCCCTTCGGAATTACCCCTGAACGCCCAATGACAGCAGTTATATCAAAATTTATGACTCCGCAAAAATCACTAACTCAGCTGCAATAAAGCTGGGAAATACCCAGCGTTTTCGAACAATGGCTTGCAGTGACACACGCGGATGCAGACGAAAAGTGTGCGCTGGTGAGGAGCGGAGTGCAATTCGCAGATTTGCAACCAAGCGGAGAACCGTTAGGTTGAGAGCCCCCCGCGGTCGCTGGAAGGTGTTGAGGTCGTGCCGTGGAACGTGGATAAGTCGGCGGAGGGTTTAGTTTTCCTCTGGTGCCTTAATCCCTTGCCGCCATATAACTTTCCTCTTCGGGACAACGAACCGGAGAGAACAGAACATCGCCATGTGTTTCATTTATCCCAGGGGCCCCAAGTTTGTGCAAGGCCACGCCTCGGTTAGAGTGGGCATTTTCTTCCCTGCATTCGGAATCTATGTGCAAGGACGATGCTGTCCGTCGGTCATAGCTTTATCTACTGACTACTCTGCAAGCAACCTCGAGGGTGTGTGGCAGGGGGTTAACCATCATCAGGCATTCACTGTCAATCAGAGAGAACGCTTACCACTGTGCAGGCATGCAAAAAAATATCTCTCTTTTATCCACTTACATAAAACCAAGAGTCACAATGACGTTCGGGAAAATGTTATGGATACAGTTACAAGACATGTGAAATTTTAGCTATGCATGACAACAATATGTTAGTTAATAAAAAATAACCTAATAGTTTTTGATTCGTAGGTCATTTCTATAATAAAGATTAAATTATGAAGTTATATTTCCCGGAGTATGCATAAGTTAGAAGAGTTTAAAAATTACGGCATTCTTGTTTCTACAGTAAATAATTATATGATACATAGCATTGCATAAGTTAAATGTCCTTGGTTCGATTCCCGGTCCAGGAAACCATTTTTCCCCTGGTAATTTTCAACACATGAATGCCTGCCATACATGACGAAAAAATTAAATTTTATATCTCCGTTATATCCTGCAACCCTGCCACACACCTTTATGGTGGATTGCAGGGTATGGATATAGATCTAGATGTATTCAGTCATGGTAAAATTTGGCTTAGAAAAAAATGTAAATAAAGGCAGCCTTCTGAAAGGACAACCTCGCGCACCGAAAAACACTGCTCTAGCAGGAAAGAAAGTTTTTCTAAAATGACCGAAGTGGACTGCCTGATTGTGTCTATTCCAAAATTTAAAGCCGAGAGGGGTTTTATTTCGCCATTCATTCTATTATCAAATCGCAGGAATAATATCAGCATTCTTGTCTTGATGGAATGCCGCCAGCATGTCTTCTTTTCATTATTGGGTGGCAACTGATAGCACTAATCTTATAAGCCTTTTTGCGGTTTACGATCCATCACTGTATTTAAAAGTTCTTACGTGGTGTATTGTGCTATACTGGAACATAACATCACTCTCTTTTTTTGAGGGGATTTTCATCTCACGAAAGTAAGTAAAGTATTAAGTAGGTATATGAGTGCTTGAGATAATTTCTGCGGGAACTTATTAACTTCGTCACCACCCCCAGGCACGCCTGAGCTATTAATCGTGAAATAACGAGGTTTTTTTTGTAATTGCTCACAACAAATTAGTTTTTACATGTCCCCTGCAGTCCCATTTTATGTATCATTCTCATGTCCAGACTATGAAGAGCATTGATTGATGATTGTTAATTGCAACTTATTCTCTATTGCGCATTGCAATGGAACTTTGTATATTTGTGCGATAGAATTACAAAATATTCAGCCACCTCTGCGTACGAAAGTAGCCAAACTTTGTGTTCCAATTCGTCCCTTTCTAAAAAGATTTAATGTACTTCGCAATAAAATGTGTAGTTATAAAATTATTCTCGCATTTCATTTGTGATTGAAAACGTTTCTCGACGCCTAAGAATGTTTTGAATTAGAGGGGAACTTGTGGAGAATCACCGAGAGATCTCGCCACCGTCAATTGCATTCACCGCAGTCGCTGAATCGGAAGTTGAGGAGTCATGGCCGCGTATCAGGGTTTCAATTCCCTGAATCGGTGTGAGATAATAATAAATCCATTATTAGCTGGTATGAGGCACTTGTTTAAACTCCACAGCTCTATGCTAAGAGCTATTTGCCAATGAGTGTTGCTGCATTAATTCATTCGTGAGGCGATTACTTAAGTCTTGTATCGGAAAGCAATTTTATTGGAAGTATAAATCAAGAGTAAAAACTTAAGTACTCATTATTTTGGAGCAAAGAAAAGATCCACGTATCAGGGATTCAGTTCTCTGACTCAGAGTGAGATAACAAAAATTCCATTATTAGCTGGTATGAGGCACTTGTTATACTCCAAAATCCTATGCTAATAGCTAAACGCCATTGGTTGTTGCTGGATTATTTCATTCTGGAGGTGATTATATAAGCCATGAGTCGTAAAGCAATTTAATTGGAAAATATAAATTAGTAAATAATACCTGAGAATATCTATATTTTTTGATCAAGCCTCATATTTACATTAAATTAAAAGTGCTTGAGGTAGTGAGTGTTTTAGGTCATACCCATTACCTTAAAGGTTCAATAGTTCTCCTTGTAGCATTTACGACATAAGGGATAATAAATTGACAATCGTGAAACCCATTAAATGTCTTGGAATAAGACCGAGCCATTATCATTCTGGGGGTTGACACATACGAGAAATGTTAAACCGTAAACTGGGGTTCATCAAAAGAGGCAAATGTGAGGATCATATACGAGAAGTAGCTACCTTTCCGTTGTTAGGCCTCATTTGGGATTCGCAGCCAGTATATAGGATTCTCACGAAATTGGCTTAAATGATGAACTAGAGCGTGAGCAGCGAAGATCGGCCAGATTTGTAAAGGGACGGTATAATAACAGTATTTTAATAACCAGTCTATAAGATGATCTAAAATGGGAATCACTATCAGATAGTAGGTTATAATTTACACTTAATCTCCTAACTAAATTCCAAGATAAAATTTTCCCTGATGACGTTAAAAATATTTTGCGAACTCCAACTTACTATGGTAGACTGGACCAGGATCATAGAGTTAGAGACATTGATGGCCGAACCGATAGATTTAAAATGTCTTTCTTTCCCTCTACAATTAGGGACATGAATAGTTTTGTATATATTCCATAGTATATACAAATGTAGGTGAATAAATTGATAACCTAGGTAGTTGTATCTTGCAGTAGTTTCATAAGGACTTTAAGATGACACAACAAACAGCATGTTTGTGCATGCTTGCTATGATATTTTAATCTTTTTTTTAAATTGCTGTTTAGACAAGAATATAGTCATTGATCCTTTTCAAGCATGATATATAATGCACGTTTAGTGTGAATTTACTCCCTGCTACACACCTTTATGGAGGCTTTCAGGGTAATATATAGATATTGTCTTCATAAAAGTCCTTTACCTGAACATGACAATGAAATTGCGTACATTATTTTAACACAGAGGTAACAAACATAGATGAAATTAAGATGCTGGATTCTTATTTTTCCTTTAATTTTGGAATTTAAGCATGCCAGGGTGAAGTGCGTGTAATGTATATGTGGAGTACTTCATAAATATGTTTCTTTACGTGTTAGATGAAAAATATAACTGGCAATATGTTTTCGGCATGATATTCATTGAAATCTCTCGTTAGGTTCGTAGCATAATAATACGATGCATACAAGTAGTGCGTGCTTGGTGATCTTCACCCCTATAGGGGTGAAGATCACCAAGATCTCTCACCCTCATAGTGGTTCGCAGAGTATTGCGTAGATGATCCCTGTCGCTTATTTTACAACTTGCGTGAAGCATATACGGCTCAGTCTCCCGCGGAAGAAAAATTAAATGCAGAATAAATCTGGCGGGGTAGCCTGTCTAAATGGTTTAGGAAATAAATATGAAGCTATGGTTTAGGAAAATGTTTTACGGAATAAGCAGTTTGATGCGAAAAACCGATTCGTAGTTAGGCCCCGCCAATTGGGAGGGTGCCTGAAATTCCACATTTATCATTCCAGTTTTATGTTCCGTATCATCTCCTACCTAAAATAATCCATTCCTCTCTCTTTTACGGAATGGATGCTGGATAAACTTCCCCCTTTTCCTTAGGTTATTCACCCTGCGTGAAGTCATTAGCCCATTTGAATTCCTCCTGCAGGTGGAAACGACCTAGAATGACTTTCCTTAATTAACCGTGGGGTAGTCATGTCTACGGGTATCGGCTTAAATTACGAAATGGAGCCTGTGCAGCGAAGATCGGCAAGATTTATAAAGAGATACTATGTTAATTATCATACGGTAATAAAGTCATTAATAGACTTCATTACCATAGCCATAAAGTTGGCTTGCATGGTATCAAATGCGTGTAGATGTCTTGCTTTATATTCCTCCAATAGTGTTCGGAAATTAGAGAATAAACTTGGGCTTAAAATCATTCCAAAAAACTTCAATTAAAAAGTTAATACGTGCTCAGCTTAAACAATATTTTTATGAAAAATCGACAGTTTTATTATTCTGGGTTTTTGCATTCCTCCTAGTTGGACGGAACATTAGTTCAGAAGAGTGCATGTACGTAATACCCTGCAAGCCACCATAAAGGTGTATGGCAGGAGGTGAATTCACACCATGCATGCATATCTTGCTTAAAAAGGAGAGGTTACCATGGATTAGACTAAATATAAAAGTTAAGAATATTAAAATACAACAGCAAGCATTCAAAAACATGATGCTAGTTGGGAAAGGTTTAAAGCCTTATACCAATATGAAACTACCCGTCCTGTCCATCGATGCACTTGTATATATGTACAATTGAATATATTTAAAACTATATCCGTGATTGTACAAGGAAGGAAAGACATTTTAAATCCGTCGGTTCGGAAATCAAATTTCTCTAATTTTATGTCATTGGTCCAGTTTACCATAGTAAGTCGGAGTTGCCAAAATACTTTTAACGCGATCAGTGAAAATATTATCTTGGAATTTAGATAAATGATTAAGTCTATACTTCAACCAACGGTCGGATAAAGATGCTCATTCCTATTACTTCAGGTAAATCATAGATTGTCACAGAAAATAATAGAAGCCATTAGACCCCCACCATATGGGGGTACCCCACCTCATTGATGACCTGGCCACCCTTGTGTCTCCCTCCCAAGCTAATAGTCTACTCGATGCCGACGACTGTAAAATATTCAAACAAATTCACACTACCTCGGACTGCAAAGCCCTTTAGAATGCCTTAGATTTCACTGCGAAATGGTGCAATACCTGGAAGCTCAACTTGAATTCCAGGAAATGCAACTCCTTTTCTTTTTTTCTTAAAAATCCCCTATTACATTTCACTATTTCGTTAACTCTGAGCCTCTTCAACGTGTTTCGACTGTGAAGGATTTAGGTGTCTTAACTTACAGTAAACTGAACTTCTCGGATCACATTCATTCAATCAAGAGCAAAGCCATGTCTCCATTAGGTCTCCTATAACGATACAGCGAAATAACTGATCCTCAAGCTCTTACATCTTACTTCACAGCATTTATCCTTCCAATCACAGGATATTGCTCTCCCATATGGTACATCGCAGCACCTCCCAATCTCACCTCTCTTAACAGTACAACTAGCTTCTTCGCCAGAATTGTAAAACGCAGAGTTCCACACTTCCGTAATATGTCTACTAGCTCGATCCTATCTTCTCTGTCAATCCCTGATCACTGCCATCAAATAATTAAAACAGATTTAAAATTTATTTACAATATACTAAACTCATACACTGATTGTTTTGAATTAATTCAGGACAATCAGTGTGTGAGATTTAAATTAGACTCTGAAATTAATGGAGGAAAGCAATTGCTTTCCTCTATTACTTTCAGAGTCCCTAGTCGATCCGCACGTAAGCATTCCTTGCTCCATATGCCTATCTCTAGACTATCCCTTGTCAAGCGTTCACTCCACCACCGCCTTTCCTCCCCACTGAATTTATTGCCGGATAATATTGATCCGTTTTTTCTGCCCTTAAACTCATTTATCAATCTCGCCATGTCCCATTTCCTTGTGAATAAAAAACCTCTCTTCTCTACCTCCCTTTTCATGTATCTTGCATTTGTGTTCTTTACTATTTTTACCCTGTACTCTTTGTTTTGATTGTTTACGTTTATATTTCTTGTCTGTTATTACGTCACTGTAAATTGGCAGAAACGATGTATGTGAGAAGTATGTGATGCATGAAATAAATAAATATGTTGCCAGGATGAAAAGCCGAAAGTATTGTGTGGACGATCGTAAGCGTAGTAGGTATACAGATCATCTGTAATAGCTCACGCAAGTAATAAGTTATCACGATGGCCATTTCTCGTCCTTGCTCTTATTTTTATGGGTATTCTACGGATTCAAACTTGGTGTTTTTCGATATGGAAGCCTGTTTCTGGACCCCGTTGTACCATTTAAGGCCTATTTAATGCCTACTATCCTTCATCGGTTCTGCTTTATTTCTACAGCTCTTCATCTTCCGCGAAGGACTTATTCTTTTTCGCTGTTTATACTTTACTGAACTTTACTCCATTGAGCAACATCCATTCCATTATTATATCCCGACATCCTCCGTCATCATTTTTAATTAAAAGTTTTTGAGCAGTTGATCTACTCAATAACAGTTATTTACTCTACGCCCATATATAAATACAAATAGATAAATTCATTCCGGTCCGAAGTGTTCTGATAATGAGGTTAGAAACAGCGGAGATAGTTGTACCATTGATCAACACGAAGATTCATTTGAATGGTGAAGGTAGAGCTCTAAATTACTAAGCCCAGTGATGTGTAAACTTCAATCATTAGGGGAGGGATGGAGTTATTTTCCTTTTCCACCTTTAGCTTCCGAAGAAGAAACTCTAGTACTATTTAATCTCTCGATTTTTTCAGGAAAAGTTTAGGGTTGCTAGGGAATTTGCAAAACTTCGCTGCCCAGGACAAAGCTTCTGCTGCCATGTAGATAACTGATTAAGTCTATGTTTCAATCTGTTTATATTTCATTCATTATATTCATTTAACAACTATATTATTAAATATTAATTATAATAAAATTGTTAAATATACAATAAAATTCATTAATATTTATATTATATTTCGTTATATTCATTGACATTATTAAGCCTTTATTTCAATATTTCATTTCCACGTTCGCCATATATTTTAGCCGTATGACGGTAAAATATTTCTGCATCTATGTGTGATGCAGAAGGCGAATTGTTTGTACACATAAGGACCAAAGGTATAGGGATATTTACTGTTGTATGACTGAAAATATTCCTGCTTAGTCATTCCAATATCCATCGTAGTGCGTGATGCTCTGAATGTAGTTGTAATTTTATTGAGTCACTTGTATTCACAGACTGGCAACTTTTGCCAGGGGGGCCCGGGTAACCGGGTCGGTCGCATAAGGGTCGCGGGTTCTAATCCCACCTCGGGATATGGTTGCTGTGCCTTTCCTAGGGCTGAGTTAGGTACTTAAGCAGTCAGAGTAATTAAAAATCTAATCAGCCTAATTCTACTACTCGAGAGGTGGTTTATCTGATTCTTCTCTTCTGCAAAAATAAGTCGCTCCAATATTTAACGACACATATTGCCATTAATATATCAAATAATGATAGAGAAGTTATCCATTGTTTACAATATACATGAGGCTGTGGGTTAAGAGATATGAGCTACAGTTTTAAAAAGTTCAGGAGCTCGGGAAGGTTTAAATTCCATTTTTTCTGAAAATTATTATGATTACAGTATAAATGTCCGTGAAAAAAACGTGTTATTTCTTTGTGCAGTTACTTTTTCCGCCAAATTTAAACGTAACTATTTCCAAAAAAGACCAGATGCTATTATATCTGGCGTGCTCACATCGTTTACTCATGTAGGAACAAGATTAAGTTCACGGAATACGAAATTCATTCAACCTTGTTAGTAATTGAACACATGGCTTCTCTTCTTTTCAGTCTGTAATATGCATTACTTTCTTGTGGAAGCCAAGGAAGCGGCACGAGCCATCATGTTAACCGAAGAAGCCATATGGGTGACAATCTTATAATGGATCTGGTGATTTGAACTTACTAGCTTGTTACGTACAAAAACAGGTGCCGAGTACCCGAGAAATACATAAAGAAATTTAGTGATTATCGTTACCTTCCGAAATAACTGCAAGCTTCAAGCAAACAACAAGGAAATCGAAAAGCCATAACACGAACTTTTCTAACGTAAATCTTACGTGCCTTCGTCATATAGGGGCCTCGAAATTATGGCAATGCTTTATAACTTGACCTTGGATCCGCGTCTGGACCGTCTCAGATAGGGCTAAAGAACAGATGTAACGATTATCATACTTTTAACACTTAGTGTCGGTAAGATCGCAAAACAGCCGAAACGTAATTATGTGTATTTGATGAATATAATCGTATCATTTTTTAATCCCACCCCATCCAAACAACTAACAGCCTTACAGTACCTGCGTGCTTGATAATTAATATACACTTGAAATGTATGGAAGTTGGAGCGGGTTTCAATTCCCTCATCATATATCGTGACACATTTAGGCTTGAGATACTCTTCTGAATTCTAAATGCGATGAATTTTTAGAGCGCAAATCTTAATTTCTATACCTAAATGTTGAGGTACTACATTTCTCATAGAGCAGGCCCGACTCCTCACCAGTTTTTTTTTCATATTTATATGTCAGTGATTGATACATATACACACAGCGAAGTTTATTACGAAGAGCTCCGGTTTTATAATTCATCCTTACTGAATGGTTTCCAGCACAATGAAAGCAATGATGAAGCGAATTAAAAGTAAGCAGCCATCTGAAAAAAAACTCGTTTAAATGCTAAACCCATATCTCACACCCAAAGGTGGTTTTTATTTTTGAGGCTGGAAGTTTCGGAGAACCAAACCAGAGTCTGGAGAGTGCAAATTATGGGCTCAAGTTGTGGGCGATCGTGCCCATTTTTCCAGGAAGAACTCTTATTCGGAAATCGCCGAGGTTAAGTTGCATTGGAACGTCCCAAATTCTGGGGTTGATCCTGGTCCCGCGGTCAACGGTTGAATCCTCTTCCAGCTGGGCTACCGCGCCCCCATCTCTGCTGCAGTCAGCGATCATTATTGAATCGAGTTAATTCACTGGTGTTCTAGCTTGAAAATTAAAATCAGGTTCGGCGGCCGCGGTGGCCGGGTTGGTAACACTCCGGTCTGGCCACCCGAAGGTCGGCGATTTGGATCTCGTCTTTGGCATCGAGGTCATTTTTGTCTTGGTATCAGGCTTTAATTAATATTGCTTATAATCACACGGTAGGAGTGCTTTCGATTTGCTACTGAAATCGGTTTCCCCGCCGCGATAGTTGTTTAACGCGCCGGCCTGGCAAACGGATATTCGCAGGTTCGAAACGCACCTCCGGGGTCAATTTTATTTCTCTTAGAATTAAGTTAAGGTTAGATGATGCGGATAAGTGTACGTGATAGAATTTTGGACATGATTTTACGCGAAGAGATGGTTTTATGAGCAGAACGTAACGGTCGTTGTAGCCAGTTTGGTAAGGAGTCGGCTTGGAAACTCGAAGGTCTCGTTTTTGACTCCTGTCTCAGGCATACATGTGATATTAGACTTCGAATAAAGAGCTTCGTTTAGGAGAAGAAATATAACTCCTAAAGATCCAAGTCCATTACTTCGTTAAACCTTTTACACAGAGCATTGAATCGCTCGGCTTGAAGCAACGTAAAATGGTCGCAAAATAATACGTGAGAATATAACTGGGGCAATTTTCCGAAGTCGTTCTTGCATTTCGTTGTTTTGCACGATGCAAAACGAGTGTGACAGACACCGGCATTCGTGCTCTCGGTCAGGCATTTGGGAGACCTATGATATAATAAATTATAGGCTAATACTCTGGTCGCCTAAGCCGTGCTGAATTTTACTCAGAGAAGGCATTTTAAAACATAATTGAGGCGATCATGCATCTCTAATATCTTATCCAATTTTATATAATCAGGAACTATATAAATTCGTATTCGTATTCCGAGGCTGATGACGTAGGGTTGTTAGCGAAGCAAGTGACCATGGTCGTCGGCGCAACTTAAACCTAAAACTACTTCTAGGAAATGCAATAATCACTGTATGTGCATACACCATGCATCGGACGACACAACGTATATAAGTGCAAAAACTTGGTATAGTCCACCCTTTTAATTTATATACCGACCCGGGTTTCGACTTATACAGTCCTTTTCAAGGTACACGCGAGAACACAGGTCGCTTAGCTGCCAGTATTTATTATGCATGCCCTCCCCCCATCCCTCTATCGGTAGACTTGTAAGTGTAGACTATAGCTATACCTTTCCCTTGCCTCACACCCTCACGGTGACTCGCCAGGTATCATTTAGATGTATATTTAATGTAATATAAAGATGTAATATATAGATAATAACCTAGTAGTTGCACATGACTCTTATATTTAACATGTTTCCATGAAGTAGTATCATTTTAACTCTTAGTTTCATGCAAATTGAGCCTGTTTGGTGACTTTCACACCCTGCAACACACCCTCGTGGTGCCTCACAGGGTATCTACATTATACCCTGAAAGCCTCCATAAAGGTGTTTGGCAGGGGGTGGATTCACACCAAACATGAAATTTATATCATATTTAGAAACGGATTTCTAGCTATATTCTAGTCAAAACAACAAATTTAAAAAGGTTTAAATCGCAAAGCAAGCAAGCTAAGCTGCCAATTGCGCTCTTAAAAGGGCTAAAGTCTTTATATCAGCATGGATCTAACTATGCTATCCATTAAAAGTATTACGTAGATGTAACAATATTACGATTAGAGAGAATAATAGGTAGCATAGCAAAGGGATGGGTAGGAGAATTATTAGTAGAGTAGTCTGTAGTGGTAGATTTTAGTTGCATGGTAGCTTTCCGTTGCATGATTGGGCATTTGCATCGTTTCTCTTAGTTGCATGCCACACGATCTCGCGATGGCTTGCAGGGTATTACGTAGATATAGATTAAAAGAATTTAAAATAGTGAAGTGTAGACTAGAATATAATTATGAATACTTGTTATTCATGATGTGTAATGCATGTTTGGTGTGAATTCATCCTCTGTCACACACATTTATGGTGGCTTGCAGGGCATTGTGTGGATGTAGAAGAATTACGTAGAAGTATTACGAAGATGTGGATACCAAGTTATTGTACTTATTAGTACTTAGTATGGATGTCTGTGTAATTGTTAACAGTTAAAGTGCCCTATCTAAAAGACCTGCTGTGTTGTTTTCGAGTTAATGAAAAATAAAAAAATAAATTTGAATAACGTGAAATTCCACTAAGAAACCCCGGAAAATGTAACGGTTTGACTGTACGATCACGAGCATCGCGTTCGGCAACGCGAATGTTCGTGCGTCAGCGTGGAGGTGTCGTCGTGCTCTGGGTGGGAGCCAGTGGCAAGGCGAGAGAGGTGCTCCCCTCGTGTCCCAGCTGGACGCCGCCGCCGCCTCGGCTGTGCCCCGGCGCCGCGCGACCGGCCTCGTCCTTCTCGACCGCTCGGCGCGACAATCGGAGATTGGGATCGGGGGAGGCTACGCGGGCCCTTCCTCCTGCTACCCACCCTCCCCCCCCCCCCGTCCCCCCCATCCCGGCCGACCGCCTCGGAATGCCCCTCTTTGGGGCGACGGCCCTTGCCCCCGCTGACCCACGCCACCTCCACGGCTTCGAATGCAGTGGAATGCTTCGGCGACGCTCCCGAACATCATTCTTCATTAGGCGGCCCTCGGATGCGAAGGCATTTCGGGCCCGCAGCTAATAGAACTGTCAAATTTGCATTGCTAATTTACGGGTTGTTTAACAATAATATATTCCTCGACACGTACGTTCATACATACCCTTCACGCCGTTTCCTTTCGGGGTGGGCCGAGTCAAGACGCTTAATTTTAGGTCATGGTTTAAAAAACGGCCTTCCTCTCGCCTCTTCCCTTCTCGCTGTCCCTGCGCACCTCATTTCCTTCCGTCGCAGCTCCGTGCTTCGAGCAAGTTGTTTTATTAACCTGGTCGCTGGACTAAAAATCCATAATCACACTATTAGTGAAATTGATTTCCGGACTGACTGATTCAAAATGTACTTATTTTCTCGTACAATTAGTGATATGAATAGCGGTAAATATATCCAATGCGGGTCTATCAATGGATAGCGTAGGTAGCTGCATGTTGGTATAAGGACTTAAAGCTAACCCAACTAACAGCATGGTATTGCACGCTTGATTTGTTATTTTTAACTTTTTTTACAACTGAATTTCAGACTAGTATATTATTACAAATCCTTTTTTATGGATGATTTGTAATGCATGGTTGGTGTTAATTTACCCCCGCCACACACCTTTATGGTGGCTTGCAGGGAATTATGTAGATATAGATTGCTAAACAGCTTCGCAAATATCATCGAAAGGTATCTTCCACGTCATCCGCGCGTGGATGTATCCAAGACTAGTTTTTATTACAACCTCAGTCGAAAATGGAGGTGGAATGAAAATATTGGTGAAGATATTGAAGTGTGAACTACCCTACAATTACGATTTCGAGGTAATTGGCTGAGAGTAACTCGTCGGGCTACTAGGAGTGTTTTTGGAGGAATGCTTCAAATGAGAACTGAAGGAAGGCTAATGACAAACACGGTGGAAGATGATGGAGGAAATTTACAGGTGACAGTAAGATGTATATGGAAGAGCAGGCTGTGGGTATTTTCGTTGATGGTACCCGTACACGATCTAGTGACCAAAGGAAGACTACATCTGCATCTACGTAATACCCTGCGAGCTACCACGAGGGTGTGTGGCAGAGGATGAAGATCACCAAATTTGCACTACTTACTTGCAAAAATGAGCTATAATGCTAATATTTCATCGAGAGATGGAGCATATAAGAATCACATGCAACTATCTGCTTAGTAACTACACATTAATGAATTGATTTCTGGCTAGAAAAACATTATTCTAAATATATTTATCGGCATTTCCCCAGTATGCATGTGTTAGTAATGCTCAAACATGCATTAGGCACTTCAGACTACTCTAGCAATATTTCACTTACCTATCCCTTTGCTATTCTGCATATTGTTCTCTCTTATGGGTCGCGGAAAAATGACATTTTAAATCTATCGCTACGACAATCTGCCTCTCTAATCTTGTTAATCTGATCAAACGTAGCATAATACGCAGGGGCTCGTAATATACCTAACGTCATCTGTAAACTAATCAGCTTTAAATTTACATAAAATGTTTAGCCAAAATTTTTCCTGCGTTCTAATAGCATTTCCCATCCTAGTTCTTTTATTAATCTCGTAATAGTGATACAATTATCATAACGGCATCAACAAATCTGGCTGATCTCCTTTGCGCACGCTCAGATTCCTTTATCATACCTCCCTGTACGGATCCCATATACTAGCGGCATATTATAAATGAGGTCTGGCAAGTGTAAAATAGCTTCTTTCTCGTACTCTCTCATCGCATTTGCCTAACAATTTCTAAGAATCCTAATCTAGGGTTTGCTACACTAGTTATATCCCTGAACTAGACTAGGATACCTGAAAGGATTCGTGGGCTAACATGAATGTCAATGACCGTAAAATTAAGCCTGTGGTACCTGCGTCATTTGGAAGAGGCAAGTATCCATACTTTCTTCTCTTCCTCATTCATCATTCATCAAAGATTACTTTTAGGCTAATTTCCATTCCATCAGCTAACGCCATCACGTGATTCTCGTACGCTGCGTCCTTCAACATCATTCGCTGTATGTACCGTATCTGAAGTCTTCTTAAGTTGTTTCTTCTTGCCTTTCACTTTTCCCTTAGCGACTGTTTTCTTGAGGCCATAATGTGTTAAGAATTATCTGATTAGATGGCTCCGGCTCCGGCTCTGAATATTCGTGAGGCTTCTTTTTCTCCAGCTCTTCCTTGAACCTCCTCGTTAAATACCCGGTGTAAACTTGATATTCAACACCGTATATAACACCGTATATCAAGTCACCCTTTGTGGCTGTAGTTATCCATGCCGAGAGCCTTAAAGGAACGTGCTCCGAACGCGCGCTCTAATGAACTTGTTCCTTACTTGAATGCTTTTATTTCAACTGTTTGTGGGGTGAGAGGGACTTCTGGAAGGATGCCAACTCTTCCTATGCTATTCTACTCATTATTTGCCCCGCATTGCTTCGCCCATAATTGGTTTCTCTCTGCTTCCCAAATGGGGTGGTAATAACTCTTCAGTTTGCTGAGTTGAAAAATTATCTTACCCCATTCTCTTGTACGGCATACCAATATTTTTGTTTTGCTATTATTGGATACTGGTGACACCTGTTCAGTATATTTTATAAGTTAATTCGACTTTCACAAAAATATGTTTCGAAATTCCATTACAGCTCTTCACCCCCTGCCACACACCCTCGAGGTGGCTTGCAAGGTATCGTGTAGATGTAGATGATGATTTCGACTCCCTTATCATTCTGAGGTACCTATATCCTGACGTAGACTAAAAGATACTAGATTTTATGCTCCAGGATGAACGTCTGGTAAAACCTAGGACTAGTCTCCAATGGTTGCCCCGGAAAAGCTAGCATCGCATTTCATTCTTCCAAATTACAGGCTTTTTGACGAACAATAACGTTGAGTCATGTATCTGAAATAGAACAAAAGATTCGGTATTTTTGTAGGTTTGTAAAAAATTATTTTTTGCGTACTACAGTTTAACCACCGTTATTGTTGAAAATTACTCGTAAGAAAACTTCAACAAAACCGTAAAAGGCAATGTGGCTCTGGAGATCGTGATCACAAGTGAAGATAGTGAAGATAGATCACAAGTGAAGATAGATAGCTATTTATTTGTTCTTGGACATTATGTCCCTTGGAACATTTACAGATGACACTTTGTAATAGTTCACAGTCTCATTAGTAACATTAAATTTACAATTGATTTGCCGTCTAAGTATCGACTAATAGTGGCAATAGTTGAACAATAATTTTACAATATAACCAACTTAACAGCAATAACATTTCAACAAAAACTTACTAACATATATGTTTACATTTATATATTACATTTTACATTAGGGTAGTAAAGGGGAAAGGGAGATTATACAATTATGTGGAATGAAAACGGTGTAAAGGATTCCGATCTGTGATGTGAAATAGAAATAAAATAATATGCATGTGTGAGAGAAAATGTAGGTACCCTTTCCTTGTGCGTCCCAGTGTTCATTCCGGGTTATTTTGAATTGGTAGTGTAGTTCCATTCAGTGGCGAAAAGATTTATCCTCTCATAATGCTTGAGCGTCGTTGCGCGCGATTTGATACGACTACAGCTTGCTGCGGGAGAAATTTAAGGTCATTCTGTGAGAGTGGTTTTTGGCTGCTCCGACGACAGAGGTAACTTAGCACCGTGAGCACGTCTCGGGGAGGACCGCAAGATCGCACAAGATCGTTCATGGGTTTCAGCCCCCGAGGTGGAATTCCGGAGTGCGACCTTCGACGTGCATGGCGACCAGAGCGCCTCTCCAGGCGTGCGCGAGAGTTTAATGCAATCTTAATCGCTTGATTGCTCTTCAGAATTCCGCTAGAAAACTGCACCCAAGGGTTTGGATTGGCTATGTCCCAAACTATAATTATTTTGAGCCTCTAAGGGAAATCAGTTGGCAATGAAACGCTTTCTGAGGCATTTAAAAGTGTGCATCAGCGTTGATAACGCGTAGAGAATCTCTGCCGACTTATCTACATTTACATGCACGTTTTCATGCAGTAGTGGCATTGTAGATCTTAGATGCATGTAAGCAGTGCATGTTTGGTGATCTTCACCCCCTGCCGCACACCCTCGCGGTATGACGTAGATGTAGCTGTGCATCTAAGCGAGCCATCGCGATGGTATGTGGCAGGGGGTCTACATCTACATCTACGTCTACATAATACCCTGCAAGCCACCACAAGGGTGTGTGGCAGGGGGTGATTGCTCACCAAACATGCACTACATATCATGCATAAAAAAGGAATAGTATTAATATAGTAGTCAGAACTACACTATTTAAAAAAGATAGAAATTGCAAAGCAAACATGCAAAAACATTCTGTTAGTAGGGTTAGCTTTAAGTACTCATACCAACATGCAGCTACCAATGCTATTCATTGCTACTCTCCGATAGGACATATTTACCGTTATTCGTATCTCTTATTGTGCGAGGGAAAAAGGACATTTTGAATCGGTCAGTTTGGCAATCAATTTCTCTAACTTTATGATTATGGTCCAGTCTGCCATAGTAAGTTGGGGTTCGTAAAATATTTTTAACATCATCACTGAAAATATTGCCTTGGAATTTGTGGAAGAGATTAAGTCTAAATTTCAACCTGCGATCTGACAATGATTCCCATTTCAATTCATTTAATAGACTGGTTACGCTAATATAATTATCGTATCGTCCATTTACAAATTGAAGTTCACCAAAGGGGTGAAGTTCACCAAACCTGAACTACTTGAATGCGAGTAAGAGCTACAATATGACTTCTTCTTCATGAAGTCATGTTAGATATGAGTCACGTGCAACTACACGTCTTTACCCCTGCCACACACCTTTATGTGGCTTGCAGGGTATTATCTAGATGTAGATATAGACACGTACACTTACATGGCAATGAAGTGATTACTGGTTACAAATGCATTCTCTAAATATGCTTATCTGTATTTCCCAAGCATATATGGATTAGTAAATGTGCATCATGCACTATAGATTACTATAACAATATTTCACTTACCTATCCTGAACTGTACAAATAACCTTAGTAATCGATGTCCTCCCCAATAACAACAATCCAACGATTTGTTTTGGCGAACTAACTTTTCATAAATTCAAGCGAAACTTCAACTCTCTTATATATTAACTTAACATTCACCCCTTCTATCTACACAAATTGAAAATGCTATTGTTGAACTCCTTGGCGTTTACTTTTACTAAACTAACCCGGAGTTAATGTTAATAATTTATGTACTCATAAAACTTAAATGGTGGGTAAGCAACGGATATCTTGTGAGTGTTTACCATTCCCTTCTTATATGTGGCATCATATCGCGAGGGCATGCCTCTGATGTAAAATTGCAGTTTCTCTCCCAAAAAAAAATGCGATCACAGTTCTTAATAACAGAGGTACGTTGAAGTTTTCTTTTTGTGAGTCTGAAAATTATAGCTACACTGTGGCTCCATTTCTTCTATAAAATCATTCACGGCGAGAGAAATTGGCAAGTGCACTCAGTAAGAGTAAGTAGTGTCAGAGTGGAAAGTAATTCCAATTTTTTCTTAGAGACTGATTGAGAAGCATGGAATATAAATATTAGAAAGCTGCGTCGTTGTTTAAGGTGAAATGTACCGGGCCTAAACCGGATTTAAATGGAAAAAATAGATTCCGTGAATGTCACGAAAAAACTCAGTGATCTCTATAGATAGACTGATCATTCGACTTTTTGATTCATTACATTCTCAGGTCAAATGTAAGTCATTAAGGGACGCATTATCACGATGTTTTTAGCTTCTTTTGTTTGTTATCTTTGGACAAGATCACTAGCAATCAAGCAGTACCTTTGTGTGGCTAACGAGTTGGTGATAGCTGATTTAGGAAATCTTAACTGCTCTTCCGCAAAAAGTGGGCGTTTAATCCAAGAGCCAACCTGAGCATTCGAATGGAATCGTGATTGAGTTTTTCGTGTGAGGCTACAGATTAGATCTCTCCCATTAGGCTGCTCACAGTCGTGTGTATACATTTATATTACACATTTAATATTCTTTTTCTATCTCAAGACTCAGTTCCTCCAGGCATGGAGATGGATTCGTCTGCAATTCGTCGAACTACTATTAAAGAGTCCTTTGCGCTCGTCGGCCATAGTCTTCACCCCGTCCGGAAATCGTGATTGAATACTGATCAGAGGATTTCAATTACGAGTGACCACAGTTTGTGTCAGCACTCAAGGAGATTGTGGAAGTTTGAGTAGCGTTATTCAAATTAGGGTACAGGGTTGTATGGATGTTTTCTGTGTAAGAACCGTCTTCTTGTCCACATTATCTTCAAGTAGGTAGAACCGTGAGTGTAAATTCGTTTTTTTATTACGTATATTTTTAAGTTATTCTCGCATATTTGAATTGGTGTGGTGGCTATAATACTGATTCCTCATGCAAAGGGTCCGGATTCGAATCCCGGCTATCGTACATACTTCGGTTCTATGCGCAGAGCACCCAGATTTTTTGCGTTGGATGGGACAGTAATTGACGAGATGGGGCCTGCTCTATAGGGAATTGTGAAGGATATGTTGTGAAATAAATTGTGAAGTAGGTACACTGTCCGGCAGAGAGGGCGTAAAAACAAGGAGTCCAAGGTACAAGAGTAAGCTAATACCGATGCTTGATTTCATTTCACCTTATTCCGTTCCCCTAAAAGTTCCTACTAAATTACTCGCCCATCCTCAATTTCGCAAATAATCTTAATAGTCAGTCGCCTCCCCCAAATGACGACTATTCGCGTATATTTTGGTGGTGTATTTGATTCTGTGGGGGTTAATCGTAATTAAATGAACGTGAACACTAAATGAGAAAATATAATTTGATCGGTATCGGAATTTATTTGAAAATATTTTCCTTTAAAATTGGTTAACTTCCCCCTTCTTTATCCATTTTCGTGAAATGGTATGATTACCAGTTTTTAAGGTCTAATGCGGTATCATTGTGCACAGTTTAAGTTAGGAACCTTATAATCAAAGTCGAACCCTGCTCCTAAATTGCGCAAACCACACGCCTTTGGGTCCGCAAGATGTAAAATATCGTCACTCAACCCTCGGAGCCAAAATATCCGGTAGAGCTCTTGGAAGGAAGTTCCACTGTGAAACTTCGACGCAAATTACACCATTTTACTTTCTTGTGATTCGGTGGATGGCGATGGTGAAGCGTGGTCGGAACTGGAAAAAGATAACGTTAAGTCATGTAAAGGGAATCCTTTTGGAGTTACACCGCATGGTTGAAACTTAAATGGAATGGAATGAATCCTCACCATGCGTATTCCGCCTGTGATGTTAAGTTTTTCAATAGTCCCTACCGTCGTATTCAGTGCAATATTTTCCGATAGTCTTCTCTTAGCGATATATTTAAAATGCCCATTTTCCTCCGAGCCGCAAGAGAACATTTAGCTTTAGCCATGAAAGCATAGGTAAGTGAAATATTGTTTCATTAGTCTGGAGTGGATGAAGCGTGCTTAAGCATTACTACCCAACGCATGCTTCGAAAATACAGATAAATTGTCTGTTCACTGAAAAAAAGAGATTGGATGAGGCATCCAATTTTAGTTGGGTAAGAAATAGTAGGCGCAATACCAATCGCAGTCGATACGGCAAGCCAAGATGATTGGATTGGTCATCCAACTTAATGCGATGCGCCATATACGGTCGGCGCATCGTTGCTATAATCCAGTCACCTCTCGTGAAGAGCCTAGCTCCAACTAAACTCAACCAATTAGTGGCGGCGATTGCTATAACGACAAATGCGATTGTTAACCCGTTCTGCAGAGGTCCCCAGAATGCTAAAAGCGCACTGCCCTGTATCTAAAAAAATGCAATACCAGACGCATATCTTTAAACAGCGTGGCAATGCAATCAGTTATTTCTGTCAACAGCGTGAAAAGAATATACTGCCGAGGGTGTACGATATCTTGCTTTCGTCTGTGCGTCGTAAACGACCTTAACATCGTTTATTTTCACTTTCTGTCACTGGAAAAAGTTTAATGGATGTTTATGGATACGGCAGCGGTAACAGCACTATCAACTATGGTATTGGATGCTATTGTAATTTAAACGTCTTGGAGATAAAGTTTATTTTTTTAGTATAGTGAAGGTGAAATTATTGGTTGAAGCTTTCGCGGGTCATTATAGCTGCATATATTCTGTGTTCGGTTATACACCGCGTATTTTACGAGGTGTGTTACCCGACGTTTCGTGGCCGTTCCTGGTCTCTTCCATAGGGAATGAAATAGCTTTCGAGTTGAGAGGGGGGTTATATAGCGGTTCGTGGAGGGAAAAGGATGGGAAGGGTATGAGTGGAAGGAGTAGGCCTTGTATTTCTATTTAGGTTCAAAGCAGCCCCTCCCTCTCCCTCCCCCCCAACTCGAAAGCTACTTCATTCCCCTTGATGACGTGACCAGCTACGGCCACGAAACGTCGGGAAACACACCTGATTAAGTACGCGGGGTACACCCGAACAACTAATATGTACAACGAAAGTGAAATTGTTGATTCCAAACTGGCAGTGAGGAGTTGAATACGTGGGTGAGATTGGCAAAATATTTTGCGATGGAAGTGGTAATGTGTGTTTTATTTGTTGAGTTGTAGACATTGGGTTAGGATGAATTTTATCTTACATATGAAGTTGTGATAACTGGGAAGACAGTGTTTGTAAATACTGTTAGATTACTAACTTTCCATCCGGTCATCTATGTGAGAATGCCAAACAATAATTTGTGTGGCCTTTAGGCTTGCTGACTGCATTTTTCGCCTAATATAGGAATCCACCGAATCTGTGTAGCCTTTTGTAAAGGTGGTACTGTTTATTACGCTTCTTCAATAAGAAATATGTACTTAATTCACTCTTTTGCCATTTCTGTATACTATTACAACCATCTCATATTAAATAATGGTTATTCAAGAGCTGGAATGAATGCATAGTCAACACAACAAAACGATTACATGCTGCATC
Source organism: Platycnemis pennipes (assembly GCA_933228895.1). Classification (NCBI taxonomy): domain Eukaryota; kingdom Metazoa; phylum Arthropoda; class Insecta; order Odonata; family Platycnemididae; genus Platycnemis; species Platycnemis pennipes. The sequence goes on from OW121846.1 coordinate 59,506,825, forward strand.
CACTACAGTTGGATCTGGGAGACAACTACTCACGAACTAGAGTAGCTAGGTTCGTCAAAAGGTGTTACGATAGGTTGAGTAGTGTATCAGAATTAATACAAGAATTAGGGTGGGAATCATTATCAGAGTGTAGGTTAAAGTTCAGATTAAATCTATTAGAGAAATTTCAATCGGATAGCTTTACTGAAGATGTTAGGCACATATTAAAAACACCAGCGTATTATGCTAGATTCGACCAGATAAATAAGATTAGAGAGATAGATTGTCGTACAGATAGATTCAAAATGGCATTTTTCCCCCGTACTATAACAGAACAGATTAGGCATCATAGAAAAGGGATAGGTAGGGGAAATATTTTTGAGTTATCTGTAGTGCATGATGAATGTCTTACCCCTTAAATACTGTAGACACTAACAATCAAGTTGCATGAGACAATATAGTTGCTAGTTTGCATGTTAGTAGTGCATGCCTGGTGATCTTCACCCCCTGCCACACACCCTCGCGGTGGATTGCAGGGTATCGTATAGATGTAGATGTAGAACTGTAGACCCGAAAGAGTTGATTACGACGACCGATTCTTAGAATGCTGCATTCAACCTTTTTTCAGTGTAGAGAAATAATCTAACCAGTAATCACATCAGTGCTGAGTGGATTTAAATGAACTTCATTACTATGTAGGGTAAAATGGGAATCATTGTAAGATCATAGGTTGAAATGTAGAATTAATCTCTTAAATAAATTCCAGGATAATGTATTCATTGATGACGTTTAAAATATTTTGCAAACTCCAACATACTATGGTAGATAGGACAATAATCACAAAATTAGATAAATTGATTGCCATACTGATAGATTTAAAATGTCCTTCTTTCCTCGCACAGTTAGGGATATGAATAGCTGTGAATCCAATTATATAAATATGAGTGTATCAATGGATGGCGTAGGTAGTTGCATGTTGGCATAAGGACTTTAAACTAACCCAACTAACAGGATCTGCTTGCGTGCATGCTTTGTATTTTTATTTTTTTTTTAAATTATGGAGTTTAGACTAGAATATAGTTACTAATCCTTCATAATGCATGATGTGTAATGCATGTTTGGTGTGAATTCACCCCCTACCGCACACCTTTATGGTGGCTTGCAGGGTATTATGTGGATGATGTAGATGTTGAGAAGCCTGGGCGATATATCATAAAATATCGCAATATATCGTCCGATAAAAAATCGCAGTATTACACCCCGATAAAATATCACTATAAATATACCGATAAAATATCACAATAAATATTGCGATAAAATATCGTCAAAATATTGCGATAAAATATCGCGTAATCGCGCCCGATGAATTATCGTGATGTTGCGCCGGTATCTCTTCTGCACCTTCAAAATTTTTTTCTGTTCCTTCCAAAATTTGATCATGACGTCACCTATAAATTATAAGACCACTGAAATCGAAAGAGAGTGAGAGAGAACTGCTAAGAATTTGAATTAGAAGATAGCAGAATAGTAAGTATTCAAACGTACTTGCTCCAGGTGAAATGAAGGCCAACCCAACGGCTGTCTCTTTCCGACATGATTCCCCGGCGCATCATTACGGATACGATTTCCCGGCGCAACATCACGATAATTCATCGGGTGCGATTACGCGATATTTTATTGCAGCGCAATATTACGATATTTTATCTCATTATTTTTCAAAATATTTTTATCACAATATTTATCGTTTTATTTAATCGGGGCACGATATCGTGATATTTTATCGCGATATTTATCGTGATATTTGATCGTGATATTTATTGTTGTATTTTATCGGGGCACGGTAATACGTGAGTTCTCCGCCACATATCGATATGCTAAAATTATCGTATATTGAATTATCAATATCGCCCAGGCCTAGATGTAGATACTAAACATCTAGTTGCACGTGACACCTATATCTAATATGTCTCCTTGAAGTTGTTGCATTGTAGTTGTTAGTTGTGTGTTTTGTGATCTGCATCCCCTGTCCTACACCCTCACGGTGGCTCACAAGGTATTACATAGATGTAGATTCCTCTTGCCCCTAAATTGCCACTAGGCGCAGTTTTCCCTCGCTGCTTTCTCGCTTGTGGCTACTTCTTCTTAGGGCCTAGTTGATGCTTCTTCACCTAGAACGCGTTCTTGGCTGCTCTCCTTGACGCTATTAAGCTTTCCTCATATGTTCCAAGCTGTGCTGCTTCCGAGGAGAAGGTGAAAGATTCTTCTTGCTCTAATTTCTCTCCCATGAGCGTGGCGCCAGCCTTTAGTTTCTCTTTTTCCACATATCAGGATTTTAGTTGACCTCCCATTGGTTTTCCATGCCCCATTCTTTCGATTCCTTGGTCTAATGTGTCGGATGAAAACAGACCTTGCCATATTCTGTGTTCTTCACAGTACTACACCTCCCTCAGTATGCCCCTCTCATAAATGGTTCTCCCAATACAATTTCCTTTTCGTAGCTGCTTTTGCTTAACTGCATCCTAGAATTGCGTTATTTGCTTTCCTTCCATGCTGTTAGCTTTCACATCAACTATGCATGCAAACTTGTCTTGTATTTTCTCTTATTTATTTTACATTCACTTTCTTCCTATAGCCGAGCATCATATTCTATCAGAATCAATGTTAAAAGTATCAGTTGATACAGTAAAAGTACTCCTATCATAAGAAAATCTAACTTCTACCTTTCTGAACTGAAAAGTCTTAAATTTTTCCTTGAAGACTATGGAGTAAAACATATTCTATATAATTGCTAAAAATGTTGATGTTTAATCGCAATTGATGTGTCTTGAAGGAAAAGTTATATTTAGAATCGTTGTTGAGCACTCTTTTTTTTCTGCTACTGCCATCTTTTAATTGCACGTTATGCAAATCCGGCCCGGCCAGCCCATTTAATACGGATTTAGGTGTTATTTTAAAAATGCCCCAGTTATACATCATCTTCAGTATCTATTTGATGCACAGCGTACATCTACATCTACATAATATCCTGAGAGCCACCATAAAGGTGTGTGGTAGGGGATGAATTCACACCAAACATGCATTATACATGCAAAGATGCATAAAAAGGATTAATAATTATAGTCTAGTCTAAACTTCACAATTTAAAAAAGATAAAATAAGCAAAGCAAGCATTCTAAAACATGCTGTTAGTTGGGTTTGCTTAAAGTCCTTAAACCGACATGCAACTACGTACGCTATCCATTTATACACTCGCAACGTAAATATGAAGAGGCAATCTCTTCATATTTACGTAATTCTTCTCTTTCACATCCTTTATCACTTGTTCCGTATAATTTGCACGAGGCCTTCCTTTGCCATTCTTCCCTTCCACTTGTCCCTCGACGATTGTCTTCATCAGGTCATCATGTCTCATGATGTGGCCGATCAAGTTGTCCCGTCTTCTTCTCAGGGCATTCAGAAGATTTCTCTTTTCTCCCACTCTTCTTAGAACTTCCTCGTTACTTGCTCGATCCATTTAATCTTCATCATTCTTCTGTAGCACCACATTTGGAATGCTTCCACCCTTTTCTTTTCCACTGCTGTCATTGTCCATGCCTCGCTGCCATAAAGAAACACGCTCCAGATGTACGTTCTGATAAATTGTTTCCTTACTTCTACACTTGTACTTTCTTCTTTCTTAAATCAGGCCTAAGACTTCTTCCGTAATCCATGTCTTCTTCTAGGAAACTTTTTTTCTTCCAAGAGCTTCCTTTGCGGCTTCCTGTAGTCTACATGTATAAAATTTTCCCAGCGCTCATCCAATGATTTCTCAGTCAGGTCCTCTCCTATGCTATTTCCCACTGCTTTTTGAAATGCCTGCTGGTGTTGAGCCTCCTTTAGTTTTTCTATTTGCCGTACGTTCTTCATTGTTTTCTTCAACTTCTTGAATTTTAGATGGCATTTCATCATTACTTAATTATGGTCACTATCGATGTCTGCCCCAGGGTAGTTTTTGCAGTCCTTCACCTGGTTCCTAAATCTCTTCTTCACTAAAATGTAGTGTATTTGAAATCTTCTTCTGTCTCCTGGAAATTTCCAAGTACATCTTCTTCGGATATGGTTTTTATACAACATGCTGGCAACAACTAACTTATGCTGCATGCAGAAGTCCAGTAGTCTTTCTCCTCTTTCATTTTTGACTGGGAAAAATGGATTACCCAATCCATTTTTCCCAGTTATTCTTCCATCTTGGCATTCGTCAACGACTGCGTTCCAATCTCCTACTATTATTAGGTTTTCTTCTCCTCTTACATGATTGATAACTTCCGTGATATGTTCGTAGGCATCTTCCACTTTTTCATCTTCGTAGTCTGTCGTAGGCATGTAAACCTGCACCACTACGGTATCTTCAGGTTTGTTCTCGATCTTCACCAGTATTATCCGTTCATTGTACCTTAGAAAGCTCTTCATACGCATTCCGGCGCCCTTTCTGAGTATGATCCCAACTCCAGCATTACCATTTAATGATCCCGTATGTATAATCCTGTAACTTCCACTCCAAAAGTCTCCTTCTTCGAGCCACTTCATTCCGCTGACTCCTTATACGTCGAGGTCCATTCTTCGCATTTCCACTTTCAGGTTCTCCAGTCTTCCACAGGTCCGAAGCGATCTCACGTTCCATGTTCCGACCCTTAAATGCTTATCACACTTGACTGACGTACTCTCTCGGGTAGTCCCCGCCCGGAGATTCGAATGGGGGACTATTTTACCTCCGGAATATTTTACTCGAGGGTTCCATCACGTCTTGATTGAAAGAAAAAGTGGAGCTGCTACGACTCCTCGGAATAATAATGTGGTGGTTCCCTCTCGCCTTCCACATCGCAGTACTACAGTAATTAAAGTAAATGTTACCACGCCTGTAGTGAAATGAGTGTCACTGTACCGACCACTGTGGTCTCCACCTTCAGTCATTTGAAGGAGAGCTGCTGCCCTCTCCTCCGGGTGATGGAATGCATAATTGTTGGCGGCCTCCAATCGCCAAGTCATGGCATCTTCACAGGTTCTGTATTATTTAATGGCCTACCTTACCCAGGGATAGACCAATACCCCCTAGGAATGCCGTCTCTTTTTGTCCACTACTTATTCGACGAGTAATCTCGCTTATCTCGCAGCTATATCTAGAGGTCGACCCACCATCCGTAACCCGGTGGAAGCACTCGGTGGCTTTAAGCTTAGCCGCGAGGTATTAATGCTATTGGATATATTTAAAGCTATTCATATCTCTAATTGTACAAGGAAAAAAGGACATTGTGAATCTGTCAGTTCGGCAATCTATTTCTCTAATTTTGTGATTATGGTGCAGGCTATCATAGTAAGTTCGCAAAGTAGAGTTCGCAAAATATTTTTAACGTCATCAGAGAAATATTATCTAGGACTTATTTAAGAAATTAAGTCTAAATTTTATCTTACGGTCTGACAACGATTCCCATTTTTATTTATTTAATAGACTGGTTACGCAGAAAAGTGTTGAAATCAGCATCCCGTATCTGGAATATAATGGCATGAAAAAATTACCTTTTTGCTCGTAAAGAACTTTACTATGCACGTGTATGCCCGTAGGCAAATCAGGGGAGAGCGGGGAGCGTCGCACACCGTCGAGACGAGATTGCGCCCACGGAGAAGGAATCAGAGCATGGAGAAGAGACAAAGGCCGACGTTTGTTTCATCTCTCGGCTCCACCATATGGTTCCAATTCAACTAATAAGATGCTATATGCAGTTAATATCGCGATGTGTACGGCGCTTAATAGTCCTATTGTTATATCGTTCGACTACCAATCTCGGGTACCCGAAATTGTATCCAGGTGATAATAACCTGTGATAATCCCTCTGCCCATTTAGACTACATAGACTGCGTATTATGTTAGGTTTGATCAGATTAACAAGATTAGAGAGAGAAATTGTTGTACCGATAGATTTAAAATGTCATTTTTCTCGCGTGCCATAAGAAAACACAATAGGCAGTGTTTCAAAGGGATAGCTAGGTGAAATATTGTTAGAGCTGTAGTGCATGATGCATGCAATAACAACTATTAATCCCTTTCTTATTATGTAGATACTAACCATGTAACTGCATATGACCTTATTATCTAGCATGTTTTCATGTAGTAGCCTTGTTGCATGTCAATAGTGCATGTTTAGTGATCTTCACCCCCTGTGACACACCCTCGTGGTGACTCTCAGGTTATTACGTACATGTAGATGTAGTATAAGTAAACTTTATCGCATGTACATAATGCATTCCTAGTGACAATTCACTCAATGCCTTGCACCCTCGGGGTGGCTTGCGGGGTAGTCAGAAGACATAGATATCTGAGACCTTTGAATATTCAATTTTGGGTACTCTGAATTGAGTTCAGTTTCAGTACTGAAATAAGTTTAGCGTAAAACTGCCTAAAGACTGAATCTCTTCGTGCATGCTGACCCCACCCCCCCTGCCATTTACAGTCCAGTCCAGTTAAATAAGTCCTAGATAATATTTCACTGATGATGTTAAAAATATTTTGCGAACTCTACTTTGCGAACTTACTATGTTAGACTGGACTGTAATCACAAACTGGCCATTTACCCCTGCGGTGACTTGCACGTAGTCAGAAATTTGCTTTGGGGAGGGAGGAAGGGGGAGCTAAATCTAGTGCAGCGTAACGTGAATTAAATCAGCCTTGCCCATTCGGTGCCGACATGTTACAAATCTCTCCCCTTAATTTTTAGTGCTATGTATTTGCATTCACAGTGACCATGTCTATCTCTTCTCATTGGCAAAGTTCACTGCTTGCATAGGTACGAAACAGTTAATTTGACCGGCTCCAGAACAGCAGTTCAACGCATACATGTATATAAGATTGAAAACAATAACCTATTAACCACACACATGCATCAAATTAGTGATCACGTTTCTAGGCACTTAACACTTGAATTATACGCCGTGTAATTCGGATTTTCATGCCCGGTTAAAATTAAAACAGTTAAATTAATAGGACAAAGTTTCGGGGGGGCCAAAAGCCCCAGAAGCCCAGAAGCCTGGCTACGTGCCTGCTTTCACGGTATTAAGTTGATGTAGATATGTAAAGCCGCGAGCGTTTCATGTTAAGCCGGAAAAGAAAAATATCCTGCCTCGGTAATTATTAGAGCAGCTCTTCAAATCGTAGAGCAGCTAGGCTCGTTAAAAGCTTTTACGATAGGTTTAGTAGTGTATCAGAATTAATACAAGAATTAGGGTGGTGATCATTATCAGAGCGTAGGTTCAAATAGAGATTAAATCTATTACAGAATTTAAATCGGATAGTTATACTGAATATGTAAGATGTATATTAAAAACCCTGCGTATTATGCTACATTTGACCAGAGAAATAACATTAGAGAGATAGATTGTCGCACTGATAGATTCAAAATTTCATTTTCCCCCGTACTATAAGAGAACACAATAGACTGCATAGCAAAGGGGTAAGAGAAATATTTTAGGGTAGTCTGTTGTGCATGATGCATGTATTAACAACCAATCCCTTTATTACTATGTAGATACTAGCCATCTAGTTGCATGAGACCCTATTATGTAGCATGTTTCCATTTAGTAGCTTGTTTGCATGTCGATAGTGCTTAGTGAACTTCACCCCCTGCCACACACACCCTCGCGGTGGCTTGCATGGTTGAATTATCTCAGTCCGCAAAGCCTAAAGGTAGGTGACTGTTTCCTTCACATATCACACGTGTGCTCGTCGAAAGGAGTGGGTTTTTTGTCGAGCAGCGTTAGGTTATTGGTCCAAGATGAGGGAATACGCGAGGAACCGACCAGACCAACCAATTGCAGCGGGCCGCTCTCACACGAGTTCCGCTTCATAAATACGCGGGATGACGCGATGACTAAGCGTTAGTGCTGCCAACAATCGGACTGTAATAAAAACGTGGAGAAATAATAGTGTAAAAAGCGATATTGCGACGCTGAAAATTGAGCTGAGTTGTCATAAAAGTGACTGGGAAAGGTTTGAGCACTGAGTAGTCACTCTCACATCCAGCCTTAATTGGGGAACATGTTTCGAAAGTTCACAGCCATATTAAAATGATTGGATCAATAAAGCGGGTTCAATGAAAAAAAGACGTGGAGAAATTTAACGTAGATTGGGCCATATTGAGAATAAGCGTAATTTTCGTGGAATCCATCGCAGCTTGTCCATTACATAACCATATCGAGTTCATAGGTGATCTGTTAGAGCGGTGAAATATTCTTTCGATACGAAAGAGATGTTGAAGGTTCTGTAAACTTAGATTAAAATATTTCATCGGTGTTTGTAGTCACTTCTTCAAGAGTCACGTGCAACTTGATGCATCTACATCCACGCAATAACCTGCAAGCCACCACGAGGGTGTGTGGCAGGGGGTGAAGATATAAAAATATGTACCACTGATATTCAACTAGGCTGCTAAATGGAAACATGTTATATAATAAGGCATAAATCAACTAAATGGTTAGTATATACGTAGTAATAAAGGACTATTAGTTATAATGACAATTATCTGAATATATTCATGTGTATTTCCCTAGTATGCGTTGATTAGTAATATTAAAACATGCCTCATGGATTACATGCTAGTGCAACAGTTTTTAACATCTACATCTACATGTACGCGATACCCTGCAAGCCACCGCGAGGGTGTGTGGCAGGGGGTGAATATCACCAAGCATACACTACTGACATGCAAATAAGCAACTATAGAGTCTCATACAACTAGATAGTTAGCATCTATAGTATTTAAGGGATTAATACATGCATCATGCACTACAGACTACTCTAAAATATTTCCCCTACTTATACCTTTGCTATGCTGCCTATTTTGTTCTCTTATAGTACGGGAGAAAAATGAAATTTTGAATCTATCAGTGCGACAATCTATCTCTCTAATGTTATTTCTCTGGTCAAATGTAGCATAATACGCAGGGGTTTTTTAATCTATATCTAACATATTCAGGATAACTATCCGATTTAAATTTCTGCAATAGATTTAATCTCTACTTTAACCTACTCTCTGATAATGATCACCACCCTAATTCTTGTATTAATTCTGATACACTACTAAACCTATCGTAAAAGCTTTTAACGAACCTAGCTAATGGGCGCTGCACACTGTCTAGTTCTCTGATCAGACCTAATTCATTCGGATCCCATACACTGGAAACATACTCAAGGTGGAGCCTAACTAGTGAAAAGTAACATCGCTCTTTTATCTTCTCATCACATTTCCCAAGCACACTTTTTATAAATCCTAGCTTTCCCTTCGCTCGGCCGCATATGTCCCGAATGTGACTTTGATTGTATACTATCTATAACAACCCTCTGCTCTCGCCCACTTAAGAATTCTCTTACCCAACATACCTCGTCTTTATTTATATCAAAACTCTCTAACTTCAAACTTAATTTATCATGAGGAACTTTATCGAATGCATTTTTAAAATCTAAAAATATCGCATCAACTTCACTACTATTTTCTCCGTGGACTAAAATATTGTGCACGAATAGATCTAATTATGCCTCTCAAGATCTACCTTTCCAGAACCCATGTTGGCTGTTTATGAGTAATCCCTGACTATCCAATTGCCCCATGATCGAACTGACTACAATGTGCTCAAATACCTTACAAGAGATTGACGTGAGTGAGTTGGGTCTGTAGTTTCTAGGTTCTTCCATATCACCGTTTTAAAAATAGGTGTAATGTTAGCTACTTTCCAATCCATGGGTACTGTGTGGTTCTTTTGTGTTTTATTGAATATTATTTCTAGTTGGGGGGCTATTTCAGAAGTTAATGTTTTATATACTCTGGAAGGAATTTGATCGGGAACTGGTGATTTATTTTTACTAATATTTTATAACTGCTTCTCTATTCCGCGACATGAGATTTTGATTTCGGGCATTTGTTCGCTGAGTGTGTTTGGCGGTGGTTCCACTGCTTCGTGTGACGATGACTTGAATACGCTTTGGAAGAAGGTGTTTAAAAAATTGGCTTTTCCTACACTGCTGGTGACTCTAATTTCTTTATCGTTTTTAAGAATGTGCACTGTGGACCTATTTCCCTGAAGCTCTCTCACATATGACCAAAACGCTTTAGGAATGCTATCTAAATATTCTCATAACATCATGCTCTTGAAAAGCGATAATGCTTGTCTACATGGTTTTCTTGCTAATGCTCACGATTTTTTGTAGTTTTGGACTAACTCATCTTTTTCCTCTACCGGTAGACCCTGTCCTGCATTTTTCATCCTAGCGTGGCATACCCTTTGTCGCACTAGTGATTTCCTAACCTCCGTGTTATACCACCTTGGCTCTGTATTATCACTAATCAATTTTCTTGGTATGTATTTTTTAACTGCTTTACGGGTGACCTCAAGAAATTCTCTCCACGAATCCTCTGTATCTAATCCTTTGCTTTGTTCGCGAAATACATTAAACGATTCCCTTAATTCCTCTTTCATACCATCGTAATTAGCCTTGCCAAATAAGCGTACCCACCTTGGTTTATAATGAGTTTCTACGCCTAGAAGAAATTTCGCATGCTCTATTTTATGATCACTAATTCCTGTGTCCGTAACTACATTGAGAGCTTTTTCGGGTGTGGTTGTTGCTATTACATCTACATCATCTACATCTACTCGCTACCCTGCAAGCCACCGCGAGGGTTTGTGGCAGGGAGTGAAGCTCACCAAGCATGCACTACTAACATGCAAACAAGCAACTAAAGTGCCTCATGCAACTAGATTGTTATTATCTATAGTATTTGAGGGGTTAATACATGCATCATGCACTACAGACTACCCAAAAATATTTCTCTTACCTATCCCTTTGCTATGCTGCCTATTCTGTTCTCTTATAGTACGGGGGAAAATGCCATTTTGAAACAATCGGTACGGCAATCTATCCCTCTAATCTTATTTGTCTGGTCGAATCAAGCATAATACGCTGGTGTTTTTAATGTATGCTTAATTAAATCTTCAGTAAAGCTACCCGTGTGAAATTTCTCTAATAGAATTAATCTGTACTTTAACCTACGCTCTGATAATGATTCCCACCCTAATTCTTTTATTAATTCTGAAACGCTACTCAACCTATCGTAACACCTTTTTACGAACCTAGCTGCTCTAACTCTATTTCATGCATCATACATTACGGAACTGAGTTTTATCTACATATCCGAATGCTATGCTATGGAATGGCTACCGGGACCATCGCTCCCTTTTTTTTGTGGATGACACCGCAAGCGCTGGTTCGGGCGGAGGGTGTCAATAATCTCCGGGAGTAGTCCTGCCCGAAGCAATCGCACGCTCTCGGAGTAGCACTCCGCTGGCAAGTACACCGGCATCGCACTCACCGCCCGGAGACGTGGGGAGGGGGGGGGGGGCAATTTTAACGGCCGTCATTTTTAGCGAGTCATGCGCCACTTAATCGAACAGGTTTGCTGGGCACTCGTGAATCGGATAATTGCGCCCCAGCCGCTATAAAATCCCATTTGCGGCCACGGGTGGACGTGGTATCTCATCTACATCACACGATACCCTGCAAGCCACCGCGAGGGTGTGTGGCAGGGGGTGAATATCACCAAGCATACACTACTGACATGCAAATCAGCAACTATAGGGTCTCATACAACTTGATTGTTAGTATCTATAGTATTTAAAGGGTTAATACATGCATCATGCACTACAGAATACTCTAAAATATTTCCCCTACCTATCCCTTGGCTATGCTGCCTATTATGTTCTCATATAGTACGGGGGAAAATAACATTCTGAATCTATCAGTACGACAATATCTCTCTCTAATCTTATTTATCTGGTCGAATCTAGCATTATACGCTGGTGTTTTTAATATGTGCCTAACATCTTCATAAAGCTATCCGATATAAATTTCTCTAATAGATTCAATCTGTACTTTAACCTACGCTCTGATAGTGATTCCCACCCTAATTTTTAATAATTCTGAAACGCTACTCAACCTATCGTAACACCTTTTAGCGAACCTAATTGCTCTACGCTGCACACTGTCTAGTTCTCTGATCAACCCTAATACATTAGGATCCCATACACTGGCTGCATACTCAAGGTGGGGCCTAACTAGTGAAACTAGTATAGACAGTCTTTTGCTGCTGCCGGGGCGTGCGCCCACGTGACTTATTTCGGGGTCCGCCCGACTTCGTCGGTCCCGCCCCCGCTTGGCTTAGGACCTCCTCCCCCCCCGTCCGGCCCAGAATAGCCCCAAGTCGGAGGCGGGGGTCCAGAGGGGGGGGATCGGGGCAGGCCACCCTCGTCTCGCTAAGGCGACGGCTGCTCCCTCTTTCTTTCTTCCTACCATCTTTGCCCTTACCCCCACACTCTCGGCTCGCCCCGTGGTTTGTAAATATTTCCGGGGAGATTGGCTCCTGGCGTGATCTCACCCCCATGCGAGAGTCCTCCCCCTCGCCCTGTCGCAGCTGCCGGGCTGGCTGATGACCCCCGACACGCCCGTCCACCCTCTCCCCCCCCCCCTCCTTCCCCGGGGCCTTCAGGCCGAGTCTTCCGGTCCCCCCGGAGCGGTGTGGTCCATCTGCGACGGTGCGGCCGTGTTCGACGCTCGAAGTGGAGGGAAAGCAGGGTTCAGTGTCAAGGTTCCCGGCGCGATCGTTGACTTCCACGAGACGACGTTTTTGCCAGCGCTCCAGCTGGCGTCGGGGGAGGGAAGGGGAAACGATCGCCTCTATCCTTCTCTACGCATCGCTTAACCATTGCGCGAGCTTCCTTCAGACTCACGTACGCCCTTCATGCCATTTTATACGATACGATCACATTAGGGAAATATGCGGTCGAGCGAAGAGAAAGCTAGGATTATTAAAAAGAGTACTAGGGAAATGTGATGAGAAGACAAAAGAGCGATGTTACTTTTCACTAGTTAGGCCCCACCTTGAGTATGCAGCCAGTGTATGGGATCCTAATGAATTAGGTTTGATCAGTGAACTAGACAGTGTGCAGCGTAGAGCAGCTAGGTGTACTAGGGAAGAATTAGGTTAAAGTACAGATTAATTCTATTAGAGAAATTTCACTCGGATAGCTTTACTGAAGATGTAATTAAGCATACATTAAAAATACCAGCGTATTATGCTAGATTCGACCAGACAAATAAGATTAGAGGGATAGATTGCCGTACCGATTGTTTCAAAATGGCATTTTCCCCCGTACTGTAAGAGAACAGAATAGGCAGCATAGCAAAGGGATAGGTAAGAGAAATATTTTAGGGTAGTCTGTAGTGCATGATGCATGTATTAACCCCTCAAATACTATAGATACTAACAATCTAGTTGCATGAGGCACTTTAGTTGCTTGTTTGCATGTTAGTAGTGCATGCTTGGTGAGCTTCACCCCCTGCCACACACCCTCGCGGTGGCTTGCAGGGTATAGTGTAGATGTATACGAGTCTTGTCCGTGCTCAGTCTGATGGATCTACATCTACTTACTACTCAGCAAGCAACTATAAGGTGCGATAGGGGGTGAAATAATACCAAAAATGCTTTGCATTTCATTCATAAAAATGATTGGTAGCTACGTCTAAGTCATCTACACATCTACACAATATCCTGCAATCCACCGCGAGGGTGTGTGGCAGGGGGTGAATATCGCAAATGACGTCTACATCGTCACGTAGACGTCACGTGAAGATCACGTCTACGCAATACAATGCGAGCCACCTCTATGGTGTGTGGCAGGGGGTGAAGATAAACAAAAATGCGCTACTTGGATGCAACTTTGTGATTCAGTGCTACCACTTAATGCAAACATGTTAGATATAAGGGTCACGTGCAACTAAGTGGTTAGTAACGACACATTGACGAATTATTACTGATTAGCAAAAATATTTTCCTATATGTATCAATCGATATTTCACCATCATGCTTGTATTAGTAATACTTATAAATGCAGCATGCACTAAGGAGTACACTAGAAATGTTTTACCTACCTATGCCTTTGCTATGTTGCCTATTGTCCTCTCTTATAGTACGCGGGAAAAATGGCATTTTAAATCTATCGGTATGACAACGTATCTCATAATCTATCGGTATGACAACCTATCTCATTAATCTTGTTTATCTTATCAAACCTAGCATAATGTACAGGGCAACCGAGCATAAAAGCTTTTAATATATATCTAACGTCATCTGTAAACAAATCAACTTCAAATTTACTTAAAAGGTGTAACCTAAATTTCTACCTGCGTTCTAATAGTAGGTAATTCCCATCCTAGTTCTACTATTTAACTCGTAACACTAATACAATTATCATAACGACCTTTAACAAATCTTTTCATATAGCTTTATATGTGGCCTTCAACTATATTCTAGTCGAAGTATAACCGTTTAAAAACGATTTAAAGAGCATAGTGAGCATCTATACACATCCTTTTAGTTGGGTTAGCTTAAAGTCCTCCTAAGTCTCACATGCAGATTCCTATCCAGTGATACACTTGTGTTATATACTATTGAATATAGTCACAACTATTTACATCTCTTATAGTACGAGGTGAAAGAAGACATTTAAATCTATCTACATGGATATAATACTCTGCAAGCCACCAGAAAAAGTGTAACAGGAGGTGAATTCACACCAAACATGCATTACGTATCATACTTAAAAAGGATTAGTAGATATATTCTAGTCTGTTGTTTAGGTTTCTATTTCCCTAATTTGATAGTCATGGTTCGTGTGACGATACGAATATAAAATATGTGAAGGCTATATGGCTGTCGTCAATTGATTTAAAATGACAAGGGGGGAATAGAAATGAATACTCTTGGCAAAGTTAACTTATTAAAGATCCATCTCCAAACCGTTTTTAACCCACCTTCGGGGGATTCAACTGTCGTCTTACCTGACTTCAGCGGCTTATGCCACCAATTGAAGTATCCTGTAATGGTTGAGAAAAGTAACTCAAAGAAATAAGCTCCTAAAAATATCCTAGATACATTTATTTATCAAAAGCGTCGAAACCATAAGGTATTTTGGTGTAACAATCACTAAAGATGTATAGTTTCCAAAAAGGTTGAAACATTTGATCTATTGCAAAAATTTAATACGGATAGCTTTACTGAAGATGTTATATATATTTTAAAAACCCCTGCGGAGTATGCCAGATTCGACCATGTAAAGAAAATAAGAGAGATAGATTGTCGTACCGATGGATTCGAAACGTCATATTCCCCCGTACTACAAAAGAACGCAATAGTCATCGTATCAAAGGGATAGGCAGGGGAAATATTGTAGTGTAGCCTGTAGTGAATGATGCACGTATTAACAACCAATCCCTTTATTACTATGTAGGTTATAACCATCTAGCTGCTTGTGACCGTATTATCTAACATATTTCCATGAATGTAATAGCCTATGTTCATGTCAATAGTGCATGTTCCGTGATCTTCACCCCCTGCCACACAACCTCTTTTGTACAACCTCGTGGTGGCTTGCAGAGTATTGTGTAGATGTGGATGTAGATAAAATTCTCTCTCGCGTATATAGAGACTTAGCTGCAGAAATATCTCCCTCCCTGAAAGTAATGTTCAATAAATCCCCGACCGAACACGTCGTACCGAAGGATTGTGAAACTGCCAATGTAACACCCATAAAGTAGCATAAGTCTACATCCCTCACATCCAGCTGTACAAGCTCTGGAACATATAATCGTCAGCTGGGTCGTGGGACACCTAGATAGCCAGGATTTATTGACCAATGTTCAGCATGGCTTCCGGAAAAGCAGATCATGTGAAACTCAACTTACATTCTTTTTTCACGATATTTGGCAAAAATAATTATTTGATATTTTATTTAAATATTCATGGTCGAATTGGACGGTGTCACCTCCCCGGCAATCGAAGTTTTTTCGGGTGTGCCACTGGCCGATGACGCAGTAGTGCACAGGGTAATTCTAAAATGAAACGATTAAGAACCGTTGAAGGATGACCTAGAAGAAATTGAAAACTGGTATGGTACTTGAAAGTTGGAATTAAATTTAAAAAAATTGTATTAATGACTGTTTGAAAAATAATAGTATTCCTAGCGCATACTACGTAGAGAAAAAATTAGCAATCGTTGAATTCATTAAATATCTTGGATTAAGACTGACTCATGATCTTTCTAAGGGGAAACACGTACGAACGTATGTGAAATAATGGGTCAAGCTAAACAAGATAATTATCAGGCTGTGGGTTGAAATCTAGACTTAAACTCTAAATTAATATCTTAACTTCCAAAACAATATTTTCACTGATGACGTTAAAAATATTTTGCGAACACCAACTTGCTATGCTAGGCTGAACCATAGTCTTAAAGTTAGAGAAATTGATTGCCGAACTGACAGATTCAAAATGCTCATCCTTCCTCGTACAGTTAGGGATAAGAATAGCTGTAAATATATGTAATGGTATAAATACAAGTGTATGAATGGATGGCACAGGTAGTGCATGTCGGTTAAGAACTTTAAGCTATCCCAACTATCAGTATGTTTTTTCGTGCCTTCTTTGCTATTTTTATCTTTTTTAAAGTGATATGTTTAGACTAGAATATATTTACTAATACTTTTTATGCAAGATATGTAATACATGATTGGTGTGAATTCACCCCATGCCACACATCTTTATGGTGGCTTACAGGATATTATTCAGATGTAGATAGTAGCAATTCTCACTCGAGGAAAGGTGATATTAAAAGTCAACTTTTGTTTAAAATGAACACTATATGACGTAGATTTATCGAAGCCTCAACAAATTTCGTGGTAGTGGCTAGACATAAGTCACAACATTATTTTTTACATTCCCGGGTTTAGGCTTGAATGGGAGGGTGTAATTCTAGTTCCCCTCTGCTTCTTCTGGTTAGACAATAGCATCTGAGTATGAGAATAACTGTCTGACTTGTTGGTGCTATTTGTTTTACTTGTGCACCAATCTTGGAAGCAACACAAATAAAGGATGAACTATTTTCTCCTATAACGTTCCCCTTTCTTCCCTTCCTCTCCCATTTTCGTATATGATGCTTTAAAAACCCCTGCCCCGTCTTTTAGGTGGACAGCGTGCTTGTGAATATAAGGTTATCTCTTTCACGGCCATGCGTCTTACTCCATTATGCATATGATTTCAATAGCCTGGCTATATCAATGTAATCGGATTTTTACCCTCCTTGGCACTGTAAAAATCAAGTAATGAGGATTAATTTCGAAAAAACGCATAGTCATATTTATCATCACAGTCATACGTTCTGTAGTGTAAAATAAGAATCATGTAGACCCCTGTTTCAAGCACTTACGATATTCTTTGTGTGGATTTCAATATTATCAAGGGAAGCCATTTTATTATAAGGTACATCTACATTTGCATAATACCCTCTTAACTGTACATTAACATAATACCCTCTGTAGTGTAAATTAAGAATCATGTTGACCTCTATTTCAAGCACTTATGGTATTCTTTGTGTGGATATCAATATTATCTAGAGAAACCATTTTATTATAAGATATATCTACATTTACATGATACCCTCTAAGCCACCATTTGGTGTGTGGCAAGGAGTGAATTTTCACCTTTATATGCGCTACCTTTCATGCTTGAAGAGGATTATTAGCTG
Source organism: Platycnemis pennipes (assembly GCA_933228895.1). Classification (NCBI taxonomy): domain Eukaryota; kingdom Metazoa; phylum Arthropoda; class Insecta; order Odonata; family Platycnemididae; genus Platycnemis; species Platycnemis pennipes. Next base: position 59,524,462 of record OW121846.1, read on the forward strand.
TACTTTAGTCAAACGTAAACAAATGGAAAAGATATTAAGAGGCAAGCAAGCATGCACAAACATGCTGTTAGTGGGATTAACTTAGTCTTTATTCCAACATGCAACTACCTAGGCTAGTAGTTGATACACCTGCAGTTATGCAATGGAATGTATTCAAAACTATTAATATCCCTAATTGTACCAGGAAAGAAAGTAATCTTAAATCTGTCGGTTTGGCAATAAATTTCCCTAGTTTAATGATTATGGTCCAGTCTACCATATGAGTCGGAGTTAGCAAAATGTTTTTAACGTCATCAGTGAAAATATTGTATTGGAATTTAGTTAAGAGATTAAGTCTATATTTACACTTACTGTCTGATAATAATTCCCATTTTAGTTCATCCCATAGACTGGTGACGCTAATTAAGTTATCATTAAGTCCCTTTTCAAATCTGACTGATCTTCGCTGCTCACGCTCTAGTTCATCATTTAAGCCTATTTCGTGAGGATCCCGTGTACTGGCAGCATATTCCAAATTAAATCTAACAAGGGAAATGTATCTAGCGTAGTACATGAAGCGGATGACGTGAGTATCTACTGAAAGTTTATCTTTTACATTCATATTTGTCAAAGAGATTTATCTGTACAGCAAAAAATTACTCTCTGGATTTCAAGGTCTAGTTGCTATCACCAAATCAGGAGAAACTAATGGTTCTCTCTCAGGATTTTTTATCCCTTGACCTGTTCATATAAAGTAATTAATTGAAGCAATATTTTCTTCCTCAAGAGTTTCGTAATTGGATTTTATCTCAAGTGAACAGCCGTTAATACCTCCATGCATCCTGTTTTTCAATTTTTAATTGCATAGCGTTTAGCTTTCCGATTCCTCGGCTATTAACTGCATTCCATTAAATACAAGGCAAATATCATTATTTTTAGATTTTATCAATTAGTGTCTAGGGTATCACCTGGAAAAGGTGTTTAATTCACATATAGGGCGACGATATTGAAAACATCTGTTAGCTTTCATAAAAACGTTAATTTGGTAGCGGCCATTTTTCCCCATGGATAGCGATTATGAATATCTGAGATCATTCAAGTGTCGTTTTTTTTTATAATGGCATTTCGTCTTTTTCTTGATCGCTTTCCAGATAAAGATTGTGAGGATACTGGGTTTTTAAAAATTTCGGTGGTGAATGGCTACACTTCCTTTGTATATTATTAATGGCTCGTAAATATGAGCGTGAATTAATTAGCCAGTTTCGCTTATTTGCTTAGAGGACACTTGGCTTTTATTCAACCAGGATTGGGTCTGGGGAGCTTCCAGGGAGGCGTCAAGCGGTGATTAATCGCAAGTCACCAATCTATGGTTTGTTTACACAGCTGCCAGTCTTATTACACTGGTAGACAGCGCCACTCGGATAGCATCAAAGAAATAGGCTGCATCACAGATAGATTCAAATATTCGTTCTTTCCTCTAAAAATCGTGATCATGGCAAAATTAAGGTATCTTACATGGCGATCTCATCAAAAAATAAATTTCCCTTAGCATGAACATGCAATCGCACACATTTGATTAATACAGATTAATAAACAAAGAGATAAGGTTAAGATGGTGGATTTATGATGAGTTTAGCATGTCCGCATGGGCTACTGCAGGTTTGGGTCTGGTCTCAAACATCTCAAAGCTTTTCTTTACATCTTACATGAAAATTGGAGTTTGCGGTGTGTGTCTCACATGGTATTCATCTCATTGGGTAGGAAATGTGTTAACTTTAGTGTGTGTCTGTGGTGCAATCTAGGTGAAACTCACCCCCTGCTACATACCCTAGAGGTGGTTTTTATGGTGATCATAAGGTGTAGATGTAGATTACAAGTCCACTTAGTTTCCCCATTCCGGGTTTTATTATTATTCAGGTCGCCGAACTGTTGTGAATCACATATACCGCTGTGTGAGAACACGTACGTATGCTTTATATTGATTGAGCGACTACATTTAAGGGATTTGTTTAATGGCGTGCTTCTACGAACTATGGCCCCCCGACTGTCCTTTGCATGACTTTTCGATGCAGACGTTTCCCGTGAAACGGCGATTCGGACGTCAAGTTTGGCTCCTCATGGCCTTGGGCTCGAAGAAAAGATCTATGGAGACGATATAAATACGATAACGATGGACGCAGTCCCATGCGATGACTACCGATTGGAAATACACTGGCGGAGGCTTCCGTCGCCCGTCAGGACTCGAAAGACAGGGCCTTGACGCCCTGCCCAGGCCTAAAATAAAGCCACATGATTATATCTTCATATGATGAGAACCCTCGCTGCCTGACACCCAAGGACATTTGGTTAAATCATCACCAAAGAGTAAAGTATGCCAATGCGGTTTATAAAAACTTGTGTTGGAAATGATATTCGTACGTTGTGACAGTAAGAAGTGGTACTCGCCGACAGAATCAGCAGCAATCTAGAGATGCACTACTAACTAGATTACATTCATAAACCGTGACCTACTTAGTCTTTGAAACATTTCCATTCTTTACTCGTTTCGTCTAAAACTCTTCTTTAAGATGTTTCACTATTCTCATCTACCTTTCTTCGTGAAAATAATATGGAAGCAAATTGTTCAAGGAAACAAATGAATTTGGTGAAGAAAATAAGAGAAGCCTTTTTGAATGGCGTCCAAATGCGTCCATCGTTTTAGCCGCCAACTTTGACGGCAACTGATAGAACCGTCTACCAATTCAGAGGTTATTCAAGAGACTTAAAAGCAGACTTAAAGAGACTGGGTTAATGTTGACTCCGTATCTCCCTCTGTCCTTCCTCCCATTACCCATTCGTAGCTGTCCAACTATCCTGGCTCCAAGAACCTCATCTGTCCATCGTCTTACCTAAAAACGACAAATGAAGTACGAAACTGCAAGCATGAGCAATGACTGGCCTATTACGAAGAATGGATGCGTTTGCCCATCCGGTCCGAACAGTGACCCACACGTCCTAATATTGCCATTATGCATTAGTTTAGAACGGCAATTGAAGACTGCTGGGTGCGTGTATTATTAAATAATTGCTTCGGAGTGTTATCATCCTCAAATCATCCAAAGGTCCCACGTTCCTTTGTCAGGAGGGTTTCGGAGCGTGGGTAGCTAAGCTGTACTCGAGTTCTCAAGTGTTCTGGGTTCCTGCGGAGGAAGCGCTCTTCGGCTAAACTAATTGAATAATGGACTGGGAAAGGTGTCAATGTTGTTTCCTCTTGTGGGTGACATTGTGAGCTCAGATCTGATGCCCAATGGTTGCAGCGGAGTTCTTAGTCGAAGGCAATTGAGCCTCTGAAGGGAGAATCTGAAATGGTGACGCAAAGCCTAGAACCGGAGGTTGGAATTCGTTTCCGTGTTTATTTCTTCTCCGAAAGGATCTTTTGTATATCAAATAATTAATAATATTATCGTAAGTAATGCTATAAGAAGGAATATTTTCATGTACGATAATTAATCAATCAGAATGATACAATAGTTAAGGTGGGAATCATTATCAGATCGTAGGTTAAAGTACAGATTAAATCTATTACATAAATTTAAATCGGAAAACTTTACGGAAGATGTAAGGCATGTAATAAAAACACCAGCGTATTATTCGACCAGATAAATAAGACTAGAGAGATAGATTGTCGTACTGATATATTAAAAATGTCACTTTTCCCGCGTACGATAAGAGGACACTATTAAGGAGAAATTATCCGAATAACTATTTAACTGGCGTAGGACGTAATGGAAGGTATTCGGCCGTTTCATTACTTTTCTGGAATGAAAGGCCTACAGCGCTAAGGCACTACAGCGCTAAATCTGAAAGTCGGTGGAGGGTTCAGAGAGAAGAACTTGCTTGTGAGGGGATTAATTCCTTTCAATCTCACTTACTCGGGATTTATTGTGCATGCTCGTGGAGGCGTCGCATGGAACCAGAGATTTTACGGCAAATCTCTGGTTGCTACTCTTTTAAGACCAGATCCGTAAGCTTGTCCCAGTGCATGACACCAGGAGAGGAAAATAATTCCAAGTGCTCCATATTCCATATTTATGTCTAAGCGATACCAGACATGCGTCAATGTCAAGAAAAAAAAATATGAGTAACCAACATGCGGGTTCTAATGTTGATCTTGAATTCTGAAATAAATTGAATTCACCTAGGAAAGAAAGTAGCTTCACATGCCCTACAGCTGCTAATGGAAAGCTATCACTCTTTGGGACAGGCACTGCACTTAACTAATATTTGAAATTGCTTGACAATATTGCGAAAAAATTGTAATGCTGTACACTTAGGCTTTTAAAATGCAGTAAAAAGGCAAAAATTTCCATTAAATCCTATTAACCTCCGTAGTAGCTTCGATCTTATATATTAGTATCGCTTATGGTAGGTGAAAAACATTAATTTCAAAAACATTTTAAAACTCGTCTTACCATTTAACATTAATATTTTTTACCCAAATTTGTAGGGTAGGGGAAAATTTTAGAGTAGCCTGTAGTGGATGATGCCTGTATTAACAACCAATCCCTTTATTATTATGTAGATACTAACCATCCAGTTGCATGAGACCCTATTATGTAGCATGTTTCCATTTAGTAGCGTGTTTGCATGTCAATATTGCATGCTTGGCGACCTTCACCCCTTGTCACACACCCTTGCGTTGGTTTGCAGGGTATCACTTAGATGTAGATGTAACAAAATTTCAAATCTAGCTCCTCTTCGCTATACAGTATCCAACTCCGAGATCAAACTTACTTCATCTCACATGTACTTCTCAAATGCTCGCAGCATATTCCAGGTGGAACCTTGCCAATGAGAAGTAACACCATACCATCGACTTCACTTGAGAGGCGTTCGCTTTCCACTCGTGTTTTTTTTGTCGCGAAAGAATCCCTTGAGCTTCTCTGTCCGGGAGCTACCCACTTGTACTCGATCAAAGGGGTTCTTGCAAGGTGGGTGGTGAGTTTGGAATGCCTTCGAGAGTAGGCGTCGATCGAAAGATCTTCTTGTGAGTCAAGGGTGGCCTGTTATCGTGTCGCTGTGGATCGATGGGAGATAAGGATGTCCCTTTTTCCCTTTGCGTGTCTGCTGTTTGGCAATGTGTGCGATCCTTCTGAGCGATAGAAGTTAACCGAGTGAAGGATGGGAGAGACGGTTGCTCCGAAGAGTTCTGCCAAAGGAGTTTGGACTACCAATGCACGTCGATAGATACATTTAACAACACTTGTGATCTCCATTTATGCAGATTTAATTGAATATCAGTTTTGATGAAATGTCAGCCGTGAGTTTTATGTTAAAAGGGGCTTTACTCTTGGGAGTGCTTGCACAAAGGCAATCAAAATATTCCTCAACGTGCCACTTTACCTACTGCGCCTATGGTTGCCTACGTTGAAAGGGAATTTACTTTTAATCAGAGGAGAATAAAGGAATGTGATTTTCACTCATAATGACCACGTCGACTGCATCCCTGAACCCTTTCCTACCGCTAACACTTACTCACCCCTCTTTAATGTCGAAAATAAATAAAAAAAAGGTGTCGGTCGCCTCCCCTGATTAACTACTACCCTTCTTTAACGACCTTCGAGTCGTCAGAATGTTTGTTTAGCTGTTAATCAATTGCACCCCTCATGACAAATAATCAGGCCATTCGCGGACGTGGGCGTGGCGGCAGTTGTATATCGCGACCTGAATACTTGCCTACTTCGCCATCTCTTCATTTCCAAAGATCATAAATCGATGCCATTTCAATTCACCCAATAGTTGCACTGATGGCCTGTTAAAATACATAAATTATGACGTTAACGATCTTCACAAGTGTTTATTTCAAACTTTTTATATGAAACACTCTCCTTCCCTCCTGATGTTGTAAGGTTACTATTAGACATTGGTCGAATAGCAGATTTCTCGGATTCGAACATCGAATACGAATATTAAATCATGACTCGAATATTTGAGTACTTCGAATTTCCAATACCTCGGATACTAGAATTGCAGTTGATATACTTAACGTTAATCCTCTTTTTTATTTTGGATTGTGACTAGCGGTAATTAGTCTCGGCACGTTATTTATCGTGAAAAGGATTATCATATTTGCTGGAATTCCATTCGCTGAAACTGTTGTCTTTCTACCATAAATTACGTGGAAAAACCCATCAACAGACTGTTTTATCTTCGCCATATTCTCACGCCGCATATAATGTAGCTCATCAGCAAGCTAAATACAGCTTAATTAGCATAAAATCGAGATCTCAAATATCGAAAAATCGAATTGAGTTCGAGGTATTCGAGTATTCGCGGGTAGTATTTGCACATCTCTAGTTTCTATTGATTAAATAGCGTGTGTTGTCTCTGTATTAATCTGCGATGCTATTATATAACTAATTATTTTAAGATTATCCTGTGGTTCCTACATATATCTGTAGATTTTTAGACTTAACGATGATTATTTGGACATTTGATCAGAATTTTGATTATGCGGACTCATATCGCATTATTAATGAGAATCCCACCATATTAGTAGAATATGGTGGGATTATTCCATGCATATTGGTAGAATCCCACCATATTCGGGGTAGGCGACCGACAGCCGTAATATGAGCCATTTAGGAAAAATATGTGGGTAATTGGTTTGATGTTGGAATTTCTAAGTGATGGGAGGAAGGCTAGTGAAAAGCCCGGCGTCGGTATTAGCTTGCTCTTATCTACCTACTGGGTAACCTGCCACCTCGAGGGTGTATGGCAGGAGGTGAGTTGGTTCCAAATATTCACTTCGCACATGCCCTAAAGTTTATACATACAACCTACCTAATGAGAAATTACCATTAATATCATGCGAGACACACATTGCAAGCACTGCTTTTCAGCCACTAAACAAAGAGACATTTGAGAAATGCTTCAAATATGCATTTTGCATACTTAGCGAACATATATATGCATATTTCGCTCTTAACGAAGGGCACCAACAGATCCACGGTTTATTCTTCCATCCGACGGACAGAGAACTGAACTTGATATTCACTCCACACAGCATTGCAGTTATTAGCTTGCTCTTATCTTTATCTACTGGCTACCATGCAAGCCATCTCGTGTGTGGGAAGCAGGAGATGCGTTGTCACCATACATCATGCAGCATTACTATGTGTCCCGCGTGATATTCAGAGAAATCTCTCCTTAGGTACGTAGTGAGTATAAGTAAACTTAAAGTGCAAGTAAGCGTACACTTAAACCTTAGTGTACGTACATACGTAGTGCATGTTTGTATATAAATCACACCCTGCCACACACCCCTGATGCGGCTTGAAGGGTAGTCAAGATCTACATCCACGCAATGCCCTGCGAGCCTCAGCGAGGGTATGTGGCAGGGTGTGAAGATCACCAAACATGCACTTCTAACGTGCAACTAAGAGTACAATACTACTACTACTACAGGGACGCATGTTAGATAATCGAGTCACTTGCAACCAGACGATTAGTCCTCATCAGTATTTCAATCCTAGGATTGGTTTACTGCAGCCCTCCATTCTGCCCTATTCAGTGTTAATTCCCTCACGCCCTGGTATGTTTTCTCTTTCACGCCCTTTTCTATTTGCCCAACATATTTGTCCCTTGGTCTTCCTCGCGAGACCTTCTCTTCAATCTTCCCTTCTATTGGATTTCTAACTAATTCATTGTGCCTCAAGGTATGTCCAATCCATCTGGTTCTTCTTTGCCTCAGGGTTTTCCACATTGTCCTTTCTTCGTCTGCTCTTCTGTACACCTCTTCGTTCCTCACTTTATCTGTCCATTTAATCTTCAACATTCTCCTCCAGCACCATGTTTCGAAGGCTTCAATTCTTCGTTGGTCTGCTTTCCCGATGCTGATGCCTCTAATCCATAGAGTGCCACGCTCCATACGAATGTTTTGATGAAGTGCTTCCTTGTTTACAGCCGTAGGTTCTTTGAGCATGGTAGTTGTCTCTTATTCATAAACGCCTCCATAGCTTGTGCCACTGTAAACTACTCGCGAAGTTAGCATCATACGGGATAGACAGTAATATAGGCTGGATAGGAGACTTCGTTCGTGAACGCGTTCAAAGGGTGGTATTAGATGGTGTCAGCTCAGGCGAAGTAAAAGTTACATCGGATATTATATATACCCAGGGAAGCGTGATAGGCCCAATTTTATTTCTTCTCTACGTAAATGACTTGAATACAGTAGTTAAAAATAGCAAGCTCCGTCTTTTTGCGGATGATGACGAAGTGTATAAGGAAATTAGAAATGAAGAGGACAGTCAGTCTGTAGCTAAGGATTTAGATGCGATCGATGATTGGTGTGATAGTTGGCAGCTAGAATTAAATTTGAAGAAATGCGCCGTAATGAACTTTTTGGAAAAAAGAATAGCTTTCTCCTGAATAATTATTGCATCAAAGAAAAGAAAATATCTAACATAGAATATATTAAATACTTAGGCGTCACCATCACTGAAGACATGTCATGGGGGAAACACATCAGGGAAATAACTAGTGTAGCAAACCGTAGATTAGGATTCGTAAAAAGGGTTCTATGCAAATGCGATGAGAGAGTACGAGAAAGAAGCTGATTTAAACTTGTCAGACCTCATTTAGAATATGCCGCTAGTATATGGAATCCGTGCGAGGAAGGTATGATAAAAGAATTACGGTATTAGAAGAATTAGTAGAGCGCGTGCAAAGGAGATCCGCTAGATTTGTTAAAGGCCGTTATGATAATTGTATAAGTGTTACGAGTTTAATAGAAGAACTAGGATGGGAATTACTATCATAATGCAGGTTAAAATTTAGGTTAAACCTTTTAAGTAAATTCGAAACCGATTTGTTCACAAAGGATGTTAGATATATATTAAGAACCACTTCGTATTATGCTAGATTTGATCAAATTAACAAGATTAGAGAGAAGTTGTCGTAGTTTTAGTCGAAGATTAGTTTTCGTACCGGTTGATTTAAAATGTCATTTTTCCCACGTACCATAAGAGAACAATAGGCAGCGTAGAAAAGTGCTAGGTAGGTGAAATATAGTCAAAGTATTCTATAGTGCATAATGAATGTAGTAACAACCAATAATTCCTCCCTTATTTCGTAGATATTTACCATATAGCTGCATGTGACCCTATTATCTAGCATGTCTCCATTAAATATCCTAGTTGCATGTCAATAGTGCACGTCTGGTGATCTTCACCCCCTACCACACACCCTCGTGGTGGCTCGCAGGGTATTACGTAGATGTAGATGTAGATGCTATTCTTCGCTTGATGTCCGTTGAGCTTCTTCCATCCCAAGTTATAGTGCTGCCGAGGTAGGTGAAGTTCTCCACTTGTTCCAATTTCACTCCTCGAACTGTGAACATCAGTCAACAGAGACAAATTCAGATGATTAGTAACAACGTATTAATAAAGGACTTCAACTACATCTACATCCACACGATACCCTGCAAGTCACCGCGAGGGTGGGTGGCAGGGGGTGAAAATCACCAAGCATGCACTACTAACATGCAAACAAGCAACTATAGTGTCTCATGCAACTAGATTTTAGTATCTATAGTATTTAAAAGGCTTACTGGTTATAATGGTATTTATCTAAATATGTCTATCTGAATTAACCTATAATGCACGGGTTGGTAATGCCAAAACATGTATCATCAACTACAGACTATTCTAACAATATTTCACCTATCTATCTCTTTGTTATGCTGCCTATTGTGTTCTCTTATAGTACGCGGGAAAAATGACATTTTAAATCTATAAGTACGACAATCTATCCCTGTAATCTTATTTATCATTGCAAATCTATCATAATTCGCAGGGGTTCTTAATATATACCTAACAGCTTCCTAGATACATATAGTGGGGACTGGTGTACCGCGGTTAAAAAAACTAAACTCTCTAGGTTCGTACCCGGACCCCCTGGATGAGAGGCTAAGTACTAAAGCCTACACACCTTCCCGATCCTCTCCAATAATATTCCCTCTGGTATTTGTCTCGGACCTGATGACCACTCATTATCGTGAGAGCGACAGCCGCAGATCGTTGCGACGTGAGGTATGCCCTCGCCTGCCAAACCTCGAGTGGATGGAAGCAGTATTTCCGTCCGAAATTTAATTGGGCTGTCCTGAAGCTGACGTGGTTTCCGCGGCACGAAGTGGAAAGCGGACGTCGGGCCAAGTCAGGCGCGAGTCATGCGGTTGCCACGCTCGATTGACATTGCAGATTGCTGTGACGGGCGAAGGCGATCGGAGTGAGTAGGCCACCGCCGCCGACGTCGGAGGGAGAAGGGTCGACCGCGGCTAAGGGACTCGGGATTGATCAACGATTGAAGTGCACGTACACGACAAGTCATTTGAAAAAAATCGTTATCATCTACCTGAAGGGGGGATCGATCGTTGAGGGCAGAGCTCAACAAGTGCCAGCTCCAAGTGCCAGCTCACAAACGCCTCAGGTCGTCGCAAGGGTGTGGGGCAGATGGCGAACCATCTTCAGGAATGCATTGAGGTCAAGGATTTAAAGCTGATTTTAATTGCTACAATACGAGTTTAATCGCTTAAATTAAACCCTGAGATAATTGGATTTCACCTATGAAATGAATTATTTCAGGTATCGCACATATTGGCATGGTGTAAACAAAACTAATCTTTGTATTTTTCACACTTTTATTGAGAAACCCTATCGGTTTCGACACTCCCGTGTCATTGTGAAGGGTGTTCTGATAATTACACGGTGGCAAGCCCTTATATATACTCCAATTGAGGGAGAAACTGCAGTAGTGGTTGGGGAAGGTTAAATGGCATGGTAAAGAGGGATAAGTAATGTGTTGAAGGTCAGGATGACGGGGAAATGCCTTTTAACAGGGGGACAGGAACATGATACAATGGGGATAGATTGAAGGGTACAATTTCATGTAACAATTTTGGTCCCAAAGCATTGGAAACGGGTACAATCTCAAAATTTTCTAAGAAATCCAGCTTTGCACCTTTGTCATGCACATTTAAAATCTCTACTCTAAAATCAGACATGTGATTAAAACCAGATAAATGAGAAATAAAAACTTTTTGTCACCATGAATAAAAGAATTAAAATGTTCCTTTGCCCTGATGTTAAAAATTCTACCCGCCTGACCTATATAAAAACAATTACAGTCCTGAGGTTCACATCTTAACACATACACTCCACTTGTGTCTAAAAGATAAAAAAACATCTTTAGAATTGAAAAATAAATTTCCAATGGTCATTCTAGAATAATAACAATGCTTCAAGTTTACCTTGCAAAATATTCTATTAATACTGTTGGACATGGCGTTGCTAATAAACGGCACCTTCGTCCATTTCTTGCCTGGGGGAACAATTTGAGAAAGGCTGGTGGATGATGAGGTGGTCAACCTTCTTTGTTTCCTTTTGAGAAGCTCGTCAATGAGAGAAGACTCAGTATATGTATAAGTTTATTAAACGATAGCCGAGGTATTTGAATATTAGTATAAAGAAATTAAGCAAATCTAACTAACAGCATATTTGTGTATGCTTACTTTGCTCTTTAAGTATTTTAGAGATTATTATGTTTCTACTATAATATAGCTACTAATCCTTTTTAAGCATGATAGATACTGCTCGTTTGGCGTCAATTTACCCCCCCGCTACTTCCCTCCTTGTTGTGGCTCGCAAGGTATTACGCAGGTGTAGATAATTCGTTGGAGTTTTACATATATTTCAGCATATTGGAAGCACCTGATCAACTTAATTTTCCGCTAGAGATTTCAATTGTATTCTAGCCTACGGTAAGATGAGTAAGGTACTAAGTATTCCTATGACTCGATCTACGGCTAAACCTAACGTGACATTTTTTTTGCAAGCCTAGCTGCTCCTCGCTGCACTCTTTCTGATTCTGAGATGGAGTTTAATTCATCTGGATCGCATATACTCGTTTCATTTTGCAGGTGGAGCCTAGCAAGTGGAATGAGAGTTTGCTATTTCGCCTTCTAATTACGTTTTCGAAGTATTACTTAAATACATCCTAGATTTCAGTCGGTTTGACTTTAAATCCCTGATTTATTTCATCCGGGATGCATCTTTGGTAATTGTAACACCTAAGAATTTTACTGATTTCACGATAATGATTTTCGTTTCACAGGAGCTCAAGAATCGCTTTAGTAAGTTATTCTTTTAACAATAATGCAAATCTGCCACAACTGACTTTTTTCGGACCAATCCTGGATTGCATCCTGATTTCTACTAGGTGATTCTCCCGTATCCTTGTTTCAATTTTCCCTGTGCACTACTTAGTCTTCAGCAAAGTATTAGGAAACTAACCATTAGAGTGACTATGTCATTAATTTATATGCGAAAGGGAAGGGGAAAGTTTACATTTCAACCTAGGTTGGGGGCAATTCCTTTCCCTGTGTTCCGTTGTTTCTTAAAATATGTGATTGTCAGAAAATCTCTCAGCTCGTGTTTAGCAGGAAGCTCTTTAGCTAGTGTTTAGTTTACCCTGAGCGGATTTGATCCTGGGCACAGAAGTCAGTGGCTGAACGGTATAACTTATTCAGCTTTCTGCCTTGGTGTATTCACTCACTCACCCAGTGTTCAACTCGAAGGTTGGTTTTTGATAGGTGAGGGTAGAACTCACCCCTTATTAAGCCAATGGCACGTGAAATTCACACATTCAGGGTAGGGGGCCAGTTCCTTTCCATGGGTCACCTGCGATTTCGTACGAAGTTCTGACACGCAGAAAATCGAATCGCGAGGATTTTAAGGTGGGGTTTCCCAGAAAGGCCGGGATTTGAATCTGGGACCCTCCACTCTGTAGCCCAGCCCTCTACCCACTGTATGAAATTAAAATCGTCCTATTTACTCTTTCGGCGAAAGTAAAAACTTATACTTGAAAAAAAGAGATAGATTGTCGTACTGATAGATTCAAAATGGCATTTTTTCCCTCGTACTATAAGAGAACAGAATAGGCGGCATAGCAAAGGGATAGGTAGGGGAAATATTTTAGAGTAGTCTGTAGTGCATGATGCATGTATTAATCCCTTAAATGCTATAGATACTAACAATCTAGTTGCATGAGTCCCTATAGTTGCTTGTTTGCATGACGGTAGTGCATGGCTTGGTGATCTTCACCCCCTGCCACACACCCTCGCGGTGGCTTGCAGGGTATCGTGTAGATGTAGATGCAAAATGTGCAGCTGATGTCGCACCCTCGTAGCGAGTTATCTTGCCATCTACAGCTACGTGTACGTAATACCCTGCGAGCCACCACGATGGTGTGTGGCAGGGGGAGAGGTTATCATATGTGTCGAAAATTGCCAGAGAAAGATGATTTCCGGGCCCGGGAATCGAGCCTCGGACAACTTCTAAATACTTGCTTTCCGTGCAATACGGCAAAATAAAGTCTTACGGTGGTGGCCCTTTGCGTTATATAATACCCACGTGGATGGTGGCCTGCTTGAAGCTCAAGTCTTCCATACGAGTGCCTGATGGACCGTAACGACGAATCAAACCCAATTCCTAGAGATTCTTCAAAAATGCTTTTGGGATCAGAAATCCTGGCTAGCGTGGTGGTTTGCGCATTCATCCGGATATCCAAAGGTCCGTGGGTCGAATTCAGGTCCAGGAAACTTATCCTCTAGGCAATTTCCAACTCGCTTGCCGTGCATGACGGCAAATAAAGCCTTACATCACGTTATCAAGTAAGGTTCGGTCCGAATGATGACATTCTTCAACTCCAGACTCCTCCGCCCCATTTATGCGCTGCATGGATATGGGTTATTTACGAAATAGGCTTAAATAACGAACTGAGGCGTGTAAAGCGAAGGCCTGCAAGATTTGTAAAGAGACGGTATTATAACTATACTAGCGTATTAGATCAACTAAAAGGGGAATCATTATCAGACCGTAGGTTGAAATTTAGACTTAAACTCTTCACTAAATACCAAGTTTTTTCACTGATAACGTTAAAACTATTTTTCGAATTCCAACATACTATGGTAGACTGGGCCATAATCATAGCATTAGAGAAATTCATTGCCGAACCGACATATTTGCAAATATCCTTCTTTCCTCGTACAATTAGGAATATGAATAGCTGTAAAAATATTCAAGAGTATGCTATGTACAGGTGTATCAATGGATAGCATAGGTAGTTACATGTCGGTATAAGGAATCTGGTATAAGGACCCAACTAACAGCATGTTACATGCTTACTGTACTATATTTATCATTTTTAAATTGATATATTTAGACTAGAATATAGTTGCTAATCTTTTTTTTTAATGATAGGTAATGCATGTTTGGTGTGGACTCATCCCCTACCACGCACCTTTATGGTGGTTTGCGGCGTACTATGTATTAGTAGTCATTTAATTGGTTGGACGGATTGTTATATAATGTTCAAAGGTCTCCCAGTTTAGGATTGGGCGCTTCAAATAGGTACCATATTTCCTTGTGTATACATATTTAATCCTTTTAGAAAGTATTGAAAAAATAATAATGACTTCATTCATTGATCGCAATTAGGATGAAGAAGTTCTCTCTTACACGTAATCTAGGGCATCAGAAACATCCATGCCTAATGCAGCCCGAAAGGTATGAATCCTATATCCTACCCGAGAGGTATGAACCCGCGACCTTCGGACCGATAGGCAAAAGGGTCTTACCCCGCCGCCGCCGCCGATATATCCATTTTGTTAATTAAGTTAGATGAATCCTACTCAATGGGATTTTTTACATTTAGGATATATGTTTTTCATCTAAACCTACTTTTACTAGTGGTGATAATTCTTATGATAATCGTATCGGTCACTCGAGTTGAGGTAGGATTGGGTTGGTGCGGTCGTGGGGCTATAGGATTCCTCAGACTTAATCTCTTAAATGAATTCTAAGAACATATATGTGATACATCTACATCTACACGATTACCTTACCGACCGATTGAAAAAGTATTTCTTTCCTCGCACAGTTAGGAATATGAATAGTTGTGGATGTTATCAATAGTATATATAAGAGTATTAATGGATTTTCTAGGTATTTGAATATTGGTATACATCTACATCTACATAATACCCGGCAAGCCACCACAAAGGTGTGTGGCAGGGGGTGATTTCTCACCAAACATGCATTACATATCATGCATGAAAAAGGAATGGTATTAATATACTAGTCAGAAGGATTTGGTGTTTTCCTGGCGTATGATGTGGATGAAGTTTTCACGGGTCTTCCACCAGGTCAAGTATTCGGTTGCTGCCGACGTTTCGATGAGGAACGCCCTGAGGACGATGGAAGAGTTATCCATCGAAACGTCGGCAGCAACCGAATACTTGACCTGGTGGAAGACCCGTGAAAACTTCATCCATACTAGTCAGAACTTCACTATTTAAAAAAGATAGAAATTGCATAGCAAACATGCAAAAACATTCTGTTAGTAGGGTTAGCTTAAGGAATTACTCATTCCAACATGCAGCTATCAATGTTATCCATTGCTACTCTCCGATCAGACATATTAACCTTTATTCGTATCTCTAATTGTACGAGGGAAAATGGACATTTTGAATCTATCAGTTCGGCAATCAATTTCTCTAATTTTATGATTATGATCCAGTCTGCCATAGTAAGTAGGGGTTCGTAAAATATTTTTAACATCATCACTGAAAATATTGTCTTGGAATTTATTTAAGAGATTAAGTCTAAATTTCAACCTGTGATCTGACAATGATTCCCATTTTAATTCATTTAATAGACTGGTTACGCTAATATAATTATCGGATCGTCCCTTTACAAATCTCGCAGAACTTCGCTGCACACGTTCAAGTTCATTATTCAGACCGATTTCGTAGGGATCCCATACACTGGCAGCATATTACAAATGAGGTCTTACAAGGGAAAAGTAGCTGATTTCTCGTACAAAAGTATAAAGTAATTGAGCAAACCCAACAATATGTTTGCGTATGCTTTCTTTGCTCTTTAAATCTTTTTGAATTGCTCATGTTTCGATTATAATATAGCTACGAATTCTTTTTAAGCATTATAGATAATGATTGTTTGGCGTGAATTCACCCCCTGCCACACCCCTTTATAGTAGCCTGCCGGTTATATAAAGATGTTGCGGGGTATTATGTAGATGACTAGTGACTGTGACCCTGGCACATACCCTCGTGGTGGCTCGCAGAGTATTACTTAGATGTAGATGTAACCACTTCATTAGTGTGTAAAGTCACGATTATCCGTGCGCGCGTTATCCGGGCTGCGGATCATCCGTGTACAACCAATCTATTTAGTGTATCGGCAGTGGTCCCAAAGTTAAGTAAACTTGTGTTATTTCTTCCAATCGTGACTTTCACAACGGCCCTACCGATTGTCCGATGTCTTACGCCAGGCTTCGTGCCGCCACTTGCGATCATTTATTTGCGTCCGGGATAGCTGTACTGGATTATTTTTTGTCATAAATGCTATTATGTAAAACGAGGATCTTTTCATTGGCAGATCGTGTTATTTTCTTAGGGGGTTAATTAAGATTGGTCACGATCCGTGGAAAAATTAATCCGGAAAGAACCAAATAGCGAATTATCCGTGTTTCGCGATCACGCCTGCACCCTAACCAGTCATTAGCATGGATAATCGGGAGTTTACTGTAGATGCTAACGATCTAGTTTGCACGTGACTGTTCTATCTAGCATATTTCCATGAAGCAGCGTGTAATAGCATCGTACTCTTAATTGCATATTGGTTGTGCACGTTTGGTGATCTTCACCCCCCGCCACACATCCTCGCGGTGCCTCGCAGGGTATTGCATAGATGTAGATGTTATAACTTCATTACTGTATACATGATGCTCACGATGTAGTTGCACGTGACTCACCTAACATGTTTCCATGAAGCAGCGTGTACATCTACATCTACACGATACCCTGCAAGCCACCGTGAGGTTGTGTGGCAGGGGGTGAAGATCACCAAGCATGCACTACCGACATACAAACAAGCAACTATAGGGATCACGCAACTAGATTGTTAGTATCTATATTATTTAAGGGATTAATACATGCATCATGCACTACAGACTACTCTAAAAAAATGTCCACTGCCTATCCCTTTGCTATGCTGCCTATTCTGTTATCTTATAGTATGCTATTTTCTCATATTTTTTCTTCTTTCTCTCATATTAGAGTAATACTGATTAATGAAATGAGTAGAGATGAAATGAGGGCGTATACTTTTGGATTTAAGCTTATGTCTGCTCAACACACTAATATGCACATGTGCTTATATTTGCAGAATATCTCAAATGTTTCTTTGCACAATAGATGGAAAGTAGAGTTATTAAAGTGTGGCCTTCATGAAATCACAGAGATGAAAGGTCTTTCTTCAGGTGGGAAGTGAAAGTGCATTACGCAGTGCCCTTACCTGTTGTACGACGTGTCCCCAGTGTGGAGTGCACTTGAGTGATAACTCACCGCCTGCCACACTGTACACACACACACACAACTAAGAGTACGATGCTGTGTCATAGCATCGTACTCTTAGTTGCATGTTGGTTGTGCATATTAAATATATCCAGTACGAGTGTAGCAATGAATAACATTGGTAGCTGCATGTTGGTATGAGGACTTATAGCTAACCCAACTAACAGCATGTTTTTGTATGTATGCTTTGCTATTTTTATCTTTTTTTAAATAGCGTACTTTTGAACAGTACCTATACAACTACTAATCCTTTTTTATGCATGATATGTAGTGCATGTTTGGTGAGAGTTCACCCCCTGCCACACACCTTTGTGGTTGCTTGCAGGGTATTATGTAGATGTAGATGCATGTTTGGTGATCTTCACCCCCTGCCACTCATCCTCGCGGTGGCTCGCAGGGTAGACGCAGACGTAAGTGCGGATACAGACTGCAGATGAATGAGGTGGCGGGCGAGCGCAGCGTGATGGCCGATCGTTCGACGGGGAATCGAGTCCCACGCGCGCGGGTGGGAGCAATGACTCCTGCCGAGGAGGAGAACGAGGGAGGGAGGGAGAAACCGCGAGGGACCTGGGGGTGCGCGCGTAATTGCTTCGCGGCCGGTGGGGCCTCGCCGCCCGCCACCGCGTCCAAATTCGTCCCGGAATAAAAGTGATGTCAATGAGGAAGTGGGTGGGCGGGAGTGGGGGGAGGGTTTTGGGGGGGGGGTGGGTGCGTGAGGCGCGCGGGTAGGTGGGGGGGACGCGGTCGCGTGGTGTGGGGACCATCCCTTTGGTCAAGGACAGGCCTCGAGTGACGGGGCGCCATTGCTGGCATTACTTCGTGCACCGTCACTTCGCAGCCGTGGGACCTCGGGGTGGCTCTGGGTGGGGGAAGGGTGTTAGCTTGTCCCTTCCCGCCCTCCCCTTAACCTCCTCCCCTCGCGGCCAGCCTCACCGGCTGCGATGTGCGCGGGACGCGAACTTCTCACGGAACCGCTCTCACACCATCATCCTCCTCGCGATTCATTCCTTCGATTGGTTTGTGTGACTACCACCTCTCACGGTCCGCCGTTCCGTTCCTGCCCCGAGGGCCCTGTTGCGGCCCACTTCATTTGGGCGCCTTGTCCCTTCCTTTCCCTCTCCCGATCTTTTGTCTTCCCAGCGAACCCGTCCTGTCTCGAAGTGCGCGGTGTCTACACGCTTTTTGTTTTCCATTTTCCCTGCTCCTCGTGACCTTTTCTTCTCCTGCCCATCTCTTTACTCCTGACCTTCCCTCCACTTCCTCGTTCCTCATATTATCTGCCCGCATGATCTTAGGCATGCGCCCGACGCGTTGTCTTCTCACCTGTCCCATACCCGTTTCTCCTACCTGAAAGTCAGCGTTGAAGCGTCGCCAATTTTAAAGGCACTAGGCTCCATCCCTGTATGCTGTTGTAGATTAAAAGACTGGCATATAACGAGTGATATTTGCATGGAATTAATCTACATAATAGCTTGCAAGCCACCGTAACGGTGTGTGGCACGAGGTGAATCCACATTAAACATGCGTTACATATAATGCAGAAAAGGATTAGTAATTATATTGTAGTCTAAACTTTAAATTAAAAAAAAGATTGAATAATCAAAGTAAGCATCCACAAATATGCTGTTAGTTGGGTTAGCCTAAATTCCTTATGCACCTATGCTATCTGTTGATGCCTGCAAGCTACCATAAAGATGTGTGGCAGGGGGTGACTTCACGCCAAATGTGCATTACTTATCCTGATTATAAAGGATTAGCCTTATATTCAAGTCTAAGCTTAACAATGTAAAAAATATAAAAATAGCAGACAAGCATGCAAAAACTGCTAGTTGGGTCCTTATTGCAACATGCAACTGCCTATGCTATCCATTGATACACTTGTATTCATACAGATGGATGTGTTTACAGCTATCCATCTCCCTAATTGTACGAGGGAGGATGGGCATTTTGAATCTGTCAGTTCGGCAATCAATTTCTCTTATTTTATGATGATGGTCCAGTCCATCGTAATAGGTTGGAATTCACAAAAATATTTTTTATGTCATCAGTGAAAATATTTCCTTGGAATTTAGTTAAGAAAATAAAATGAATGCTGAGGAGTTATGCACACCACATTTGAAAATGCATTTTTCGTGTATGTTCAGGGCGTTTATAACCTTGGGTTTGAGTCCGTGTGGTAGCTAGAGTGATTTTTTCCATCCCGGCGGCTTTAGTTCTAGTCTTTTGAAAGGATTTTGAAGTGGCTTCCCGTCCTAACTTGAGTGATTTTAAGTCAGGTACTCTGTACGTCGAACGACGCGGGAATATCTTGCTAACGTCCGTTTCAGAGCAGGCTAATCGACGTCCTGTTTTTCTGTACCCTTTCTCTGTTCATTGTAAAAAATCTAACCACTCTCCTAAAACAACCCTACCTATACCCGTAACCACGCATACATAATGGCGCAAATTACTTAAGCCGTCGTTCACTTTCCCTTTTGGCAACAACAACAGATTAGACGAGTCCTTCGTACGGCGGTTGTTGTTAGATATGAATTAAGGCGCAGTCTCTGTTCTGTGTGCATTGAGCTATTTTCCCACACGAAGGTGTGGGCACGCTTGGTATCCAAGTCAGTACGTAATGGCTCATACAATCCTGTGCTCGACCATGTTTCATTGATTGACCTTGGGATTGATTTACATTGTGTCTGGCGGAGCAATTGATTTGTTTGCTTAGTCCAGTTTCTTCTCAATGTGATTGATGTTCTGCATATTGTGCGCTAGTATACGTTTTGTTTTCATCATGCATTTCGCATTAACGTATGATATGCCTCTTTGGCAAGAAGCCGACGAAAAGTGATTATTGCTGCCTCGGGCGCTGGACTCTGTAGCATCTACGCGCGAAACATGACCATCGTATGCGAAGGCTGGAAAACGGAGCCGTGCATAGGTCTTCCTGGATACATGATTTTAAATCACTTGATTCTCATTTAAGTGTTATATTGATACTCATCAATTTTCAACTCTAATATCCTTGAAACCTTGAAAACAATCCAATTAAGGCCCAGTTTTTTTTATAAAGTCCGGGATTGGTCCGTTTTAATAGACGTTAAGTTACTTCGGCGGTCATGACAATCTATTGTTACAAAAATAGGTGGTTTTCATCTTACATTTTTTACATGACAATTTTTACCAAAACAGGATAACAGCAGTAGTTTTTGAACCTCAATAATAGTTAAAGACACATAATAAAACCAGCACTTTGTGTGGAAAAAGAGGTAACGATTTTCCTCCTCAATATTGCATCAATGGTTGGGCAGTAGAGTTCTTAACATTCATCTACATCTACATCTGCACAATTCCCAATAAAGACATCTATCTATCTACCCGGCAAGCCACCGCGAGGGTGTGTGGTAGGGGGTGAAGATCTCCAAACATCACTATAGACATGCAAACAGCCTACTACATAGAAAAATGCTAGATAATAGGGTCGCATGTAGCTATATGGTTAGTATCTTCATATTAATAAAGGGATTGGTTGTTAATACATGCATCATGCACTACAGACTACTCTAACAATAATTTACTTACCTATCCAATTGATATGCTGCCTATTATGTTCTATTATTATACGGGGAAAATGACATTTTGAATCTATCTGTACTACAATCTAACTTTCTAATCTTATTTATCTGTTCGAATCCAGTAAAATACGAAGGGGTTTTAAAAATATATTAAACGTCGTCGGTAAAGGTATCCGTTTTAAATATCTGCAATACATTTAATCTGTGCTTTAACCTACGATCTGATAATAATTCCAACCTTATTCTTCTATTAATTCTGATACGCTACTTACTATACCTATCGTAATATCTTTTAGCAAACCCAGGTTCTCTACGCTGCACACTGCATTCAGTACGCTGTGCTCTGATCAAACCTAATTCATTCGGTTCCCATTCCTCTTTCTCCGTATTCGGAGCGTGACCCACACTGTTCAATTTAGTCGTAACAACACCATAATCATCACCAGATGTGCCTCCTTTTCGAAGGAAATTGGATAGAGCATACGCTGTAAATTAAATGAAAAATAACCCCTGAGGTTTTTGGTCATTCCCGATCAAGGAAAACGGGAAGAAGAGAAAAAAATCACAGCTCACCTTTTATGGGATAATTGCACATGCTGGGAGTTGGTTAAAATATGGCAACATGACAAGGCTTTTCCTCCTTTGCTCGGACGAGTGCTACCAGTGTAACTGCGTGCATTCACTCTTTTGTGTCGGTATTCTTCGAGGAAACACATAATGTAGCTGATGCTCTGTCCAAGAAGGCATTTCTTGGAGCTTAAAATATGCATCCCGCATTTAAAAAAATGTGATTTCAATTTTTTCCGGGGAGACATCATCTAAATCTACATCTACACATTATCCTGTAAGCCACCATAAAGGTTCGTGACCGAATATGAATTCTCACCAAACATGCATTACATAAAATGTATAAAAAGGGTTAGTAATTATATTCTAGTCTACAATTCACAATTGAAAAAAGATAAAAATACCAAATCAGGCATGAAATAACATGCTGTTGGGTTAGCTTAAAGTCCTTATACCAACATGCAACTACCTATGCGGATCTTTGATACGCTCGTATTTATGCTATTGGATATATTTACAGCTATTCATATCCCAAATTGTACGAGGAACGAAGGAGTTTTTGAATCTTTCACTTTGATAATCATTTTCTCTAATTTTATGGTTATGGTCCACTCTACTACCATAGTAAGTTGGAGTTCGTAAAATATGTTAACGTCCACCGTGACTATATTATTTTGGATTTTATTTAAGAGATTCAGTCTCAATTTAAACACGATCTGACAATGATTCTCATCTCAATTCATATAATAGACTGGTTTCGCTAATAACACCACTCGGCTTCAGTAAGTTTGGTGGAGATTGAATTTTGTTGCTAAAGTCGTCAAGGGCTCTGTAGCAATACGTATTGAATATATTGGTTATACCAATATGCAACTACCTATGCGAATCATTGATACACTCGTATGTATGCTATTGGATATATTATAGCTATTAATATCCCTAATTGTGCGAGGGACGAAGAACATTTTGAATCTTTCACTTCGACATTCATTTTCTCTAATGTATGGTTAACAACCCGTAATTTTATGGTTAACCTTCTTGTATTAATAGACAAGATCTAATATACTACCTCAAAGATCTCGGCTCGTATTTTCATCTGGGAATTTCGAAGCTGAAATGATTCTGTGGCATAATATATCCTTAGTGGCTTGTTTTTTTACCCTTAAATATGCCCAGAAGTCCATGGCATCAACATTATTTTTATAGGACTAGTTTTTAAATTAGGGCTTCAAACTCCGATTTGCACCCATACTTCGCGTACTTCGTTGCTTGTTGTTGATAGTAGAAATAGCATCACGGATAATGGTTTCCTTTTAGTATTGTTTGATTTAAATGCATGTGATACGCCACATTTTTTTAGTTGATAAAGTTTACGCTTATTATCATAATTTCATATTGATTATATTTATAATGCCATTAAATTTTCCATAGTAGATTTCATAGATGCGTTGGAATGCATTTTACTTTCAAGAACTTTACCGCAAAGAAACGGAAATGTATTAGTGATTTAGTTAATGTTTGTTATGTGATGTAGGCAGACCCTGCACGAAATGTCTATTCCTTTTTATATTGTAATACCTGTGTGTACCGCAAACATATTTTATACTTCCCTTAGTATATATATGCGGCACTACATAAAACGGTCAGTGGTGAACGTTTCATAATAATTAATCTCATGCCACACACCCTCGATGTGCCTTGCTAACAATTAGATAATAGAATATAATAGATGTATATAGATCACTGTTGAGCCCCTGCTTACTCTGCCTGGTGGGGTATGGAATACGCCAACTGTAGTCGCTCTATCTACTGAAACCCATTCTCGGAATGGAGTGTCATATTCATAATCGTTATTCATTCTTTTTTATATTATATTTTAAAATTATTTTGACGAAGGTCAAATAATATTAGATAACAGAATGCATAATTAATGATTTAATAAGTTCTCCAGGAGTTTTTTCGCTAAGAATCTGCTATGAACCACTGGACACAGCGATACATCTATATTTTCTCCATGCCTCATATATATTTTCCATGCCTCATATATATATTTATAAAACCTCTCTCCTCACCTCATATATTTATAAAACCTCTCCATGCCTCATATATATATTTATAAAACGTATTCATAATGGCGTAATTCATCTCTGTAGCACCACATTTCAAATGTTTCCACCCTTTTCTCCGCCGCTGCCATCGTCCATGCCTCACTACCAAAAGAAACATGCTCCAGATGTATGTTCTGATGAATTGTTTCTACATCTACATCTACCCCCTCAAATACTATAGATACTAACAATCTAGTTGCATGAGACCCTTTAGTTGCTTGCTTGCATGTTAGTAGTGCATGCTTGGTGATCTTCACCCCCTGCCACACACCCTCGCGGTGGCTTGCAGGGTATCGTGTAGATGTAGATGTAGATAGATGCATATCTACGTACGTAATACCCTGCGAACCACCGCGAGGGTGTGTGGTAGGGGGCGAAGATCACCAAATATGCACTGTTGACATGCAACTAAGAGCTACCATACAATACTAACATTGTAACTTAGAGCTGCTGTGCAATGCTAAACATGCACCTAAGAGCTACCACTACAGATTACTCGAGCAATATTTTACCAATCGAAAAGAAGATAAAATTTGCAATTTACCACAGATTAAAAAACTTATTCCGAATAAAGTTTTTTAAATTAAGTTGCAAATTCAGTCTTCTTTTCGATATGTTTGAATACCACGCAGTATCGACGAAATCTACGGAATGTTTGACCTCCCTACCCCTCTGCTATG
The DNA here is from genome assembly GCA_933228895.1 of Platycnemis pennipes. Classification (NCBI taxonomy): domain Eukaryota; kingdom Metazoa; phylum Arthropoda; class Insecta; order Odonata; family Platycnemididae; genus Platycnemis; species Platycnemis pennipes. The sequence goes on from OW121846.1 coordinate 59,548,829, forward strand.
CTGCATATTATGCTCCCTATAATGGTACGCGGGAAAAATGACAATTACCTATAGGTACGACAATCTCTAATCGTATTAATCTGGTCGAATCTAGCATAATACGCCGGGGTTTTTAATATATATCCAACATCTTCAGTAAAAGTATCCGTTTGTATGGTATATCTCTATAAAGGTATCTGTCCCTTTATTAGGGTATATCTCTGATTAATCACCTCTAGTACTTTGAGTAATTGTCATCAATTTATTCTTACAAGAATTAGGCTGGGACACATTATCAGAAAATAGGTTCAAGTAAATTCGAATTCTATTGGAGAAATTTAAAACGGATAGCTTTGCTGAATATGTTAGATATATTTTAAAGCCGCATTCGTATTACGCTACATTTGACCAAATTAATAAGATTAGAACGATAGATTTAAAATGTCATTTTCCCCCGTACTATAAGAGAACACAATAGGCAGCGTTTCAAAGGGTAGGTAGGTGAAATATTTATAGAGCAGTCTGTGGTGATACATGTATTAACAACCAATCCCTTTATTACCACGTAGATACCATCTAGTTGCTTGTGACCCTATCATCATCCCCTGCCACACACTATTTCGGTGGCTTGCAGGGTATTGCGTATGTGTAGATGTAAATTCAGTGTTTTGCGTAGTGTAGTGCGGGTAGCGGCAGTGATTTTGTCGAAAAAATACTTCGTTTGGGATGTCAACTCCACTTCACTAGGATGGATACATCAAATAATAATGTGACGATCGTGTACGAAAAATTGCTACTTTTCCTTTGTTAGAGCTCACATGGAATACGCTGCCAGTATATGGGAACATTACGAAGTAGTGCTAAATAACGAACTGGATCTTGTACAGCGAAGATCGGCAAGGCATATAATGCAAAAGTACGATTGTCATGTGAGCGTAAACAGCCTATTAGGAGAATTTGAATGGGAATCATTATCAGACCGTAGATAAAGATACACAGACTCAATGTGTTAACTAAAATCCGAGAAAATATTTTTACTGAGAACGAGAAACCAATTTTGCGAACTCATACATACTTTGGCGCAATTATCCATTAAAAAAATGGGTAAAAACATCAGGGGAACTAATTGCCGAACCAACAGATTAAATATATCATTTTTCCTCGTACTGTTAGGGGTCGGAATGGCCATGAATATATTCAATAATATGTGCACAATTTATCAATGGGTAGCCTAGATAGCTGCATGTCGGTATAAAAACTTTTAGCCAACCCAAATAACAGCACATTTATGCTTGCTTGCTCTGCTCTTCAAATAAAAAAAGCTACATTTCGAATAAGATGTAGCTACTAATCCACGTTAAGCAAAAATCGTGAATATTTACCACCTGCCACACACCTTTATGGCAGCTTGAAGGGCATTATGTAGGAGTAGATGAAGAAAAGTGTAATGCTGAGACGCGACTCGCACCGAAAGAATTCTGTTTCAATTCAAAGCGAGGCTTTTTTCTTATGAGCTCTACCTTGGGAAACATATTCATGAGTATAAAATATAATGTATTGTGTGATCAGGACTCTTGGTTCGAATCCTCACGTAATAGCCTTTTCCACGTTTGAAGAGGCCAATCGTACTAGTTTTTATTCACGGTCTCCGCTGAAAACCAGATTTCTTATTTTCCAGTGAATTTTCCTCGGGCGGAAGAATTGTACGACGGTGTAAAATTATCCGGAGTGTGGACCGCTGAGTTGAAGCGTTTAGCGGAAATATGGCACCCAATCACCGTCGCCCGTTTTTGCCCCCTTTTTTATCGTCCGATCCCTTCTTTCTGTTTACACATGAATATATAAGTTACTGGCAGCCGAGGGAAGCCATAACAAAACGATCCAGGGGTTTCATTATAAACCCGTATGATGTTGCAAACCTGCTCTGGGGAATTGGTGCCTCCGACTGAGCAGAAATTACGACTGCCCGGGAATAGATGGCGGGTGAATGCAAATTTCTGTTTACCCTCCTCGACTGGCGGGGAAGAATGTTGATTGGATGCCCCGGCAATGTATGAAAGAAGTTCGCTCGCTTCGTTGAACGCCGTGGAGAGAATTGATGTGGACGGATGCGGTCGAGAGGATTATTAGATGTCCCAGGGGGAAGAGGCTGTGTGTACGTCCAACGAGGGAGACTGAAGTATTCCAAACTCGAGCGCGTCTTGGAAAATAACTTGAGCAATTGCTATTTCATTGAGCAGCCGTCTCCGCGGCAACGGAAGTGTTTTGTAGTTCATCCCATCGGCATGTGAAGATTGACCTGTAAGTTAACTCAGCAGCGTATAGCAGGGAGTGAATCTTCAACAAGCATATACTGTGCTGCCTGCAATTGTAGGATTAGAACCCTCGTGGTAATGATTTTTTGTTGGTTAGCTGGTGCTAATTTTAAGTCACAATGGTATTTTACTTTTAAAGTAACGGCTGGCTCGCGAGTGGGACCGTTCGGTACAGGTCAGCGGAATTAGGACCTTATAAATGTGCATTTAAATCTGGAGGGGCAGCTTACGCATTAGCCGGGTAGGTCATGACGTGTAATACGGTTGAGAGGATGGACAAGTGCTCTCGGCGAAAGCAAAAGCGATCCCGTGCATCCCCGTCTCCGCTCGGCCCGTCTCGCGTTCGGGCCGAAAGTTGCTACTCGCGGCGCTAGTTGTCCCCGTGCACGGTGCTTATATTCAATGGTCCGGCTCGCGATCTCTGTGTCATAATCAAATGACTGGGGCGGGTGGGGTGGGCGGAGGGGGAAGCGGAGTCGGAGGGAGAGGCGGTGGGGGGAGAGGGGGAGGTGGCCGCCGCCGGAGAACCAGTTTGCAGATTCCAGCGCTCCCCGGTCTGACATGACCGCGTTCGTGGTCGACGCGGCGGGGGACGGGAGAGAGTGTGGGGCGGGCGGCGGGTACGTTGGGGGCCCGGGGGCAGCGGCGTCGGCGGTGTCGGGGGCAGTCCCCCCCATGCCCCTCGGCCACAACCCTCCTCCCCACGGCGGTGGGGGCAGGTTGGCCACCGTCATCTCCCGCGGGGGTGCATTTGCGCGGCGGCGCGCGACTAATTGGGCGCCGCAGCGGCCCCCACGGCCCGGTGCCGCGCTCCACGGCACGCCCTGTGGCCACACCCTCCGCCGCCGCGCCACGGACGTTGGCCTCGCCCTGCCGCGGCGGTCCGATCCCCCATCCCCCCGCTCCGCCCTCCCCACACTCTCGCCGCGCCCGTCGAACCACTCCCCCCCTCCCTTCCCCGCCCTCCCCCCCCTCTCTCCGCCCTTCCCAAACACCGGTTGCTCGACCTCCGCGGCAATGGATTCCCTTCGCCCACGACGGAAGCCCGACTGCACAGCGGGGAATTTGCGCATCCTTCGCGCTGACGTTTAAAATCCCCCCATTGTTTGTCGAACGCCCTCCGAAACGGCGCCGTAAACCTGGGTAGTTTATTTCGAAGCGAGGGGAGACGTTCCGGAGAGGGAAGCTGCTGTACCATAAGGTCTGGGATGCTTTTAAATGCGTAGGTTGGACCTGTTGGACGACAATACTGCAACCCGTCCTTGTACCAGTTATCGTTGGCTCGGGTGACAAATGGTGCCAAGTTCGACGCGGATATTTGTTGTTTTCTGTGCATTTATCAGCTGAACAGCGGGAATCCCTCTCGTACCTATCGTCGGCGTTAAAATCTCCAGTATTTCCAAAGCTGTCCCTGGAATGCCTCCGTAAATCTGGGAATTTAATATGGGACAAGTGACGGAATCCTTGAATAGGAGGCGTAGGTCGTTCATTGGCGTTGGCTGGCTTTATTAGTCGGCAACGCTGCTGGAATTTCTTTCCACTCTTGTACCAGTCGTCACGTTTCAAGTTTGCAGTGACGGATAGTGGAGCAAGTGACGATAAATATTGGCGCATATTAATGTATGTAGGAGGCAATGTAACTGCTTATGAGCGAAGAATAATTTCCATTTCTCCTCTGGCAAGTAGTTTTATTCATTGCTTTGCCTGCAGTGTTTTATTGACCGTTTTCATTGCATTACCACACTATAAATTCTACTGAAACATTTGAGAATACATTTATTTATGTGCATAAGATTGAAAGCTATTCTTTGCTCATAGGCTTATAAATTGTATAGCGTGGAGTTTAACTCATCTACATCTACATTAACTCATCCTGCAAGCCACCATAAAGGTGTGTGGCAGGGGATGAATTTACACCAAGCATGCAATACATATCAGGCATAAAAAAGGCTTATTTATAATATGCTAGTCTAAACTTCAATTTTAAAAAAGATAAAAATAGCAAAGCAAGCATTCAATATCATGCTGTTAGTTGGGTTAACTTCAAGTCCTTATATCAGCATGCAACTACCTATGCTATCCATTGATACACCCGTATCGAATATATTTACCCCTATTCATATCCCTAATTGTACGAGGAAAAAAGGACATTTTGAATGTGTCAGTTCGTCAATCTGTTTCTCTAATTTTGTGAACATGGTCTAGTCTACTATAGTAAGTTGGAGTCTGCAAAATATTTTTTACGTCGTCAGTGAAAATATTGTCTTGGAATTTAGTTGAGAGATTAAGTCTAAAGTTCTACCTACGATCTGAAAATTATTCCCATTTTAATTCATTTAATAGACTTGTTACGCTAATATACTTAGTTATCGTACCGTCTCTTTACAAATCTTTGCGATCTTCGCTGCGCAAGCGCAAGTTTATTAATTAGGCCTATTCGATATGGATCCCATATGCTGGCAGCGTATTCCAAATGAGGTATATTAAGGGAAAAGTAGTAACCTCCTTTAAACTCTTGGGAATCCGTTAAATGTTTCTGCATTTCTCGTGACCTCCGTCCCTCCCACCATCACTTTATCCCCCTCGATCGTCGTAAACTTGGGTACTATATATATTTTTAAACGAGTATATTTTGTTTCTAGGGAAGGAAGGGATTCATTTCAGGAATTATTCATTGCGCACATTGTATTTGTCAACAATACAACTGTCATTCCAGCCTTTTCGTGTAAATATCTGTAGTTTCTGTGGCTGGATTTGACCCTACCTGCAGCGTAGGGCTCAGATGGAAGACGGAATCCCTTGTGCGGCGGAGTATTAGATGGACTCTTTTCTTTTTAAAAGGTCCTCACCATCGATTCTCGTTTGGAAGGGGGACCGGGTTGGTGTGGTAGCTTGAGTACTGCCCTCCCATCCCGAGGGCCCGGGTTCGTTTTTCCGCAGCGGCGGATTATTTAATTGGCCTTTATTGCTTGTAGACGACCATTTGGCTCGTATACCCGCATCTTCATTCGCTCATCTTCGTCACTCTGGATATAAATGCCGATTGACACACATCCGCTAATGCGTTTAATAGTCGTCATGTTATCCCTAGCCATTTCCTTGGTCTCCCTTTGTGTTCGAGGAGGCATTGTCTTTACTGTGCGTATCTTCGTTCTATAATGAAAGGCATTCCATTCTCGTGGCCTTTGTATCATGTGTTCAACTCGGAAATGGAAGATGAGTCATTTCTCGAAGATCACTCTCAGATAGTATTTCCTCCAGTACATTATTAACTTATAATTCAAAATACTATGTCTTCATTGTCAAATATGTTGAGAAATAGAGCCATATGTACTGCGTATATGCAGTTCATGGGGTGTGACCAAGGTTCCAGAAACGGTGCAATGATATGTTCATCTACATCTACTTCTTCACGATACCCTGTAAGCCACCGAGAGGATGTGTGGCAGGGGATGAAGATCGCCAAGCATGCACTACCGACATGCAACTAGGGTACTACATGGAAACATGCTAATAGTATGGGTCACATGCAACTACATGGTTAGTATCTGGATAATAATAAAGGTATTGGTTGATAACACATGCATCATGCGCCACAGAACATTGCAAAGTTTTGCCTACCTATCCATTTTCTATGCTGCCTATTTTGTTCTCTAATATTACGGGGGGGAAATAACATTTGAAATCTATCGGTACGACAATCTCTCTCTCTAATCTTATGTAACTGATCCAATCTAGCATAATACGCTTGTGTCTTTAATATATATCTAGCATCTTCAGTAAAACTATCCGTTTAAAATTTCTGTAATGTATTTAATCCGTACTTTAACCTATGATATGATAACGATTCCCAACCTAATTCCACTATTAATTCTGATACACTGCTAAACCTATCGTAACACCTTTTAACAAATCGAGTTGCTCTACACTGCACACTGATGAAGCGTATTTCATTCGCATCCCATACACTGGCTACATGTACAAGGTGGGGCCTAACTGGTGAAACGTAGTATCGCTCTTTTTTCTTCTCATCACATTTCCCAAATGTTCGTCGGATTTTGTGGATGACTCTGGTAATTTAGCTCACTTTCGTATCCGTCATGTTTTATTAGGCTTGAAATGATATCGTCAGAAAGATGACCACAATTAGTAGCTATTTATTGCGGCTGAAATAACTTCTTATATCAGCATACTTCATATTGGTTCTGTGGTTCCAGTGGCATCGTTAAACCGTGATACTTCATCATCTACTAAATGTGAAGCCCTGTAAACTGAGAATGTAGCGAGTAGACATTAAGATTGAGATGCCTTATAGCATCTCTAATTCATTATGTCAATCGATATTCTTCCTTCAGGAACGTTTATTAATTAGAAGCTAATTTGAATGACTAATTAATTGATTACGGTGTTGATTTATTTATTTATTAATTAATTAGTTTGTAGTAATTTATTTATACATATTAGTTATTATTTAAATTTATATATTAGTATTATGGCTATTTTTTCCAGAATTTCATCTCTTGTTAATAATTAATGTAATTATTCCAGCAGTCTTAATATTTTTTTGGCTGATTTTTTAGGTAAATTTTGAGTTTATTTTTATTATGATTTAATTAGGCTTGCACACATGCCTTACGCTCGTTAGATTCCCTAATCAATATTATTGGTAATTTCGGGGATTACTTTATACATCATAATTGCAGTTATCACTCGGACGGTAGATATTCGACGGGTTGTGAGAACCGATGGTTAATATATTGACTCCTGTTTCTCCGAATCGTTTTACTCTTACTCGCAATTCGTGCTGCCTACTTAATTGATCCTATCCTCATTCGTCTCAGTCCACTTCAACTGACTCAAGAATATGAAAAAAACTAGGTTTTACAGATATTAGGACCCATTATAACGCATGACAATAATTTTTGTCATGCGTTATAATGGGTCGTATGCCTGCATCGTCTTATGATAATGAATATCACCAAGTTAAGGTAAAAATCTTAGTATTTCCACAAAATCGTTACTGCGTGAGGATCTGAAAATAATGTATGCGACTTGTGTATGCTACTAAGAAGTGATCACATGCATACCGTGCCGGATCGATGAGGAAAGCCTTCTTTATTTTATTATGTCTAGGAACCGCTTGCGTATACCTGTATGACGTTGTTGATCTCTTGCGTTACGTTGAGTCTTATTGTTCTCGGCGTTTTTCTATGACATGAGCATGAGCAGGTCGCGAGCGGGGACGGGAACTTGTGCCAGGAAAGGAACGACAGGATAAATTACAGAGTCAAATTGGAAAGAAAGAATTCAACGCGTGTAGCTCTATGGTGTACGCCGTTAATCAACGGAAATTCCGATCGGAGAAGAGTTATTTTTGTCCACTGTGAGAGATATTGCTAAGAGAGGGAGGGTCACAACCCACGGAAGACAAAACATGTCCTCCGCACGGAGACCGATTTGGCCCCCGATACTGATCTATTCGTCGAGCGTAACTCTGGAAGAAATGTTCTCAGAATTATTCAAAAGAGGAGGCTCGTACTCAGCCTTAAAAGCGGACACAAATCCTCTTTGACTTTGGTCCTGGCAAGAGGCCCAGGCCGTTCACTTGGATCGTGATTAATGTTGGCTCGCCTCGGAAAAGAGGAAAGTGCTTGATCTTTGTCGACGTGCTGCGAAGTAGCTTGGGTCTTGGGTATCAGACCTGGTTGATATAAGCGTTGTCTATGCTTTTTGTTGCGTCATTCAAGGTCTCAATAACGTGACAGTTAAATTATTTTCAAGGTAATACCGCAGTTCGGAGAACGGAGAAATCTCTATTCGTGGAGAGCCTAAGTAAATTTTTTTAATGCACATTCTTTTGTGGTCGGTTGATAATTTTTTTTCTTTTCTTTCAGTTATTACAGCACATACCGGAAAAATAGCATACCTGAAATGATAACATAAGTTTCCTCGTGGAACTTTCTATTTGTAGTAGTAGTAAAGCTAGGATTTTAATTGTTAATCATAAAAACTAACTTTATTCTAGACCTAATCTGAAGAAGATACGCAATTCTTATTTCCGAGGAAGGATTCGAAACCACCACCTTTAGGTTGTCAGGCCGTTGTATTAAAAACCTATGCCACGTCCGGCTTACTGTTTGTGTGAACTCTACAAAATTATCTTTATATTTTCCCGAGCCGAAGACAATGAGTAGTACCTACCTTATATTCTATTGTAATAAACGATCACCATGAGATTATAGATTGATTGTATGTGTGCCAATTATTAGGGCCAACTGTGAAAAAAGCTTCAATCAAATCAGAAGAAGCGTATGCTTGCAAAATCAACATTAAATTAGAATGCAGTGATTATTTTAGTTACGTACACATGCATAATGAATGAAGAATAAACTTAGTATTTCCATAATTATTTATTTCCCCATGGTTCCCGCGATTAACGTCATCATCAGGTGATGACGTTATGATCCGATCTGATCACCTGATCCCTGGTGATGATGACGTTACTCACGTCACGTTGCATCACCTGATACCCGAGCGTTACATCACCTGATGATTACGTTAATCGCCGAAACAATAGTCGTAGTATGAAATAAATAACTGCGCAAATACCAAATTTATAATATAATAATCTGTATTAACTAGCAATTTAGTGTCATTTATAGCTAACATTTCACGTGCCTAGTGTCTGCATGCTTGATATTTTTCTTGGGGTGGTAGTATTGTGACTCTTAGTTTCATGTATGTATTTCATTCACGGAGTAGTAGTTTTTTGCATGCCTGCATGGTAGTACATCTACGTCTACGTAATACCCTGCGAGCCACGGGTGTATGGCAGGGGGAGGGTAGTAATTCTCTCTCTGATTTATAATGCATGCCTTTTTATGGTTTTACCCCTGCCACTCACCATTGCGGTGGCATTCAGGGTATTATATAGATGTAGATGCTTGTAAACGCTAACAAAATATTTGAAAAAAAATTACCTTTACGAGTCTTTGGATTTAGTAATTGTTTCTACATTTCATGTCCTCTACATTCGGGTTAAATTCCCAGTGGAGCATATTAATGATTTTTTATAATATGATATTAAAATATAATAATTTTATAATGACATTGCAGGGAATTTTATTAGACGCCTTAATTTTACTCCTCGCTACACTATCCTTCCAATATTTTCACTGAATTATCTCACGCTAGTGTTGTGCGCCATAATTTAACTTGCATAGAAGTCTAATCAACTCCGTTTAAATCCATTTCTGTAGGTGAAGTTAGCTAGTCGGAAGTCGGGTCGATAAGGTGCCTAACCCCAACTGAAAGTTAAAATATAATTTCATAACTGTTTTTTATAAAGCTGAAAGAATCCTGGTTTGTTATAATTCATTCTATGATAGTTACCAGCCAATAATACACATAAGACACATAAGGGAAATATGCGGCCGAGCGAAGAGAAAGCTAGGATTTATAAAAAGAGTACTTGGGAAATGTGACGAGAAGACAAAAGAGCGATGCTACTTTTCACTAGTTAGGCCCCACCTTGAGTATGCAGCCAGTGTATGGGATCCTAATGAATTAGGTTTGATGAGAGAACTAGACAGTGTGCAGCGTAGAGCAGCTAGGTTCGTTAAAAGGTGTTACGATAGGTTGAGTAGTGTATCAGAATTAATACAAGAATTAGGGTGGGAATCATTATCAGAGCGTAGATTAAAGTTCAGATTTAATCTATTGCAGAAATTTCAATCGGATAGCTTTACTGAAGATGTTAGGCACATATTGAAAACACCAGCGTATTATGCTAGATTCGACCAGATAAATAAGATTAGAGAGATAGATTGTCGTACAGATAGATTCAAAATGGCATTTTTCCCCCGTACTATAAGAGAACAGAATAGGCAGCATAGGAAAGGGATAGGTAGGGGAAATATTTTAGAGTATTCTGTAGTGCATGATGCATGTATTAACCCCTCAAATACTATAGATACTAACAATCTAGTTGCATGAGACCCTTTAGTTGCTTGCTTGCATGCTAGTAGTGAATGCTTGGTGACCTTCACCCCCTGCCACACACCCTTGCGGTGGCTTGCAGGGTATCGTGTAGATGTAGATGTAGATGTAGATAATTTTTCTCGCGGGAAAGTGAAGTGACATCTCGATTCCTCCTCAAAACTCCTCGGAAAATCCATTGTGGTGGTACGAATTCCACATTAATTGAGCCATCCATTTGCTAACAGCTTCAGTTCTTCTCCTACATCCGCATCTACACGATATCCTGTAAACCACCGTGAGGGTGTGCGGCAGGGGGTGAAGATCACCAAACATGCACTTTTGACATGCAAACAAGCTAATACATGGAAACATGCTACATGAAATGGTCACACGCAACTAGATGGTTAGTGTCAACATAGTAATAAGGAGATTAGTTGATAATACATGCATCATACACTACAGACTACTCTACAATACTTCACCTACCTATCCCTATGCTATACTTCCTATTGTGTTCTCTTATAAGTACACCGTTCCAGAATAATATCGTAGTTGCAACGTTCTAGATTAATATCGCCAAATGAGACTCGAGATTATTTTAAATTATTCAATAAGTTACCATTGAAATTGTTTCACGTCACAACAAATATTTTGTAAATTTTAATAATATTGACCTCAAATGATCGAACCTTAGTTATTGTGATGTAGATCCGCTGTCTTTCGAAAGTGGTCAATATAGGTTTCTTGTAACCGGTCGATAAAAGTGTTTTTCGGATAAATAAACGGCTGAGTTTTACCTTTTCCGGGTTTAATCACTTGCTAAAATATTTGTAGCAGCACTAAACTAACGTCGCTTGGGCCCATCTTGGTTGTCATTTGTGGTTTTCGACTGTGTTGAGACCCATCCTCCCCTCCTAGAGATGAAGCCCCTCTTCCAAAATATTCCCCAGCAAAATTCGGACTGCCCTCGTCCTTTAGTGGCCGTCAGTAGCTATTTTCATCTGCATGATGACATGAACCGGATCCCTTAAGTGTCTTTTACACCAAAGTCGAGGAACAGGGATGAGTCGTGGCCCCGCAAGAAGTTTCTCGTAGGCCCGGCGTGGGCGGAGGAAGGCGTTGTTGCGGTGCAAGTTAATGGGGCATAAATCTAAATCGCTGAGGCGTCGGACGAGTCTACTTCCAGAACCAGCTTACGAGCGTTTTATTCCAGCCCCCATTGTGACTTATACAATCGACTGCCCTTTGGGGAAAGATCTTTATTGCCACAAGCAAAAAAAAAAACAAAAGCACAAGGCTTCTCTGAAGCGTGGAACAGCCCTCCATTCGGTGAAGCATCGTATTCTCTGCTGCATAACGAGGGCGTTAAATGCTTGGGTGAGAAATGATAAAAACAAACAAGCTACACCATGTCCCATAAAAGAAAAGGTCGATTGAATTTAATTGAAAGATATCCTAATCTCAACCGAAAGGAACTTCCCGTCACGGACGTAATTATCTTCTTATTTCTCGAAGCTTATTCGCCAGGATTTACATTATATTCAGGCCGTGTTTAGTGTGCTTAACTCTGTAACTGCGTAATAGAATCACCAGTCATTTATTTATGCCCCATCGTTCTTGCATTGTTCCGTTTCCTACGTTAACATCCGCCGTTTTCTTTTTCATGTTCATGTCATTTTCCCCCGAGGCCGACATGGGAGTTTCAAAATTTTTGTTGCATGTTGACAAATTTCCAAAGGTGAAGGGCACAAAAAACTTCGACCCTTATAAAATTTAACTACTGCATGCGAGAATCTTTGGCAGCAGGAAATCGTTCGATTGCTGCCGAAATTGTTGCCTGAAACAAAAGCTCCTGTAAATGAATATTAGTAAAAGAAGAACTTTTTAATTTGAAGAGCTAATCCTTTGGCTTTCATGCACAAGTGTATCCCTCAATGGCATTTTACTTATTTTTTTTGGATTGCGTCTCTTTTTGCATTGTCAAAGTTGCAGTATAATTAAAGACCCAATGGAATTAGCCTCACATTTTCTGATAAAGTAGCTAGGAATCTACATCTACGTAAGACCCTGTGACTCACCACGATGGTGTGTGGCAGGGGTGAAGCTCACCAAACAAGGAATGAAGAGGCGTGGATTTTAATAGTATAGATTTCAACAAAATAGCATAGTACAAAGTACATAAAATTACTCAAAAAGTATATATTTCTTATATAGATGGACATTTTCCTTTCTGATAGCTAGTGAAGCAGGGTAAATTATATCTAAGGCTTGATTTTTGCTCAGTACTGTTTTATAATTTTATTTAATGCTAATAAGGCTTTCACCAATCCTTGAAAACAAGGGTTGCCATATTTTTCTTTCCAGCCATTCAATCATTTCTTGGTTTGGCGTGTTAACTCGTTAGATGTCAGGTTGTGACACTCTTGACATTTTGCAACCTTGAAAAGGCTGTAATATTACACAGTCTCTGAACCTTTTTTAATTGCTGTTTGCTATATTTTATACTGGTGTTTTGAGCCAGTTGATTGGCTTAATATCGTACAATAAATTCGTCATTTCGCACAAATTCATAAGTTTGATTTTCTTTCTGTCGTAGGAATAGTATGAGAAAGCCTTACACAGCTTGTTCACTCTTGCTATTGGTCGTGAACGTGATTACTTTCTCCCTCCATGATTAGCCAAGCAGTTCTGCTACTCGGAAAATTGTTAGGCAGGGATTTAAGGTGGTGGTGATTGATAGGCTTCTCAAGGATTTCGTAGGAAAAGCTCTTTTGCAAGTCAAGGAACGCCTTAGCTAAAGGCTTTACCCTCTAGGTTTCCACACTAACTTAAGTTTCAGTAGTCATGCAAATACCGCATGACCATGGAATTTTTTCAGGCATAGGTTTTGTTGAATAGAACTTAAAAACTAAGCGGGGCATTTTATATAAAGATATTATTTCCGTCAGTTTGTAATGCTTGGCTCGATATTATGTAATTCTCAGGTTTTATTTTCCAGCGTCAATGAATCATTGATGTAAGTCGTCACATCTTAAGTCGACATTTTTCAGAACATTCGATTCAATATTGAGTGGGAGGACTTGGCAACTAAATTGACATCAAAAGGTAAATTGCACTGTCTTAGCCGTAATTTGGTGGAACTATTAAGGATATATATTTTTCCACTCCATGCTTATTTCATCCATGAATGAAAAAAACACCAGTTACCTATAAACTTTAACAATTAATTACCAGATAAATATGATTAGAGAGATAGATTGTCGTACAATTAGATTCAAAATGGCATTTTTCCCCCGTACTATAAGAGAACAGAATAGGCAGCATAGGAAAGGGATAGGTAGGGGAAATATTTTAGAGTATTCCGTAGTGCATGATGCATGTCTTACCCCTTAAATGCTGTAGACACTAACAATCAAGTTGCATGAGACAATATAGTTGCTAGTTTGCATGTTAGTAGTGCATGCCTGGTGATCTTCACCCCCTGCCACACACCCTCGCGGTGGCTTGCAGGGTATCGTGTAGATGTAGATGTAGAATTAAGGTGGTGTATGACGAATTTCACCACGTAAGGCATCGTCAGGCAAAAGTAAAAGAAAAATTGCCAGTAAAATTTCTCAGGTGAAAAGGGCATTTTACCAAAAGAAGAATCCGCTTACAGCTGAAAATCCAAGCGTGGACGTGAGGAATCATTTAATCAGAAAATACATCTGCAGCATGCTTCTATATGTCAGCGAAGCATGGACAATAACTGCAGCAGAGAAGTCAAGGCTGGAAGCATTTGAAATGTGGTGCTACCAAAGAATGTTGAAGATAAAATGGATTGACCGAGTGACAAAGGAAGAAGTCTTAAGAAGAATGGGAGAAAAGAGAAGTAGCCTGATAAAGTCAATCGTCGTGGGAGAAGTGAATGGGAAGATTGGAAAAGACAGGCCTCGTATGAGAAATTTAGAATAGGTTGTGAAGAATGTAAAAGAGAGAAGTTACGTTGATAAGAAGAGGTTGGCCGATAGAAGAATTGAGTGGAGGGCTGCGTTAAACCAATCGTAGGTTTGTTGACCGATAATGATGATGAAGCTAAGAGTAAGTTACATTTGCCCTTTTTCAAATTTGCCTTAAGCTATGGGAACATTCACTGGGGGCCCAGTTTAAAATATTTAAAATGCCTCCTCAATCGAGGAAATATATTTTTTCATTCAATCGAAATCATAAATTAAGTTATGTTTATCTGCATCGAAACATATCACATCTACATCTACATAACACCCTGCAATCCACCATAAATGTGTGTAGCAGGGAGTGAATTTTCACTAAGCGTGCAGTATACATCATGCATAAAATATTAGTAATAATAAACCTAATACCTAGTCTAAATTTTATTTTTTTAAAAAAGATAAAAATGGCAAAGCATGCCTGCAAAACATGCTGTTAGTTGGGTTCGTTTAAATTCCTTATACCAACATGCAACAACCTATGCTATCCATTGATACACTTGTATTAGATATATTTACCGCTATTCATATCCCTAATTGTACGAGGAATTTCCATGCTTAGCACTAATTTAGTTGTTTCGTACTTGCATTGATACTTGTGTCTGCTGCCAAGAGATGGTGGTATCTGAAGACCGGAAACGCATTGTGCAGTGGACACCACGAGAAGTGTGCATTCAGTCGTCCGCTACAAAATGACTGTAATTCTCAAAGTTGTAGCCGTAAAATGTGACGATATTTTCTGAATTTTTTCATCGAACCTCAACCTATCCCCCTCCAACTTCTCCTTTTACCAGTTCTGCCTCCCTATGATTACATAGACTTCTCCCATTTTTCTTTCGCAATTTCAGATCTACCACAGATTTAACTCAGAAATTGAACAATACCCAACGGAAAGGTTCGCGTTTCGTTACAAATTCCTATGAGGGTACAAAAATGTCACTTGGGTTTTAGCAGAGTTTTTTTGGGAACTCTAAGAGACTCAAATGTTCCTAGGATAAAAATTACGTGAAGTAATTAAATCATACGAAATCGACATGGACAGTTCAGGCGTGTTTTTACCATCAGCGTAACAGACGGAAGGGACACATGAAGAGATTTTAATAGTCACTCCGATAGATACTAGAATTTTCTCACGCACCAGGGCCCAGATGTGAGTGACTTCTGTATTAATCGGGCAGCGGCGTTGGAAGTGGGGGGCAGGGAGGGCCTTTGGGCCTTTGCCCCTCCCCCCCGAGAATTTGCCCGGGCCCTTGAGAAATGAGTCTTCATCAATAAAAATTGAATTTAACATGTTTCCAGCTCGCTTTTTCCCTTCTGTCGCATATTCTACCACTTTCATATGCACTTTTAGCGGAATTCTAGTCTCTTCCCCCTCCTATCCGCAAAAAAATGCGGCCCCTTTTCAGAACCGGGCTCTTTTCAAGGTTGGCCCCTCCCAGCGAAATAGTTCCGACTCCCCTGTAATCGCGCAGATCTCTCAGACCCACTGTCTGTAAGAAATTTACAACAGTAGATCCTGAAAACTTGAAAGTAGAGGGCGTGGTTGCTGTAATTCTGCCCCTTGACGGACCTTATTGTTGTTATTTATGTTGCAGAGAAATACCTAGTTTTTAATTAGTCCCATATTTCAATTTTGATTGAAAATGTTCCTTAACGTCCAGGAAAGTGCTTTGAAGTATTGAGGAACTTGTGGAGAATCGCCAAGAGATGTCGCCACCACGTATCAGGGTTTCAATTCCCTGAATCCGTGTGAGATAATAATAAATCCATTATTAGCTGGTACGAGGCACTTGTTTAAACTCCACAAATCTATGCTAAGAGCTATTTGCCAATGAGTGTTGCTGCATTAATTCATTCGTGAGGCGATTACTTAAGTCTTGTGTCGGAAAGCAATTTTATTGGAAGTATAAATCAAGGTTCAAAACTTAAGTCCTCATTATTTTGGATCAAAGCACATTTTTCCGTATCAAGAACGTGATAGATGTAGTAGGTATGTTACGCCATTCAAGGCAGTCCTTAATGGGGTAACATTCCTGCCCTATATTGCCCTTACGTATTTGCACATGCCCTTATGGGCATCCTTAGGAGCAATATCGCATGTTGTTACAAGCTATATACCACCCTATCAATGAGATTTGGTTCTCAACAGTAAGTTCATCATTAATTCATAAACATATTTGACAGAGCGGTCAAGTAAAATTGCCGTCAACTTGAATTTTATCGCCAAAAACATTTTATTCCCTACTTCGGTATTTACTTGAGGATCATGAACACTCCACTGGATCATGTAATGCTAATAAAATTATCATTCGATTTTATATAAATATCTACAAAACAGCTCACAATCTTCCTATTCGGCCTAACTTAAACATAATACACAGTGAGAATTTAAGGTTGACTAAAGAGTTCGCAGGGCGGTCATCCTAACCTCCTAAATCAATAAGACGTTGTAGAGGAGTGGCTCGAATCTTGGGATTCACCTTGGGACTCAGTGATGCTATACGAGTAATTTTTCCGAGAGTTTTTATCCCTTTATCACTATGTAAACAGAGTTTAAGAGTTTTCACAGGTCATCTCGCAGATTGTTGGCATACCCATTTTTTTGTTACCGATAAATCATCAAAGCTTTTGCTTCGACACTTAGTGACGATTTTTGCGGCCCAAATCCACCCATGCACGTTGACATTTATTGCTCAGGCTTTGCTGCTCGAGCAAAATACTGAATTGCGACCGGTTTTGGTGCCTG
Source organism: Platycnemis pennipes (assembly GCA_933228895.1). NCBI lineage: Eukaryota > Metazoa > Arthropoda > Insecta > Odonata > Platycnemididae > Platycnemis > Platycnemis pennipes. The sequence continues at coordinate 59,565,838 of OW121846.1, forward strand.
GTCTTGAGCAGCTCTGGAGCTCGGTTCACGTTTTTATCCACCCGAGTTGGCGAGCGAGAGGGAGAGGCTATAGTGTTGGGAGGGGGTAAGGAGGTGAGATTTTCGTTGCTGTGGGTGGGCGGAGGGACGAAGTAGTGGAATATCCGGAGGAGCCCCAAAGAGAAAAACCAGAGCTAATAAATAAGTGGCGGAGTTGGAGGGCGACGCGGTCGGGAGTGTTTCGGTTATAACCTGACATGTGGAGTCGGTAGTCGAGTCAACACGTAGATGGCCATTTTTCTTCTATTTTATTCCGGCTCTGAATTGGGTGTGCTTAACACCGTATCGTGGATGCGTTTATATCAAAGTAATACGCTTAAAGCCACCGTATGAACACGTGGCATGGGGTGTTGAGTCACCGATGAAGGAGGAGGAGGAGTGAGGGAAAAGGGCTACGGGAAAGAAAGGGCGAATGAAAATGGGTTTTTATGTGCTCCTCCATTTGTGTTGTGATCGTGCATGGCGCGAGAGGATAGAAAATGCTTGGAAATTTCTTTCACACAATGAGTGCTCCTATCTGCTGGGAGCTAATTTTTTGAAGCAGTTGAGGTACCAAACACGTATTAGCTGTAGTTACACAGGGTAGGCTACGGGCAGCTAAGGTCCATTTTTGCCAAAAGATTCCTCACTTTAGCGTTCAGATTCAAATCCCGTTTGAAAATGGAAATGTTCTGCTAAAACCCGGTCACTCCTTTGAGTGTTAGTAATTAGTTCTTCGGATGAGATGTCAGATGAGAGATTAAATATCTTGGAATACGTCTACATCTACGTAATACCCTGCGAGCCACCACGAGGGTGTGTGACAAGGGGTGAAGAACGCCAAACGTACACTATTCACATGCATTCTAGGCTACTACATGCCGACATGCTAGATTATATGGTCTCATGCAGCTAGGTGGCTTGTATCTACATAATGAGAAAGGGATTATTGGTTGTTATTAGATGCATCATGCACTGCTCTAACAATAATTCTCTTACCTATCTCTTTGCTATGCTGTCTATTTTGTTCTCTTATGGTACGGGGGAAAAATGAAATCTTAAATCTATCGGTACGACAATCTATCTCTCTTATTTTGTTAATATGATCAAACCTAGTATAATGCGCAGGGGTTCTTAACATATATATCCACCGTCATCTGTGAACAAATCAGTTTCGAATTAATTTAAAAGGTTTAACCTAAATTTTAACCTGCGTTCTGATAGTAATTCCCATCCTAGTTCTCCTATTAAACTCGTAACGCTAATGAAATTATGATGACGGACTTTAACAAATCTAACGAATCTTCTTTGCACACACTGTAAATTCCTTTATCATACCTTCCTCGTACGGATCCCATATACTAGCGGCATATTCTAAATGAGGCACGACATGTGTAACATAACTTCTTTCTCGTACTCTCTCATCGAATTTGCCTAGAGACCTTTTTTAGAATCCCAATCTATGGTTTCTTCTCTAGTTATTTTCCCTATTTGTTTCCCCCATGATATGTCTTCAGTGACTGAAACATGATCTCTCCTGGGGTAAACACATACGTGAAATAATGGGTCAAGCTATTCGTAAACTTGGATTCATCAAAAAAGTCCTGGGTAAATGTGACGATCATGTACGAGAAATATACTATTTTTCCTTTATTAAACCTCATTTGGAATACGCTACCAGTATATGAGATCCATATAAAATATGCTAAAATAATGAAATTGAACGTGAGCAGCGAAGATCGGCAACATGTTTGAAGGGACGGTACGATAACTATTTTAGCGTAACCAGTCTATTAAATGAATTAAAATGGGAATAATTGTCAGATCATAGGTTGAAATTTAGACTCGGTCTCTTAAATAAATTCCCCGATCCAATTTCCACGGAATACGTTAAAAATATTTTGCGTTCCCGACTTACTGTGGTAGACTGGTCCATAATCACAAAATTAGAGAAATTGATTGCCGAAATGACAGATGAAAAATATTCTTTTTTCCTCGTACAAATAGGGATATGAATGGCGGTAAATTTATCTAATAGTATAAATACGAGTGTATTAATGGATAGCTTAGGTAGCTGCATGTTGCGATAAGGACTTTAAACTAACCCAAGTAACAGCATTCTTTAGCATGCTTGCTTTGTACTTTTTAATTTTTTTTAAATTGAAGCGTTGGCTACAATATAGTTACTAATTCTTTTTTGCATGATATGTAATGCATGTTAGATGTGAATACCCCCTGTCACACACCATTATGGTAGCTTGATGGGTATTATGAAGATGTAGATGTTGAAATTATGTAGTTATTTGTTAGTCTGTTTCGATAGGGTTGGCGATGCTAGTCTACGAATTAGAAGAGTAGTGTCCTATGTGTTGAATTCTTGGGGGCGGAGGTGGTAAACAGCGTCGACGACCCTCTTTACCTAAAAAAAGGCGCCGTATACAACGGTTTAATGTCTCACACAACGGACGGAGCACTGAACTCGATTTATCTCCACACAAAGCTTAAGTAGACACAGAAAAACCTCCACCCTCCTCAACAACTCCTGGGATCCAATCCCGAGCAAAGCTCTAGGCATGGAAGCCAGTACTCTAACCTCTAACCATAAACCTCGTTATATTGTTTAAAATTACACAAAATTTGCCACTTTAAATCGAGTTCGCCGATCTATTCAGAGTACATATTATGAATATCCTGTTCCAACTGTCATTTGTAGACTGGTGCTTGTATAATTATTTGATAAGTATTTTTGTCATCTATTTGGGCTGTTATCAAACTTTCCTACCTTCCTATGTGCTACCTCTATGGGTTTTTTATTCCGCATTTTCAAGTTTTTGAGTCGTGATTTCTTTCGTTGCAGTTGCGCAACTTTTTTCAGCATATTGCTGTTTTCGCGGATTAATTCGGAGCAAGTTCTCAAGTGATCGAAGAAAAGTCAAGATATGATTTTAATACAGAGAACGACCCACAAGCCTGCAACTTTTATCACGATATCATAGGCGCACTTACCCGTTTTCCGTGTTGAGGCGAAGTGGTTTTGTGCTCGAAATGTTTAGTAGATTAGATTTTCTACGAAGCTTAGATAGCCGAAGTTTATCTATCCCATAGCCGTCTCGACTACCGATCACAGCCAAGCGGAGGTATTCTGGAGTCAATCGATGTTGGATGGTGGTCCATAACATAGCTATAACTTATTGCAAAAGCAATCGGCTGAAACACGAATTGGCCATCAATGCTCCAACCTGTATGCATGTAGTGCGTAGAGAACAACAAAGAATGTGTGGCAGGTGATGACTCCTCATCAGGTATTCATAAATATTGTGCACATAATCTTATTGTTAGTAGTTACGATACATAACTATGGAATTAACTACATATTCGTAAAGAACAAATCAGCCTTACGCTCAATGCATATAGTTTCACTGTTATCATTTGGTACAGACTGTGCACAAAGCTTTTACTTATGTGTTTTGCGTACCAAATATGAAAGTAAATATCTATAGCAATACCAGTAATGCGTTATATGTATAGGCCCAGTTTTATAATCTCTGATTAGCGTTAACCATCAGTAAGCCATCATGTAGACGAGAAGTTACTTTAACGGTTGTTGAAATATCCAATTAAAAATTACATCAAATAAACGATTTATTGCCATAGACGTTAACTGATTAAGTGTCTCGTCCGTTTCTTTTCAACCTTGAAAATATTTATCAGACATTATAAAACCGGCCCTGAAAGTCTTACAAAGTTAGCTTAAAAACTACGCTGCTCTACTTATTTATCCGATAAATTCAATCACATCTATTGTACCTTATTGTATGTAAGAAAGGATATATTATCATCCTCTCCACGTTAGTAACCTTCTTTCTTCTTTTATATTCCGGATCTAACCGAAAATACGAACAACGCAGAGCAGCAGCCATTTCTTCGTTAGAACTTGAGGTTAAATCTGATGTGACCACTGCTGTGAAGGCGGAGTAAACAATGTAAATACGAAAGCTCGAAGCCATTTATGCCTGCGTCCAAATCGAGAGTCGAAAGTTGATTTGGATCGCGACGAAGATTCATCTGTGAACTCCATGCTAAGTCCGTGGCCAATATTGACTCTTTTTGAGATTCGGTCCTGACCTCAGCGATTGACATAAGCGTCGCGTTGTGTGGCCTCAAGGCACGCGTGTCGGCAGTTCCCTCCCTCCGCGTGCCTCTCGTCCGTGCACTTAAGGGCTACACTCTCCCCACCCCACTCCCTCTTTTCCGCCTCACATCCCCTCCGCCCCCTTCCTCAGCACTCCCTCCCCCTCTTCGAGCGCCTTAGGGTAACATTTGCGCTTCACGGGCTGCTCGAAGGCTTTGAGACTTGGGTGAGGGAAAATATTTGTCAACTCCGGCCTAAAATTTATCGCCTGTCGTGCGTCGTCAATGGTTCGTGTGTGGGAAGCATGACCGAGACTTTTTGACGCGTATTCCCTTTTGCCGAGCGTAATAACCAACCAAGGTGCTCAAACCGAAGGCTTGTGTGCTTGGTGAGGGTAGAGCTCAGCTTTTACCAAGTTTTTAATGGCATGTGGCATTCACGCATTGGGTTAGAGTCGGCGTTTCATTTCCCTGTGCCGCCTGTGGTTTATCAAGAAGATCTTACCCACAGGAAATTACTTAGCGTGGCTATAACACAAAGGATGTACAGAAGATGATTTTACCGAATTCAGACCCGGAACCTTCGGTCGCCAGACCAAAGGTTCCGGGTTGGCTACCAAGTTGTGTTCATTCAGGATAGGAAAGGGTATGTAACACATACTTGGAGAATAACTAATAACAAGGTGAATCACTGTATGTTTCATGTAGTACTAGCATTTTTGCTCGTAGTTACATCAACAAGATACCCTGCAAGCCACCGCGATGGTGTGTGGCAGGGCAGTTACAAGTAAGCAGTGCATGTTTGGAGATATTCACCCCCTGCCACACACCCTCGCGGTGGCTAAAAGGGTATCATGTAGATGTGGATGAATTATGAAAGTATTAAACCAGGCTTGTAATGAAATTACGTTGATGGCAGATGATCTTCACCCCCCGCAACATACCCTCGCGGTGGCTTGCAGGGTATCGAGTAGAATTAGATGTACCGGGGCTAAGGACAATTTTGAAGATCAAAACCGGGGGAATACGCTTGGTCCATCGGCCTGTATAAAGAATAAGTGATTCATCTAACCTAAATTGCAGGTTTGCGAGGTTTGCTCAGATTAACAAGATTTTACAAGAATGGAGAGATAAGTAGTCGTACACATAGATTTAAAATGTCATTTTTTCCCCGTATTATAAGATAACACAATGGGCAGCACACATCTACATCTACGTAATACCCTGCTAGCCACCATAAAGGTGTGTGGCAAGGGGTGAATTCCTACCAAACAAGCATTACATATCAAATAGATTCATTAGAAAAATAAATTCAAAACTTCATTTTTCCCGCGTACTCTAAGAGAACATAATAGGCAGCATATCAAAGGGATAGATAGGTGAAATATTGTTAGAGTAGCCTGTGGTGCATGATGCATGTATTAATAACCAATCCCTTATTTACTATGTGTATGATAACCACCAAGCTTCATGTGACCCTATTGTCTAGCTTGTCTCCATGTAGTTGCCTAGTTGCATGTCAATAGTGCATGTTGGGTGATCTTCACCCTCTGCCACTCACCCTCGAGGTGGCTCGCAGGGTATTACGTGAATGTAGATATACACCCTGCAAGCCGCCGCTAGGACGCTGTGTGGCAGGGGGTGAGCCATTACCAGGTATGCCTCATCAATCAGAGACGTGATTCAATTCACAGAAATAAATAATTCGTCATTTGTTTCTGAGACCGTCCGCCTGCGGTATCATTCACTCTTTTTTTGGGGATGTAATTCCCATTCCGTAGCTAGAAAAAGTAATTCTCGGATGTAGTAATTTGAATACTCAATTCTAATAATAAGTTTCTGTCCCAACAGATCAGCTATCAGCTCAATCGTTTGTGGAGTGGAATATTTTTCATCAGATTCACAGATTTTTTTCATTGTCCCAATGGTTATTCTGACATTATTTTACGGCATATGCCATATTTCTTCTTTGCTGGGCACTTGGAAATTGTGTTACAATATCGGAAGCGTTGAATAGTGTGTTGGGATCGGAGGTCCCGGGTTCGAATAGGCCTTTGGACGCTCAAACAGCTTAATTCAAGCTGTGTTAAATTATGTGATCGAGATCTGCATCAGGGGAAACGCATGGGGGATGGAAAAGGCGCCCTAACCTAAGTTTCGGGTTTCACATTCCGCTAGTCTTAGTATTTGGTGACCTCACCACTCTGACCAACTTTAGGGTTTAGCACAGATTGGCAGCTCACATCTTTTTTGACTTCCACAGTTTGTGCTGCGCGCCTTGAGGAAAATGCAGTAGTTCAATTATCAAATTGATTCAAACGTTAGCTTGAGTGGGAAATTATTATTTCAGAGAGTAATAATTTTGGTATTGCATCAGGTCCAACAGAAGTTCGATATAAAAAAAAACAGCAAACTCCGTTTTCAGTCATCATTATTTAACAGTATGATCCATAGTCATTTTTTAATCATTTTGAATGCAAATGAAATTCAACATATTTGAATTACGACTCTTGAGTTGTTGAGAAGTTACAAATTAACGGTATATTTATTTACTATGGCCATATGTGTCGATATGCGTACTACAGCGTTTTTTGGTTCGACTAACTTTATTCCATTTTGAGTGCTTTACGGAGTTAATCGTTAAATTCTTGGCCCAGCCAGAGTGAATACTACAATATATGTCTCGGAGATAAAATCTTTCGCCTAAATTCAACATAATTGAGGTCAACGACATTTCATGAATTTTCTCAAAGGAGGATAGCAAAGACCATAGTTCCTCGAACATCTACCACCGCTTATTATTTTGATTCGTAAAAAACAATATTGTTATATCATACTACGTTTCAAGTATAGTAAATGTCTGCGGCTTTATATATCGATACTTGCCGTAGTGACCCTATCTACGTCTATCAATCAATCGTTACGAGTTTAATAGAAGACTATGATGGTAGTTACTATCAGAACACAGGTTAAAATTTACGCTAAAATTTTTAAGTAAATTTGAAACTGATTTGTTCACAGATGACGTTAGATGCATAGGTACTAAGAACCACTGCGTATAATACTAAGTTTGATCAGATCTACAAGATAAGAGGGATATATTGTCGCACCGATAGGTTTAAAATGTCATTTTTCCCGCCTAACATGAGAGAGCACAATAGGCGACATAACAAAGGGATCGGTAGGTGAAATAATTAGTAAAGTAATCTATAGTGCATGGTGCATGTATTAACAACCAATAATCCCTTTATTACTATGTAGATACTAACCATCTAGTTACATGAGATCATATTTTCTATCTTCTCTCCACGTAGTAGCCTAGTTGCATGTCAAAAATTCATGTATAGTGATCTTCAACCACTACCAGTGATCTGCCACACACTCTCGCGGTGTCTCGCAGGGTATCTCATAGATGTACATGTATCTATAACATGTTTCAATGTAGTAGGAGCATTTTAGCCTTAAGTTGCATGTAAGCAGTGCATGTTTGGTGATCTTCACCCCCTGCCACACACTCTCGTGGTGGCTCTCAGGGTGTTGAGTAGATGTAGATACTTACAGAAGGTTGTCTGGAGAACATTCCCTTGTGTTTATACTTCTTTTTAGTGTCTCAGACGACCTTTAAAACAGAAGTAGGTGTTAACGTTTAACAGACGTGAACTGGATTCAATCTGTTGGCCCCTACTCAATATAGATTTTTTTCCGGAATCAAGGGGTAATCCTAGAATGTTTGGGTGTGGATTTATTTTGTTGAAGCGTAAAAAGCACCTCCAGGGCACCTGTTTGTGTTTTACTTGTTTTTTTGCCAATAACCATGTTTGTTTTGATGTGCTGAGGGAATCCATGCGTGTGTATTTGCTTACTTTTCACACGTCTAAAAATTGATAATATTTGGTGGTCAGTGTTTCTTAAGCATTCTTAGGGAATGCTTCTTTCTCTCATTCTTGGAGCTCTATTTGAACATTGGGATTTATTAGTTGTTAAATTCAGTAACGATTTGAGGCGAAGTAATAGTAGTATCTGAAGCCCGGGAATGTACTTACATGCGTATACGCCTACATAATTCCATGCGAACCACCTCGAGGGTGTGTGGCGGGGGGTGAATGTCACCAAACATGCAGCGATGAGATGCAGTGCTACTACTTCATGCACACATGCTAGATACAAGGGTCATGTGCAACTAGGTGGTTAGTAACTACACATGAATGAAATATTACAGGTTAGAAAAATATTTTCCGTAATACATTTATCGGTATTTCCCTACCGTGAGTGTGTTAGTAATACTTAAACATGGTTCATGCACTATAGACTACTCTAGCAATTTTCGTCTACCTGTCCATTTGCTACACTGCTTATTAGCACAATATTGTTCTGCTATTGCCGCTGACTATTGTTCTCTCTTATGGTACGCGGGAAAAATGACGTTTTAAATCCATCGGACGGACAATGTGCTTTTCTGCAGGACTACGAAAAAAATGAGGCTAATAGTTTTAGCCAATATATCCTATTGAAACTCAGGGGGACGAGGACGGGAAATGGAGTAGGGGCGGGGCGGAGCAGCGCAGCGCGAGGATGCCGGCCCTTAAATTTTAGTGTTTAGGACCCTTGGGGTACTTCTTACGCTTAAATCACAAACCACGAAAAAAACCTCGAGTTTTACTCATGCCAACGAGCACTCTCCACATCCGAATACCTTAGATTTCGAAAAACTATATAAAAACAAACTATAAGCAACGGTCTAATGTAGTATTACTAACCAAGTGCATGCTAGGGAAATTAATAAGAGAGACAATAATATCATTAGAGAAAGCCTTTCTAACCAGTAATCACTTCGTTACTATGTGAATGATAACAATTCCACATTTAGTTGGCAGTTTTAGCTTTATATAGAAAGCTGTTACCAAACCTATGCTTAGCGAGACCGCAACGTAGACAACCACTGCTAACAACACGGAATTTACATTTAGTTACCATCAAGAGGACTCGAAAGACGTCAAAGAGTGGGCTCATGGGAAATGAATAATCAGTACCTGACTTAAGGGTTAAGTTGAATATAATTTTCTTAAAATTATGGAAAGTTCTTGGAAATAAACCATCTCCAAGAAATATGTGACTGCGTTCAGTATTTCACTCACATTCAACGTTCGGGAACATATTTGGGACGTGACATATGAAGTTAAGTGCACATTCAGGTGATTGTGTACTAAACTTCATATATAACAATGACGGCCAGTTTTGCAGGTACAAAATCGACAAATATTCATCTGAATCTACATCTACGCAATACCCTGCAAGCCACCACGAGGGTGTGTGGCTGGGGATGAAGACCACCAAATATGCACTATTGTCATGCAACTAGGCTACCGCATGGAAAAATGTTAGATAATTCGGTCACATGCGCCTAGATAGTCAGTATCTACATGTTAATAAAGGGATTATTGGTTATAATCGCATTGATCTAAATATATTTATCTGTATTTTATTTTCCTATCATACATAGTAGTAATATTAATACATGGATCATATACTACGGAATACTCCAGCAATATTTCACCTACATATACCTTTGCTATGCTGCCTATTATGTTCTCTTATAGTACGCGGGAAAAATGACATTTTGAATCTATCGGTACGACAATCTATCTCTCTAATCTTATTTATCTTGTCAAATCTAACATAACACTCAAATGTTTTTAATGTATATCTAACTTCTTCAGTAAAGATATCCGTTTCAAGTTCATGCAGGAGATTTTATCTTTACTTTAACCTACGAACTGATAGTGATTCCCTACATAATTCTTCTATTAATTCTGTTGCACTACTAAATGTATCGTTATACCTTTAACAAACTTAGCTACTCCAATTGACATTCAAGATAGGGCCTAACTAGTCAAAAGTAAGATCGCTCTTTTGACTTCTCGTCACAATTCCCTAGTACTCTTTTAATAAATCCTAGCTTTCTCTTGGCTTGGCTATTTTTCTGGATTTTGATGAAGTTACTAATGCCCCAGACCCTTACTTTCTTGCCCTATAAACAGTAAAAAGCCAGCGCACAGGTTTCGAAGCTTCTTTGCAGGTTGTTAAAATGTGTAGGAACACAGCTGCCTTTCACGGATTTGAAACTTATCCCCTTATCTTCTCCTCATCTCTTCAGCCATAATCGCCGCACGACGACCGTGCTTTCAACATCTAGAAATCAAGAAAATTTTTTCTCGGTAAACACCCTTATATAAACATTTCAAAAAGTAATTACATCTCAAAAAGGTCATAGTAAACATATAAGAAACAAAGCAACAATCCAATAGCATAATACAGTGAACATATCTAAATTGAACGCCAGTGATTTCATAAAGCATATGTAGGTTACATAGAGGTTAATTCAATCAGGCAGAGCACTTGACAAGAATTGTTGATCTATGTCAACCCAAAAGCTTTTTACTACGGTAATTTTCTAAACATTTCATTAGTTTATATGTGGAATAATTTAAAAAGTCTAAATCTATTTTGTTAGTTGAACGCATCATTCTATCTATGGGAGAAAAAAGAATTAGCTAGTGCGATGCCAGTTAGTTCCAAACATCAATTGTTGCCTAGTACTTTTGGAAGGAATGTGAAAATTCACTTGTGCAAGAAGGTTCGAATCGTCAATGAATGAGTGAATTAATTTGTTGAAATAGATTACACCAAAATGAAATCGTCTACTGTCAATGTTATTTAATTTTAGTATTATTCGAATGTGTTGACAGTCTATTTCTTCTCTAGGAATACCAATCTTGTAGCAAATTATTTTTAAGAATTTTATTTCAACCCATTATAAACTATATATACGCGTATATTGATAAGGATTCCAGACTTGTGTGTTATATTGTAAAAGAGGCCTTATTAGGGAACATTAAAGGATATGAAAAGTAGAAAAATTGGAAAAATCTTTTGAGATTCTAATAATACAACCTAAACGTCTCATTGCCTTATTTTAAATTGAAATGATATGATTTTGAAAATTTAATTTCGACGAAAACGTAATCCCTATATCAGTATTTGAATTTACTCTTTCAGCAATATTACCAGATTTAAACCAGTATGGAAACTCTACGATTGCAGATTTAGAGAGAGTTATAATTTTACATTTTAACTCATTTAATATAAGTCTATTTGCAATGCGGTAATCTTCCAAACGGTAGAGATCATCCTGTACCTTTCAGTCATAATAAAAATTGTTTTTAGTATTAAATCATTTGTGCATGCTATAGAGTAATGTTACTAGGTGGGCACCTATTGATTTGGTAAGGATTTGGAAGAAACTCCACAGCTCTGTTCTACTCTTCTTAAACGCACCACTTGCAATATCGCTTGTTTACTCTGAGAACTCTTATGGCATACGAAACGCTACCCTTTACTCTCTCTTAAATGGTTTGAAGTACGGTCGTCAACACCGTGTAAGAGCCCGTGTTCGTTGCGCAGTTTCCTGGTGCTAATTTTTTATGGCTCATTCCTAACGGAACTTACGAAAATACCCTATGTACCCTCTTTAGCCCGTTGAAGGTCACGCCCTGGGAATGTTCTTGGCTCAATAAAATGGGGAAGCGCATTTCTTCCTTATTTTCAAGAGAGCGGCCCATGTTTTGGGCCATCTCATGTGTACATCTACTCCTACGTCTAGCCACGGCCACCATTATGGGTCTAGCCACGTTGATACACCGGTTCCCGTCAGATCACCGAAGTCAAGCAACGTTGGGCCCGTACGGAGGTTGGATGGGTGACCCCTCTCCATACCTCTACCATGGTGCTCTTGTTCCCTGTTTGCAAGTGGCGGGCAGGTTAAATGTGGGTTGGCACAATGGATTTAAAGAGGTCTCGATGCCAGGGGGGCTCCAGAAGGCCCCCGCCCTTCCCTCCAATTTTTACATACGTAATACCCTGTGAGCCACCACGAGGGTGTGTGGCAGGGGGTGAAGATCACAAACCATGCACTTTTGCCATGCATACTAGGCTACTACATGAAGGCATGCTAGATAATAGGGTCACATGCAGCTAGATGGTTAGTATGTACATAATAAGAAAATATTATTAGTTGTTATTATACGCATTATGCACTTCATCCTACTCTAACAATATTTCACCGACCTATCCCGTTGCTACACTGCCTATTGTGTTCTCTTATGGTGCGTGGGAAAAATGACATTTTAAATCTATCGGTACAATCTATCTCTATGATCTTGTTAATCTGATCAATCCTAGCATAATACGCAGTGGTTCTTAATATATATCTACATAACTGCATTGACCTTTGGAGCGTATTTTCGAATGCTAACATTCTACATTTTCCGCCTTCGTTATCCAAGTTCTCAAAATTACTTCTCACTTGTTTTGCATTATCTCTGTACACGTAATCCACAGAAGTGATTCTATGCTCGTGGTGAACAGTTTTTTTCCTTACGTGCACGTGTGGCATACATGTATAATCATGATAATTTCATAATATTTTCCCCAAAAAGAACTTTATTTTTCGATCAAACTTTTATTTGCTGCAAACATGGATCAATTTTTTTAGCTACGTAAAGTAACAAGTGGTCACGTTTTACTATACGTTGCTCAAAATTTCCGATCCAGCAGATTTTAGTGTAATTTCATTGCTATAGATAAATAAAACTTAACAATAACTTTTCTTCTAGAGAAAAGAAGTTACCCTTTCCAATTTTTTACTTATTAAAGATAATGGTTTGCTGGAAAGAGTATCAAGAATTCGAAATCGGAGAAGACACCTTACTTGCTGAAATTGAGGGTAATATTTTTGATAATGTTAGTTGTAAAAATATTTACAGGCCAACATCACCGTTCGATCTGGCGTCTGTTTTTTTCAATAGAAAGCTTTTTATACATTCTTTAGCGATATGTTAATTTTTTCTGCTGCGCTTGCTCCGCACCATGCTTCTTATTGAGATTTACACTCGAAATAAAACGCCAATTGGAGACTATACTGTCAACTAAATTTGGAGCGCCGTCATTGCTAGGTTTTTCCTCAATATCCTTTCTAAATTTTCCCAGGTTGAGTCCACTGCCAGTTAAACTGAAAATATTTCTTTTGTTCTTTGATATTTATGCAAATATTTCCTTTCGATTAGCGTTTGAATGTAATAAAATGTTATATCACACTGGTCATAAAATGTTATATCACTTTCACTGTAGTGTAAGGCTTGATTTTTAATGGCATTAATAATGACATCGATAAAATTTCGTAAAGGCCCTTTTCTGTATTTGACCATCGTAACTTGAAGATTGACAGGAAGAATCTCCTCTCACTGATCTCTATTTTACAAACTGTGCCCTTACTAATCAATCCTATCCAAGTCGTGGTAGCATATAACATAATTGATAAGAAAATATATCTGTTGTTTTTATTTCGAACGTTGCGGCACTGTTTCTCAATATGGAGCAGTGTTGCCGGTATTCCAATTGCCTTTTATATATTATTCTTGGTGTACTCCGTTTTGCCCGTGGTAACTCCTAGGCATTTGATAATTCCGACCAATTGTTACTTGATGCGTAATTTCTGGGGGCGATTGATGTTAATGTTAAAGTGTGAATTCACCGTTTTTCCTTGCTCAATTAATTTTAAACATTAAAATATTTTATAAAATTTGTATCAGTCATTGCAATTTGACCTTAGACGCAGGAGTGTTGAAAATTCAAGTTTACAACAGCTAAAAATAAATCTGAATGCATTACGATAACGTCAAGTAACGTTAACGAAATATTTGAGGAAAATTACCTCATCTCCATTTTTCTATCGCAATGGCGCATTCCTCGAAGCATAATTGGAGGATCCAACCGTCACTACACCGCTCAGTGAAGAGGTAGCGCCAGCCCCTAAGCCCGATGAGTGGAGGGTAGTTACTCTGAGTAGCGGAGGTGTAAGGCTGCGGCGCGGAGCGGAGTTTGCAGAGGCAACTCCTCTCCCCGTCTCAAATAGGTTTCAGGCGCTTCCTATGGATGTCGCCGAGATTCCTGCAGCCGGCCCCGTCGCTACTCCGAGAGCTCTACCGAGGAGAAGCCGTCAGAGTGGGAAGGGGGGGATGCTAGTGATAGGGAGTAGTAACGTTCGGCGTGTGATGGCTCCTCTGCGGAGAAGGGCAGACCGCGAGGGTGTTAGCCAGGGCTTAACGTCTTGGTGCATCCCCAGTGGCGGTATTCCTCAGGTGACGAGGGCGATGGGAGCGGCGGTTGCGGGCACGAAGTGCTCTAGGCTGCAGGTCGTGGCCCACGTAGGCGTCAACGATGCCACCGACCGCAGACCCGAGGAGATTCTGCATTCCTTTAAGGAATTGAACTCCGAGGTGAAGCGGGTAAGTGAAGTCGCGGGCGTTGAACTGGCGCTTTCGATTTGTAGTCTGGTCCCGAGGATCGATCGTGGACCTCTGATTTGGCGTCGAGTGGTAGACATAAATCAGAGGCTACGCCGTTTCTGTAAGGACATTGGAGCCTCCTTCGTTGACCTTCAGCCGTCGCTTCGGTCGTGTAGACACCCGTTAAACCGCTCTGGAGTTCATTACACTCCGGACGCCGCCAAACGCGTGGCGGATAGGGTATTAGATCATTGCAGGCCTTTTTTAGGGTAGATGGTAGGGTAGAGAGTAGGTCATGTAGTGGGGTAAATAACTTCTCGTTGCCAGTCGCTTTATCGGCTAACATTCATGAAAGCAGAATTGAACCTCAAAATACTTCAGACATGACTACAGCTCTCCCTTGTAGCCTTAATAACAGTCGAGGTGAAAATATTTCCGTTGCGGTAGTTAATTGCCGAAGTCTTAAAAACAAGATACCTGAGTTCCATCACCTTATTCATACTACTGATGCAGATGTAATTATAGGAACTGAAAGTTGGCTGACAGATGACATTCCTGACTCAGAAATATTCCCAAAATCTTTTAAAATATATAGAAAAGATAGACATAACAGAGCAGGTGGTGGTGTTTTCATTGCAGTCAAGAACTCAATCATTAGCAAAGCAGTAATATTTCCCGACAACCCCTTAGAATGTGTTTGGTGTTCATTAACATGCCCTAAATCCAAATCAATATCTGTCTGCGCATTTTATAGACCCCCAAACACTGATGTTGAGTCATTATTAGAACTGGGAAACCAGATAAATACTATAACGTCCCGTAACAGCGAACGTAATATAATAATAGGTGGAGATTTCAATGCACCATCAATAGACTGGAGAACATACTGCTTCAAAGCTGGAGGAAGGGACAAAGACATTTGTGAGACTCTATTAGATGTTTTCTCCAATAACTCCCTGACACAATTAGCTACAGCACCTAATAGAGGGGACAACACTCTTGATTTACTGGCAACCAATATCCCACAACATGTGACAATGATTGACACGGTTGATGGAATCAGTGACCACAGAGTTATAACTGCAAAACTCTCGCTATCTTTAGATAAAAATTTTAAACAAAAAAGAAAGTTTTACATTTTTAAAAGAGCAGACTTTGCTAACTTTAAAATTTATTTAAGAGATTCCTTATCGGATTTCAAAAAGTCTTCCATAAAGGTATGTACCAACGATTCATGGAAGTCGTTCATTAATATCATGCGCTCTGGGATCAACAGATTTATCCCTTGTAAATTCAAAAAAGAAAGCACTGAACCTAGGTGGTACAATGCCGAAGTGAGAAAATCCCTGAGACGGCAGCGGATATGTCATGCTAAAATGAAAAAAATTAGTAAACATATGCCCACTGATGAGCGTAATGTAATTATTGAAAATTATAAAATTTCAAAATCCACTGCAAAGTCAGCCCTTAGTAATGCATTTGCAGAATTCAAAAGAAAAACACTTGGGGAACAATTGAAAGAAAATCCAAAAGTCTTCTGGTCGTACGTAAGGGAAGTGCAAGGCCATAAGTCTGCCGTCCATTCACTTAAAAATGATAGAGGTGAAATGACCACAAACACACTCGACAAAGTTAACTTGCTAAATTCCTTCTTCCAAACCGTTTTTAACCCACCTTCCGGGGATTCAACTGTCGTGTTACCTGACCTCTTTCAGCGGTTGATGCAACCAATTGACATTTCCTGTAATGGTATTGAAAAATTACTTAAAGATATAAGCCCCAACAAATCTCCTGGCCCTGATCAAATTCCCTCCCGCGTGTATAGAGAGTTAGCATCCGAAATTTCCCCCTACCTTGAAATAGTATTTAATAAATCCCTGACCGAACACGTCGTACCGATGGACTGGAAAGCAGCCGATGTAACACCCATTTTTAAAAGTGGCGATAGGGAGCAGCCATCTAACTACAGACCTATATCCCTCACATCCATTTCATGCAAGGTCCTAGAACATATAATTGTCAGTTCAGTCATGGGACACCTAGATAGCCAGAATTTATTGTCCAATGTCCAGCATGGCTTCCGAAAGAGCAGATCGTGTGAAACCCAACTTGCTCTCTTTTCCCACGATATTTTAGTTTCTGGCGAAAATAATATTCCAGTGGATGCTATATTTCTCGACTTCAAGAAGGCTTTTGACAAGGTTTCTCACAGCAAACTAATTTTGAAGTTAAAATCTTATGGGTTAGACAGTAACATTATATCATGGATTAATGATTTTCTGCATGATCGGGTTCAAAGGGTTGTTTTGGACGGTGTTTCCTCACCGGCAATTAAAGTCACTTCGGGTGTCCCACAAGGTAGTGTGATAGGTCCACTCCTATTCCTTTTGTATATTAATGATATCCAAAAGGTGGTAAAAAGTAAGCTTCGTCTATTTGCCGATGACGCAGTAGTGTACAGGGAAATTCTATGCCCGAACGATAAAGAATATTTAAATATTGACCTACAAGCAATTGAAACTTGGTGTGATACATGGCAGTTAGAATTAAACTTTAAGAAATGTCTTGTAATGAATTTTTGGAAAAAGAATAGCTCTCCTCCTACCACTTACAAAATAAGTAATAATGAATTAACTAACGTGGAATCCATTAAATATCTTGGAATAAGACTGACAAATGATCTTTCCTGGGGTAAACACATTCGTGAAATAATTGGTCAAGCGAATCGCAAACTGGGTTTCATTAAAAGAGTATTGGGTAAATGTGACGATCATGTACGAGAAATCAGCTACTTTTCCCTTGTTAGACCTCATTTGGAATATGCTGCCAGTGTATGGGATCCCTACGAAATCGGTCTAAGTAATGAACTTGAACGTGTGCAGCGAAGATCGGCAAGATTTGTAAAGGGACGATACGATAATTATATTAGCGTAACCAGTCTATTAAATGAATTGAAATGGGAATCATTGTCAGATCGCAGGTTGAAATTTAGACTTAATCTCTTCCACAAATTCCAAGGCAATATTTTCAGTGATGATGTTAAAAATATTTTACGAACCCCAACTTACTATGGCAGACTGGACCATAATCATAAAGTTAGAGAAATTGATTGCCGAACTGACCGATTCAAAATGTCCTTTTTCCCTCGCACAATAAGAGATACGAATAACGGTAAATATGTCCTATCGGAGAGTAGCAATGAATAGCATTGGTAGCTGCATGTTGGTATGAGTACTTAAAGCTAACCCTACTAACAGAATGTTTTTGCATGTTTGCTTTGCAATTTCTATCATTTTTAAATAGTGTAGTTCTGACTACTATATTAATACAATTCCTTTTTATGCATGATATGTAGTGCATGTTTGGTGAGAAATCACCCCCTGCCACACACCCTTGTGGTGGCTTGCAGGGTATTATGTAGATGTAGATGTAGATGTAGATGTAGAATTGTGTGAAATGTGTCGCCTTAAAATGTTTTATTATGATCACGATCGAAAGTGAAAGTGGGTATCAATTTAAATATGTGAAGTCATCGCGTTTCCTTGTTTCATTAGTTTTTCACGGTAACATCATAACGTTTTTGTAACACCAGTGGTGTAGTCACTAACAATATGGTCATTTAATCATCGATGGTAATGCATGCCTACTGGATAGTCACCCCCTGCCACACATCATTGGGGTGGGCAGTAGAATATGTAGTAAATATTTTCTAGATAGTGGTACAAATCATACACCTTTTCCAAGTACGTTGACGTTTTTACTAAATTCATGCCGTAAAACCCTCTTCCACACTTCACTTTTGACGTGCAATTGTCTAAAAAATTGTAATTAAGGATTAAACAAGCAATTATTTACTATTCATTACGCAACCTTTTTTCCACATTTTCCACGTGAGATCCGAAACTGTTTTCTCTGCTGCTTCTCAGGTTTCCTGGACGATTCGATACCCTCTGACGATGAGATTTCGTACTCCCCCCCGTTGTCGAATAAGTAGCCAATCCTTCTTGAGATGCAATTGCCCGGACCTGTCACTGAGTTGTTAGTCACGTGAGACCAGCGGAATCCAAAGCCGCGAGCAGGCTGATTAGAGACGCTTGTCAGGAAGACGGAAGATGTGGAGGAGGAGAATCAGAATGTTTATCATCAAAGCTTCTATTTAATCTAGGGATTAGGGATATGAATAGTGGTAAATATGTCCAATACGAGTGATTGAATCCATAGCATAGGTTGTTGCATGTTGGTGTAAGGACTTGAAGGTAACCCAACTAACAGCACGTATTTGCATGCCTCGTTCGCTATTTTTATCATTTTAAATATTGTAGTTTAGACTAATATGTTAATACTAATCCTTTTAAATGCATAATATGTAGTGCATTTTTGGTGAGAATTCACCCCCTGCCACACACTTTTCAGGTGGCTTGCAGGGTAATATGTAGATGTAGACGTGGATCTACTTTGGAAATGAAAGTTCGTAGCGCTCAGCCGTATTTCTAATTCAATTCCCGGTTTTTCACATTTTCCTGGTTTAATTTGTCAACCGGGAAGAAAGCTACACGATTTACAATGCATGAAAACGCGAGCTCAAAATGAAAAAAGATTTGGACCAACCTGAGCACATGTGACTCCGATGGATGGGTAGGATATATGATTCGGTTCGAAACGTTAGATGCCCATTACAACGCTGGGGAAACTGACTTCTAGGATAGTGGAGCTTATAAAGTGCCTGATGACAACTAATGATAAACCTATTATTTATTATAAGGAAGTTTTCACAAAATGCGCTGCTTTCCTTTGGATCTTTTTAGTTACAAAAATTAATTTTTATTCGCTGGATCCTTAACACTTAAATGCGAACTTTTTTACAGTTTTACCACTTGGCATGTGCCTTTAAAGTAATGGGTATTACCTAGTATACCATCTCACTCACGATCAATATAATATATATGTAATATGATTTTTGATCCAAAAATATATTTACCCACACATGGTTTTTTTTCCGATTTATATTCTCCAATGAAATAGCTTGACGACTCATGGCTTAAGTAATCGCCTCCAGAATGTGTATCAGAATTAATACAAGAATTAGGGTGGGAATCATTATCAGAGCGTAGATTAAAGTTCAGATTAAATCTATTGCAGAAATTTCAATCGGATAGCTTTACTGAAGATGTTAGGCACGTATTAAAAACACCAGCGTATTATGCTAGATTCGACCAGATAAATAAGATTAGAGAGATAGATTGTCGTACAGATAGATTCAAAATGGCATTTTTCCCCCGTACTATAAGAGAACAGAATAGGCAGCATAGGAAAGGGATAGGTAGGGGAAATATTCTGGAGTATTCTGTAGTGCATGATGCATGTATTAACCCCTCAAATACTATAGATACTAACAATCTAGTTGCATGAGACCCTTTAGTTGCTTGCTTGCATGTTAGTAGTGCATGCTTGGTGACCTTCACCCCCTGCCACACACCCTAGCGGTGGCTTGCAGGGTATCGTGTAGATGTAGATGTAGATGCAGAATGAAATATTGCAGCAACACCCATTGGCGGTTAGCTCTTAGCACAGAGTTGTGGAGTTCAAATAAATGCCTCATACCAGCTATTAATGATAATTATTTCCTCAATATGAGTCAGAGGATTGAAACCCATATACGAGGCCGTTATTTCTCAAATTCCGATTCAGCGACGATGGTGAGTGCAATTGACGGTGGCGACATCTCTTGGCGATTCTTCACAAGCTCCTCACCACTTTAGCGCACTTACGTGGACGTCGAGGAACGTTTTCAGTCACCATTGAAATATGGGACTAATTTTATAACTACACATTCATACGCGAAGTACATTAAAATTTCCAGAAAGCAACAAAAGTGAAACACTCAGGTTAGCTACGTTCGAACGTGAAAGGAGCTGAATGAATCAAGTATTTTTGTATGATTCTCAATTAAAGTCTTTTTGGCATCGACCATACAAGCCTGAAATATTGCAAGATATTCATAATTGAAGGATTACTGTCGTGTTTACTCGAGACGTCCACAATGTTAGTGCAAATACTAGTCATATGTGGAGCGACATTCTTTTTTTTTGGACTTGCGTTCCAGTTGCCTTTCTTTGGCGTTCCCGTGCGTCATTTGGGGCGGGAAAAATGAACGGGTTTAGGTGAAGGAAAGACGGAAGCTCCTTTTTTTTTAACTATTCCCGAAAATGGTCGTTTTGGACGGTCATTTCACTGCTATCAATTCAGCTTTCATCATCGCTTTCCCTGAAGGCGTTCGTGAACCATGACCTCGTGATTCTAGCTCTTGCTTTACCCTCTTACAACAGTGTACTCCCACAAATCATCTACATGTACACGATGCCCAGAAAGCGGCCTCGAGGGTGTGCGGCAGGGGGTGAAGATCACCAAGCATGCACTACCGACACGCAAACAAGCAACTACAGGGTCTCTTGCAACTAGATTGATAGTATCTATAGTATTTAAGAGATTAATACATGCATCATGCACTACATCTACATCTACATAATACCCTGCAAGCCACCACAAGGGTGTGTGGCTTGCAGGGTATTAACCGCTTGCCTAACCGCTTGCCTAACTAACTTGCCTAACCAGGGAGCGTAACCACTACATACTACTCTAAAATATTTCCCCTACCTATCCCTTTCCCATGCTGCCTATTATGTTCTCTTATAGTACGGGGGAAAATACCATTCTGCATCTAACAGTACGACAATCTATCTCTCTAATCTTATTTATCTGGTTGAATCTAGCATAATACGCTGGTATTTTTAATATGTGCCTAACATCTTCAGTAAACCTATCCGATAGAAATTTCTCTAATACATTCAATCTGTACTTTAAACTACGCTCTGGTAATGATTCCCACCCTAATTCTTGTATTAATTCTGAAACACTACTCAACCTATCTTAACACCTTTTAACGAACCTAGCTGCTCTACGCTGCACACTGTCTAGTTCTGTTATTAAACCTAATTCATTCGGATCCCATACACTGGCTGCATACTCAAGGTGGGGCCTAACTAGTGAAAAGTAACATCGCTCTTTTGTCTTCTCATCACATTTCCCAAGTACTCTTTTTATAAATCCTAGCTTTCTCTTCTCTCGGCCGCATAGGGGAAGGTTGCCGAAATTGGACCGTTGCCTAAATTGGACCTCATAAGTATTTCCCCCCCTATGAGTATATCAAGCAGTTGAGGTGGCAGTACTAGGTGGTGACACCATCTAGGGCACATGACTAGACGGTCAGGGAGTTGGAGTCATTTTTCCGGTGTGGATGGTCGTTAGCGTGATTTGATTGTTTGTTCTGTAACTATTTACCCTCAGTACGTAAGCTGCTGTCTTAAGTAAAATTAAGTAATCACTCTTTCTATGGAACACTTTTAACCCGAATTATGTTAGCTACTAACGATATACTGCATATGTGTGTGAAACCTCGTGTGTTCGTCTGGCACCATTATTATTATGACAGGAACCTGTTGCCTAAGTTGGACCACCGAGTGTTCCCTAAGTTGGACCGGTCCATTTTGGGAGACTATTGAATGATGTAATTGGGAAATTAATTACTTTTTAATAATATTAATTTTACTTACACAATAAATATCTTACATACCTTGGTGAATGTCTGCATTGGTTTTTATGATGGAAAAAAAGGGGTACGTAGGGGAAATGGGACGAAAAACATTTGCAGATGGCTGTGGCAGCATAGAAGAACGGTGACTATGGACTCAACGAATGTGCACGTGTGTATGGAGTGCCTAAAGCTACAGTAAAGAGACACGCTGATGGTAAGAACATTTATTCGAATGCAGTTAAATCCTACGGTAGGCAAGCAACCTTTACTGCGGAGATGGAAAAGGTTCTCGCTGAACACATTCTCCTGCTTGAGGAGAGATTTTTTGGGTATTTAATCAAAGACATCTGAAAGCTAGTCTTCGACATAGCGGAAAAACATGCATTACCCCCACAACTTTAACAGGGAGAAAAAAATGGCCGGAAAAATGTGGTCCTATTCCTTTATGAAACGAAACCCACAGCTATCCCTCCGTAAGCCAGAAGGGACTTCAATGGCTCAAGCTAAAGGATTCAATCGGGAGAACGTCAACAGGTTTTTTCCACTTAATTTATCTCAAGAGTAATACATTGAAAATATAAAACTAGTATATGAAAGGGAAAACTGTGAAGTATGTTATACAGCATTTAAGTTTGATGTGGAATAATTAATAAGGGAAATATACAAGAAAATTAAAAAATGGTCCAAATTAGGCAACCTTCCCCTATTTCCCGAATGTGTCTTCTCCACGATAAATCTTTAGTGATTTTTACACCTAAATACCTTATGGTTTCAACGCTTTCGATCTTCGGTTTGCTAATTTTATAGGATCGCTCTATCGAATTATTTCTCCTCCAAAAATTGATAACTACACACTATTTAAGGTTAAGTTTTAACTGCCATTTGTCTTCACCACTCTTGAATTGCATCTAAATATTTGCTAAGCGATTTCCTGTCTTCTTCTTTTGATATACCCCTATACACTAACGCATCGTCTGCAAAAAGTATCATCTTACTACTAACTAAGAAACCCAAATCGTTTATGCATGAAAGAAATAGAAGCGGACCTACTACGCTACCCTGGGGAACTCCCGATGTGACTTTGATTGTGTCCGACATGATACCATCTACGACAACCCCCTGCTCTTGCCCACTTAAGAATTCTTTTAACCAACATACAACGTCTTTATTTATACCAAAACTCTCTAACTTCAAAGTTAATTTATCAAGAGGAACTTTATCGAATGTCTTTTTAAAATCTAAAGATATCGCATCATCTTCAGTACTGTTTTCGCCGTAGACTAAAATATCGTGTACGAATAAAGCTAATTGTGTCTCGCAAGATGTATATTCCGGAACCCATGTTGGCTCTTTATGAGCAATCGCTGATTCTCCAAATGCCCCATAATCGAACTGAATACGATGTGCTCCAATGCCTTACAAGAGATTGACATGAGTGAGATGGGTCCGTAGTTACTAAGTTCTTCCCTGTCACCGCTTTTAAAAATAGGTGTAATGTTAGCTACTTTCCATTCCTTGGGCATTCTGCGGTTCTTTAATGTCTTATCGAATATTATTTCTAGATAGGGGGCTATTTCAGAAGCTAATATTTTATATACTCTGGGTTGAATTTGATGGTTGGAATTTGATGAATTTGATGAAACTGGTAATTTGTTTTTACCATTTTTTTAAACTGATTCTCTATTCCGCGACATGAAATTTTTATTTCGGGCATTCGGGATAGGATTTCTATCTAAATATTCTCCTAACATCTTTCTCCTGAAATTTGATAACGCTTGCCGACACGATTTCCTTGCTAATGCTCTCGAATTTTTATAATTTTGAACTAACCTTTTTTTTCCTCTACCGATAGACCCCGTCCTGCATTTTTAATCCTAGCGTGGCATACCCTTTGTCGTTTTAGTAATTTCCTAACCTGCGCGTTATACCACCTTGGATCTGTATTATTACTTAGCAATTTACTTGGTATTTATCTAAAAACTGCTCTCCATGTATTCTCTGTATCTAATCATTTGCTTTGCTCGCTAAAACATCAAATGATTCCTTTAATTCCTCTTTCATACCGTCGTAATTAGCCTTGCCAAATAGGTATACCCTCCTCCTTGGTTTATAATCTCTTTCAATGACTACAGTAAATTTCGCATGCATTATTTTATGATCACTAATTCCTGTGTCTGTAACTGTATTTAGAACTCTTTCAGGTATATTTGTTGCTAATAAGTCTAGAATGTTGTTTCCCCTGGTCGGTTCTGTTACTAGCTGTTGTAAAGAATGTGACGTAAAGGTGTTCAACAGTGATTCGCAGAGTTCCTTATTCTTACCTCCTGTTATAAAACTACACTTATTCCAGTGTATCAAAGGGAGATTGAAGTCTCCGCCTACTATTATTCTTCTATCATTGTTCCGAGAAAGTATTGTACCTATCTCTGACTCTAGTTCCATTATAGAATTGACGTCTGCGTCCGGTGGCCTGTAATATGCACCTACATATACCTTTTTTGCGTTACTACTTTTACTTTTAACGGAACACCAAATACTTTCTACATTTCGCTCTGAAATACGCGTCGCCACCAGCCGCTCCATGAGAGAGCGGAGCGAATCGAGCCCGCAAGGGCTCGCGAACGGGTGAGTCACGGAAGAGGTTGACAGCTGGGAGTCATCCTAATCTAACTATAACTATCTATCTCCCTTAGACTCACAGCGGAACTGTATAGTAAAATAAATCTATTATTTACTACACAATAATAAATAACTAACGGTAAATATGTCCTATCAGAGAGTAGCAATGAATAGCATTGGTAGCTGCATGTTGGTATGAGTACTTAAAGCTAACCCTACTAACAGAATGTTTTTGCATGTTTGCTTAGCAAATTGTATCTTTTTTTTAAATAGTGTTGTTCTGACTACTATATTAATACCATTCCTTTTTAATGCATGATATGTAGTGCATGTTTGGTGAGAAATCACCCCCTGCCACACACCCTCGTGGTGGCTTGCAGGGTATTATGTAGATGTAGATGAACTAACAAGGGTCTTGAAAAAACGAGCAAGCAAGCAAATACAGACCACAGATTATCACCAGAAGACAATTAACCCAGGGGAGACAGGGAGTAGGAGTGAACTACTCAGGTAAGCAATCTACACGGGTGAGTGTTTGCAAGGGTAGCGCTCGGCAGGGCGTCGCGCTTGGATTTGGTTCACGGTTGACCTTGGTTAGGCTGGGGTCAAGTTAGGGGTGGGGTTGACATCTGCGCGAACATAATGACGACTCCACGAGATGGGTCGTCGCTCTCCTCTCTCCCCGGTCGAGAGAAACTGCAGCGGTCCCGTGGCGGAAGGCTTTGCTTTGCCTAGTGGAACACGAGGATGTGAGCATTAAGGCTCGAGTCACGTCTCGAGAGTGCGCGCTCATGACTCGTCTATTTGGGGAAAGTTTGCCCGAGCATTTGCATTCACGGGCTGACGGGGCGTGCAGTGTTTGACGACTGCAGGGTGTGAGTGGAGGAAGCATGGAAATCCGGTCCATCGGCCGGGAACGGCTCTGTCTTTTGACAAGGCGGCGCGGCGGGCGGGTAGGCAACTGTGTGTCTGTGTGTGATTCGTGAGTACAGATGGGACAGTCGGAATAAGTGGTGCGTTATAAACATTTCCAAACCGTAGTCTTTCTCTCTAAGAGTAGGGGGAGGGAACAGAGTTTTCCTTCGTGTGTGTTATTGTTCGCGTTTGAATTGTTTTCATCCTCCTATCCTTTATCGTTGCTGTAAAGTCTACTCATGCGCATAGTTACTGTTTGACGACTTGTGGAACAATGTGTTTATGATGCTTCCGTGAAGTACTAGTATGGGAAGATTCTTCTTTGTTTGGTAAGAGAATGGCAGGGCGTCAAGTGGTAGTGGTCAATTGTAGGAAACAACCGTCAGATGTGGTCATTTCTGCTCATAAGGAGAGATCGGCTTTATGTTTACATCTTCATTTATCCTGCAAGCCACATGGTTGCGGTGGTAGATGGAATCATTAGAGATGGGCAACTCGGTAAATTACCGTGGTAATTTTCGTAAATTATCGCGGTATTTTTCGTAAATTACCAACACCCCTGAAAATTACCGTAATAAACGGTAGTTTTAAGAAAAGTTATTTTTCAAAAAATTTCTTCCTCACGAAGAAACCATTGGGAGGGTGATATTATAAATTAAGTAGCTAAAACGATTTTGTTTACATTGTGTCCGTGATTGATTCCGAGTAAAATAACAAATGCACATTTTGCAGAGGTATGTCTTTGGAAGGAAAATTTCTCATAGTGTGACAAAATGGAAGCAAATTGCGAGTTGCTGCGAACTTCGTTATAATTCTTTTAATGAGTTATAATAGATAAACGTCGTGGTATGTTTGATATAAGCGTCGGCATTTGTATCTCAATGCTATTTATTTCGTTTTGAGTCCACTGATAAGGATTTGCAGCTCAAGACTTAAAACTACCGGGAAATTACGGTGATTTTCGAAAATTACCGTAATTTACCTCAATTGAAAATTACGGTAATTTACCCATCTCTAAGAATCATCAATAATCGCACCACGTAGGTACATGTAATAAGATTTACAGTAGTACTCAATTAGGGATTACTAGTAATATCATACAACGAGACCATTGCAAAGTGGGTTGTTGTGGTGGCTAGAGCACTGGCTACCCATCCCGAGGGGCCGGGTTCGATTCACAGCTGAGGTAAGGATTTCTCTTCCGTAATCCAGTCCTCACTTGATAGCTATGTGTAAAGCAGTTGGAGTTCGGTACTCCGACGAACGGTCGGTTGAACCGTGCACCCCTTGGCACATTTTGTTAATATCAGGATAAAGTCGACGGCGCACAGTGAGCTGAAATCGAAAAAAACTTTCCAAAAGTGAAAAAGTGGTCTAATTGGTTTCGCATGCAGATCATCCATTGATTTTTGCATTTGGTTTTACATGTATTTGTCCTAAATAGGGCGAATTAACAATTTACATGGGGTCAAAGTTGATTAATGTTTGCAAAAAACGGCCTCCTTCAACATTCCCTGAAAAACTAAAACTCAAGGTGATGCTGAACCTTGGAAGATCTTCTTGCGGTAAAAAACGATACCATGCTATAGAACAATTCTTAATCTTTAGTTACGTATAAGTTACACAATATAATTGTAATATTTACCGTAGATATAGAGCAAAATGGCGTACCGTATTGGTCAGTCAATTTTTTGTCTTCATGCACGAAAACAGTTGAAAGCTACTACGAGCTACAAAAAGTTACTTATATCACGAAATTCTACTAATTATCCTGAGTTGGAATCCAGTGACAACTTTTACGACCGTTTGTGAAGCCGAAGGTAAAATAGGATTTTCGATCCCGCGGCGAAGTCCTCTTTTGCCCGCTGGCAACCGGGAATACACCGTCGAGGCTAGGACGTTGACATGCTATGTTGTCATAAACTTCGCTATGGTTATTTTCAAGGTATACCAATTGAAAATATCCTACAAATATGTTATTTTACATGTACATTGGCGATAATACAGGGGTATCAATTCCTTCGTTACGATATCGGATCCCAATGTAAGTATCCTAAAAACAGCTTTTTCCTGGAACGTTTTGGGATCGAGCGCCGATATTTCATCACGTATTTGACTACGCCTATGAGAGAACATGAAACCTTTGGAGATAGCAGGAATTAACTCTTGGCAGATACGAGTAACTTATTCTCTTTACATAGTACCAGCAGCCAATTTCACTTGGAATTATAGCGATCATTGTGATCTATATCTATCTTGTCTACTAACTATTCTGCAAGCCCCATCGAGGGTATATGGCCGGGGGTGAGCTGTCACCAAACATACATGACTTAAAACCACTAAAGTTTGCTTGTACTACCTACTTAGGGAGAGATTTCTATGAATATCATGCGAGTTCTACCCACAAATTACAAGTTCCGCTTTCCATCCAGCACGCAAGGAAACATACGAGAAGTACTGCAATAATGCATTATAAATAGTAGTAATTCATGCAGGCATGCTTAAGTAATAATAATAAATAAGACAAAAAATAAAAATGCAGCATCTTAATTTCGTCTTAGTTCGTTTCATTATCCGTGTCAATCCAATCTACATTTACATTCTGTGTGGCAGGGGGCGAATTCTCACCAAATATGCACTACATATCGTTCTTAAAAAAACGATTAGCAATAATATACTAGTCTAAACATCACTATTTAAAAAAGATAAAAAATAGCATAGCATTTATAATGCATTATTGCAGTACTTCCCGTATGTTTCCTAGCGTTCTGGATGCAAAAACATGCTGTTAGTTGGGCTAGCTTAAAGCCCTTATACCAACATGCAATTACCTATGCTATCCATTGATAGACTCGTATTGGATATATTTACCGCTTTTTAAATCCCTAATTGTACGAGGAAAAAAGGTAATTTTGAATATGTCAGTTTGGCAATCAATTTATCTAATTTTGTGATTATGGTCCAGTCTACCACAGTAAGTTGGGGTTCGCAAAATATTTTTAATGTATTCGGTGAAAATTTGATCTTGGAATTTATTTAAGAGATTAAGTCTAAATTTAAAGCAACGATCTGAAAATGGTTCCCATTTTAATTAATTTTATATTTAATAGACTGTTTACGCTAATATAGCTATCATACTGTCCCTTTACAATTTATTCCAATAATCTAATGTATGATAGTAAGCATTCAAACCATATCCAATAAGTATGAGAAGCTAACAGTCTGGAAAAATATCACTTCAACCCCCGTGGAGGAAAATACAACCAAGTAGAGGAATATTGGGTGTACCAGGAACATGGGAACCTGTATGTATGTAGCAATGAATGAGATCAAGGAAGTAAGAGAGAGCAGGGCAGTGTGGAATAAATTATTAAAGCTGAGCCTGTTTTCCTCCACTACAACCTACAATTACGCTTTTTGTCTGTTCATACTTGCAAAGATTTAGAGTGCATAGGTATATTGGTGCACCGTTTAATTGATTTTGGTGAATCGTTAGCGGCAGAAGTGTTGACGTGGTTATTCAACTGCTAAGGTCATGTTCCACTCATCGTCATCAGTATTTTAATCCTGGGATTGGTTCACTGCAGCCCTCCATTCTATCCTATTCAGTGTTAATTCCCTCACACCCTCTCTTTCACGTCCCTCTTTATTTGCCCTATATACTTCTCCTTTGGTCTTCCTCACGGGACCTTCCCATCAATTTCCCCTTCTATTAGATTTCAAACTAATCCAGTGTGTATCTAGGTATGTCCAATCCATCTGGTTCTTTGCCATAGGGTTTTTCAAATTGCGTTCTGTTGCTCTTCTGTACACCTCTTTATTCCTACTTTATCTGTCCATTTAATCTTCAGAATTCTCCTCCAGCACCATGTTTTGAAGGCTTCTATTCTTAGATGGTCTGCTTTCCCGATGTTTCATGTCTCTGATTCATAGAGCGCCACGTTCCATACGAATGTATTGATGAATTGCTTCTTTGCATGCAGCCGTAGGTTCTTTAAGGATGGTAGTTGTCTTTTCTTCATGAACTCCTTAGCTTGTGCTGGTCTTCGCTTGATGTCGTTGCACTTGTCCACATGTTCAACTGTCTTAGCGGAATCCAGTTCAGACGAATAATTATTATACATAATATTTATTTATACATTTATAATAGTATTTATTAAATAATAATGATCATTAATAATTAATTATAATCTATATATAATATATAATATTATATTAACACACCATAGTCAAGTTGGGTAGCTGGCAGTACTAGAATTTGCTTTCTTAATGCTCCAATGGCTTAGCTATTATCGCTTCGTATCACCTAATCTTATATTTGAGACAAACACTATATGCATTGGAGAAAGAGGCAAGTTGTCGTATTTGTCCATATTGTGTTAGTTTAAATATAAAACTTATAACGTGTTTATATTTTAAATAAAACTGTGGACAAGTACGCCAACTTGTTTCTTTCTCCATTGTCAGGATCGTCTCACGACACCTCTCCAGAGACTCAATTTTAACATCCATTCATTCCCGAGGCAAGATTCAAATCCGCGAACTTTCGATTCCTAGGCCGAGTTACCGACTTGACTTTCGCGACTGGCTCAGGGTTCGAACCCTTATCCTTTGTATTGGAAGGCCGTTGCTTTACCTATTTGACTGCAGAGGCCACTCTGGTGAACAATCAACCGTGAAATCACTGAAGATTTCCGTTGTAACCATAGTAAAAATAAGTGGGTAGCTGGCAATTGATCAATCTTTTCGCATATTGCGTAGAAGAGCAGGAAGTAATGAGGATAGGTCTAATGGGAACGTAAATAAATGCAGTGCTAAGTGATGACAATGAAGGCGGATGTCTCGCCTGATTGAGTTAGTACCTTATTGCTGCGGCTCCACCATTAATGGAAACGTCACGCAGTGATTCACCAAGAGCTTAGCATGCCGGTGGAACACCATTGTTGAACTTGTCATCTGCACACATTGAATCCACTCAGTGTACATCGTCCCAACAATGAGGGCTACGCTCGAAGCAAATGTGAGTGGATTTTTTTTCCGCCAAGAAAAACCTTGCGCCTGAAAGTAAACGCTTTCCCTTGACCGTTTCGAAATCTCCGAATGAGAAATTTGTTATTTTTTTTCCACCCGATCATTATTCGCACGGCGAAACTCCCAGCATGCCCATCTACCTCCTGCTTCGAGGCGAGCTTCGTTGTTGCGAGGTGGGTTCGCAATTCGTCGCCGTCCGTGGACGGCGGCGAGGGGCGGTGCGCGCACAAGGACCGGATGCATCGCCTGCGTCCCAGGGGCGGCCCGGAAGCAGTCGCCCTCGACAGTGGTCTGCAGGACGTGACTGACGAGGCATGTGCAGAGTAGTTGCGGCAGTACCAGGGCGAATAGTTGAGCGTGGAATCGATATTTATGGAGGGGAAGGAAGGGAAAAGACACTCTCTGGTCTAAACGACAGGCGAGCAAGACTTGCTTTGAGAGCAAGTATTGACTTTGACGGAAATCAGGAAATTTGATTACCGAACCGACATTTACAAAATGTTTTGTCTTTACTATTGCTATGTGGGAAATGGATAGTTATGAATATAGTCAATATTATGTAGACAAGTGTATCAGTGGATAGCCTAGTTAGTTGCATGTGTGTATAAGGACTTAGCTTACCCAACTCAATAGAACATGGTATTTGTGCATTAGGTTCTTGTGCTTTCACGGAGTATTAACTGAGTAAATTCTTCTCGGGTCTTCTTCCGGATTAGGTTCTCCATCTCCGCCGACGTTTCGTTCACCAACTCGCTTATCGTCTTCAGGGCAGTGAATACCATGGGTGAGTCGGTCATCGAAACGTCGGCGGAGATGGAGAACCTAACCCAGATGAAGACCCGAGAAGAATTTACTCACTTATTTGTGCACGCTTGCTTTGCCCTTTAAATATTTTTAAATTGTTATTTTCCGTATTCAATTAGTTATATTCCGACTTGAATACGTATAGCTACTAACCCTTATTAAAATGATAGATAGGTAAAGGATGCTTGACGTAAATTCACTACTGCCACACACCCATATGGTAGTTTGCAGGGTATTAGTAGGTGTAGATGATCGCAGACTCTGCTCTTTGGAACACTTGGCTTTCATGTAGTAAATCCGCTGAGAAATCTCTACCAACTAGTTGATTCGAACCCAGGACCTCTGGATGGATAGTCAGTCATTTAACCACAAAGCGAATCGGATCCCAATGGCATTAAGGATAAATGCGTTTGGATTCTAGGTATTGTTTGAAGAGGAGCACGAAAGGAACGACTGCTCTCAGTGGGTGATCTCATAGCGATGAAATGCTTTCAATACCAGTACATCGTTCCATCGTGGCAGCTTGAATTTTTGAAATCGAGAAATTATAGCATTTAAACTATGAAGTTCAAAATACTAGTTACTCCTATCGTTAGTAGCAAGCTTACCGAAGTCTCCAGTGAGTGAAATAAGAGAGTAGGTTGATGAGTTAATATTTTTATTGATTCAAGTCCTATGTGCCGAAAGCAGCGCTATATCTTTTGAACTAACGTATTCCCTGCAGTAAATGTAGTTTTCTCGCAATAACGTCTAAACTAATGGATTAGTGGTTTATCATTTAGTAGTCATTTAATTTAAATTTACTTTTTTCGAAAATAGCATTTGGTTATGATGGAAAAATATGCATTTTCCTAGTTTATATAATTTCCTAGCATATGATATTCAACTGCAGTTTTCCGAATAGCGTTCAGAGAACTAATTTCATTATTTAATTAGGTATAGTAGATCTGTCCCTCTTTTAGATCGTTACAGATTACGACCTTTCGTTTTATAATGGAACATTTTTTTGGCCCGGTATAGTAATATCTGGTGAACGTTAACCGGCATTGAAAAATGGATATTTTGCCATTGCATGAACGCTTTGCGAACGGATTGCATGAAGTTTATTTTGTGGTTACCAATAGTTTCCATTTTTTAAAGAACATCTTGATGTGTCCTTGAAACAGCATTAATAATGCGGTTCTCGTACCGTAAATGTATTTAACTTCGCCATGTAAAACCGGTCAAATTTCGTCCTGCGGTAAATTTCTTTTTTTTTCCATTGCTCGATACCGGTTTCCATGAGTGCAGGAGGAGAGTGCGGCCCACTAAGCCAAGTGGGCCACACACGAAAGGGCGTAACCAGGGAAAGATCTCGGGAGGGGCGATTAGTATTTGTGTGCCTATGGGCACGTAAAATAACAGAAAAATCGCCGCAGTTGTTCCTTGGAAAACGTATATTTAATAAGGATTTTACCTACAACACGTCAAAACCGATTACGAGCGTTGGATTTGCATTTATCAAAATTTGAATGTAGGATATTAAAATTGAGCTTTATCTCTATCGTTGAGGGGGGGGGGGGTTGGCCCCTATCGTCCCCCGCCCCCTTGTTTACGCCCTTGCACACGGTCCGCAATCCCCCGTGGTTACTCAGGAAGAGGATTTCTTTCGGAACCGGGAAGTTTGTGGCCGCTCACGTACCAAATGACGCGAGCGGAGTCGAAAATAGAGGAGGATGCGATGATTCCGTGAATGTTCCGGAAGCGCCCTGCACTGCTCACAAGCTATCTCCGACGAGACGAGGAAACATTCCGGTCTGGGAAACGCGCTGCGAGGGGGCGTGTGTTTGTGTGAAGAGTGTCTGGCGAACACATGCACATCTACATGTACACAATACCCTTCATCGCAACGGTGTTGGGTGGGAGTGAACCAACACCAGACATGCATTGATACTAAGAGTTCGAAACTTATTTTAGTTACTTCTGTACGGGTTACGTCATCAATTTTGCATTCCGTCATAAATGTAATTCTCCTAAGAAATCATGAATTTTCGCATGAGATATTTCTACTAGTCGAAGGTAGTCACCCTCTCGGTCGGGCATATATTTGGCGTCGGTTGGCAATGATGCAAAAATGGAAATAGTTTACATTTTGCCCCGTGCTTGCAGACACATATACATGCATAAGATGGAAGGTGATAAAGTTGTTCATCTTACCTCCTTCATTCATTCCATGCCAACTCGGAGCATGGGAGTGCTAATTATTTAAAATCCACCGGTTTTTTCCAAATGTAACATTAAGCATTCAATTCGTACCTTGAGATGCTTAATTAATGCACCTTGATAAAAATATTTTAAATAATTTTAGTGTTATTTATGGTATCGTTAATTGTTCATCGATTTTCAATCATTGTCATTAATTTCTATCTTGTAGGATGAAAGGTAAAAACTTTAGCGTTCCACAGGTTAAAGAGATTTTTTACGACATGTTTCACTTCACTGAAGCATCATCAGTTACATGTGGATGTAAAGTATGTATGTAATGAATCTCCTTAACCTGTGGAACGCTAAAGTTTTTACCTTTCATCCTACATTATGGAATTCCACATGTCTTCTTGGCCTCTAGCATCC
Organism: Platycnemis pennipes; assembly: GCA_933228895.1. Lineage (NCBI taxonomy): Eukaryota > Metazoa > Arthropoda > Insecta > Odonata > Platycnemididae > Platycnemis > Platycnemis pennipes. The sequence goes on from OW121846.1 coordinate 59,599,900, forward strand.
ACTTTCTTTCTTCTTTTGCTAATCTGTTAACACTAAGTTTTGGTCAATTTGGTTGTAGCTGTACCTAAATGAAAGCTAGCAATAGATTTACTTCTGAACTGTCACCTGTAAGTATTTCTATGTCTATGTCTTGCTGTGTAATTGGTATCTGCCTAGTTTATTCTTTAAATGCTATCATTCTTATGTATATTTGCTCATCATCATCAAGGGTCAATAATTCTAGGATTGGTTTGACGCAGCCCTCCACTCGATTCTTCTATCGGCCAACCTCTTCGTACCAACGTAGTTCCTCTCTTTCACGTCCTTTACTACCTGCTCCATGTAACTCATACGAGGCCTGCCTCTTCCATTTTTCCCGTTCACTTTTCCCTCGACGATTGTCTTCATCAGGCCATCGTGTCTTAAGATATGGCCGATTAGGTTGTCCCGTCTTCTTTTTATAGTTTTCAGCAGACTTCTCTTTTCTCCCACGTATATTTGCTGCACCTTAATAACCTATATTCTGAGTCATCAGTTCCTTTTATGCAAGGGCATTTATAATTGATTACTTTACCTAGTTTCTTTAAATAAATTCCGAAGTTGTCATGCTCTGTCAATATTTCCATTACCCTCCAATCCTGGTTTAGTTCTAGCTCTAACCTCTCTTTTGTATCGGGAAAGAATTTTCTAATTAATTCTCCTTTCTGACAATTGGACCGATTTTTCTGTCGTATATCTATTATGATTACCCTGGTAAATTTTTCGTGCATGTAAAATACTAGCAGTAATGTACATACATTTGCTATCCTATTTTCCTCCTGTTGGTTTCTATAAAATTTATTACTGTCCGTAATACTTCGCGGAAAAAATTCCCATCGAATTCCCATTTGACGGACGGAACACTAAACTTGTAATATTGTCCACAAGGTACCCAAGTAGAGATTCCAATGCAATTTCTACCGCAATTCAAAGCCGGTCAATGAAGGAGTGTATCCAGTACTCTTGCTATCGCTCTACACACCTAGCAAGCAAGATATTGTAGGATTAGAGAATAATATTCTGCTAGCACGGTATTTGTTTAAACTCTACAACGCATATTGATTTCCAAGCTCTATTAGCAGGATGACTGCAATTAAGTGAGTCGATGTGAATTTAATTGTGCCCATTTTAAAGTGGAGTGCAATGCAAAAGTTTCCAATTGTACTGAAAAATTTTTGCACTGCATGGGAAATGCTCGGGTATTTTATCGATCATATCGACCAGGCAACGAGGCATGCGAAACCAGTGAAACGTGTGAAGAAGTTGTTAATGAACCACAATAGAACGGCAATTTAATGCGCTCAGGGAATGCAAATTGTTTCCCGTTCACCCAATTTTGTCCCAATCAAGTGGCTCTAAAGCTAACACGATTCGTTTTGTCATTCTTACCGTGTAATTATATTTTTTGTCGCGTGGAATGCTGGGAGCGGGAGCCCTCCACGCTTCCCATTCGATTTTTTTTGCTCTCCTGACATGACACCGCTATAAGAAATGCCCACGTTACCGGCTTTGGCTCTTAGCCTGAGATGTAAATCAGGTTCCAACTAGAAGTGCAGTGCAGAGGGAGAGCTGGGTTCACATTCCAGGCATTCCAGTCCCATTGAAAGATGAACATACGATACATTTTTGCCTGAGTAATGATGGGTCTTGAATACGTTGCTGCCCATGAACTTAGCTACCGACTTCATCAGGATTAAAAAATAACTTGGTATAGGTCTCTCGAAATCGAAAACAATGATAGTTCTAAGAGATTAATAATAAATTTCTCAAGATGAAACGAGTATTTTATCCATGCTCTAATGCCATTTCTACCGCAATTCAAAGCCAGTCCATGAAGGAGTGTAGGCAGTATTCTTGCTATCACTCCATGCACCTAGCGAGCAAGGAATTATGGGATGACAGGAATTTATTATTTATTGGGATTACAGGAATATTTACGAACACAATAGCGATTTGAAAACTATACGATATATGTTTAAACTCTACAATGCATATTGATCTCCAAGTTCTATTGGCAGGATGACTTGATCTACATCTACATAATACCCTGCAAGTCACCATAAAGGTGTGTGGCAGGGGGTGAACTCTCACCAAACATGCACTACATATCATGCATAAAAAAGGATTAGTACTTGTATAGGTACTGTTCAAAACTACGCTATTTGAAAAAAGATAAAAATAGCAAAACATACATGCACCGTTAGTTGGGTTAGCTATAAGTCCTTATACCAACATGTAGCTACCAATGTTATCAATTGCTACACTCGTACTGGATATATTTACCGTTATTCATATCCCTAATAGCACGAGGAAAAAAAGACATTTTGAATCTGTCAGTTCGGCAATAAATTTCTCTAATTTTGTGATTATGGTCCAGTCTACCATAGTAAGTTGGGGTCCGCAAAATATTTTTAACATCATCACTGAAAATATGGTCTTGGAATTTGTTTATGAGATTAAGTCTTAATTTCAACCTGCGATCTGACAATAATTCCCAATTTAATTCATTTAATGGACTGGTTACGCTAGTAAGGTTATCATACCGTGAATCATTTATGTTGGGATAGATCATCGTTCCATGCATGACGCTACCAGGTCTCTACATCCACGTAATTATTTGAATTTTCAGAGCAAGGATTGTGATATTTTATTCATGAGCTTCAATTACGTTTATATGCACAGCATTAAAATATACGCATTTCAAACATTTTCTTGCATACAAAGGTGTTATTAATTCAGTGAATTGTTGAAGCAAAAGGGAGTTAATTGTGTTACTGACATTGTAAAGAATTGCCTCACAATGATAGGCGTTTTGGCGCGTGCCTGTATCTTTCCGCCCATACCAATATCCACAATGTACAGGGACCGCAGAGCTTCCGTGGAACGCAGTTAGTGAATTAATATATTTATCAGATTTTAGTCATTAGCTTTGACCTTGTTTTTAGAGCTAACCAAACCAAAGTCAATTAAGCATTATAAGTGGGGGATAAATATATATTCTCCTTTTTCATATACCTTCACGTGCTTTCATGGAAAACGTTGTAGTATGTACGGTTGTTGCACATTTATATCTTCAGAATTTTTAGTGTCTTCGTCAATAATCGCATTACGAATTGGTAAGTTCGGGAGAGGCGACGGACAGCTGGTGTTAATTGCACCGTTTAGAATAAGAGATTAGATGAAGGAATATTCTTGGGAATAGAGGGGGGGTGGAAAGAAACCAAATGTAGGCACTAGTTTGTTCTTCATAAAAGGCGAAAATGTGCATTCTGAGGAACCGCAGCGCTCAAGTATGGGACCTATGTTCTCCGTTAAATTTTGCCAGAGCCAGAATTCAAAATTGGGCACCAGGCATCGGAAGCCGGTACTTAGGCCATCATCTCCATTCCCTCAAGAATGATGAATTTTTAGTATTAAAATATACGCATTTCGAACATTTTTATGCAACTGTAAGTGTGCCATCATTTTATATGGAAATCTTTCCCAACACAATGGCGAGGCGTGAGACGCTGTGACGACATGCATCAGTATGTTTACTCGGGGGTTTTATATTTTGCCACGAAAATTTGTTTGAAAATCGCCCCTTGCCACCATGGTAGAATTAGGTAATGCGTTCGTTATATCGCACCTGGCTAGTTCGTTATATCGCACCTGGCTAGATCGCACCTGGCTAGTTGGCTAGTCTCCCATCTCGAGGTCCCGGGTTCAAATCCCGACACTGTTGGATTTTTTATTGGTAAACCGGTCCTCACCTTAGTGCTCTCTGGAGAGCATTCGAGTTCAGTACTCCGTCCTTCTGATCGGACGATAAGCCGTGATCACCTTGGTGCCTTACGTCTAATGCCGACGCCGGGTTTCTCTCTACATTTCCTCAGTTCCCTGAAAACTCCAACCTTTACCCAGTTACCCGCCTATCCTCTCTGGCGCTAATTACAGAAGTTTTCGATCGCCTCCCCAAATAACTTCGACTATCGAGGCAAGATAAAGGACCCGTAGCCGCTAGGTTGCCAGGCCGGCGCTGTAACGGCCTGACTACGGCAGTCGGGTTTTGAGTTCACGTTCCTGTGATTGTGTCTTTGTGGCGGAAAAATTCATTCGAGTGGAATAATACATGTCATTATTTAGGGTGAAGAGTAATGGATGAGAGCGACTTCGCTGTATCGCATTCCGGGGCGTCCTTCTTGGTCCTTTCCGTTTCCTTTGGCTCATCGGAATGCCATCTCGCCGCGTCGTGTTCACGGTGAGTCCGTGCCGTTGCATCTCAAGCGTCGCCTACAATGACTCCTTCCTTTCCTCACTTCACAGAAACCTCAGCAGCCCCTCGATTAGTCTTTTAGTCTAGGTTATTATTTATCAGTTGCGGCGATGTCTACTTCAACTCCTCTGGTGTCACGGTGTGCGATTATTACTCATAGGCTCGGAGATATTAGTGCTTTGTGCCCGGTATAGTTCGTCGAGTTCAACCGTGGGCAATAGGACACGAACGGCTGCTTGAATATATATCTAAGGCATTACCTAAAAGACTTCAAGCCTATATCTATATCTACGACATACCCTGCAAGCCACCTCGAGGGTGTGTGGCAGGGGGTTCATCCACACCAGGAACAATGACACAACAAACAAAAATGAACACTACAAAACAAACACTATACCTTTAAAAGTAATTGGGGGGAAAAAAGAAGAAAACTACCAAATCCCAATCATACAGTACACACCCACGAATACCATGCATGCCTTGAAACCCGACACCAATTTCATAGATACTCATGCATGCAAAAAAAAAGCATTGCATGCAATGCAAAAGCTATGCATGAAGTCATTAGTCACAACCAACACCTTTATTACTATGTAGATACTAACCATCTAGCTGCATGTGATCGTATTGTGTAGCAATTTTCCATGTAGTAGTATGTTTGCATGTCAATAGTGCATGTTTGTTTATCTTCACCCCCTGCCACTCACCCTCGTGGTGGTTTGCACGGTATCGAGTAGATGTAGATGAGTTATTCTCATCGTGGGGTGTTCTTTCTCGTGTTGTGTGCCACGAAGCTCCCGCATTTTCTTTCAATATCAACTCTGCTGCCAGGAGCATCCTGGAGCAGTTCTAGCTTTTTTGTCCTTAGCAATCAGTTTACTTAAGCGATGGAAAATTATAATATTTAGATGCATTGATACCAAGGTCGGAACCGTAACTAGGAATAACTTACATATCTGGAATTCATATGCATACGAAACATATTTACAAAATTGATATATTTATGAAAGTCGTGGGTACAGGGTTGGTGTGGTGACTAGAGTACTGGCCTCCCATCCCGAGGGCCCGGGTTTGATTCCCGGCAAAGGCGGATTTTTCAGTGGCAAACGGGTCCTAATGGAGGGGATTTCACGTTCAGTACTCCGTCCGTCGAATGGGACGTTAAGCCGTGGTCCCTTAGGCACCGTTGTTAAGAGGAGGCTAATGCCGACGCCGGGTTTCTCGCCACCCTTCCTCCGTTCCCTAAAAGCTTCCACCATTACCCAATTACCCACTAACCTAAATTGCGCAAATGACCTTAGCTGTCGATCGCATCCCCTGAATAACTAACTAACGAAATTCATTATGGAAAAGGCAGGTATCCGAAAAAAATAGATATTTTTAATAATCCACCGGGAAAGATGTTTTCTTCCCTCTACCAACGTCAAAATGTCCACATTTAGGTGACGTTTACGCCATCGATAAAAATATAGCTGGAGAAAGTGAAATGAAGTGCAAGGTTCTCAGAGGCGAGAGACAGCGTGTAGGTACTCTTTGAACGGTCAATACTTGTTCCCAAGGTTCTTTTCACGGGGATACTAAGGAGCTCGAAAATGATCACATTAGCATTCCATGTACTCATTCCTATCAATAGTCTTAATTTTAAAGTAGGCTCTAAGGATGATGTCATGGGAGTCTTTTTGGCAGAGCACGTTGGGCTTGCCAAGAGGTGATTCCGGGAGTTGTTAGTTCCATGAGTGAGATATTCTGGGATATTTAAGGAAAAGGCATGATTACAATTACTCTAGAATATGTATTCTTAATCATTGAGTACCACAAGCGTTCAGTTTTATCACGGTGTATCTATGTCTAACTACAGATATAAGTTTGAATGATTTTACACGATTTTCTCAATATAATTATTTTAATTAAATAGGTGGGAGGTGTTGGTTAAATGTTTAAACAATCTTAAATCCGAACATTCTCGCGAAATCGAGTGGAATTTGTAGTTGTTGAAGTAATACACGTTCAATTTTCCACAAAATTAGTTTTTACTTCGACTGGAGTTTCAATGTTGATACATCATCGTCAGGTGACGATGATGTAGCAACATTGAATGATGTATCAACATTGAAACCCGGGTCGGAATAAAAACTTATTTTATGGAAAATTGCACGTGTATTGCTTCAGTTTAGAGGATCGTTCGGAACCCTCTTTGTATCGCGGCATAAGTATTGTACTTTCTTTTCAAGAATAAGTTTTCAAAGGTTACGGCGATTTTAAAAATTGTTGTCCGATACCGGGAGTTTGCCGTTTTTTTCAAAGGTTACGGTGATTTTAAAAATTGTTTTCCGATACCGGGAGTTTGCCGGCAAAATCGTGATAGTTGGCAACCCTAGCTACTGACTGAGTCACCATGTTCACATCTGGGATATGCCTTTTGGACTTGTCGAGTAAACTCTATGTGATTTTGCGGGTACTAGACCTTTCTGTAATACCACTAAAGAAGGGGTAGTGAATAGAATACGCCCCCTTTTTTACTCTGTGAATTTTAGTTTCCGTTGAGCTCGGTAGGTGAGGGCGATTGAAGAGTTTTACTATCGCCACACCGACAACACACCTTCCTGTTTAAGTATTGTGCTCGTTTTTCCCAAATGAGACTAGTTTTTTTATTTATATTTTCAAGAAATGATGTGGTTAATTACATCTCTCTCGTACCAATATGCCATTTTTAGCATCTCTGTGGATAGTTGTCTACAACTCATGCTGGATGTTGTTTTTGCAGGCGTTCTATAAATTTCAAAGCCTATCTTTTGCTTTTTATGCTCGAAACAACGCTTAGTGAAGAATGGTTATTATTTAGCCGGCTTTTTGTCTTCCCGATTATTCTGTATTCCCCGCGTGCACGTGTTCACTGAAGCCATTGCCTGTTTTCGGTCGCCAATATCGACGCCCGCTTTCCCATTACGAATTTGGGGCTTTCCCGGAAATGAGATCGCTGATGAACTCGCTGGGCTGGCTGCGAGCCAAATTTAGCTGGGACCAATCGAAAGCTATTTCCTCTGCAAGATTGAAGACGGGGATGGGAGGATGGACCGGGCACTCAATGAAATCGGGACGAGTTGCTGCTGCTATAGGGGGGGAGGTGACCGACAGATGCGGTCATATGGGCCATTAAGGATAGATGGGGACAGGTTGGGCTTTTCGGGAGCGGAGGATTTGAGTGAAAACCGGCTTCATCATCAGCCAAAACTCATTGAAAGGCCCCAAAGGGTCTGTCCATTAAATATTCTGTGCGACAGACGGAGTAATGACCTTGAATGGTCTCCACGCGGCATTTGAGGACGGCGCTGAATTTCGCAAAAAAGTGCAATTGCCGGGGTCGAATCCAGACTATCGGAATGGGAAACCACTCCTCCTTCAGCCAAACCGACCCGAGTTCCTTCCGCTAAAACAAAGAGTCTATTCATACAAAGAGGCAATCGAGAAGCTGCTTATAGTCTGTTATCAAGTTGATAGAATAGAAAGGGCCTTGAACGCAACCATGGCATTAGACACCATTTTTGGGGACAAAAATAACAGACATCTACATCCACGCGACATCCTGCAAGCCACCGTTAGGGTGTATGGCAGGTTGTGAAATTCATCAAACATGTAATATTGACATGCAACTAGGGTACTACATGGAAATATGCTAATAATATGGGTCACATGCACCTACATGGTTAGTATCTACATATTATTAAAGGGATTGGCTGTTAATACATGCATCATGCGCTACAGAATATCTACAAAATTTCACCTACTAGGTAGGTGAAATTTTACTATGTTTCCTATTGTGTTCTGTAATAGTACGGGGAAAAAATGACATTTCGAATCTTTCAGTACGACAATCTATCTCTCTAATCGTATTTATATGGTCTAATCTAGCATAATATCCTGGTGTTTTTAATGTATATCTAACATCTTCAGTAAAGCTATCCGTTTTTAATTTCTGTAATAGATTTAATCTGTATTTTTTGCATGACATCAATGAGTTACTTATGGAAGTTGACCCAATCGACCCGCGTTTCCACCAAGCGCAGTTTTAGGAAGGAATTACTCTTCCTAGAATGGTTACTGTTCCTTAGCCTTAAACTTAGGGCTAGCGAAATTGAAGTTCAGTGGATATCAGGACGATCAGAGCGTCCTTGTTTCTCATGACTGTCTCTCCGATGGTTGTTTACAACCCCCTGTTCTACATTTGCTATATATTTTACGCTTGGCCGATCTCGTATCCTTTTTTATTATTAGCTTAGGGTATTTGTGCCTTGCTTACCACACAGTGAAACATTCATTAATGTCCAAACGATTTGGTTATATACCTAATGGCACAGAAACAGACTGCTAAGAGATGAGATTTGAAATTACTTCTTTTTCCTAATATGATGGATCGGAAACGAAAAAGAATTGTGCATACTAACGGCTTTCCTTTCGCGCCTAAAGTAATTTAAATGTTCACCACTACATCTAAATCTACGTAGTACCCTGCGAGCTATCAACAATATTGTATTGCAGGGGGTGAAGATCACCAAACATGCATTATTGACATTCAACTAGGATATTTAATGGAGAAATGCTGGGTAATAGGGTCACACGCAGCTAGATGGTTAGTATCTATATAATAAGAAAGGGAATATTGGTTGTTAACACTTGCATCATGCACTACAAACTACTATTGACAAAATATCACCTACCTATCCTTTTCCTACGCTGCCTATTATGCTCTCTTATGGCACGCGAGAAAAATGACATTTTAAATGTATCGGTACGACAATCTATCTCTCTAATCTTGTTAATCTGATCAAACCTAGCATAATACGTAGGGGTTCTTAATATATATCTAATATATCTGTGAACAAATCGGTTTCGAATCTACTTAAAAATTTTAATCTAAATTTTAACCTGCGTTCTGATAGTAATTCCTATCCTAGTTCTTCTATTAAATGCCTAACACTTTTAAAATTATCATAACGGCCTTTAACAAATCTTGCAGATCTCCAATGCACACGCTCTAATTCCTTTATCATGCCACTAAAGTGACTTCACATTAGTGCATAATCTTACCTATAGAAATTCATATATCGTCCCATCATTACGTAGTTACACATTTTTTGGTAGCCAGGTTGTAAACGCCGCCTTATTTTTCCTCTGTCACACTCACTCCAGGAAGGTTACACGGTATTATACATTTGTACATGGAACTGGTTGGACGGTCGGACGGATACCTCCTCCACTGGAGGGTTATAAATGGAAATGGAAATTTTCGGGACGGCATGATGACTATATTAGCGTAACCAGTCTATTGAATGAATTAAAATGGGAATCATTGTCAGATCGTCGGTTGAAATTTAGACTTAATCTCTTAAATAAATTCAAAAATAATATTTCCACTAATGACGTGAAACTTATTTTGCGAACTCAAAACTTACAATGGTATACTGGACCACAATCACAAAATTAGAGAAATTGATTTCCGAACTGACAGATTCAAAAAATCCTTTTTTCCTCATCCAATAAGGGATATGAATTGTTGTAAAAACATCCAATAGCATAAATACGAGGGTATCGATGGATATCATAGATGGTTGCTTGCTGGTACAGGACTTGAAGCTAACCCAACTAACTGCATCATATTGCATGCTGGCTTTGCCATTTTTATCTTTTTTAAATTGTGAAGTACTGACTATATTAATTCAAGTAATAATATTAATTTACTAAGGTATTAAGTTATTAATACATTATTTAAGTAACTAGGTAATAATATTATTACTAATACTTTTTTATGCATGATATGTGGTGCATGTTTGGTGTAAATCCACCACCTACCACACACCTTTGTGGTGGCTTGCAGGGTATTGTGTAGATGTAATTGCATGGCCATACCCGAGGTGGGATTCGAACCTTCGATCTTGAGATCGGGAGGCCGGCGCGTGACCGATCTGGCACCATGCTCCATGCGGCTTTTTCCGCTTCTTCTCTTTGCCCATCCTGGTATTCCATTTTGTCGGCTCTTTTGATCTTCAACATCCGCTTCGGGCTCAAGGTTGTCGCCTGTTTGTCAAACTGCGTCTACGTATGACTGACTCTGCAAAAAAAGCAATGAATGCAATTGGTCAAGCATTCAAAGTGGACATTGCAAGATTCCGTGAGCGAAAAGTTTTTGGAACCGACCACGAATGAAGAGACATCATGGAAATTGATTCATCGTGGTGGTCCGTAAGTTTGAATTAATTCAGAGCTGTGAATAGTTTGAGTTGGTTGTTTACCCGTTAATGTGGGTTTACCGGAATATGAAGTGTTTCCAGGTGAGTGACTCAGAGATTGGAACGTAATTGTGGAAGTTTAGTCACGTTTTAGTCAGTTTCCATCGTATTAAATAAAAATTTACTTTCCATGTATGCATACGTACATTGATTCAGGCTATTTCGTTTGCAAACATAGCTACGAGAATGTGATGTAAAAATCTGATTAAAAGTTACCACCGCGAATAGATTGTGTTATTGTGCTCTTTCAGTGAATAAATTAAAGATTTATCTTCATGAAAACCCGAAGCCCGGATAATATTTCCGCGGAACTTGTGAAGCGTCCACATTTTGTTCTTATTGGAAATAATTTAATTTCATAATTATAGATGGGCGTGGGATATAAAATTCCACCATCGGGAAATTTAATGAAAGCATTACGTCCAACGATGGATGTATCGTAAAACATTGAATTTGCGCTTGATTTTTGTCCTGGCGAACTAGAGACAGAGTTTCAGTAATACCACGTGTGTGAAACGAAAAGCCCAACCGAAACTGAGGGGCAAAAAATTCACTCGGAAGGAAATATAAGATTGTAGCAGCCAAATTGTTTGATAATTATTATGACGAACTGTTCGTACTGCGTTGGCCCGGAGACCTTTTAACCCCAGTAATTTCAACACCCTCGACTGTCGTTTCATGGCGGTTGAATAACATCGTGAGTTTGGTTGCTTAACGCGCGCTGCAATAGATCATAGGATTGATCCTCGTTCGTAATGGCTTTCCGAAGTCCACTTCTGCCTTACAAGTGTCATCATTGCTTGGCCGCAGTAGCGAGGCAAATCTTGTTGTTACTCGTAAAAATAAAATACCTTTGGATAAGGGAATCGTGGGTAGCTTAGTTACCTGCACATTACTCCTGGCTAACTAAAAATCTGTAATCCGAGTCCTAGAGTACTTTTTCTTTCAGCAATCCTCAACTTTCTCACCGCGACTCCGCCTAATCTCGAGGTGTTTGAAACCGTCGGAATTGTCTCGAACGGGCAACCAAAGAGCCACGTGGGTCAAACACGAATGTTTTGGAAACTGAGAGTAAAAGAATCGCTCATTACAATCTCGTTCATCATTTTCACTCGGTTAATGAGCGATTTAACACACCAAATTTGCGAACCATTTGTGTTGGTGGCACGTGATTCCTTGGTTACCTATTCGATACAATGCCGGAGATTCCAAACACACCCCCAGATGTCCAGTGTATTTCACCGCGGGGATATTTTTAATCGAGAGTTTCCGGAGGTAATACCCGGCATAGAACTGGGAATTTTCGGGGCCGCTTCCGAGTTATGCGGGCTGGGCTTCCACGGCGACCTCGATAAACCCCTATGAAACATTATTTTCGTCTCAGACGGAGAGGTCACGTGTCCATCGCCCGCCCGACTACCCCATCCCAAGGGCCTATTAGTCATCGTAGCTTGTGGACCGAATGCTGAGAGGGAATGGACGGTGGAGGCCTCTGGGGAGCGAACCAAATGCCAAGATGATCGAAGCCTCTTCGTCACCCACAAGACGCCTGCTCCGCGACCGGGATTCCACGGAATAATCTTTGCCACTGCGGGGACTCGAACCTGGGCCCTCGGGATGGGAAGCCAATGCTGGAGTGCCCCATATATTTGATCCAGTATTCGGTCGGGAAAATCCACGTAATCATGTTGAGCATTGGTGTAATGTAGAGTATTCGTGTTTTTTCGATGGCGGGAATTGGTTTGTTGTGGTGGCTTGAGTACTGGTTCCCCATCCCTAGGGCCCGGGTTCCATACCCAGACGGATTTTCCATGGTTTTACCGGCCCCCTCTTTGGTTCTGTACGGAGATCACTCGAGCTCAGTACTCCGTCCGTCGGATAGGACGTTAAACTGTGGACGGTCGGACGGTCGTCTCACCTGACTGACTACAATATTTTTTTGGGGGCGTTCTGAAAAATGCCGCTCGTGCTACTGCGTTTTTTCGTCTTTCAGCTTCCTTCTTTACTCATCCTTCGTCAATATTCTTCCCTGAATTTTTCACGCCATAACCCATTCGTGCGAACCGAAATTCCATCAATTTGCATTTCTCTTTCTCCCTTTCAAAATATTCCACATTCCACCCTTGATTACAAACCCAACCACTCTCAGAATTGGTTATCGGCTGGGCGCAGTGGTTTGGTTTTTGCACTCCCATGACGGGAACTTGAGTTTGGATCTGGGCAGTGACTAATCTTTCGTTGGAATTCGGCTCCATTCTTGCGTACACAGGGGATTTTTCAAGGTCGGATGCCTTATTGTTGAGAGAGAGATTCAGTGGCGACCCCGTGTTTCTCTGCACCCTTCCTACTTTCCATCCAATCCTATCTCTCTTCTTGGAGTGATACGACGTTGAGTTCCCAGACGACTTGAAACGTTTTCGTCGACATTCTAGATATCTTGTCCAAGTTCTCTGAATTTCTCTCATTTTTGTGGTGCTAATAGAATTCGGTATTAAGGTGCTCGAACTGCTTTGGTTATACCGCATCGTTTGATATCATCTTAAACCTAAGATTAGATTATAGCGCACCGTCCCGAAGCGGGATTTGAACCCCCGACCTTTGTGTTACCAGCCCGGCACGTTATCACTCTACTCTATCTCTTCTCAAAAGATAATTGGGTAAATGTGACGATCATGTACGAGAAATCAGGTACTTTTCCCTTGTTAGACCTCATTTGGAATATGCTGCCAGTGTATGGGATCCCTACGAAATCGGTCTAAATAATGAACTTGAACGTGTGCAGCGAAGATCGGCAAGATTTGGAAAGGGCCGGTATGATAACCTTATTAGCGTAACCAGTCTATTAAATGAATTAAAATGGGAATCATTGTCAGATCGCAGGTTGAAATTTAGACTTAATCTCTTAAATAAATTCCAAGACAATTTTTTCAGTGATGATGTTAAAAATATTTTGCGAACCCCAACTTAATATGGCAGACTGGACCATGATCATAAAATTAGATAAATTGATTGCCGAACTGGCAGATTCAAAATGTCCTTTTTCCCTCGTACAATTAGAGATACGAATAACGGTTAATATGTCCAATCGGAGAGTAGCAATGGATAGCATTGGTAGCTGCATGTTGGTATGAGTACTTAAAGCTAACCCTACCAACAGAATGTTTTTGCATGTTTGCTTTGCAATTTCTATCTTTTTTAAATAGTGAAGTCCTGACTAGTATATTAATACTATCCCTTTTCATGCATGATATGTAGTGCATGTTTGGTGAGAGATCACCCTCTGCCACACACCTTTGTGGTGGCTTGCAGGGTATTATGTAGATGTAGATGTACTCTCCACGACTCGCTTCTCTGATCAACCCAAATATTTTTTTCTCCTTCCCTTATTCGTTACCTATATCCAGTATAATTTCTATATTTTACTCTAGCTTGAATTATGGTTTACCCAGGGTTATAATAACACTTACCCGTCCTTATAACCTCGCGTTTGTGAGGATTAGTGTGTTCCAAAAATATTTCATCTTCTTAATGATCCTTGCAAGTGCACTCTACTCGGGAACTGGATTGCGTTCCGCTTGAAGCGTATAAGATCGAAAAATCAAGGTCCAATCACGTACTGATTACATTCTGTTCTTCAAATCATTCCGTTTTTTTTTCTATGATTCATTAACATTCCTGTAGTGACGAATGCTTGTCTCCATTTATTTTTTATCGGTTATTTAGAGTATGACTAATAGCTACAATTCAAATTTTGTGGCGAGATTTCAAGGCTGAGGTCACCTTCAATAGAATTTATTATGGAAATAGAACCGTTGGAAGGCCGGAGTCCAAATATGGTGTGGAATTAGCAAGTGAGACATACGCACCATAGCTTCTCGGGAATGTTTGTCGGTGCCTTCCCTTGGAATACTGAAAGCTATTACCACTTGTGTGGCAGGGGGTAATTATTTACGAGAGTAGGTGGTCATCATCAAGGGTCAACAATCCTAGGATTGGTTTGACGCAGCCCTCCACTCGATTCTTCTATCGGCCAACCTCTTCATATTAACGTAGTCCCTCTCTTTCACGTCCTTTACGACCTGTTCTATGTAACTCATACGAGGCCTGCCTTTTCCATTTTTCCCGTTCACTTGTCCTTCGACGATTGTCTTCATCAGGCCATCGTGTCTTAAGATATGGCCGATTAAGTTGTCCCGTCTTCTTTTTATAGTTTTCAGCAGACTTCTCTTTTCTCCCACTCTTCTTAGGACTTCTTCATTTGTCACTCGGTCGATCCATTTTATCTTCTTCATTCTTCTGTAGCACTACATTTCGAATGCTTCTACCCTTTTCTTCTCCCCTGCTGTCATCGTCGAGTAGGTGATAAGCGGCGATAAATTATGGCAGTGTTGTTGGAATTCACAATGCTGATTGCGGGCCATAAAAATGTTTGGTAGTATCGATGTTGTACCAGAAATTATTAATTAATGACCAAGAGAGTTTGTTTTAATGGGAACACATACCCTTAGTGTTTATCGAAATACTTAATTCGTATATTAATTAATATTTCGGCTAAAAAAAGTATAATCGTGACTGGAAACATCTCCCAGCTCTGATTAATTAACCTCTGAACGATTCATTTCGATTTTATCTTGCTCATAGAATGTGGCATCCTGCGTCCGCCATGTCTACAGCCTACCTCCCTGATCTAGGTTCTATATTAAGCCCAACGCACCGTCTGGCGATGCAGTTTGGCGTATCTTATCAATCCCATAAGCGGCGGCGTACTTCCTGGGGCGTGTACCTGCTTCGCTTGCGGGCATGGAGTGGCGAGCTGTAAGTGGCCGCACTAGTCGTTACCAGGAAGCGCACGTCCCACGTATTACCCCCATTCCACCCCTCGCCTCCCCCTCCCGCCCGGCTGCCTTGCATGCGAATGTCGGAGAGGTGTGTTCTTGGAAGTCCGTGACGGGCGTGGGCGGGCCGCCGCCCCCGGCTGCAGGGCTTCAGACGGCGGAGGGCTTACACCAGCCGACCCCTCCGCCCGGCTCACCCGCCCGGCGACGAGCCTCGAGACGGCTTGCGTGGATGACATCGGGTAGTGGGCCCTCCCCACGCTGTCACCCGACGCTCCAGGGGCGGCTGGGGGCGGGCCATGGCCCTTAGCAGCCATCTTCGTGGTCCGAGCGGAGCGGGGTCCGCCAGACGCGGTAAAAATCTATGACCGAATGTATTTAGCCATCAACTACGTCTAGGATATGGAATCCGTGCGAGGAATGTATGATAAAAGAATTAGAGCGTGTGCAAAAGAGATCCGCTAGATTTGTTAAATGCCGTTATGATGATTGTATAAGTGTTAGGAATTAAATAGAAGAACTAGGATGGGAATTACTATCAGAACGCAGGTTAAAATTTAGATTAAACCTTTTAAGTAGATTCGAAACCGATTTGTTCACAGATAATATTAGATATATATTTAGAACTCTGCGTATTATGCTAGGTTTGAACAGATTAACAAGATTAGAGAGATATATTGACGTACCGATAGATTTAAAATGTCTTTTTTCCCGCGTACCATCAGAGAGAACAATAGGCAGCGTAGCAAAGGGATAGGTAGGTGAAATATAGCCAGAGTAGTCTGTAGTGCATGATGCATGTAATAAAAACCAATAATCCCTTTCTTATTGTGTAGATACTAGCCATCTAGCTGCATGTGACCCTATCATGTCTCCATATCTTAGTATCTTAGTTGCATGTCAATAGTGCACGTTTGGTGATCTTTACCCCTTGCCACACACCCTCGTGGTTTCTCGTAGGGTATTACGTAGATGTAGATCTATGCGAGCAACCGCGTGAGTGTGTGACAGGGGATGAAATCATGAAATTTGCACTACTTACATGGAACTAAGATCAATGCTACTACTTCATGGAAACATGTTAGCTGTAAGAGTCGCGTGCTAGTACATGGTTAGTATCTACATTGTAATGAAGTGATTACTGGTTGGGAAGGAATTTCCCTAAATATATTTACCTGTATTTTCCTAGCATACATTGATAAGTAATGCTAAAATATGCTTCTCGCCCAACAGACTAACAATATTTCATCAACATTTCATCCCTTTTCTATGCTGCCTGTTATGTTCTCTATGGTTCACGAGAAAAATGACCTTGTAAGTGTATCAGTACGACAACCTTGTTCATCTGATAATATCTAGCAAATACGCTGGGGTAGGGCTGGGCGGTTTTCCGGGACACCGGTTCAGCGGTTCTGTTTTTTTTCAGAACCGGC
Source organism: Platycnemis pennipes (assembly GCA_933228895.1). Taxonomy (NCBI): domain Eukaryota; kingdom Metazoa; phylum Arthropoda; class Insecta; order Odonata; family Platycnemididae; genus Platycnemis; species Platycnemis pennipes. Next base: position 59,616,725 of record OW121846.1, read on the forward strand.
AGGCCAGTTCAGATGTAGGAAAAAAACCGGTGCACCGGGGAATCGGTTCTGAACCGGTGCATCAGGGAAGAGGTTCTAAACCGGGGCACATGGGCATCGGTTCTGAACTGTTGCACTGGGGAAGCGGTTCTTAACCGGTGGACCGGGGAAGCGGTTCGGAAACACCGATGATCGTTCGCTGCTTGGCTTTCACGCCGCCGTCGCTGCTCGCAGCCAGGATGGTTGGCGACCACACCTGTGAACTTCCAGTGCTATAAGTTGTCCGCCTGACTGTCGTCACACAAATAATCGGCTGCTAGATTGGAGGGCGAGCACTCACCCATGTAAAGCATTATCACGTGCGTAAGTCAGCAGGAGGTTACGTTTGTTCATCTTATTTTGTTTTTTCGACGATTAGAACGAATAAGAAAGAGTAAATAACCCTTCAGGTTGGTGCAGTAGCTATTTGTATTAAACCAATGCTGTTGGTTTTGGGAGACTTCGTGGAGGAAGGAGCATGGTTTCAAGTTCCTATCTACCCCTGCCACAAGCAAGCAGTGAGAGGATAATGCAACTCCTTAGTGCAGCGTCAAAATTCGTGTTCTTAATGCATGCATTGGTGGGAATTATTGTACATAAGATGCGCCTAATGCAAACGAAATTTGAACATTTTGACGTTGATTGTTGATTGTTAATGCTCAATACTGTAAGTTGTTTCTAAGACTTATTTTATGCCAAAGGATGGTTGAGATATTTTTAAATTGATAAAATTTTAAATAATGGTAAATTTAAGGGGGTTTTCTGTTCTAGAAACCTGTTTTGTACCTCATTCTTTGGAAAATACGGTTACCTAAGGCAAAATTGGATGTGACACCCTATGTCACCAGAAATTTTCGGGTGGTTAGCGGGTGTCAATTCTTAACAATGTTTCAAAAAACGCGTCATAGTCAGACCCTCGCCCCATAATCGTTGCCAAGATGAAAGATAAAGGAAATGTTGACTAAGAAAGGCAGATTACTATGAGCCAAGACGAAAGCAATCAGCCTCTCCATACATATAAACTCCCTGGAAGCACTTAAATCAGATCTTGATTGGAGAGATTTCGTCCGTATGCAGACACGAGTCGCTCTGGCTCTAGAGAGCTTTTCATTCACCAGGCATGAGTTAGTAACTTAGTACGATGCGTTTTGTTGTTACAATAGCATTATCATCAAGGCACTTGATAATATTGTTTTAACAACTAAACACGTCGTGCAAAGTAATATCGGTGGAAATTTTGCAATGTCTTCCTATAGTAATAATGTGAATATTATCGCCGTTACAATTACAAAGGGAAATTTAATGTACGCCCTGGCCTCGCATATAAACCATTGGCTGACGCAAACATTCCCACTTTTTACAGTTCAGTTTAGGAAAACGTACCCGCGTTATTAAGAAGTATCTTCTTAAAGGACAAAACATGTCTTAAAAACAGGTAAAATAAACATTTTGGCAAAAAATCTTTTGGATGACAAAAAACGCAGTTCACGAGGAAAAAACGTTAAGTAGCAAAAAGGGTTCATAAAAAACGGTTCAGTATAAAACACCATTTTAGTAGAAAACACCGGTTCAGTAGAAAACATCGGTTCAGTAGAAAACACCGGTTCGACTATTGAACCGGTGCACTGCCATTGCAAACTGTTTTTTTCAGAACCGAGAACCGGTTCAGTATTCCCTGCACCGCCCAGCCCTACGCTGGGGTACTTAATATATTTCCAACGTGATTTGCTAACTCTTATCAGAGAGATGAGAGTTCCTTCTCTCATCAGCGATCATAGGCATCAGTGGCATTCCGTCGTACGTCACTAGTACATTGCGTATACGCGTGCCTGAAGCCTCGATGACTGAAATGAGACGTATATTGTTGGCAGCAAAGACGATGGATGTAAACTATAGTGCCCAAATTTAAGGATTGCAAGCTAGTCACGAAAAATATAGCATATCGTGCACAATGCCTAACCCGATAGCTGATTCGCGTATATTAACTCGTTTTGGTCAGAGGGAGTGAAATAATATTATAAAGGGTCTAGAAGTATCACACGGAGTGTTGAACCCGAAAGCTTCTCTGATTGGTGAGGTCAGAACTCGCGAAGTACAGGGCAAAACGACATGTGAAATAACTCATCTGGGTCGGGGGGCCAATTCCTTTCCCTTTACCGAAGGTCTTTTCCCGTAACATCTGTTGCCCATAATATCCCGAAATATTAAAGTTTAAATAAAAAACCGCTCAGCAAGTTACACAAAAACCCATTTTATTGCCCCAGTGAGTTCTCTTTAGAGTATTGCCAGGGTGAACCGCAACTGATGATGCTGCATCAAGCGGAATTGGTGATGCAGTGCACTCGAGTGTTTATGGGATTGATCAAGTTGGTATAAATATATATACATTTATAAAAAAATCACAGGGCTGACAGATGCGGCGACACAACTACTCTTCTGAGGAAGGAGGTTGCATGCCTCCAAAAATTTAAGAATTATGTTTGCTTTTGTGTATTTTCCTTTTATGTCGCCACATCTGTCTGCCCTGTGATTTTTTTCGAGTATACTTACATTTGGATTTTTAATCACTATGCTATATATAAATTTTAAATGTCATGATTACATTCCGAGTGACATTCGAGACTGAATTTAATTGGGAACAGCAATAATCAGGGTTGGAGGTCGGATTTTGTAGTCCTCGTTATGCTTCCTACTTTATCGTTTCATGATCTTACGTCTACATTTTTATGCCATCCGCCCTGCTTTTTTCTCTGCAGAGGTCCTGTAAAAAAGTATTATTTATTCACTGTACAAATCACTAGATAGAGTTCCTTAATAATACATCCTTTTCTTTCCAGGAGGCATCAACGTCTGATTAAATTCTACGGTCTAATCAATGCCGAAAAATTTCAGACACCCTAGAAGGTAGTTCCCTGTCTTCGTAGGAAGGAATTAGCGGCTAGTGATGCAAACATGTGGTGGCACACAATTCCATTTTAATTTTGTTGGTCGCCATGATATCTTTTATAAGCCTTTCTCATGTTTGAAAAGAAAATAAGCCAAATCCTCCTGCTTTTAAGCCATGTCGCGGTCCCTCGTCTTTCTTGAAATCACAAGGAGCTTAAGTGCTGTATCGTGTCTCTTCCGGCCGAATGCAACCCTTAAATATGTAAGAAACCAGTTTTGTTCGGTGCGATTACATTCTCAATTCTACTCACGACAGCGTTGTTACCGAATTTAGTGATTTCGTCGATTCCACGTAGCCGCAATGTCCCCACGTGAGTAACTATTCCAATTTCAATGATAAAACTTCCTCATAAGTGTAACATTTTCCTTCTGATGTCATGGTTGTTGCTAAGAAACAGACAGAAAAGCACCTTTTTTCCCTTCCAATACAAGAAGAATTACATTTATGAGCCAGAAAGGCCAACCATCTGAATTAAATCTGTAATTGGACATAAGTACATACACTTGGGTTCTTATGCATAAAACTGCATGCTTATGCAAAATACTTTTAGTTGTTGATTTCGTTTTTCAAGCATTGTTGATTTATTTTCCTTTGAGTTGTCAACGTATCGTGTTTTTATATTCACATTCAAAATTGATATTGTAAAAGGTCAAATTCATTTTATGTTGATTGTATTTCACGTGAAAAATCAGTCAGTGAATTGAATTGGTATCAATGCAAGGTAGGAGGGTCGTGATAAGGAAGGACGTCTACAGGGTTCAAGGTCAGAAAATGGATGGCGTAAAAAGCGAGATGTTGTCAAAAACCTACGTTTCAAAATGCCTAAGCTTATTGTCTTTTCAGGTGCATGAAGCCGCGAAAGAGAAATGTAATTTAAAAAGATATAATTCGATATGTAATTGATCAATAGCCTTATAATATCAAAATTAATATTTTAACATTTTAAAATATTTTAAATATCAAGCGCTCCGTGACAAATTTAGAATCCCCGCGGATCTCAGAAATATATTGGACGATAACTCCTTAAACATCATCTGTCATACAGTTCAGACAATCTTTCTATGTTTCTCCGTGAGACCAATCTATTTTCTAAAATTGGAATAGATTTTATCGGCATATTGTTAATATTTGCTTAAAAATTCAGAAAGCGTGAAAAATATCTTTTTTATAGTAGTAATGGCTTATGAAGGTGCGACATGACCCTGGCCGTCGATGCGTACTGTATATATTGAGTTCGTCATTACAAAGACCTAAGCTTATTGTCATTTCAGGTGTATGAAGCCGCGAAAGAGAAATATAATTAAAAGGGATATAATTCTATGCATAAATAATCAATTTTAAACTAACTGCGTTTAAAACCAACTTGTAAACTAACAAAAAGTAACTATTATCAAAATTAATTTTGCTCTTGTATTAATCTACTAATAGGAAATACTTGTAAGATTAGCAAAAATTGGCCAGCTAGTCCTAAAAAAATACTCCTGAATAAAAATGCTCTATCGAAATCATACACATTGCCAACATTGGTAAATTTGTGGATAGCCCTGACAGCTCTCCCCAAACAGCGAGTCTCGTTTCTACATTCATACACAAACCCACGCTTCAAACCTGAAATCCCTCACTTACCCGTTGCCTCCAAATTGCCCTCCAACCACTTTTGTTGCCTTCTTCCCCTCGTAAGCTCGAAGACCAGCTCCCTTTTTCTCTCTTCACACACTTTAATCCTTTTTAGTTTGTTTCTTTATCGAGAAAAAAATCAGTCTGGGTGGCATAATTTTGCCATTCAGTTCTCTATGTGTGACTATCGTTCGTTACCCATTCTTATGATAGTCGCCTTTCATCGCTATAGCCGTTGCCACTTGTCGAATTGATTGTTCTTCGAGAATTTTCGGTACCTTCAATGGCTAGTGGACCAATACCAATGAATTCAGATTTGGTTTTTGGTTGGTTATTCAGGGGAGGCGACCAACAGCTGAGGTTATTTGCGCCATTTGGGGTAGGCGGGTAATTCGGTAAGGGTAGGAGTTTTCAGGGAACGGAGGAAGGGTGGAGAGAAACCCGGCGTCCGCATTAGCCTACTCTCAACGAAAGGCGCCAAGGGGACCACGGCTTAACGTCCCATCCGACGGACGGAGTACTGAACTTGAAATGCCCTCCCCTAGGCACTCAAGTGGGGACCGGTTTTCCACTGCCGGGAATTGAACCCGAGACCTCGGGATGGGAGACCAGTACTGCAGCCACCACACTAACCCGATCCCCTCAGATTTGGTTCGGGCGTAGCTTTTAGCTTACATCTAAGTTTCCTAATCTGTAGTTAGCCGTAAAAGGTTAATCTTGGCATGCAGATAACCAAGACAAGGCGGTCAGTATATCATTTGCTTTCGATGAAATGCCCAGATGTCCTTATCGCCTCATCTTCCGCAGCCCACTTGCACAAAGAACCATTGAGATGTGTGGAAGGGCCCTCCGTCATCACTTTCCCTTCGATAGAATTATGAAGCATAGGGTCTGTGGCGAGCGTGAGGAATTTTTTTTCTTTCCTTCAAGTTTTCTGTTGAGGTATTCCAGATGCGAGATGAGGAGCTCGCGCGCATTAAAGAAGATAAACACCTTCAAGATGATAAGGTTCTAGCGAGGTCGGCAGATGCCCTCGGCGTGGCGAAGTGCGTCAGTCGTCTTCTTCGGTGGGCTTGAGAAGGAAAGAGTTAAAACTGAAAGATTGGTTTCTGTCGGATTATGGTGGGGCTTGATATAGAAAATCCAGTCATAAGTAAGCAGAGGGTTGAATTTTCATGCAATTTACTTGCGAGATTTGGAAGAAAATAGTTTGTGTATTTTCACATTCGATAATGAGATGCATATATCCGTATATGAGTTTCATTATTAAGTACATATATACAAATTATGGATACACATAGGTAGATGTTGAATATGAGTCATTATATATGTATATATAAAAATAAGACTGATTTCTGAGTTCATATATGTATTTTCTCACATCTTGACATTTTATTTCTATGTTATTATATATACTATAAAACTATGCATTATAACACGCATAATCAAATTTTTAAACGTAATAAAAAACTTGCAATGGACCCTTAATCTGCAGTTTTTTCTTTCTGATAGGTTTTTTTCAATGCTTTGCCTCAGGATAACAATTAGCCTTCGATGTCGGTACAAAGCCCATTAATATTTTTTAGTAGTTCAGTACATCTCAAACAGGGTATTTGCATCTTGACGAAGGTATCTGATTTATGCACACGCTGCAACTGAAAGTATAGTGAATGTAAGCCTCACTTAATCCTCGCTGGTAATGACATCGTGAACTACGGTACTTTTTCCCAAGCAGAGTGCTTTCCCAAGCAGGTACGACAAATCTTTAGTGACTCTTACATCTAAGTACCTTATGGATTCAACGCTTTCCATCATCGTTTTACTAATACATAACAATAGAACGCTCTCACGAATTATTCCTCTTCCAAAAATTAATAGCTACACATTTGTCCATGGTTTTGTTCTAACTGCTACTTGTCGAACCACCCTTCAATGTGTCTGTACTATATCCGTATTTTATTATTGCTGTGTGCAGTTTTGTATGTACATTTCTTCCGAAAATGATCCCGGCTTTAAAAGTAGACATTGAGTCATAACTCGAGAGGTTGGTCCGACTGGTCGGAAAGTCCGTGATTCATCGGACCGCTTTCGAGCATCCGCTCTTGGAAGTCGCTTTTTAAGATGGAGTTCCTCGTGGTGGTGAGTGTGGAAGCGTTCCTTGGACTTAGCATAAGGAAGGGTGCCTCGTCCCCTATGCTCTTGTGGCATGCAGGACAAAATTTTATGGCGGCGACGAACGATATGCTGTCAACAGATCCAGGCTTAATATAGTGTACATCTACATTCACATCTACGCGATACCCTGCAAGCCACCGCGAGGGTGTGGCAGAGGGTGAAGATCACCAAGCATGCACTATTGACATGCGAACAAGCTACTAAATGGAAACATACTACATAATAGGGTCTCATGCACCTAGATTTTCAATATCTACATAGTAATTAAGGGATTGGTTTTAATACATGCATGATGCACTACAGACTACTCTAAAATATTTCCCCTACTTAACCCTTTCCTATGCTGCTTATTGTGTTCTCCTATAGTACGGGGAGAAATGACATTTTGAATCTATCAGTACGTCAATCTATATCTCCAATCTTATTTATATGGTCGAATATAACATAATACGCTGGTGTTTTTAATATATGCCCAACATGTTCAGGAAAGCTATGCGATTTAAATTTCTCTAATGGATTTAATCTGTACTTTAACCTCATCATCATCATCGGTCAACAATCCTAGGATTGGTTTGACGCATCCCTCCACCTGATTCTTCTATCGGCCAACGTATTCGTAATGACGTAATTCTTCTCTTTTACATCCTTCACAACCTGTTCCATGTATCTCAAACGAGGCCTGCCTTTTCCAATCTTCCCGTTCACTTTTCCCTCGACGATTATCTTCACCAGGCCATCGTGTCTCAAGATATGGCCAAAGTTGTCTCTTCTTCTTTTTAGAGTTTTTAGCAGACTTCTCTTTTCTCCCACTCTTCTTAAGACTTCCTCGTCACTTACTCAATCGATCCATTTAATCTTCATCATTCTTCTGTAGCACTACATTTCGAATGCTTCTACCCTTTTCTTCTCCGCTGCTCTCATCGTCAATGCCTCACTTCCATAAAGAAACATGCTCCAGATGTATGTTCTGATGAATGGTTTCCTTACTTCTACGCTTATGTTTCCAGCTGTAAGGAGATTCTTCTTTTGATAGAATTCCCACTTTGCCTGGGCAATTCTACTAACTACTTCTTTCTTGCTTCGTCCATCGTTGGTTACTCGGCTTCCTAGGTAACAGAACTCTTTTGCCTCTTCAAGTTTTTGTTTTCCTAGTTTGACATTGGTTTTGGCCTCTTCTTTCTTGCTGCACACCAATATCTTGGTCTTCTTCTTATTTATCTTCAGCTGATATCTGGCCATTGTCCTTTCCATGGTTACTAGAGTATTGTTAGCTATGAGTATCTTGGTAGCTACGAGTGCTATGTCATCAGTGAATCGCAGCATGCTTATTTTTTCTCCGTGGATAGTCACTCCAGAAGACTTATCTTTAATTTCATTGATGGCTCTCTCGATGTACACATTAAAAATTACGGGAGACAGTGCACAACCTTGTCTCACTCCTTTCCTTATTCTTGCCTCTTCACAGCTGGGTCCAGATATAATCACAGCTACTTGGTTTTTATGCAGACTGTGGATAATTCTTCGATCATTGTAGGACACTCCAATTCCCTTCAGAATTCCAAGCATCGAATCCCAATCCACGTTGTCAAAAGCCTTCTCTAAATCCTCAAATGCAATGAAGGTAGGCTTGTTCTTCTCCATTCTCTTCTCTCTGAGCTGTCTAAGGACCAGTATTGCTTCTCTTTTACCCTTACTTTTCCTGAATCCGAATTGATCTTCACCCAGGAATTCCTCTGCTTTTCATTCTATTTTCTGTAGATGATCCTGGTCATTATCTTCGATGTATGTGTCGTCAGGCTTATAGTCCAAAAATATTCGCATTCCTCGCTCCCTTCTTCTTGGGAATAGAAATGATGATGTTTTTCTCAAAGTCCCTTGCAATTTCTCATGTTGAGTACATGTCGCAGATGGTTTTGTAAAGGTGATTTAATGTCTTCTCTTATGCATTTTCAATTAGTTCTTCAGGAACATCATTAATACCAGAAGCCTTATTCATCCGAAGGTCCCTTACTGCAGCGTCGCATTCCGTTCTAAATATTGATGCTCCCATATCATCCTTTTCCACTCGCTTTCCTCTTCGATGGCTTTTGTGCTGAGATTTTTTCCGTTGTATTACTCTTCCAGATAGTCTCTTCACTTTGTCTTCATTTTCCATCAAAATGTCTCCATTCTTGTCCCTTATGATATTGCAACTTGCGCTCCGTTCTTTGAAGTGGTTCCTCACTATCCTATATGCAGCTTCCACCCTTCCAAGTGCAAGGTTGTTTTGTACATACATCTTCGCTTAGATTATTCATCCACATCTCTCTAGTTTTCGTGGCTTTGCGACTTATTTCGTTGCTAATCTTTTGTAGCAAAGCTGCCCTTCTTCTGTTTTCGCATTCTTGCACTTTCTTCTTTCTTCAATGCAGTCTTAGACTTCCTCCGTGATCCATTGCTTCTTCTTGGCAACTTTTCCTCTGCCAAAAACTTCTTTTGCTGCTTTATTTAGTCCTCATATAATGGTTTTCCAACGCTTTTCCACTGATTTCTCATTCAGGTTCTCTCCTATGTTGTTCCCACTGCTTTCTGAAATGCACACTCTGAAAATGATCCCCACCCTAATTCTTGTATTAATTCTGATACACTACTTAACCTATCGTAACACCTTTTAACGAAACTAGCTGCTCTACGCTGCACATTCTCTAGGTTTCTGCTCATACCTAATTCATTCGGATCCCATACACTGGCTACATACTCGAGGTGGGGCCTTACTAGTGACATGTGTAATATAGTGGAAGGCATCCATAAATGAAAAACTTGTCTTGCACTTCATGTTGACTCTTTGAGTTGAAGCGCGTTGTGAGATTATTTAATTTGTGGAATAGTGCTTCAATTTTTCATTTAACAATACGTTGACGGAACACGCCCTTAGAGATATATCACGGTCTCACCAAGGAAGCCTAGTCTTCCCCTCCCCTATTGTCTTTGCTCTGGGCTTAAGCATTAGAATAATCAAGCGTGTTGTAGCGTTAAGAAACCTGGTAATTTGATGAGATCACATCTCATCAAATTACTTATGAGCAGCTGTTTGTCCCACGAAGACCTTTCTTGAGGTCTATGGGAGTAATATCCCATTCCAAAAATTAATCCAAAAATTCCAAAAATTTCGCTATGACTCAAAGTTTCAGTGTCGCTTAAGGCTGAAGAAAATTAGTGGCAGTGAAACTATCACCATTATCTATCAGAGAAAATGCTTAATATCATGCATGTGGGATCCCTACGAAATAGGCTTGATTAATGATTTGGAGCGTGTTCAGCGATGACCGGCAAAATTTGTAAGGGGGCGGTAACTATGTTAGCGTAACTAGTCTATAATATGAACTAAAATGGGAATCATTATCAGACCGTAGATTGAAATTTATATTTGATATCTCAACTAACATATGACGTTTAAAATATTTTGCGAACTCCTACTTCCTACAGTAGACTGAACAGTTATCATAAAATTAGAGAAATTGATTCCTGAACTAACAGATTCAAAATGTCCTTCTTTCCTCATACAACAAGAGATATGAATAGATGTAAATATATCCAATAGTATAAATACAAGTGCAACAATGGATAGCATAGGCAGTTGCATTTTGGTATAAGAACCCAACTAACAACATGTTTTTGCAAGCTTGTCTGCCATTCTTATCTTTCTTTTTAAATTGTGAATTTTACACTTGAATATAATTGCTACTCTTTGCTTTGCATGATGTTTAATGCATATTTGGTGTGATTTCACCTTCTGCCACACACCTTTATAGTAGCTTGCAGGGTATTATGTAGATGTAAGGCTGAAGAAACGTGCATCCCTCGAATACGGGGGTTCTATTGCACGGCCAATAATTTCGTATAACGCCTCCATTTATTGGTATTGATGGATAGTTTTCCACCAGTTAAGATAGGTATTGATGGAGTGTTCATTCAACTTTGCTTTCATTCATAAATCGGCATCATTTCTAAGGATATTTCTTCCTTCAACTCAGCGTACCTTCTATCCATCTTCGTATCATCCAACACGCCTTTTCTTTTTCTTCCTCGCCCTCGCTCAACCTGCATTCGTCCATCATTAACGGCCTTTAGCACTCAACTGCTTTTAAGCACCAGTTCCAATACCCTATTTAGCCCTCTAATTTCTGACATGAATGTTTTTTCATCCCCATCACTTCTAAATTTGTCCACTTTACATTCATCCCACTTTTTCCGTTCTTTTCCTCACCTACATTTCATAAGTTTCCGATCTTCCGATCGGTTACAGACCCATGTCACTCACGTCAATCTATTGTCAGGTATTTGAGCATATTATAGTCAGTTCGATCATGGGGAATTTGGATAGTCATGGATTGCTCATAAACAGCCAACATGGGTTCCGGAAAGGTAGATCTTGCAAGACACAATTAGATATTTATTTTTTAATTACTTTATTTTATTTAATTTTTAATTAATTACTTTATTCGTACAAGATATTTTAGTCTACGGCGAAAACAGTACTGAAGTTGATGCGATGTCTTTAGATTTTAAAAAGGCATTCGATAAAGTTCCTCTTGATAAATCAATCTTGAAGTGAGAGAGTTTTGGTATATACATAGACGTTTTATGCTGGGTAAAAGAATTCTTAAGTGAGAGAGAGCAGAGGGTTTTTATAGATGGTATCATGTCGGACACAATCTAAGTCACATCGGGAGTTCCACGGGTAGCGTAATAGGTCCGCTTCTATTTCTTTTATACGTAGACGATTTATGTACCGTAGTTAGTAGTAAGCTTAGACTTTTTGCAGACGATACGTTAGTGTATAGGGTTATATCAAAAGAAGAAGACAGGAAATCGCTTAGCAGGGATTTAGATGCAATTCAAGAGTGGTGCGACAAATGGCAGTTAGAACTTAACCTTAAATAGTGTGTAGCTATCAATTTTTGGAGGAGAAATAATTCGATAGAGCGATCCTATAAAATTAGTAAACCAAAGATCGAAAGCTTTGAAACCATAAGGTATTTAGGTGTAACAATCAGTAAAGACTTATCGTGGGGAAGACACATCCGGGAAATATGCGGCCGAGCGAAGAGAAAGCTAGGATTTATAAAAAGAGTACTTGGGAAATGTGATGAGAAGACAAAAGAGCGATGTTACTTTTCACTAGTTAGGCCCCACCTTGAGTATGCAGCCAGTGTATGGGATTCGAATGAATTAGGTTTGATCAGAGAACTAGACAGTGTGCAACGTAGAGCAGCTAGGTTCGTTAAAAGGTGTTACGATAGGCTGAGTAGTGTTTCAGAATTAATACTAGAATTAGGGTGGGAATCATTATCAGAGCGTAGGTTAAAGTACAGATTAAATCTATTAGAGAAATTTCAATCGGATAGGTTTACTAAAGATGTTAGGCATATATTAAAAACACCAGCGTATTATGCTAGATGCGACCAGATAAATAAGATTAGAGAGATAGATTGTCGTACTGATAGATTCAGAATGGTATTTTCCCCCGTACCTACTGTAAGAGAACATAATAGGCATCATAGCAAAGGGATAGGTAGGGGAAATATTTTAGAGTAGTCTGTAGTGCATGATGCATGTATCAATCCCTTAGATACTGTAGATGCTAACAATCTAGTTGCATGAGACCCTATAGTTGCTTGTATGCATGTCAATAGTGCATGCTTGGTGATCATTACCCACTGCCACACACCCTCGCGGTAGCTTGCCGGGTATCGTATAGATGTAGATGTAGATGATCTCTTCACGCCATCTCTACCTAAAATCCACGTCTCGGATCCATACGAAGCCACATTGAATATCAAGTCCTCCACTGGCTTTCACATTCCTACTCTCCACATTCCTACTTAAGGTGCTCATCATAAGTTCTCTCCTCTTGGTGAGCGGGTACTTAGTTAAAGTACAGTAACACATTTCACTTCTTCTCAGCATCAACAACTCTTCTACTTACACCGTATGCACTGCGCCAAACTTCGTTTGCTATGAAGAATCTCTTCCACCGTATTTGCTTCTGAGTTTCTCGGTGCCCATATCCATTCCCCTCCGCCTGTTTACACTCCTGAAAAACTTCCGCTTGGCTCGGCTCTCTCTCGCCCATACTTTGACCACGAAAGGCCAGCGAAGCAAGCTCATGTCATAATTTTTCCCATCACTCGAATGCGTGCCCATTTATGGCCCTTCCATTCCTCAACCGACGCCTTCTCTTTTTTCTCTTCTTTAAATATCTCGCAGGTGTCCTAAAATCGCCGCATCAAGCTGACACTAATGTATGCTTATCTTGACATACTCATATTTCCTTTTCATCCCTGGTGTTGGGGAGGAGTGCACTCACACGCTTCCTACATATTCTCTCTTATAATCCATGCATAATATGAAAGGAACTTGGAATGCATGTGTGTGTGCGTTTGTTTGTGACAGACTATATCTCGGAAGTGGTTACTCCTAGAGAGATGCTGTAAACTGAACTGTTTCTAGCATATTTAAAGACACGAGGAAACTGTTTCCTTTTTTTAGAAGGCCCAGGTTTAATTTCCGAGGGGAATTGTATGTTTATATTAGTTGAAAAGTAGATTATACCTTGGTTCTGAATGCCTTCTTCTTTCACCCAATGAAACGACTAAATGCGAACCGAGAAAACTGGTTCTTTTTTTCGAAGGCCCAGGTTCGATTTTCGAGGGCAATTATATGTTTATATTAGTTTAAAAGTAGATTTCACCAAATTTATCCGGTGTAGGGGCTCTATTTCGAGCGTTGCGAGAACCAATTTCATCGTTGCCTTTGAAGCGGTAGCAGTCGATGAAGCTTTAAGGTGTTAGTAAATTCAAAACAATGCAATTTTTAATGCAATCCTAACCAATTCGAGGGAGCAATTACTGGAAAATATTTTCGGTAGCAATCAAATTTTCCATTTATTTTTCGAAGATAGACTGATACATTAATTAACGGTGCATTTATAATTATATCTGCTTCTGTTTCACTGATTCATCCCTTTATATTTTTATTTTTCACCCCCCCCCCCCCCCCCCCCCGAATCTTAGTGATGATTTTTGGAGATAAGTCGAAGAGATCTAAATTAAGGTGTTCTTACTCCATATTTGTTAGTGCGTGTAAGTGTTAGAAAAGGAAAAATTCGGTGCGTTTAATATTCAGAGATGGAAGATAAACAATTGGAGATGGAAGCTTCAGTTCGGCTTCGGCTATTGATGGAAACCCTCTAATTAGATTGTTAGCGTAGAGTACTTACGCTTTAGTATTGTCATTTATCTCCCTCTCGTTGAATTTCAAACGGCACTTTTTCTAGCTGGATTATGCTAACACCAATCCATAGAGCTTTATATATTACGCTGTTGAAAAATGTACACTCATGGTGAAATCAATGTAACTTCTTCACTTTTGTAAATTGTGAATTCTTAAACTAAAGCTTCGTGGAAAGATATTACTTAATACTTTTTCTCCATTCTGTACATTATAAAAACCATATAATGCCGGAGTATATTGTATTTATTGCTGTTATAGCTTATTCATTTCACGTTAAGCATAAAAGTTCCTTCGAGTTGCGTGCTTTAATAGTTTTCATCGAGATATCTGAAACACTTCCCTTTTCTCTCCTACATGGAAATACTGAGCTTCATTCAGCTATTGATGGGCCTTTACTAATCTTTACCACGTGAATATTTTATATAAACTGGACCCGTACATTGAAAGATGAATGGCAGGAATGAAGAGGCCAATGAATTTAGCTTACCAATGGTTCGATCTTAGGCTACCAAGCAACACAATTTAAAACCTGAGGTAAATTTGAAACGACGCGTCGTGACGCTGTGGTTTGGACACCAGGGCTTTTTGGGAAACCGTAGGTGGATCACGAATGTGCAGATTCCTCGCCTAATAGGGTTTAGCACTCGGTAAACTCCTCCACCAATCGAAGCCAACTCCAATTTATCGCGCCTTGAACGAGGGGAAATTGTTAAGCGCGGAGGGAAGAAATAGCGAAAAGGAAGCAGGTTTTAGTAGAATTTTGCCCGCCATGAATGCATCAATCTGTCTTCTAAAAACAAATGGAATGTTGATACCTCCCGAAAATATGTTCACATAAATTGCTCTTCCAAGGCGATGAGTCTTTTATTTGTTCAATGGGGATTCTAGCGAATGTATCACGACGATTGCAGCGTTCTGCTTTCTTTTTAGGAAGAAGGATCGTGAACTTAGCCTCGAAAGCGAGACTTCGTCTGCCAGTTTTTTTGGGCTGGGATGGATCCAACGGAACCATGTGACTATTTGGCACCCTTTCGGGGAAGACGGGTTCTCGTTGTCGGTAGAAGTACCCTCCACCCGCGGTGACTCATACTCATTCGAAATATTTTCCCTACCATTTTCGAATTTGGCTCGCATTCAACAGAGCTTAAATAACTTTTAATTTTTATTTTAGTCACAAAAGAAGAATAGCTCGTTCGTACTTTTGCACCTGGGTTCCCTAGTTGATAACGGCGAGAGACACTTTTTTGTGGTCGAAGTTCCACCACATCTACCCCATTCACGACATTGTGGACAGTAGCAATCAACTTCATGATTTATAACGGAAACGGTTTGTCACATTGACATTTTTTTCTATTTTTTCAGTATATATCTCGAGATAGAAAGTAGTCACAAAATTACCGCATCTCTCTACATCTACGCGAAACCCTGCAAGCCACCGCAAGGGTGTTTGGCAGGGGGTGAAGATCACCAAACATACACCATTGATATTTAACTAGCCCACAACATGGAAACATGTTATATAATAGGGTCGCATGCAGCTAGATGGCTGGCATCTACATGATAGTAATGGGATTGGTTGTTGATGCAGAAAATTGTCATCGCGGAGGAGCAAACCGGCGACCTGTAGAGAGTGGAGCGAACACGCTACCCACAACGCTAATTATATGCAGTGAAGGCAGACGCACGAAACTCTTTTGTCAAGAGCTTGAGTCCTTACGCATTCACATTGCAACAACGTTTTCCTTCCTGCCGCCCTCTTAACGTCCGGCTTCAGGGCGATTGTTCACGGTCTCTCGTGTATTTTTTGTGTGCTTCTCTCATCATGCTTCTAATTCTGTGAACACAAGCAGTGCCTCCAGCCTAGCACCGCGCCTCCGCCTCATACCATAACGTATTCCCCCGCCTCCTCTCTTTATTTAGAATACAGCTCTGTCCTCCTCGGAATATGCTTTTTTTGTCCCTCCTCACAAACATCTGCAAGAGTAGTACTTCAAGGAATTTCCTTGCTGAGACGAATGCGACTGTTATTCCTGCTTGTCATACGTCCTGGTGAGGCGTGGCAAATGTCGAAATTTGCGCAAAAGGCATAACGGTAAGGCGGAACTAGGATATTTTATAGGCGAATATCCCGATAAATTATGCTTCTGCACGACTTTTCCCAGACAATTTGGCCTATTCAGTAGATCTTATTCAATTCAACGATCTTTGAGAGAAATTACTGTCTTTTTTGTACCATGTCCATTATGTCTCACATAAAACTTCAGCGTTCATTTTTCAATAGGCTCTGTGCAATACTTTTTTGTTCCTGCATTCAAAAGCTTAGGCCAAAAAGGAAATAATGACTACAATCATGGTCAATTTTTAAGGCAATATATGAGTCTTAAAAAAGCATTAAAAGTCGCTGAAATTTATGATGCGCTAAAAACCTCGGCCACCAAGTTGGTGTGCATGTGACGCCACACGAGAGTATCGTCTGTTTACCTTGCGTACCGAGAGAGAATCGACGTGATTTTGTTGCTAATTGTAGTTGGCAAAAAATAGGAAGTTCCTGAAAACCTGATAACCACAAACTAAATTTCTTTTGTTCAAAAGTATGTTTCTATATCAGTGCGCCATAAAAGCATTTGTTCCTTGCCAAAGGGGGAAGAAAATGATTTGAGGCTGCTGGAGAAGGAATTCAGTTTTTTCTTTATCAAATATTTTCTTACCTACCAGAAATCTCAACTATCAAAATACTTTTCAAACGTTTCCCGGACATCATTCTTGAATCCCTCGCTCTTAAATAATTGCGACCCTATGTATTTGGAAATTTTCTTCGATATACGGAATGGAGTTTGATGTTAAATACAAATTTGAAAATTAAAGCGCTGGAGATGTTTCTTCTGTAGCTGGTTGAATACTTACCTTTCCCCTGCCAGTGCTTCGATAGCAAATAATGTAACCGATATGAATATACTAGAAATGAAAAGGCGATATTGCTACCACGGTACGTTCTTCCAGCACGTTAATGCTCTAGCTGTGTGTAATAATGAAGAGAAGACTGTGAAATGTTAACATCGACATTTCTAGCTATTGTTGCGTGAAGTGGAGATGATGGAATCCCATTGGAGGGAGTCATGGAAATAGCACTTAGAAATCATTTCCTTTTCCGTTCACCCCACGGCTACACCCGCATGGTGAGTTCGTCGTTGATATTGTTTTTATCAGGATGAAACAAACAGATATGGTTTTAGATATATATATATTATTTTCGGGAGCGGATACAGGGCGTAGAGAAACTCGGTATCGTCATTCGCGGTTTAACGTCCTATCTGACGGATGTAGTAGTGCCCTTGACGGAAGGAGTAGTAGCCCTAGTGTGCAGCACTGTAAATTAGGGCAAGGAATACCAATGAAGAATCTATGATACAGTTTGATTTTAAACCAAGGTCCTTGGGATGTGAGGCTGAGTGAGAAATACAGACGCGTCCCTAACCTGATTTCTGGTGAGTCATCTGTGTGGCTGTTTCATTCTTTATGCTAAAATTGCCCCAGGTTCTTTTCTAGGCATACATTAAAAAGTCCACTTTTCTCTTCCAGGCTTTAATTTTGTCCATTCGAACCTCTTTCCCGCCCCTTTCTCTCCGCTGCGATATTTTTTACCTCCATTGCACTCGAAAACCCCTACTGTTGAGTTTCACACTAGAAAGAAGTCTTATTTTCATCGCATGACAGCGTGGTGCCATAAGCTTCGGAGTATAACAAAATTAGCACTGGCACTGTGTTCTATTATTTCGCATAATATCTGTGCCTATAAAAAAAATATATCGTTGATAACGCACCTTGTACCCTATTTTTTAATTTTCTCGTTTTTGTTTGTTGTTTTATGTAATTATTTTTCAATGTTCCAGCGGACTTAAAGTCCCAGAAAAATAAGGGATTTTTTCAATTCAATTTCAATACTCTCGTAAAATGAAGTTTTTTCGCCAATGTGAACTATTACCTACTTAAACGTCAATCACTAAATTATTCGCAGTCTCCATCGTTATAATCTAATCGTTAAAGAGGCCATTTATTCATATTCCAATGTTAATTCTTCTTGATTTAATGTACGTAGATTTGACTTAAAATTATAGGATTAAGAGAGCACTGAATTTAAGCTGCAGATGATAAAAAGGGGCTAAAGTATCTTGCCAAAAGATGGTATGAAGGGTTACCCTTGCACAATTGTTTACGAACGTAGGATGATGGCATATAGCAATCGTGTTCATCATCATGAATCGTGTTAGGGTAATATCATAAATTTTTCACTGGCGACTATAAGGGGGCGATGCATGAGAATAAATATTAAAATCCTGTTTGAAAAACTAAGAATACATAAACATGCTTTGCTATGGAAGAATAACGCTCAGGTGTTTTTTTTTGAGGAAAACGCGAACGTAAGCTTAAAATATGAGCAATAGCTTCTCTTGTTTTACTCCTGAGCTTATTCCATGAATTCGTCTCGGCTGACACCATAGAGTTCTGGGTTGGAGGAAGTAGACATTTGATGTCATCTGAAAATAAAATTATTTCCCTCAAAATTACATTAAATTTTTAAATTATGCGTGAATGCTGCGGAAAAACTAGTTTTAATGACTGCACCAGTTCATAGTATCACTTCTGCGTCGCATGAATTGCCAAGCCTACGGTTGGTATTTTCTCATTTAGCTATTTAAATGAGGTGACATAAAATGAGGCCCTGCATTTCCCGTATCCAAATAAAAAGAGCTGTGAAGTCGTAACTGGATTCTGTCCCATGATATGCTCTCCACCCGCCTTAATTACGGAGCAATATTCATGGGCGCCGGTGCGTCGCTGTGAACTGTATAAATGATTGGGTGGCACCCCGCGACTCGGCAGTAAATGCTTGAGGTTTAATGCAAGGGCAAGGTCCGGTGCCCGTTCGCTCAGCGGGGAGCGACGGACGACGGGAATCTGGGACCAAATGACCGGGGAGGACGCCAAGACGCGTGCCGGGGTGGAAAGAGGCAGATGTCCGCCGAGCCACGTGGCTACGGGGCGGCACCGAGTATCGGCTGTTCGCTCCACGCCATGATGGATACGTAAAACATACCTTTCCTATCTAATTCTATGACCGCGTAGGATAAGGGCTGAATGGCACCCTACGTATTTTAAAACGGATAGCTTTACTGAAGATGTTAGATAAGTATATTTTAAAAACACCAGCGTATTATGCTAGATTCGATCAGATACAAAAGCTTTTAGAGATAGATTGTCGTACCGATAGATTTCAAATGTAATTTAGCCCGTACTACTAAAGAACACAATAGGCAACATAGCAAAGGAGGTAGGCGACATTTTGTAGAGCAGTCTGTAGCGCATGATGCATGCATTAACAACCAATCCCTTCATTGCTATGTAGATACTAACCATGTAGCTTGATGTGACACTATTATCTAGCATGTTTCCATGCCTAGTTGCATGCTTTGTGATCTTCACTCCCTGCCACACACTCTCGGGGTGGCTTGCAGGGTATCGCGTAGATGTAGATGTGTATTTGTCATAACACGTATATTGCACAAATTCAGGGGCATACCTTGGAATTCGGGAGAGTTGACCAAGAGCTGAGGTGATTTTCGCCACAAAGGTCCGGTTGCGTTCGGTAGTTTGCAGAATTTATGGAGAATAGTGGGAAGTAAAAGATGGAGTGAAACATGGAATCACTATTAGCCTTTTTATAATGAAAGACTTCTCGGGGTCCAAGGTTTAACGTCCCGTCCGACGGACGGATTGCTGAACATCAAGTGGTCTCCCACGGCACTTAGGCAGGGTTCCCCTGAAGTATTCCTTCCACTGCCAAGGTTTGAAACCTGGCCTTTGAAATGAGAGGCTAATAAATATCACCTCTCCGTCTGTCAGTAAACCACATAAATGGCCACCACATAAATCCGATCCTCTGCACAATATCTTTCAGTATTAATAAATAATTCGCCGACAAAGAGCGAAATGCTATCTTTCAATATTGTTTCGTAAAATCCTAGTCTTTGCGACTTTTATTTTGTATTCATCCATTCTGAGAAGCTCTTTCTGTACGAGCAAATAAAAGGTTAAACTATTATAATGAAAGAAGAATTTCGTAATTTGAGCTGGTAATGCGTGTAGGATTTGTCGCTTTTCCGAGAATGTCCTCGGTAAGAATGAGATTATTCTCAGAATAAAGATGAGCTCAAACAAGTGAGAGTATACTCAGAATAAAGAGTGCGCTCATAAAGCTATGCATATTTTCTGCGAATGAAGGGATTAGTAGTGTAATCCAATGGATAAATTTAAAAATAAGATTGGGTTTCAAAAGAAGTGGACGATTTTGTATGCCGCGGCACGAGATGGAGATTTGGAGGTCGAGCCTCATCCTATACTCAAGACAGTCTAGCAAATATATGATGCCCCCCATGCATAGCATCAAGTTGTGTTTTCAGAAATTTCTTATCTATTCATAGCAGTAGCCATGCAAAGATCTGTTAAGGGCACAATTGGTAGACCGAAGAAAACCTAGCTAATATTGAAGGCGATATGCTATAGTCTGCTGAGTTTAGACGCCCCATCAAAGTTGTAAACTATTTCATACGCATTTTATTTCATCGACAGATCTCACCCAATGTCAACTGGTCCATCTCATATTTAAATTGATTTTATCCATTGGATTAGACAGGAAGAGAAGAAGAATTTGCGCTTCTCATTTCATCTCTTGTTTAAATATATAAATCACCTCTTGTTTAAATATATAAATGGTTTTTCAGGAGTTTAGGTCCTTGTGAAAATCATGAGATTGAACTATTTGCCCGACGTTTCGGAAATTATATTTTTTCCTTCATCAGGGCTAAAATGGGATGAACCACACATGTTCATAGGTAAAATGATTTACAGGATATTTTCAATACAAAAACTATTTACAATACATTTTTTGACCAAGTTTAACGCATAAAAATACACGAAATAAATTTTACATGCCTTCAGCGCTTTTTAGGTGAATTGTCTAAAATTTGGTTGCTAGGACTATATGTTATGATTTTTAATTTTGATGTATTAAATTGTGATATATTTTACTTAAATTAGAAAAGTCTGTTCTTTTATTACATGAATTTTTATCTTTAGCCATATGATACATTTCTTTAAATAACCTTTTTGATAACTTTTCTTCTTTATCTAAATTTTGTGTTTGGTCGAAATTAGAAGTATGGTTGTTTTCAATTGCATGCTTTGTCAATGCACAGAATTGGATTTTATTTTTTATAGATGTTCTGTGTTGTGAAAGTCTATTTTTTAAATAGTGTGATGTTTGGTCTATATAGTTATTATTACAAATGTTACATGGTATTGAATAAGCGACTTTACTTTTTAACTGATCAGGGGTTTCAGATTTTAGTTTTGAATATATATGTTTATGTTGGGTTTTTTGATATTTATGTGATATTTTGTAATGTTTTTCGAAGACTACTTTTTTGCTCTGATAATCCATTTTAATAAGTGATTCCCTATATTGGGGTTTGACGAGTTAATTGAATTTGTGGAATATTCTGTGAGTGAAAACGACTTCTTTCTCGAGTGTATTATTGAATCGATTAGTTTTTTTGGAAAACGGTTTTTCTCTAAAATTCCTTCAACAATTTTTTAAATTTTTTCGTGGAAAAACCTATCACTTAAATTAAGCGCTCTGAATTTGAGTGCGTGAGCTGTATTTAATTTATATATCAGGTGGTGGGATTGGAAATTTCGGTATCTATCTGTTTTGTGTGATTTTTTTTCCACGAATCTGTTGTTGATGAACCGTCGAAATTTCTTTTAGTCATCATATCCAGGAAAGGGAGTTGGTTATTCTTTTCGTATTCTATTGTAAATTGTAATTTAGGATGGAAATTGTTAAACTGTTGTAAAATAGTGTATTCTGGGATTTCATTTGGCAATATTAAATATAAATCATTGACAAATTTGTAGATGAAAGCTATATTAAAAGGCAACTTTGGAATTGCTGAGTCTAAGAGGTTGTTCATTGTGAGATCTGCCAAAATGGTGGCCATTGGAACTCCATTTTTCATGCGATATTGACAATCTTTGTACTGTAAATATCCTTGGTTTACACATATATCAAATAGTTCAAAAAAGTCTTCTGTTAAGAATATTGTTTTTTTGCTATTAGTTCCCAATTATCTGTTACTATGCCATTCACCAAATCAAGGGGGGTATTTGTAAATGGCGATATAGCGATTTAACATCAAGTGAGCAAAGTTTGGTACTTATAAGAACTGTTTGTTGTTTAATTTTTTCACCAAATGGAAAGGAATCTCTAAAACTGTACTTATCTGAAGATAAATGACTAAGGATGTTGGAAAGGAATTTAGCACATTCGTAAGTAAGGCTCTTACTACCAGTCTTAAAGGATTATCCGGTTTATGATCTTAGAACCCTTAGAGTTTTGGTAGAGTGCTATTGTTTGTAGATAAATTGCATTTTGTTTTCAAATCGATTTTATTTTCTTTGAAAAGTTTTTTGACTACAGAATTTACTCTGGTTCGTAGCGATGTTGTTAAATTTTTGTTTTTAGGAACTTCACTATAAATTTCCGTATCCTTCAGTAGTTCTTGTATTTTCCGGTCATATTCTTGTATACCTAAAAAAGATGTTAAATGTTTGTAAAATTTATTTCGTGTATTTTTGCGTTAAACTTGGTCAAAAATTACATTGTAAAACATTTTTGTATTGAAAATATCCTGTAAATCGGTATGCCTATGTTCATTGGTGGTTCATCCCATTTTAGCCCTGATGAAGGAAACAATATGATTTCCGAAACGTCGGCCAAATAGTTCAATCTCATCATTTTCACAAGGAGCTAAACTCCTGAAAAAAACCATTTATGTATTCAATCTAATGTTATGGAGAGGATGAATGGTTGTGAGAAACCTGAGCCCTGTCCGAAACGTGTGCTTCTAGCGCTAAGCATACTACAATGCTTGCTTCCAGGTATCGTCGGAAACACCCGAAGCATGTCCGAACGCGAAGCACTCTCGGGGAAGCATGCTACGTAGCCAAAGCACATAAACACGCTTCCATTTAGACTTCGAAGCATTGTTGACGAGAATTGCAAAAGATGGCGGAGCCGTTGGCTACTATTAAATGCGTGTAGTATCTATTTTTATATACATATCAATGATAAGATTAATATGCATATAATCGCTCTTTTTCTTCTGATCTAAACATTTGATGGATGTTGACCTCTATCGTGTTTCACCATACCTAGTGTTTTTTTTTGTTGCCACTATTGCGTAACGTCGCTCCTTACCCTAGACCGCCCGAAGATGAAGTATTCTTTCCCTAGCATGCTTCATTGTACGTCTGCAATACATCATCATCAAGAATGCTTTGCCGAAGGATGCTTGGTTTTCGGATACGAATCTGGCGTCGGCTTTGGCTGTTTCACGAAAGCCGGTAATGGGGTCTGCTGCTTTATGTCCCATACGTCGGACAATGTCTGTTACAACCGAGAATTGAACGCGGGTGTTAGGAATGGGAGGCAGTACTCGAGCCACTGCACCAACCCAAGTCAATATCATTTCGGTCGTTGCTCTCTTGTCATAGAGATGAATGGTGTTTTTTTTAGCTGTGTGCTGATAATATTGTGTCCGTTTAATTAAGTATTAATTGCTTTTAATTAAGTATTCCTAGAGAATTTAAGCGCGAAAAACCTTGAGAATTCATGCCGTTAGAAACTTTGCAAATATGCAGAGACAATAGATTTCGAGATGTCTAGTAGGTACTATAATGTCGTTTAAATTCTTTGCTGTTGACTCGAGTATTATAAAAAATAGTTATAACGTAAATATTTTACTTCTACATCAACGCAATACCCTGGAAGCCACCGCAATACAGGGGGTGAAGATCACCAAACATGGACTATTGGCATTCAACTAGGCTACTACATAGAAAAATGTTATACTATAGGGTCACATGCATCTAGATGGTTATTATCAACATGGCAATGCAGGATTATTGGTTATAGTGGAATTTCTCTAAATATTTTCGAAATCATGAGCATGGCCATGATGCTAATATATGTTCTACTGCCGTAAAACTTCTTGATTGAGAGAAAATATGCCGAATGAACTATCTCTGGTATCATATAAACCTTGTAAACAAAACTAAAATGAAAACATCCGGAGTGAGCAACTCATTTGCTGATAAAAGCAATATTTTTGCATATTGTGCATAGTTTTATTTTTCATTCTCTGGTATTTTCATATGATAATTAATAAACCCGCGTAGAAGTCTGCGGTATAAAATGAAATGCGCTGTTTTTTAATCAAGAGTTGGTGTAGAAAATACCCCAGAAATATTGTGGTACTATGTCTGTGATGTGGTCCACGGAAGTTTCAGACGGTCACCAGCCAGGCAGGTGGCATTCTTGTTTGCATCCCCACTTTGTGGTGTCATGTGCTGATGGCATCAGTGGCTGCTGACAGGAGGGGGGAAAGGGGTTGACTCCGCCCACAAGCACCCTCTTTGCAACGGTCAATGCACGTGACCACGTGACATATTTCACACGAGCGTCGTCGAAGGGTTTCCATCCCGTTTTGCCGGTGAGTGCTCTTATTTCGGTTCACACTCTGGTAATGAGATTTAGAGGTGTTGGGGATAATTTGGCTGAGAGTCCCGAGTGAAGGGAAGCTGCGATCGTGTTTCAAAGGGAACGCATTAGTGTCGTAAGCGGAGAGGTTTCAAGCCGTGTACTCGCCACTTTGGCGTGGTGCAATGAAGCACGCGCGCCGTGTCTCGAGGACGACGATTTTTACTTCGTGACTCTCTCTCTCTCGGACAAGTCTGTCGATGGGGTTTGGGCGGCTCACCGTACACTTGAATGGGTTTGGGAAGCTCTGGCCTTAGCACTTGTCACGAAGGCGGATTTACGTTTCTCGACTGGTATACGAAGGCCCATCGCCGATCCAATCTCATTACAAAATGATGATACAGGGCGAGAAGCCAGCAAGGAATCATGATGTAAGACCTGCTCGTAAACGATGGAGTATTTGAAGTAACAAAACCTTTGAAGGGTACTAAGTTTGTGAAATTGCGTTCGTTGGGTGAAATCTACTTCCACGCGATACCCTGCAAGCCACCGCGAGGGTGTGTGGCAGGGGGTGAAGATCACCAAACATGCACCATTGACATGCAACTAGAATGGCGGTATACTACATAATTGGGTCGCATGCAGCTACATGGCCAGTATCTACATAGTAATGAAAGGAATGGTTGTAATACATGCATCATGCACTGCAGACTACTCTACAATACCTAGCCTACCTATCCTTTTCCTATGCTGCCTATTATGTTCTCTTACAGTATGGGGAAAAATGATATTTTGTATCTATCACTACGACAATCTAACTCTCAAATCATAATACGATGGTGTTTTTAAAATATATCTAACAACTTCAGTAAACCTATCCGATTGAAATTTCTGCAATAGATTTAATCTGTATTTTAACCTACGATCTGATGATGAATCCCAACCTTGGGGTTTGATTGCAATTCAAGTTAATTAACCTAACCTCATCAAACCTAATTCATTCGAATCACATACACTGGCTGCATATTCAAGGTGGGGCATAAATAGTTAAAATTAACATCCCTCTTTTGTCTCCGCGCCACATATCCCGAGTTTTCTTTTAATGAATCCTAGCTTCCTCTTGGCTCGGCCGCATATTTCCCGGACGTGTCTTCCCCACGATAAATCTTCAGTGATTTTTACACCTAAGTACCTCATAGTTTCATAGTTCATAGTTCGCTTTCGATTGGCGTGTTACTAATGCTATACGATCGTTCTATTGAATTATTCCTCTTCCAAAAATGAATAGCGACTCACTTTTTAAGGCTAAGTTCTAACTTCTACTTGTCGCAACACTCTTTAATTGCATCTAAATCCTTGCTCAGCGATTCCCTATCTTGTTCTTTTGATATACCTTGGAAATAGGTGTATTTCTTTAAGGTAATGAGGCCGAGATGGCGAAGAAGAGTCGCGTAGATTTATTGCTCAGAAGAGTCATTCTATCTGTTTGGCTACCGGGTAGTACCGGTATTCTCATCCAATTCTGTAGAAAGGTAATCGTCGAATTAACAGCTTAAACATCTAGTCACCAAGGGATATTTTAATTGGCAGTATGAATAAATATCTTTTTACCTCGGTCAACCTAAGCCTCTTGTTTTAAACCATTATCATGTATAATGATATGAGTTAAGTAGTACCTGTGTCGAAATGAATTGGGAACTGTATTAAGAGTCGAATTTGGTTATAAGGTGCAGAGGCGCAGCCAGAAATATCTTTTGCGGGGGCCACCGGGATTGGATGGTAGACACAAGCAGTCTACCTCTACCTAGCGTTATTATTTGTCTTGCACATGTATTTTGTATTTAGCGGACATTTTATCACATTAACATTATTATATAGATCAGCTGGAACTGGATAACTGTAAATCAGCTAACCAATTAACATTATTAATCTTTTTACTTCTTGAATGTTGATATTTTGACATTTCAATTATAATTTTTAAGTGAAATTTTATTTTAAAATTGAAGAAAACTGAAAATATTGTTATTAAAAAAGTGCTTAACATTTGGAGATTATAGTGCAAGAAGATTCATAATAATCGTGACAATCTAGCTTCAGGCGTACCTCGAAGGAATAAAATAATATTACACTGAGAAAACTTATATGATGCGTGCATAATTTATCATGCTGAAAGACTAGGTGCTATTTAATGATATGATAACACTTTTGCCGTCCCAAAATGATAACACTTTTGCCGTCCCAAAATGATAACACTTTTGCCCGCAGAGGGAATGCGTTTTAGCAAATAACAAAAGATTGTTCAATTACATGTATGCTTAAGGTTTGTTCACTTGAATACCCAACGCTTTCACTCGATCATTTTTCTACAGCTACGCAATAACCTGCAAGCCACCAGGAAGGTGTATGGCAGGGTTTAATGATCACCAAACATGCCATATGACCCTGATCAAATTCCCTCCCGCGCATATAGAGAGTTAGTTTCCGAAATGTCTCCCGACATGGAAATAATATTTAATAAATCCCTGACCGAACACGTCGTACCTAAGGATTGGAAAAATGCCAATGTAACACTCATACTTAAAAGTGGCGATAAAGAGCAGCCATCTAGCTGCCGACCTATATCCCTCACATCATTAGAGAGTCACAAGTTCATCCCACTATAAGAACCACGTCTGGCCGGGGGGAGGAGAAGGTTAAAGATGACACTGGAAGGGAAAGGAGTAGAGTGGAGGAGAGACTTGGGCACTAAGCCAGAAGGCCCGAACGAAAAGCGCCTTAGATCCGCAGATTAGCGTCCCATCTGACAGACTAAGTACCCACTGAATGGAATGCTTTCCACTCGCCATCACCTCTGGTCTGGTGGGATGCAAGTACTCCAGCAGCCCTAGTCCCCGCTTGTAATTTCAAGTTAGCCTTGTTAGCCAGGTCAGTCGCGGGTTCGGACCCCGCCCAGGTCATTGACGTCGTGTTAGTCCAAGGATTAAGATATGTTAGACGGTGCGCTTATAAACTCAGCCATTGAAGCACGAACTCAAAACTACACCTACTTAAAAAGTTCAACTAAAATGTAGGCTCTATATAGAAATGCAGGAGTTTCCGTCTCCATCGTAGGCATTACACCAGTCGCATTTTTACACGATGGCGAAATAGCATGCGCGTTATTAGTCACATGAGAAAAATATCGGCGTATTGAAATAATTTGATGGGGAGACATACCACTCTTTCATGGAGATGTGACGTTAATGCCATCTTTTGTGGAAAGTCTTGTACTAACTGCTCGCGCCCTTCCCATTCAGCCCCATATGATCGACACTACTCGTGTGCGTCGCAATCGGCACGTGAATTATTAATGTATTATGGCGACCAAGTGAAAGCCTATTTTGTTGCATGCTGATTAATATTTTACTAAGTCATAGACGCAAGCACATCGCGATCTCATTGTTCTGACCGGGTGGTGGAATATAGCTCGCAATAAACAACGCGTGATCCAATCCCCGTAGACTTACGCGGCCGCGCCTTCTGGATGAAGTCCTGCGATGTGTTCTAATTTCCTGGAAAATATCCACAGGTAATGGCCAAAGTACAAGTTGGGTTTACCCCTGGTTAACAAATGAAAAGCGTTGATGAGCTTAATGTACGCGTAAAATATGGTAATATGTACTTCTAAACCTAAATATTGCATTAGTTCAAGGGAATTACCTGTACATGCCTAAAACAATTTTTAATTTCCTCCCAGATTTTGCAAAGAATGAGTAAATACTTTGATTGTTTGTGTGCGCGTATACTTCTGAGCAAATATGAATATTTATGAATATGAATCTATTCCTCAATGAATGGCATTGCAAAAAAATGAAACAAAAACTTATAAATATTTTAATACTAATGATGGATACATGTTTCCTTCAAAAATTGTTTTTCTATTCTTGATCTGAGTGTAAATGCATCATCTTCATGGATCAACAATCCTAGAATTTGTTTAACGCAGCCCTCCACTCGATTCCTCTATCGGCCAAACTCTTCATATTAACGAGATTCCTCGTAGTAGTAGTAATTAACTAGTAACGTAGTTCCTGTGAATGCTGGTGTATATTTTGGACAAGATATAAGTATTACTTCTTATGTCTGCTGAATGGGAAACCTATTACTTGTTGTGTTAAATGAAAATTGAATATTACGATCAGTGGGAAACCCAACTCAGGTCAACCTTACAGGTTCTCGAAATTATGCAAATTTGCTATTTCGTTTTATTTTTAATTGCATTAATAAAATTATCTATCTGTATACTTATCTATTCATCTTTATGCAAGTAAACACGACCCTTTCATGAAAGTTGATGAAACTTGATAGGTACCGCTAAAAGACCTTGGATTTCTTCCGGTGTCCACCTTATAAACTTAGAATATAGGTATGTACTATTCATAAGGGACCCCCGTCTAGGAGGTACAAACGTGTACTTCAGATGCCGTCGTCCTCTTAGATAATGGCGGGTTGCATCCCATAATGGTGAAGTGGTTGAAATCTAAATTCCATATGCGTATAGGCGTATTGTTCTCTTTGTTTAGCCCTTACAGTGTGACTCAACTTAAACCTAGAGCATCCTCTTTAACCAAGCACTCTGTGAATATAGAAAATGTAATGAATTCCGTCCAGAGCAATCTGACAGATCTTTGTGATGAAAACAGATTTGTATAAAAGTCTGCTGAATGGGAAACCTATTGGCGTGAAATAGTGGTGAAATGATTGGTGTGCTGAACTCATTGGAGAATTACGTCGATTTAACGGGTTAAATGCTAATTTTCAGTCAGTTCGTTCCATTTTGAAGGAATATTTTGCTTGGGCATCAAAATAGCGAATGAAACTCTAGTTTGGTATAGAAAATACCAATAACCAAAGGTCAGAGAAGTTAGCTAAATGTTTGTTGCAAGGCCAGTTTATGCCCTGGATCTCGCGAGGTAGGCTGTTAACTAGTATCCCAGAGTCGCTTAAATCGAAAACGTAAACTGCGACCAGGGCTTGTAGTATTAGTATTGGTGGTCTGTTTTCCTTCGTTTCTTTGATAACATTTAATATTTTTTGGCCTACATTTATATCTACACCGTGAGTCTAGGCCTATCGTGTTCTGCATTCCTTCCATTTTTGTTTTTGTTTGATGTTTTGGACTGTTGTTCATATTTACGTGAAAATGAAAATAAATTTTCCCTGGGATCCTCTTATAAATGTCCTTGAATGTAAATTCCGGGGCTTATCCATCACATTTTTTCTTGAGACGAAGGATGACGTGGGCAGCAGGTCCTTTCACTCTCGTGTCGTTAATAACCCAACGCCTTGAGGCCATTAGCCCTCTTGACAAAAAATAATAGGTCGTAGGGCCTCTTCTTCCCTTCGATTTAACTTTTCGTAAGAAATCCTCCTAAGAACCTATTCAGCTTCAATAATATTTTACTCCATCGAGGATTCAGTAAATGTTCATCGACTCACTTCTATATCACTGCCTGCTGAAAAGTTATAATTTCTATTAAAATGATATCGGAACTTTCTGAGGTAATAAATGGAGTCAGTCAAATATCTAAGGGATGCTGTGGTGTTGTATTCCTTGAGTGACAAGGAAATTCATGCCTGACGCTTGAAACCTCAGCACTAATTTCCAATGCCTCTTGAGTATTTAAATTTAACTCGATATTATTCTATACATTGCGTAATGATAGTAGTATTAATTGCTGCTAAAATCAGCCATTCCTCAAAGGCAAGTAAATACATTTCTTATGAGTAGTGAACAATTGATTTTTATTTATGAGATATCTTTGACTTTCTTTCAGTTTTTTTTCAATAAATTTCGATACATTCTGTGTATCCGGACTGATGGCATTCACTTAGCACAACTGTCTATACCTTTACGAAGGACGGTGACACGTTTAATTTCCCTCTAAACTTTTTTTCATGCATTTCTATTCCGTTCGTTTAAATTATCCGGCATGAACCTTGTCCAAATATTTCCAAAAAGTCTGCGTTTTGTTTTATATCCGCCGATCTTCGAGGCCAACAAGAATATTATCATAAGAACTCTTTCAACATTATTAATAGTTGGTTTTTGTTGGTTCCCGATTCTATTTCCCACTTTGGTCGTCTCTTATCATCCTATCCAATCCCAAATTCCATGTTCTAAGTCCCTCATCTATATCTTCTGACTGCTTTTATTGCATACAGAACACGTATTTTTATTCCCACTCATCCATGCTTACTTAACACTTTCCCATAGATAACTTGATTGTGTTACCTCACATAATCTCCTCCATATTTTATTTATTTCTGTTTTTGGTCCTTCAGTTTATTGGCCTTCAACTCTTTTAATTTCAGTTCAAATAAGGAATTTTCGTCATCAGAACAAACGCCGCCGGCCAAGGCAACGTAATTTAATTTTCTATTCATAAGGGGCCTTCCCCATGGACTACGCCTTGTCGTGGTGGGATTGGGGCTTGCGTGTTCCCGTGACCCTTAGAGCTGCACTGGCGGGAGCAACCAATATTGCTCCTGGTAGGGTTACCCATACCAGATAGAACGAAGGGTAGAAGCCTGACGAAAGGTAGTCCACGTACCGTACTCGTAGCGTCTGTTCCTCAGTGTGGCGGCTATGATAAGGCGTCTGACCCCAGTGGGGCGGGCTATCAAGTGGTGTCACGTTAAAAACTATTGAGGCAGGCAACGGGAAACCACCTCAATTAAACTCTCCCAAGAACACAATAGACTTGAACAATAGAGAATTGAATCCTGGCAACTACGGGGCCCGGGGCCAAATTAGTGGGACGGGTGTCGTGCCCGGCAGTAGGGTAAGCAAGGACTCTGCGGTCGTTATCTCACGGAATCCTTGCACGGAAAGAAAGACGGCAGCAGCAGCAGTGAAGAAGAAATCAGAGAAGAGAGTGACAAAGCTAAGGATCGGGACATGGAACGTTAGAACGATGTTAAGGACAGGAAAACTAGAAAACATGAAGCGTGAAATGGAGAGGGGGGAGATCGATTTGTTGGTATTAAGCGAAGTAAGATGGAGAGACCAGGGGGACTTCTGGAGTGAAAAGTACAGGGTTATATACAGTGGAGGGGAAAAAATTCAGCGGGGAGTAGCATTTGTATTGAATGCAA
Source organism: Platycnemis pennipes (assembly GCA_933228895.1). Classification (NCBI taxonomy): domain Eukaryota; kingdom Metazoa; phylum Arthropoda; class Insecta; order Odonata; family Platycnemididae; genus Platycnemis; species Platycnemis pennipes. Next base: position 59,648,491 of record OW121846.1, read on the forward strand.
CATTAGGAAAAAGGGTAATGAACGTGGAACAGGTAAGCGATAGAATACTAGCTATCGAAATCAAAGCGAAGCCGGCAAATGTAGTCGTAGTACAGGTATACATGCCAACAGGGAGACATAGAGAAGAAGAAGTAGACGAAGAGTGTGATCAGTTGGAAGAATTAATCGGGAAAGTAAAGGGCAGGAAGAACCGAATAGTTATGGGAGATTGGAACGCTGTAGTAGGGGAAGGGAGGGACTTAAGTGAAGGAGGGGACTTAAGTGAAGGAGGGGAGTATGGTCTGGGTGTAAGGAATGACCGGGGCGAGAAAGCAGTGGAGTTCTATAGGATGAATAATTCAGTGATTACTAACACGTGGTTTAAACACCACCCTAGGCGTAGGTACACATGGAAAATGCCGGGGGGTACTGGAAGGTACCCACTAGACAGCATCATGAGTAGGCAAATATTCAGGAACAGCGTAAATAACTTGCATAGTTTCGCAGTTGAGCTTCTGAAAAACCTAGGAAGAGGGGGAAGGGACAGATTTTTATGAACTTGTTCGTAGAATATACAAGGAGGGGGCTTGGCCGGAGGATTTTGTAAAAACCGTACTGATACCTATACCGAAAAAGAGGGTGAACAAAGAATGTGAAGACTACAGAAAGATAAGTTTGATTTCTCATGCGGCAAAGGTAGTGCTTAGAATCATTAATTGGAAAAGAGAGCAATCGAATTCCTAGGCGAGGATCAGTTTGGATTTCGGAAGGGGAAGGCCACTCGGGATGTGATTGCAATGATGAGAATACTAGTGGAAAAGAATCTAGAATACAGTCAGGATGTATTCGCGTGCTTTGTTGATTTCGAAAAGTTGTTCGACAGAGTGAGGTGGGACAAGTTAATGGAAATATTGCGGAAGATAGGAGTAGACCCGAGAGAAAGGAGACTGATCTGCAATTTATGCATGGCGCAGAAGGCGCAGGTGAGAGTAGCCGATGGAGAATCGGATTGGGCCACAATAGGGAGGGGAGTTAGGAAGGGCTGTCCGTTATCGCTGGTACTTTTCAACATATACTCGGAGGAAATAGTAAGAGAGGCTTGGGATAAGCTGGAGGCTGGAGTAAATGTCGGGGGGAAATTGATAAAATCAGTGAGGTTTGCGGATGACCAAGCGCTAGTCAGCTAGTCAGCCCGTGGCTTGCAAAAAATGCTAGATGCGTTGCAGGGACAGTACAAAAGATACGGGATGAAGATAAACCAGAATAAAATGAAAGTAATGCTATTTTCAAGAATAAAAAGGGCCAGTATATCAGTAAAGTAGGAGTCGATGGTTTACGAGTTCACCTTGTGGAATGAATTCATGATGAAAATAATTAAGCTTGTTATATTCCACAAAAATTGTGGAATATAACAAAGTTAATTATTTTCATCATTAAAGTAGTAGGTCAGAAGCTAGAGTAGGTAGAGCAATTTAGCTCTCTAGGTGGTGTGTTGGAAGAAAAAGGATTTAGCAGCATTGAAGTGAGAAGGAGAATTTCATTGGAAAAATAAGCTTTTACTCGTAGGCGTCAACTGATGACAGGGGCGTTAAGTAGGGAAGTGAAGAACAGACTAGTGAAAAGTTTAATATGGAGCGTTGCACTATATGGGGCGGAAACGTGGGCTTCGCGAAAAGAAAATGAAAATAGACTTAGGGATTTTGAGATGCGGGTGTGGAGAAGGACGGAGAAAGTAAAGTGGATCGAAAGGAAAACGAACGACGAAATGCTAGAATTGGTAGGAGAGGAAAGAAATTTGAAAGATGAAATTAGGAGAAGACAGAAGGTGTGGATGGTAAAGGTAATAAAAGGGGATGGTGTTTTGAAGGAGGTGTTTGAGGGAAGAGCGTTGGGTAAGCGGGGAAGAGGGAGGAGAAGAACGGGTAGCTTGGATGGAATGATGGGTGCAAGGAGGTACGAGGGGCTGAAGAGGGTCATCGTGAGAAGTTTAGGGGGAGGGAAGAATTAAATGTCCATTTAAGCCTACCTTCACTGGTAGAATACTAATAATAATAATAAATAATTCATAAGAGAATTTATATCACAGAGACGTAGTGCCAGTTCAATCCAGTTGTCTTAGGCCATTGATCGAAATGATTTCCTAAATTAAATATCTTTATATAAAAGTATGAAATATATTTATCGTGATTTTTTACTTATAGTCCATGGTTTCAATGTATTTTAATGGTTTTTGTGAAAAAATCTCTTCAGACTGATTATATTCGAGGAAAACGCTGTAAAATATTGGTCAAAAAGTCGGTATTTGGTGTTTCTGCTGGTGCATGTATTTGATGTGAACTCTTCCCCGCAGACACTTCGTACAAAGAAGGATTAGGTAAATTTTGAGATTATTCTACCTCCAGGTGTACCATTAGAGCCAAACCACGCTCCAGCTACTATTTTGTTTGCCAACTAACAAATGCTAGTTTTTACACACTTGTCTTTAGCGAAACTTTTAATGTTGAAAGAATTATTGTATCAGTTATAATACTCCCGATGTCTTTAAAACTACCACTGTATAAAAAACTATCATCATAATTTAGTGTATTCCTTACAACCGACTTCGTTGGTGACAAAACTTCATTCACGAAAATTTTTCTCTTCGAGCGACCCAGCATTATTAAGATAAAAACTCACCGTGTTTTTAACTTACGCACGTAATCGGGTAAAAATAAAATAAGTAAATTCACGTGTAAAGAATGCATTTATTGTGGTACTGTCCATGTACAAATCAGGCCGACCCGGCCGGGTCAGCCTTATTTGTATATGGACGCTTCTGATATGTGACTGTAGATTCAAAGTTAATATTTTCTATGTCTACCTCTGTCAGCAGTTTCACATTAACTAGCGATTTGACCGTGGGAAAATCTCAAAGACAAATCAATTACTCTGTGAATACCTCTCTATGCATTTTCTTCTTAACGCCGCTATCTTTTATCATGAAAATTCAAACTAGCCTGATCAGAGTTCCTCTTTGTGCTTCTTTGAAAATTTTTCTGAGTCTTCCTCGGGGAATCGTAATCTCTTGGGAAAATAAATATTGCGAACAATTGTGGCCGTGGCTTAATTATTTTCCAATAACGATTATCTCTGAGCTATTTGGTCATTAGTATTGCAAACGTAAACCCTCATTGGTCATCGTCGGCCCTCATTGGTCATCATCGGCCCTCATTGGTCATCGTCGGCCTTCCGCCTCGTTTGGCAGTTTCCGAGACTACTCTAATTGGGTGGGAACTCATAAATATGGTATCCATATGAAATTACCCGAAAGAAATGGCCGAAAACGGATGTTGAGATTCTCTTAAGGGTGGGTTTTTTTTTCTTTCTATGAGACTTGAAGCATCAGTTTTGGTGTAATTAAAGAATGAGGAAGATAAATTATTACACCGAGTGGCATGCAAAGAAGTTGGAAAAAGTGTGGGGGGAAAGTCTTAAAAGGAGACTTCTTAACCTAATTGGGCATATTTTGAGGTAATAAAATCTATGACAGGTATCCTCTTTTTCCTTGTTCAAACTTCCAATTATACCATTCCAAGTGTAACTAGTTACTGAGTTACTAGCTACATTTGGTGTTGCTAGTACGAATGTTACGGAGTGCGGGCAAAGTTGCTTTTCCTCGAAAAGAGTAAAAGCAGTCAAAACCAAGTAAACCATGTCATCATTTATTTCTGTATTATTATTGGTTTCAGGTTTCCTTGGTAAAGGAAAAGAGGATGGGACGAATGTCCCTGGAAGGTCTTACGTGAGATATATTGATCGACCTGTAATGGATGCAAAGGACAGTTTTAGTTGTAATTATTTTGGGGAGGCGACCGGCAACTGAGGTCATTTGCGCCAGTGAGGATAACTGGATAAAAGTTTTTTTCTGAATAAAAGTTAAAGAGTTTTTAGGGTTTGGAGAGAAATTGGAGAGAAACCCGGCGTCGGCATTAGCCTGCTCTTATCGAAAGGTGCTAAGGGACCTCGGCTTAACGTCCCTTCCGATTGACGTAGTACGGAACTTGAATTCTTCCCACAAAGAACTCAAGTAGGGACCGGTATACCAATGAAAAATCCACCAGTGTCGGGGTATGGACCCGGACCCCCAGGTACTCTAGCCACCACACCTACCCATCGTATCTTGCCTCGGGCATGTGTGTCTTGCCCGTCTTAGAATTGCGTCAATTCATGAGTTGGGTAGTAAGTTGCGATATAAAGAACGCATCACATAAAAATCTAATTTTACCATGGTGGCAAGGGGCGATTTTCAAACAAATTGACGCGGCAAAATATGAAGCCCGCGTTTAAAATTCCTGATGCGCGTCGTCACAGCGGTTCACGCCTCGCTATTGTGAATTACCGAAAGATTTCCATATAAAATGATGGCATACCTTCAAGATGCGCAAAGATATTTGAACTACGTAAATGCGTATATTTTAATACTATGCATATTAACGAACTGAAACTCATGAATAAAATATCACAATTACGTGATGCATGTCGTTTCAGATGCTTAACATCCCATTCGAAGGACGGAGTACGGAAGTCGGATGTTTCCCACAAAGTATTCAAGTAGGCATCGGTATCTCAATGAAAAAATCGCCAGTGCCGGAATTCCAACCGGGGCCTTCGGAATAGGAGGCCGATACTCTATCCACCACACCAACTCACAATGGAGAGAATGTAAAGGAGAATGATAATGCGAGAGGTTGAATCATCGAGTGTCGAGGTTCGTGAAACCAAATACAGAGTTGGCGACTAGTGATGATGGCGATGTGGTAAATGCAGGGATGCAGGACGTTTCGCCCCTTCCCTCCGCCCTCCGCCCTGGAGGCGGGCTGACCCCTTCCCCTCCCTCCCTTCGGGCCTCCGCCGAAGCCCCGTGAATGTAGGCGACGAGGCGTACGGATTGGTCGTGCGGGCTCCATGCCTCGCCACCGCCCAGGCGTGGCTGCCGCCGCCGCTGCTCCCGCGGCTCGTGGCCTTGAGGGTGGCGCGTGCGGCCGAAGCCCTTGGCGGGCGTCGTGACGCCCCGGGCATCGCGTGACCGTGAGGGCGCCGGACGAGTCCCTCGAAGGGCCCTGCCCCGCGACGGGGGCCGAGAATCCGCAGCCAATCGACCGAAAACGGCGTTTACATTCCCAGACGGCAGTGCTTCCGTCCCCTCACGAGTCCTGCGGCGATTTGCCAAGCTGTCGTGATGCTCCTCCGACACATTTTGCTGAAAATTACGTCTACCTATTACCCTGCACGTTTGGGCCGGGATATTCTATGCCGTGGGATGGAAAACTTAAGATAAAATGTGGTGGCAAATAAAGGGAACTAATTGGGAAATAATCGTAATAATTCATTAATTTCACTCTGGCGATTATACATATATTTTACAAAAGAATGAAATAATGCACCCCAGAAGGCAAAGTTTTCATTATGGGGTTGCCGTTCCATGAATATAGCAGAAATTGGCCGTCGAAGTAACACATAAACACACAAACAAAATGGCAGTATAGCCATAAAAAGTTTTCTTACTATCTAAGAATACATCGTTTGACATACTTTTGATTTACAAAATACTGAGCAAATCACTTTGAATCTGACGTAAACACAGAAAATAATACTAAAATAATTTGCACAACAAAACTCAAAATAAATGCGACTTAAGCAATAGTTTTCAAATGTATTAATTGCATGGATGAACACATTGAAATGTATGCCACAGCTCTTATTAATGCTCATAATAGTGCCATTAGTGTTTCTCGGGGCTGGAATAGCTTACTATTTATCCTCTACAAAAGATGGGAATGTTGAGGTCCTAAAAATGCTGTATAATTAGTATGTAATCCCAAAGGGTGTCCCTCAGCACTTCTTTAATTACCTAGATGCTCTCAATGAAGAACACATGGATGAATATTTCATTTGAAGAAATGCAGATTACAAAAATAAAGTAAGACAACATTGGCGAGGGTGTAAACGAAGTTGCAGGGGTAAATACGTTACATATATATTTTGATTCTCTACTTTGCCTTTTATATACAATTTGAAGCATCGATTTTTCTGGTTCCATAACCATAAAAATAAGGGAAATAAAGAACTTAAATTACGTCTTCTCGAAGCAAATACAGTGTTTCTCAGTGTGATAATATATATTTTCCTTTTTCTAAAGAATAGGATGTTGAATTTCATCACACATGTTTACTAGGATTTGCTTTTCTTTGACAGGTAATGGATGCCAAGCATGCAACCAAGCTGAAACCTATGAAAATATATTGGACAACTTCTGTAGAGCTGACTTCGGTGAGTGAAACTTGATAAAGCGAAACTCTTTATGTATTTCAAGGAGCGCGATGCCAAACTTAGAAAAGTGCTCCATGACATCCGGAATAAACTTAATGGTTAATCTACTTACTATATATGTCCTTTGGAGGATGGTCAATTTACGCTTGCATTATTTAATTAGTCTAGTGTAGGACTAGACTAATTCAATAATATCAAGCATTCTTTAAAGCAAACCTCGTCTGCTCCTTACTCTATCTAAGTGTCTCTCGGCATATACATTTTAACTACCGCTAATTTTGTCAAATTTTTTTTCATTTCTGTTCACCAAAATATCCCCATCATCTCTGTTCTAGATAAAATTGCGCCAAAATAAAAGGGTCGCCAAGAAAACCGGTGTGATTCAGATTCGGTCTATGTTTTCTAATAGTTGGTTCTCACAAAGCGCAACAAGTTGCCACGAATCATTCACGATCGTTACCATGATTCTCCAAGAGGATGTGTTCATCTGCGTTCAACTTTTACCCCACGAGCCGCCTCAAGGGGGTGTGTCAGGGCTTGGAGGATTACTTGTGGTAATAACGTGTTAATTAATCTCCTTGGCAGAAAAATAAGCTTGTTTATTGGTGCGGTCGAAATACGTTGGGTTAAAAAAATGAGTTAATAAAGCCGTCAAAAATGAATTTCATAAATTTTATTCCCCGAGTTGATGCATAATATAATGACACATTTCGAAGGAAAGGTATAAATGAAATTTAAGAGAAGTCCGATTCCATAAGGTAGGATAATGTTGGTCACATTAATGTAAAAAATTACAAAAGAAAAAGTAGGTTTAGAAAACTTGGCTCACGAACAATGTTTATGCGCGAAAAGTGCATTGTTGCCGCGCATTATCGCTGTTTTCTTTATTTTCATATGTGAATATGTGAGTTATGTAAACTAATTTTTCTAGAAAAATATAGGATTGTTTTCCTTCCAATGTTGATGTAACACATTTTTTTCACAGTTGTTTTGCATGCAACTCAAACGTTCACTTAATAGTTAATTGGCGGTATAAAACTAAATAAAAAATCTTTGAACCATTATTATGGTTTCTAGGTCAGTAAGCATTAGCGCCCAACGTTGAGAAAACGCAACATTTTATAATTTTGATGAGAGACGATGTAAAAATTATGAAACTTATTAAACACGATATTTCACTCTGAATCAACAAATTGGTGTGAAAAAATAAAACAAAAATTATTTTGAAATGGTTTGGGCAAAAATGGGTTGATTGATCTGTAATGAAAGTCTCATACTCCTTATCGTGACTAGCAGCGTCTAACTCTTAAATTTCTCCGGTGGATCATTTGTGGAAATTCTAAATTTTCTTAAATATATCAATTAAATGGGGGGTGGGAAGGGTACAAATATCTGACACTGCTCACTGCACGCAAAACTGTTTTAGAAGCGAAACCTTGCCGTAGAGACGACCATTGCACATCGAAGTAATAAGTCTAGGTCATGAATGAATGGTGTGAATATTACGACGATTGAGTGAGCTGAATACTTTTGGACTATTTGTTTAGAAGGACGTGATAGAGGGAAGAACATTAGACAAGATGGAGGATCTTCGAAAGAGAAGTGGATCTTGCTACAAGGGTATAATTTAAAGTATTCAGAAGTTAGGATTACTTGTCCACCTAAAACTACCGTTACCGGTTCATAACTAAATATTTTACTTGAAGAGATGGGTTATGATCTCGTGTCTTCTAATTCAACGTTATTATGCATTCAGCCGTGAATGAAGTCCTTCTCTTTTATCAAATCTCTAGATATAGTACACACACAACTGAAAGATCATCGCTCTTTCCCGCTAATCGCTACTTTACCACCAGATATTTCCACGAACTTCCATATATATGACCTCTTGAAAATGGGTTATGGACGAAACCACGACTTCGAAAACTCACACAGTTGCGTACGCGCCAGGAACGAAATGCACTCCAAAAACATGGCCGTGAACTGCATTGGCAAAAATGATAGATATTCCGCTGGTTGGAATAAAAAAATCGGAGAATTTACTCTTGGTAGTATTTGGATGGTATTGATGCCTTGCAAGCTAGAAACGTAGGTGTGGCATAAAAAGGGCAGACATCTAAAAAAATTCAGTCGTAGTATTTCACAATTCTGCGCTGATAACGCTTTATCGGATAGAAAATTCCGCAGTCTGCAATCCACCGAATTCCTTCTGAATTCTTGCAAGGATCTTCTCCGAGAAAGATGAGCGCAATAGACTTCTAGGAGGACTCCACTGGCCGATCTTCAGGGTTGGTGGGGAAGCAACCAAAAGGCGGTAAAAGCTCATCTTCGTGGAGTCAGGTGGCGGGCATTGAACCAAGGAGTTGAAGGGCCTCTTGGAAGCCCCCCGTCGAGCCCTGGCAGCCTGGCATCGAGGAAGATCGATTATCTTCCCAGGCCGTTGCATCTTAAAGGGGTTACCACATGGATGCAGTCGAACGAGAGCCATCCCCGTAAATAGTGGGATCAAAGATTTGACATGACTATGGCATATATCTGATCGCCATGACGATGGAATCGGGAACATTTTACGCAGTAACAAGTTGGCTTAGCTTTACAAAGATTACATGTATCCTTTTCCAACCGCAGGAAAAAAGAATCTAAATAGAAATTACACTTTACTTAGAGAAAGCTACTGAAAATCATTTGAATTCCGTTGCCACAAATGTAAACATGGGACGAAGAAAACGTAGCGTCCTATTTTGTATTATTAACCGTGCTGGATTTAAACGCCATTAATCGCGGTTTCAAATGCGGTCGTAATAGATTGACATCTGCCAGTTGCGCAGCCAAATACGGTTATGGTGCACACGGAGGATCCTTGAAAATACTCTTGGATAACAAGAGGATAAGCACAGGGTTTCTTCGTTGGAAACCCCTTTGCAGATGTTGTACAATTGAGGGTGCATGAAATCATACAGATAAGAAGATCGGGTTGGTGTGGTGGCTAGAGTACCGGCCACCCACCCCGAGGGCCCGGGTTCGATTCCCGGCGTGGCGCATTTTTCAGTGGCAAACCGATCCCTACTCGAGTGCCTAGTGGAGGGCATTTCAGGTTCAGTACTCCGTCCATTGGATAGGACGTTAAACCGTGATCACCTTGGCGTCCGTCGTTAAGAGTAGGGTAATGCCGACGCCGGCTTTCTCTCCACCCTTCATCCATTACCTTAAGCGTTCCTACCATTACCCACCTATCGTAAAACCAACTACCCACCAATCCTAAAAATGCGCAAATGACCTCAGCTGACGGTCGCCTCCCCTGAATAACCAACCAACCATCCAACCATACAGACAAAAGTTACGACGGGTTACAAGGGTCAGTATACAAGAAAAAATAAGGAGTATGTTGAGGTACAGACTGCTTTTTCCAACGAAGCCATACGTCCCGGATGGGATTTTTTGGAATCGCACGCAAATTTTGCTCGAAAGGTTGTCCATCGGAGTTCTACAGGGAGTTCCACCCTTACGAATATTGGATCGCAGACTCTTGATAATAGTTATATCTCTAGATAAGGTCTTAATAGCTTCTCTTTGTTGTATGCTTACAGAATTGGACTCACCTCAAATTTTTGCACAAAACTCCGCTCAGTAGGTGTCTCAAAACTAGAAGTAATTTCCTGAGGTCGGAAAGCTCTATTTAGACCTATTTATCAACTTGAACGATAAAGAAATAAGTCTAACAGTAACTGCAACGGAAATGGTTTACGCAAATCACGGCTTAAAGTAATATTTATATGCATAAAAGCAACAAAGTCCATTTTCTTATCCAATGTTTTTCGAGAGACAATAATAAGATAAAACGGTCACTATATATTTCACGGTCACGGATATATTTCGGTACTTACATCTAAATCATGTTATGTGATATTAAACACTGATGGCGATCAAAGTTAAACTGGTAAAAAGATTTCTTTTCAAGAAACGTCTAAAAGCTGAGAGAGAAAAAAGTAAAACGTACGGGTGAAGCTACATTTGCCTGCTTCAGTTTTACCAAAAGAGCCAGAAAAGTGTAGTTCACTATTTATGGAAAATTTGTGGTAAACACGGCTGATAGAGAAATGGCTGGGCAAAAGTTGGTATACGGTTGAAATTGGTGAGAAGAATGAGAAAGTTACAGAGATCTGAAGACACCCAGAGTACCATACGGTCGGCCGCAGTGACCGGCGGGCGTTACGCCTTCACTCAAAAATATTTTTCTTTCTTAAATGAAATATTAGCTCTGACAAACTTTTTAAATTTTAGTGGGGGGTTGTGTCTACAACATATAAACAAATGAGTGAAATCGAAGGCATAAGTACATCGTCAAAAATAGATTTGAAATTTTAAAATTGTTATAAACTTTATAAAACTGTTTATATTTCACAATGTAATCCCTTATTATTTTTTCCAATTCAAGACCTTTAAAATAAACCCTTAAACATGTGTGTAGCTTTAATATTCTCTGAGATATATCGTGAAATATGTTGTAACTTTTGCAAAGTTCGAATTTTGCAACGTTGCAATAACTTGTAAACAGTTACGTTTTTATCGAAACGGCTTTGGGGTTTTCATTTTTTTATCAAAGGGACCCGTTATGCCAAGCTTGGTCAAAATCGGTGACGCTAAGGGCAATCACCTGGTCGAATTGAAATGGAATTGAGATGGAGTTTTTTTCCTTGAGAAATATTCGGTGCAAATCAGCAAAATATATAAGCACGTACCTTTTCCCTGCTTTGGAGGCCTTATGAAATAAAGCTGGATAAAAATGTGAATCAATGTGCATCTTGAAAGGCTGGTTGGTTGGTTATTCAGGGGAGGCGACCGACATCTTGAGGTTTATTTGGTCAGGATAGGTGGGTAATTGGGTAACGGTAGGAGTTTTCAGGGAACGGAGGAAGAGTGGAGAGAAACCCGGCGTCGGCATTAGCCTACTCTTAACGAAAACCGCCAAGGGGACCACGGCTTAAGGTCCCATCCGACGGACGGAATACTGAACTTAAAATGTCCTCCACTAGGCACTCAAGTGGGGACCGGTTTTCCAATGAAAAATCCGCCACTGCCGGGAATCGAACTGGTGCCCTCGGGATAGGAATCTTGAAAGTCATATGACACACTTTCAGTAAATAAAACTTCACTAGGTTGTAAAAGCCGTAGAGAATTATGTCATATCATTGAAATGAGTCAAAAACTTACCCCTTAAAAGTTTTCCTCGTTAGCTTTGCTGTCAGCAACAGAGGGGCGACAAGTCTGGAAGGTATCGCTGTTAAATTCATCACTAGCCTTGGCAAAGTGGACCAAATCCTAATGTGGAGAAATTGTGCCATTTAAGGGACAGATCAAGTTGGGAATCACCATCAAACTATAGGCTTAATAGAAATCTAAATGCCCTTTGAAAATCCTGGGGAGACTACTTTTACGATTATGTTAAAACATTCTGAAAATTTTATTGTGCTATGATATGTTAGATTATAAGGATGAAATAACAGAGAGGTTATGATGAGAGCTATGATGTGAGGTATGATGAGAGGTATAACAGAGAGGTATGATGAAGAGGTTTAAAACTTCATTTCATCCCGCTTAATAGGAATCAGACATGAATATAAACTACATCTACATATGTGATGTTATGAACTCTTCTGTCCAATAAATTGTTTAATTCCTAGCATTTCAGGATCTCTTTATTAGAGAATGTACGTCTCTCCCTCCAGCCTCTCACACAACAATCCCCTTCTCTTCTCTATCAACAACTGCTTAACAACTTTTTTCACAAAATAAACATTCGACGATTAACAAAAAACATTTCATTCAAAAAATCAACAAAAAACAAAATTTATATCTCAAGACATAAAATATACCATCAACTAAGAAAAACAACCAAGAAAATAAAGCCTTGAATATTAACTAAAAATAGGCACGAAATTACACATAAGACCCTGTAAGCCACCCAGACTGGTGGTTACTGTTTTGGATTTGTGTGTTTTCGTCTGTATTTGTTTTGTTACTCACCCTGAGGTAAAAGACTTACAATGCTTTCTAGGGGATGTGAAAAATAAATTAAATAAGAATGTTATGAATTGGGAAATATCTTGATGAGAAGCTAAACTCTCAAAAAATTCAAATGAGCTAAAAATGTACACTCGCATCACTTTGGCTGTTTGTTTTTGTTATTAAAACCTACCCTTATGCATTATGTTGAGGTTTACAGTGAAGAGAATTAGTGGAAAATCTGCCCAAGCAGTTAATCACCCAAATCTGTCCTCCTTGACAGATTTCAGATGAGTTACTGTTTTTGTCCTCTCCTTGTGAATTTTCTAACTGTTACCCTAGATTTTTATGGAGAGTATGCACCCTGCTTTTCATTTCATTTTTTTAGTGTCTCCTTTTTTCCACCTTCCATTTTCAGAAGCATATTCCCTGCCTCTCTTTGTACTTCTCAAATTCCTTTTTTATTCCACCACGTACTTTGCCTATCCTGCATTACCGCGTTTAGTAATGGATTTTACTATACCACTCTCCCTAATTACCTGTTTCACCCCACCACTCTGTCTCCTCCTAATTTCTATCAACAGCTATTTTTCCCCCTCCACTATGCTCAATACTTGTCACCATTTACCCCTCCTCGTGTACTTATGAGAGAGTGCAGATGACAATAGGCTATCCTCTGTCTGTTTGGAATAGAAATCACTCACTATATATCACATTTAGAATTTCCTGCCTAATTACTACCCGCCCATATTCTATATCTCCTATTCTTACCTGTACACTCTGGATCATGTACAGGTCTTAAACCCTCTTTCATTTCTCAGTGCTTTCATTAGTTTTCCCTAGTCTATTCTATGAAATGCCTGCTAAAAAATACTATATATCTCATTAAAAAAAAATTTTTTAATGTAAAATGAGGTATATATTATTCGTGTTTTAATTATTTTTATGTGCATACATCATTGCTTTTTCTCTAGGAATTATTAAACAGAAACTATTATTTCCCTCTGGCCTTCACTAATGTCATAATAATTGGATACTTGACGTTTGTGTGGTTTCTTCCAAATGAATAATAGAAAAATGGTGAAAAAAGGCATTCAGTGGCTGTGTAGGAAGAGAGGAAGGTGGTGGAGACCATGAAAGAAGTAGCCTCATAGGCAGGGAAGGTAATTGGATTTCCTTATATTAGGACCAAAATCGAGGACAAAATATGTGTTTTCATGAGATATAACATCAGAGAGGAACAGTGATGGATTCTCGGAGAATGGCAAGGATCATTTTACCTCTCTGTTTTTGAAGTATTTTTTATGAGATATATCTTTATTAATTCCCACAGTTTTCATCTGAAGGACTTGAGACTCTTAATGAATCACAAATTTAGTGTGGCCCTAGGTTTATGAAGTTATATCACCTTAGCATAAAAGGACACCTCCTATGCATGAAAATGGATTAATTTTTCATTTGTGTCATTATTCTTTGTTGGAGGTTTTTGTTGTTGACATTAATTGTATATTTTATAATGAGTTTTATGAATTTTTTTATCAGGTGAATCTCATAATTCTCTTCTTTCTTTACTCAGGAGAGATAAAAAACTGTTGTGCATGCCAGCAAGGATCTAAAGTGGTACCTTTGGCAACCCCATTTATGTAATGCTACTGCTTGGAGAATGGGGTTGACTTCTTGTTGTACAAAATGAATGTTTGATATGAAGATGCCTTGCCAATGGTTTTCTTATCATATTTATCACATTTTTGTATAAAATGTTTAGCTAAGATCTTTCATTAGTTATTCAATAAATATTTTGCTCTCCTTTCCTGAAAAAAATTTTGGGCATGGATGTAATTGTTTTCGTGTAATTTCAAGAAAAAATCTTTAACAGAGCACACCTGAGATATGGGAAATCATTTGATATATTTGTGTCTTTTATTTTCTAATATATTTTCTTTCCTGAGAATGTAAATGGACTGATACTGGTATTAGTTTCATAAATTTTTACCTTGAAAATTTGGCCATTGATATATGTATTTATTTTAGATGATAAATAATTATGCTTAATTTCTCCTTGGTTTTTACTGAGATCCAACCATAATTTATTCTTCAAAAGTTGTTTTCTATTTCTTTTAATGAGTTGGTAATCTTGACCATTAATTATTTTCATTTGGTGAAGTCATTCTTTCAGCCATTTTCTGATATGAGTGGATTGCACTTTTCTCATATGGATGTATGTATTTGTGTTTTCTTTTAGCTGTACGTGCCAAGATCCGCAGAGCACGCAAGACCAAGCTAACTTGTAAAAAGGCCAAAGTGCTGAAAGCAACCCACGAAAGAGAATACAACCGACAGCTTAGGCGGCCTGTGTTGGTACTGAATCCAGTGGATACTTGCTGTGAAGAGATTACCCGAAATAGCAAGAATGTGTTTCTCATAATGGGATTCACAAGGGAGTCGAAGCTCATCCCAAGTTTCATTATGCCTTGGGGTAAAAATTCTAGGGTAGGTATTCTTTATATTTAGTAAACCTTTTTAGTGGCACCAAAATTCACCTATACCTGCAAGAAGTGCTGCTGGGATTTTAACAAAATTATTACTCTCCATTAAAAAATACTGAGGTGGTGATCATGTAGATACCCAGTTGAGGGTTTTGGGATTGACTAGATGAAATTCCTTCATGATGAAGGTTAACACTTGGAGTATGGACCTTGGGTTTCTGTAGACCCGAGAAATACAAATTTTATCCTAAAAAAATTTCATTTTCATGTAAAATTTAGAAATTTATTTCTGGAATATAAAAATGTTTAGAGTATTAGGTACCTATATAGATTATTGTCCTCAATCAATGTATACTAATTTCTTACTTGTTTAGAAAATATTGTTCCTGGAAATAGGTTTTTAAAGTCTGGGTCATATGGGACGGAGGTCCCTACTCGGTGTAAAGCCAGTGGGTTCCATACTTGTAGTGTTAAAGAAACTCTGCAATTCTACAGGAAATTTTTTAAATATTGCATTCTTGCTCACATCATTGTAACCCCCTCAGCCAAACTCAACCTCACACCTCCCCCACTCTCAAACTTTTATATTAGGTTCGACTGTGCATATTATATGTATATATATATATATATATAAACAATATCACAGGTGTGAAAATAAAACATAGAGACACAGAAAAAGAACACTCACACGTATAGTAGAATATTTCGGTGGTCACAGACACCTTCCTCAATAAGAAGAGGAATACAAGTGAGGAGACGGACGGTTGGAAGGAGAGAGGGAAAAGGATGGCTTGGGGGAGAGGGTGCTCGTGAGGGTAGGGGAGAGGATGGGGGAGAGGGTGAAGGGAAGGGTGGGGGAGGGTTAATGCATCGCATTGATTCCAGGATATTTACATGCATCTAAAAGATAGATGCATGTTAGCTCAATAGTGTGCAATTTAACGGGTGGATCTGTAGGAGGGAGAGAGGAAAGAATTGAAACTTTGAAACACGAGTTGAACGAAGAATCATGTTCAGAGACATGTTTGGGGACAGGGAGAGGGAAGTGCGGAGAGGAGGGATTGCAAGAAGCGCGGTGATTATTCATGCGAATATTAAGGGGTGTGGTGCATTGGCCAATATAGAAAGCGGGGCAGAGACTACATTGAAGGTGGTAAATAACATTACTGGAAATACAGGAGGAAGATGGAAAGTGAGGGAGAGAGTTAAGAAGATGAGAGAGAGATGTGGGTGGTGCGGTGAAAATAGGGCATGTCTTGCATCTCGCGCGATTGCATGGAGTCGGGGTGGCTTTAATGCTGTGGGAGTCTTTGAGGAGAGGATTAGTACTTTTGAAAATACTACTAAGGTTGGCTGGGCGTCTGTAGGTAACTGAAGGGCAGACAGGGAATATTTTGGAGGTGGAGCTGCTGTTGGAAAGGATGGGGAAGAGTTCCTTAAGTATAAGTTTGAGGGAATGTGAGCCAGGGAAGTAGGTAGTGCAGATGGAGGGGATGTTGTGGCGATTCGGAAGAGGAGGTTTAGGTTGATGCGGAGTTTTAAGGATTTTTTTGTTTAGAAGGGATTCTGGGTAGCCACGGCAGAGAAGAGACTTATGAAGGGTCGAAAGGAATTCATGTAGGGAGTCCGGGTTATTACAAATGCGGTGGCCGCGGATGGAGAGAGAGAAGGGAATAGAGCGTTTAGTGTGGGAGGGATGGCAGCTGCTATAGTGTAGATATTGAAGTTTATTAGTTGGCTTTATGTGGACTGCGGTTTTGAATTTATTGTCTGAGAGGGAAATGTTGACATCGAGGAAAGAGATGTTAGTGGTAGAGGTGGTTGAAGTGAAAGAAAGAGACGAAGAGTCATCAAGTGAAGAAATGAAAGTGTTGAGGGAATCAATGTCATGCGGCCAGAGGAGGAAAATGTCATCAATGTATCTCACCCATAGTAGGGGTTTAAGTGGGTAGTGGGGAAGAAAGTTCTTTTCAAGGAAGCCGAGATAAAGATTGGCGTACGAGGGGCTGAACCTACTTCCCATGGCACAACCTTTGGTTTGAAGATAGTGTTGATTGTTGAACGAGAAGGCGTTGTGGGTGAGAATGAAGTAGGATAGGTCGAGTAGGAATTCAGTGCTAGGGACGTGGGGCGTAGGACGTTGTGATAGGTAGTGGCGGAGAGCGGAAAGGCCTTCATCATGTGGGATGGAGGTGTAGAGAGAGGTAACATCTATGGTAGCCATGATAATGGGTTGGTTGGGGGGAAGGGTGATGGAGTTCAATATGGAGAGAAAATGATAGGTGTCGCGGACGTATGAGGGTAGGGACTGGACATGAGGTTGGAGATAGTAGTCCACGAAGGCAGAAATGCGTTCCGTGGGCGAGTTGCACGAGGAAACAATTGGGCGGCCAGGATTGTTCTCCTAGTGAATTTTAGGAAGGAGGTTAAAGTGAGGGGTGCGAGGATGTGGGGGAGAGAGAAGAGAAATTTCTTCATTAGTCAGGCCTTCTGTAGGGCCTCTGTCCTTGAGGAAGGAGGTGATGTCAAGGTGGAAGTTCGGGTTAGGGTCTTCTGAGAGCATGGTGTAAGAGGAGGAGTCAGACAGTTGTCTTGAGGCTTCTTTTAGGTAGTCTGATTTATTAAGGATTACAACAGTGGAGCCCTTATCTGCTGTGGTGATAACAATGTTAGGGTTATTGCGGAGGGATTTGATGGCAGAAAATTCTGCTGGGGAAAGGTTCTTGTTAGGTTGGAGAGATTGTAAGAAGGAGTCGCTGGAGACTTTGGAGAGGAGACGGGTGATGAAAATTTCAACGGGATGATTGGCGGGATAGTTTGTCGGCTCGCGGGAAGAAGGTGGTGTTCTGCCCACAAAAAACCGTAATGAATTTTTGATTTTCCAAGAGAATATTGATATCCAAAAAGGTAATTGAGGATTCAGAGATGGAAGAGGTGAAAGAAACTGAGAAAGAAGTATTTAGGGAATTTATTACCTCTGTCCACAAAAAACCGACAAATCACGAACAATACCTTCACTTCCAAAGCTGCCACCCGCCACATATCAAGCGTTCGATCCCGTTCTCCCTCTCCACCCGAGGACACCGTATATGTAACAATGCCCCTTCCCTCCAAAAATATACAGACAGCCTCCATCACTCCCTCAGGAAACGCGGGTACCCCGAAAAACTTCTCTGCAACAAAATCCTCCCTCCCACTGCCAAATTCACCCCCCGTGCCAAGTCTGACCCCCCACAAACCGTTAACTTATTCACAACATACATTCCCGGCGCCCACAGAATTAATAAGATCCTCAGAGACTTGTTCCCCATCATAAAGAACAACGCTTCCACTTCTCTTCTTCTGCCCACCTGCCCCTCAGTCTGCTTCAAACGCCCGCCTAACTTACGTGATATTTTCAAATCCACTAGGCCCTCCCTTCAACCACCATCCACCCGCTCTCCTTTATCATCGCCTTGCCAACGCTCAAGGTGCAAATGTTGCCCGCTTCTCCGTCCCACACGTCCCATCAATCGGTCTTCCACTACGGTGACCTGCATCTCCATCAACACTATCTATCGCCTCTCCTGTAATTTTTGTCCCTCATTTTATATCGGTGAGACCACCACCCCACTGTCGATCCGTATGAATGGCCATCGTCACTCCACCAAGTCTCCCCCCTTCCTCGATCCCATTCCGAAGCACACCGCTTCCCACGGTCACCCTTTCGACCATTGTTTTTCCCTCAATATTATTGAAGTCCTCCCTGAATCTGCCGGCAGTATAGAGGTGAGAACCAGAGAATCCGCCCACATTTTCGTTTCTAAGGCATGGGAATACCCAGGTCTCAATCTCCAACATTGAGAGCCCCCATTGGTCACCTTTTCCTCCCCTCCACCAGCCCCTCTTCCCCCTCCTTTTTCCCTTCCACCCGCTCACTCTACCCGGAGAACATCACTCTCTCCGGATCGAGAATGGCGCCATGAGCGTCGAAACGTCTCCCAGTCTACTTTGTGAGTGTCTTCTTTTTTCGTGTATCTATGTTTTTTGCCACTACCTATCACAACGTCCTACGCCCCACGTCCCTAGCACTGAATTCCTACTCGACCTATCCTACTTCATTCTCACCCACAACGCCTTCTCGTTCAACAATCAACACTATCTTCAAACCAAAGGTTGTGCCATGGGAAGTAGGTTCAGCCCCTCGTACGCCAATCTTTATCTCGGCTTCCTTGAAAAGAACTTTCTTCCCCACTACCCACTTAAACCCCTACTATGGGTGAGATACATTGATGACATTTTCCTCCTCTGGCCGCATGACATTGATTCCCTCAACACTTTCATTTCTTCACTTGATGACTCTTCGTCTCTTTCTTTCACTTCAACCACCTCTACCACTAACATCTCTTTCCTCGATGTCAACATTTCCCTCTCAGACAATAAATTCAAAACCGCAGTCCACATAAAGCCAACTAATAAACTTCAATATCTACACTATAGCAGCTGCCATCCCTCCCACACTAAACGCTCTATTCCCTTCTCTCTCTCCATCCGCGGCCACCGCATTTGTAATAACCCGGACTCCCTACATGAATTCCTTTCGACCCTTCATAAGTCTCTTCTCTGCCGTGGCTACCCAGAATCCCTTCTAAACAAAAAAATCCTTAAAACTCCGCATCAACCTAAACCTCCTCTTCCGAATCGCCACAACATCCCCTCCATCTGCACTACCTACTTCCCTGGCTCACATTCCCTCAAACTTATACTTAAGGAACTCTTCCCCATCCTTTCCAACAGCAGCTCCACCTCCAAAATATTCCCTGTCTGCCCTTCAGTTACCTACAGACGCCCAGCCAACCTTAGTAGTATTTTCAAAAGTACTAATCCTCTCCTCAAAGACTCCCACAGCATTAAAGCCACCCCGACTCCATGCAATCGCGCGAGATGCAAGACATGCCCTATTTTCACCGCACCACCCACATCTCTCTCTCATCTTCTTAACTCTCTCCCTCACTTTCCATCTTCCTCCTGTATTTCCAGTAATGTTATTTACCACCTTCAATGTAGTCTCTGCCCCGCTTTCTATATTGGCCAATGCACCACACCCCTTAATATTCGCATGAATAATCACCGCGCTTCTTGCAATCCCTCCTCTCCGCACTTCCCTCTCCCTGTCCCCAAACATGTCTCTGAACATGATTCTTCGTTCAACTCGTGTTTCAAAGTTTCAATTCTTTCCTCTCTCCCTCCTACAGATCCACCCGTTAAATTGCACACTATTGAGCTAACATGCATCTATCTGTATAAAGCATTCGTGGCCACCGTATATGTAATAACCCAGACTCCCTTAATAGATTCCTAACTAACCTACACCAGTCTCTCCTCCGAAGAGGATACCCTGAGCACCTTCTCAACAAAAAAATCTCCAACAAACCTTACTCCCCCATAGCCCCTCCTCGCAAAACCAAAGACAACCTCACCTTGTGCACAACCTACTTCCCTGGTATTCAGTCCCTCAAACACATCCTCAAAGACCTATTCCCTATCCTCTCTGATAACCTTATCACCACCAATATTTTCCCCAAATGCCCGTCTCTTACCTTCAGACGTCCCCCCAACCTCTCGGGCATTCTGAGAACCACCAGACCTCTGTCCAAATCCCATCTTCTTCCAAAAACACCCCCTTCCCCCTGCAATCGCGGTAGATGCAAAACCTGTCCTATCCTTATCACCGAGCCTCTCCCTAAACAATTCCTCTCTTTTCCACTTCCATCCATGCCTTCACTTTCCTGCACCATGGAAAATACTGTCTACCTTCTACTCTGTCAATTCTGTCCCGCTTTTTACATCGGCCTCTCCACCACCGCGCTATGCATCCGCATGAATGGTCACCGCTCTTCCTGCAATAATCCCTCCTCCCACTCTTATTCTCTTCCAGTAGCCATACATGCCTCCTCCCACGATTCCAGCTTTAACAATTGCTTCAAGGTGGGCATACTGGCCTCCCTCCCACCTTCAGCGTCTCCCCTTGAACTTAAAATGCTGGAGCATTCTCTAATTTGGCTCTTCCATGCATTCCGCAAACCAGGAATTAACAGGGCTCATTAAAGGAGCCGTCTGTCTTTCTTTCTTCTTCTCATACTCTTTCTCATACCCTTTCCATTCCCCCTCTTCCATACCCCTCCTTTCCCTTGCTTCCACCTTTCACTTGTTTCCTCGACCTGCCGTCCCCCCCTGTCAGTTCTCTCCTCTCCTTTAAGAAAGGTGGTAGTGGCCACCGAAATATCGGGAAAATATTTTTGTGAGTGTTCTTTTTATGTTCCTTTATACTTTTGTCACACCTGTGACCAGCTTTATTGCTATTTGTGTCTCGCACTGCGAATTTCCTGTGAACATTTATATATCATCAGGCTATATAGATCATGAGGCTGATCATCATGCACAGCCTCAAACAGTGGTTGTGTGAGCAAGAATAAAATGTAAAAACATCCTGTGGAATTGCAGTATCTTTGTTCTATATCACTTGGTACGCATCAATTTCGAGTCTATTATTTTACAATAATTTGAGTACCAATTAGCTATATAATTATTTTGATTCAATTGTAGTGACAAACTTATTAGTTATCAAATTATAATCATTTAATTCTTGGTCTATGTGAGAGTTGTATTCTTCTAGCCCAGAGCAGAAGCTGATGTATCACCCCATAGCATGTACTAAAAGAGTGGACCATAACATTATTTACATCAAAATTTCTTCCAGGATCTCAAGACCTCCAGTCCCATCAGTTGAGCTTTTAATTATCCTGTACACTTTAGTTGTTGAACATAAGTATCCAAGTACTTGACATTGCATAGCCATCCGCTCCATTGAAATTATTTTCTCTCTTTTATTGATTTAAGCCACTTCTCAGTTGTGACATGGAAAGTAACAGATTTCTTTGGCAATTATATTGTCCCCGCAAAATTGGGATTGTGTATGGGTCCTTGCCAGGAATGCTAGGTGAGGGTGGAGAGCCATAATATCTATTTTTTGAATCCCTCTGGTGTTCTGATCCCAGATTTGAACTCAAGATCTCCAGTCAGTAGTTTTATGTTACCTTCTGAGCTAACATACTGGGAAGATCATTTTGGTGTGAAGAGTGGATGAGAAATCTTAAGCAAAGAGCCTCATTAGACCAATCTTAGGATTGATGACTAGAGAGGAATGATGAGGTTTTATACTCAATCAAAAATGATGGTAAATAATGAGGACATTCGGAGTACTAGGCTATCATCAGAAACTACTGCATTATGATCTACTGACTTCCTTCATGTTACGATTTTCAATTTGGAGCTATTTCATCTAATCTGTGTGACATTTAAAAGGCGCTTAACCTACTGGGTGCACCTTAAGACTTAAAAAATGAAATCAATGAAGCATTTCAGGTACTCCTGATATATACTTAGACTGGAGAAAGAGTTTTCAATTTTCGCATCTGGTATGAAAAAGGTTTTCATATCAAGTGTGAAACTATGCTACAACCTGGTGGAAAACCCAAGAACTCTTCCTCAAATTAAAGTAATAATAGTATCTATCCTTTTTTGTTTGGATACTGTTCCAAGATTGTGGTTGTTAGACAGGTGACATGCTGTGCAGATGGTTGGTGTAATCATATATGCTTTGTGGCAAAAGACACTGACATTCAAGAAGCATCTCTCAAGACCTCTGTGTCAATTTGCTTATTACCACTTCCCAATTAATTATTATGGCATACTATAACTACCTATCTATTGCATCACCTTTACTTCTTGAATTCCCATGGTTTTATTCCAGAATCACAGTTTACTGCTGGGTTTTGTAACCTATTATTTGCTCAGAGAAATGGGAGAGGCTTGGCTGTGAATGGCACCTTCAGTGATGTGGCCACAACATAATATAGCTTTGCTTAAGAAGTAGTCATAGGGGTTCATAATGCGTACAATTTATGTATGACACTTTAGGCCATTATCATAGAGGTCTTTAGGGCATTATTCTTCATCTTACAGGCACTATCAGTTGGTCATTCAAGATAATATGGAAATCATTTTCATGGAGTTGGCAGGACACATGTTCCATGTTTAAACTGTAGGTTAGCTATTTTTCTAGTGGTGTGGTGATCCATTTCCTTGGAAAAATACTGTATTCCACTGACCTTGTGAATTATTTCTGGTGACTGTTTAATACTGGTGGCCAACATCTTTTTGTGGGAGGTAAATATTTCTCATTAATGTCAACTTCCCTTGCTGCAATGACAAGCTATAGATTTATTAGAGGATCATTGTAAGTGGGTACATTTTCTCTCCCAAGGCATAGGGGCCTCAGTTGCCAAGTGGCTAAAAAGATGGCTTTGCAACATAGGGTTATATGTTCAAATCCCACCTAAGGCATGGATGCTGTTAATTTTAGCATGAAGTTCAGTAAGATGGTGCAATATAACCTTAGATATTAGAGCATCTTGAAACCTTATTTTACTATTTCTACCAAAGCATACAGCAAAAGCTGGATAGAAATGACAAAAGGACTACTGTTGCAATTGTTCACTCTGGGCATCGTGTTTTCTTTTCTATATCGCTGTTGTTTCAATGTTATGTCATTAATTCATCTGATAATGCAATGAGATGTGCGTTTTTTGGCTGTCAATAGGTCAAGAGATTTTAAAACCCTGATTGGAGTGGGTACATAGTATAAAATTAATTTAAATGAGGTTTTCAATGCTTTCCTAAAGATAATGTGAACTTCATGCACTTAAAGTGGCAAAATCCATGCTATATAGAACATATAGGGTTTAGGATAGTTCAGGATATAGAATATTTAGTAGGTACTCAGAATCATCAAAGAGAAGTCTTCTGCCATGAATATCCAAGGAGAAAAATTAAGCATGCTGCTGCTGATGACAGCACTCATAGCAGGGACAGAGAGGGACCTGAACAAGATTATAGTAACCATGGAAAGGGTAATGGCTGGATATCAGCTGAAGATAAAAAAGAAGAAGACTAAGATATTGGTATGCAGCAAGAAAGGAGAGGCTAAAACCAATGTCAAACTAGGAAAACAAAAACTGAAAGAGGTAAAAGAGTTCTGCTACCTGGAAAGCAGAGTAACCAACGATGGACAAAGCAAGAAAGAAATAGTTAGTAGAATAGCCCAGGCAAAGAGGGCATTCTATCAAAAGAAGAATCTCCTTACAGTTGGGAATACAAGCATAGAAGTAGAGAAATAATTCATCAGAACATATATCTGGAGCATGTTTCTTTATGGATAAGAAAAGGGTGGAAGCATTCAAAATGTGGTGCTACAGAGGAATGATGAATATAAAATGGATCGACCGCATGACAAACGAAGAAGTCTTAAGAAGAGTGGGAGAAAAGAGAAGCCTGCTGAAAACTCTAAAAAGAAGACGGGACAACTTATAGGGCCATATCTTGAGACATGATGGCCTGATGAAGACAATCATCAAGGGAAAAGTGAATGGGAAGATTTGAAAAGGAAGGCCTCCAATGAGATACATGGAACAGGTTGTGAGGGATGTAAAAGAGAAGAATTGTGTCACAATGAAAAGGTTGGCCAATAGAAAAATTGAGTGGAAAGCTATGTCAAACCAATCCTAGGATTGTTGACCAATGATGACTCAGACCCATACAGTGTTATTTTTGGTACCCCTGGAATGCATCGTCATTAAAGAGGTTTGCATTCCTCTATCAAGTAAAATCACTAATTTCTTTTTTTTTGTCAATTTCAGCCTTTCAAAAAAGCTGTCCGCATGTTCAAAAAACTGAACTGCTCTGACCCAAAAATAGTATCCCATTCTGTGATTGGAGAAGCCTTCCGTGGAAGTCCCTCTCCCGGCCGAAGGAAACGTGGCAGGAACAAAGGACGAAACAGAAAGCCATCCTCACCTGCACCCCTGGGGTATTGAAAACTTGATTTTGAAGGATTCACAGTGCATATGTTTTTCTCTTGTCCATTGAATGGGTTGTTTTGGCTGTGATGTGGCCATCAGTGTTAGACAGAGGAGGGAGAAAAAGGAGTGACTTTAATATTTATGTAACAGTGTATTTTTTGATAGTGACAATTTTTTTTCTCTGCAACCACGCATCACGTCTAGCAAGAAGGATATTAATGTATTCAGAGGCTTAATTGAAGGCTCACATGTGTTATGAATGGCCTCTGTTCATTCAAGAATCAGAAGTTGGAGATTATTTGTGACTGTAGAGACTGTGATGCTACATGTTGTGCCTGCATTTGTGCATTTGTGCCAAATGGTGATAATATTTGTGGGCATGCTGCCCATAATGATCTAATTATGAATTTTGTAGACAATGAAGGTAGTTGAAGACTGATTTGATACTTAAAATCTTCCAGAAAATTTCAAACATGAAGAGTGCTTGATAGAAGCTCATGCCCTACAGATACTACAAGTGATTCATTGATCAGGTACTACATGCTTGGCAGGCTTTGTGATGTTATTTTGATATGAAAAATATCTTATGCCAATGCTTTATCTCTTTTTATAAATTCATTTGCCATTGCATAAAATGATATGTATGGTTTTCCTAATATTTGTGTGGCTACCATGAAAGTTGTCGGTTACAGATACGTCTATTTGTATGCAAAAATAATCATTTGTAAAAAACCCAGATTTCAGCAGACCGTCATATATGTGGTACCAACTCTGCAAATTTTGATCCATGGTTGTTGTGAGGCACTTACCTGCATGGAAATATTACCACCATTTTTGTGTCTGTGATTCTAATGCCTTCAATTGATTGATAACACTCCATGTCAGAACAAATTCGTGCTAGATTCTTTGCAAGCATGAATATTGTCAACCAGCAGATTGATTGATCACATGCTCAAGCTGCATATACGTATCAGTTGAAATTCTGTGGAAATAGCTACAAGAAAAATTTATAATACCATTGCTGCAAGGGCTATTTCATTGTCATAATTTGTCTATGGCTCTCTGATCATGCAAGTATGAGAACCCTACTGTACCAAGAACCAGATAATGAACTTTTATTTATAAATGTATAAAAGGTTTTCATCACAGATGAACATGCCCTGCGCAACTATTTGCTTCATTAAACAGGAAAAGCAAATATTTGAATTTTTCTAAGAGTTATCATGGTAATCTGAATACCTAGTCTTTTAAATGTTGTGTACATAGTATTATTATAGAATATTGTTGAAAAAACCTAATCATAGTAATAAATTCTAGAATACATTATTTCTCATGCCCTCAAAATTTTAGGAGAACCTTATTTTTGCTTTACATGAATATTGAAATGACCATTTAGGTGGAATTGAAACAATGTTAATCCACTCCACCCTTTTCTGCTGGTTGAGGGTCATCACTTATATCTTCTCTCTACTCAGGTGAGTTTTCCTGTTTTCTTCCTAAATTTTTCGTTTGAATCCTATTTCTGTTTTTTAAACCAGTCCACTTTATTTCATGGCCTCACTGGCCTCCTATTCTGAGGACCTAGGTTTGAATTGTGGCCAAGGTAACTGGGTAAATGTAGGATTTTCAGGAGAATTGAAGAAGGGTGGAGAGAAATCTGCCATCAGCATTAGCTTGCTCTGAACAAAAGTTACTAAGGGACCATGGCTTAATGTCCCATCTTACGTATGGAGTTTGGGATATAGTACTCTAGACATTCCAAGGTGGATTTTTTTTATTGGTTAGCCAGTCCCTACTTGTGTGCCTTGTGTAGAGAACTTCAAGTTCAGTACTCCTTCTGTCAGATGGGATGTTAAGTGGTGGTCCCCTTCGCACCTTTGGCCAAGAGCAGGCAAATGTTGATGCCAGGTAACCTAAATAGTTGCATTTGATAGAAAAATACATTAAAAAGGGTCATGATTTGCAGGAAAAATATTTCCCCTTATGATAATAGTTATATGCCATCCTAAATAGCCATATGCATTCAATTATAGTGGAGTCCATATGTATTAATTATAATTGTATACAGAACAGGATCCAAAATGCATTATGGTTTCCTTTAGGCTAAATTTATAATTTATTCATTCTGCTTGGAAAGGAAAAAAACAGAATTTTGATTATTGTAGATGAAAATTTTGAATAATATTACTACCAATGCTACATAGTCCATTGCATGTGACAGATAAAATATGTTAACAATTAGCTGAAACCAGTAAGTAACGAACCAAGGCTACCTTGGCATACCTTGGTGCCCGGGGCTAATTAGATGGTAACCGCCCGCCGTAGAAAAAAAATTATTATTTCTTAAACTAAAACAAGATGTTTTTCAATTTTGGTGCCCCCCCCCTTTACGGCATCCGGAGTGGCTGCCCCGTTTGCCCCCCCACCCCTTGGTAAGTACACTAGTGGCTGAAACTTGCAGGAAAAATTTCCAATGCAATACATAGCGTTTTGTTATCACAATTAGTATTTACATTCAGTTGCAGCTTCCACTTATGGAAGCCATAACTGCAATGTTATAGTGCAAATGTGAATACAATAATATTTCCCCTCTCCACGCTTCCTTCATTCCCTGAAAACTCTTACCTTTACTCAGTTACCCACCTTTCCTCTTGGGTGCAAATGGCCTCAGTCGTTGTTCACTACCCCCAAATTACTGCTACAATATGTATTTAGTGTAAAGGTACTGCACGATATTGCTAGATGGGAGCTTTTTTCCAGGGAAACTTACGCATGTGTATGCAAATGGAAAAAACAAATTCCTCCTTGGGATCCTGTAGAGCAGCGCTTACCAATCTGTGCTCTTTGAAGCCCTATGGGCTCCACAAGTGATTCACCAGTTCTTGTGAAGTGCCAGTTCTTTTTTATTATCATTTATTTTATCATTATATATACCTTATTATTATTGGGGTACCCAGGATTTCCTTGTGGGGGGTTTCAATAATATTTATGTGCATCATCATAATAAAATGATATTTAGATTATTATTCACTGAAACAATAATTAACCCTTTCATGCTCACGCCATTTTTGGTTTTCAAAACCCTGAATATTGGAAAGGTCATGAATTTTGAAATTTCAACAAAATGGAAAACATATTTCAGTTTCTATTTAAAAATATATTGGATGTATCAAAATTAAAAGAAATTTTATAAAAATATTCAGTACAAAACAACTTTTAACTAGAGCTGATAAATTGGCACCTTGAGCTTTTTAAGGCAAATATGGGAAACCAATATATCGGCACCTTGAGCATCTAAGGGCTAAATTAAAATAATGTTTTCGTGAAGACCATTCAACTATGTATTTCAGCCCAATAAGCAAGATTCTTAATGCTAGAGTAAAATATTCAAAGTATAGTAAATTATGGAAATGTTTTTTGGGGGGTTTATACCTAACCCCCTCCCCCAACAGTACACCACTGCTAATTATTCATATTTCCTTGCATGTATCATGTGCATTATTCCTCATAGAACATAAACAGAGTGACTAAACTTCTCATGGGGCTCCACAAGAAAAATTTGCTTCAAACGTTTGGGAACCACTGCTCTAGAGGTACCCTCTAACCTTTTGCCTACCATCCTTGATTAGTTTTCTCCTCCTGACTTACCTGTGGAATAAGTGGACACCTTTAAATCAATAAATTCCTTTACAACATTGAAGCACAATACTACATTTGATGAATCGTTGCATGATACAGTTTTACTTTATTCCACATTGTGATTATAACACCGCAAGAATATTGGAAAATCTTTCATCATCATCATTGGTCAACAATCCTAGGATTGGTTTGACGCAGCTTTCCACTTGATTCTTCTATTGGCCTACCTTTTAATTGTGACGTAATTCTTCTCTTTTACATCCTTCACAACCTGTTCCATGAATCTCTTACAAGGCCTGCCTTTTCCAATCTTCCCGTTC
This sequence comes from Platycnemis pennipes, assembly GCA_933228895.1. Lineage (NCBI taxonomy): Eukaryota > Metazoa > Arthropoda > Insecta > Odonata > Platycnemididae > Platycnemis > Platycnemis pennipes. Next base: position 59,677,126 of record OW121846.1, read on the forward strand.
ACTTTTCCCTTGACGATTGTCTTCATCAGGCCATCATGTCTCAAGATATGGCCCTTTAAGTTGTCCTGTCTTCTTTTTAGAGTTTTCAGCAGACTTTTCCTTTCTCCTACTTTTCTTAGGACTTCCTCGTTACCTACTCTGTTGATCCATTTAATCTTCAGCATTCTTCTGTAGCACCACATTTCGAATGCTTCTACCCTTTTCTTCTCCGCTGCTCTCATTGTCAATGCCTCACTTCCATAAAGAAACATGCTCCAGATGTATGTTCTGATAAACTGTTTCCTTACTTCTACGCTTGTATTTCCAGCTGTAAGGAGATTCTTCTTATGATAGAATGCCCTCTTTGCCTGGGCTATTCTAGTAACTATTTCTTTCTTGCTTCGCCTATCATTGGTTACTCTGCTTCCCAGGTAGCACAACTCTTTTACCTCTTCCAGTTTTTGTTTTCCTAGTTTGACATTGGTTTTGGCCACTTCTTTCTTGCTGCACACCAATATCTTAGTCTTCTTCTTATTTTCTTCAGCTGATATCTAGCCATTCTCCTTCCCATGGTCACTACAATCTTGTTCAGATCCTTCTCTGTCTCTACTATGAGTGCTATTTCATCAGGGAATCGCAGCATGCTTATTGTTTCTCCATGGATATTCACTCCAGAAGACTTCTCTTTGATTTTATTGGTGGCTCTCTCAATGTAAACAGTAAAAATTAAGGGAGACAGTGCACAGTCCTGTCTCACTCCTTTCCTTATTCTTGCCTCTTCAAATCTGGGTCCAGATTTAATCACAGGTACTTGGTTTTTGTACAGACTGTGTATAATTTTTTAGGTCATTGTAGGACACTCCAATTACTTTCAGAAGTCCAAGAATTGAATTCAAATCCACGTTGTCAAAAGCCTTCTCTAAGTCCACCAATGCAATGAACATCAGTTTGAACTTAACCATTCTCTTCTCTATGAGCAGCCTAAGGGCCAATATTGCTTCCCTGATCCTGGTCAGCATCTTCGTTGCATGTGTCATCAGGCTTATAGTCCTAAAATTTTCACATTCCTCGCTCTCTTCTTCTTGGGAATAGGAATGTTGATGTTTTTTTTAAAGTCCCTTGGAATTTCTCCTGTTGAATACATGTCGCAGATGGTTTTGTAAAGATGAGTTAATGTCTTCTCTCCTGCATTTTTAATTAGTTCTGCACGGACATCATCAATACCAGAAGCCTTATTAATTCAAAGGTCCCTTATTGCAGTGTCGAATTCAAATCTTAATATTGATGCCCCCATATAATCCTTTTCCACTTCACTTTCCTCTTCAATAGCTTTTGTGCTGAGATTTTTCCATTGTATTACTCTTCCAGATGTTCTTTCAATCTCTTCCCTTGGTCCTCATTTTCAATCAAAATTTCTCCATTCTTATCCCTTATGATATTGCATTTTGCGCTCAGTTCCTCTAAGTGGTTCCTCACTATCCTGTACGCAGCTTCCAATTTTCCAAGTGCAAGGTTGTTCTGTACATCTTCGCGTAGATTATTCATCCACATCTCTGTAGCTTTCCTGGCTTTGCGACTAATTTCGTTCCTTAATCTTTTGTAGCAAAGCTACCTTCTTCAGTTTTTACATTCTTGTACTTTCTTCTTTCTTCGATCAATTCTAAGACTTCCTCCATGATCCATGGCTTCTTCTTGGCAACTTTTCTTCTTCCAAGAACTTCTTTTGCGGCTTCCTGTAGTCCACATTTAATGCTTTCCCAATGCTCTTCCACTGATTTCTCATTCAGAGTTTCTCCTATGTTGTTTCCCACTATTTTTTGAAATGCCAGCTGATGTTGAGATTCCTTTAGTTTTATTTTTGCCATATAATTTCTTTATGGCTAGATGGCATTTCATCATCACTAAATTATGATCACTGTCAATGTCTGCCCCAGGGTAGCTTTTGCAGTCCTTTACTTGGTTTCTAAATCTCTGCTTCACTAAAATGTAGTCTATTTGACATCTTCTTCTGTCTCTGAGCATTTTCCATGTGTATCTTCTTTGGTTGTGATTTTTAAACAATGTGTTGGCGACCACTAACTTATGTTGTGTGCAGAACTCCATCAGTCTTTCTCCTCTTCCGTTTCCAATTCCAAATCTGTATTTTCCAGTTATTCTTCCATTTTGACTTTCCCCGATGATAGCATTCCAGTCTCCTAAAATAATTAGGTTTTCTTCTCCTCTTACCTGTTTTATAACTTCTGTGATATCTTCATAGACTTCTACCACTTCTTCAATTTCGTAGTCCGTCGTAGGCATTTAAACCTGCACCTCTATTGTATCTACAGGTTTGGTTTCGATCTTCACCATTATTATCCTTTCATTGTTTTGCAGGAAGCTCTTCACACACATCCCGGCACTATTTCTGAGCATGATCCCTACTCCAGCATTACCGTTTAATGATCCCGTGTGTATAATCCTGTAGCTTCCACTCCAAAAGTCTCCTTCTTCGGGCCACTTCATTTTGCGGATTCCTTAGGTTGCGGTCCATCATCCGCATTTCCACCTTCAGCTTCTCCAGTCTTCCACAGGTCTGAAGCAATCTCACGTTCCAAGTTCCTACCCTATAAAGTTTATCACATTTGACTGATGTACTCTCTCGAGTAGTCCCCGCCCAGAGATCCAAATGGGGACTATTTTACCTCTGAAGTATTTTATTCGAGAGGGTGCCATCACGTCTGATAAGAAAGAAAAGAGTGGAGTAGCTGCGACTCCTCGGGATATTGATTTGGTGGTTTCCCCTTGCCTTCCACATCTCAGTATTACAGCCGTTAAAGTAAATATTACCACGCCTGTAGTGAAATGAGTGTCGCTGCACTGACTACTGTGGTCTCCACCTTAACTATTATGAAGGAGAGCTGCTGCCATCTCCTCCAGGTGATGAGAAGCATAATTATTGGTGGCCTCCCATCTCCAAGTCATGGCATCTCACAGGTTCTGTATTATTTAGAGGCCTACCTTACCCAGGGATAGACTAGTATCCCCTCGGAATGCCGTCGCTCTTTGTCCACGACTGCTTATTCGATGAATAAATTCCCTTATATTTAGAGGTCGACCCACCATCCGCAACCTGGTGGACTCACTCGGTGGCTTTAAGCTCAGCCGTGAGGGAAAATCTTTATTTACTGACAATATTATAGCATGGAAAAATATATACCTGAGCAATATCCTGATTGTAAAGCTGCAGTGCATTTGGTGGTGGATTTATGACAGTATTATAGAATGGAAAAATATATACCGGAGCAATATAAAATACCTGATTGTAAAGCTGCAGTGCATTTGGTGGTGGATTTAGTCCTGTTTAAATCTTTTTTGGCTTATCTAGAAATTTGAAATCTCGATTTAATATGGATTTGTGAAGGATTTATAAATCTGTGCTGAATGTCATGGAAAATCCTAAAAATCTAGATTTAATCTTTCCTGGATTTTGGGGTTAAATTAATGATGAGACATTTTAATATTAGCTCCATTAATTATTTTCATATTAATTTTAATATTGAATTAGCCAGTTGTTAAGGATATCGTGCATAGTGTTATCTGCAAAATAATATGATATCATTTTTGGATTATGAAGCTTTTATTTAATATATATTTGGTAGAATGTGATTCATTTATATATTTCACCACCTACCATTTGTTTCAGAGAAATAAGATCCACCAAAAATACAAAGACTGAAATGGTGCATGCTATGCTCATTTCAGATTGGTGGTCATGGTCTATATAAGATATAATTGATTGTAAATTAAGTACAATTTTAAGTGAAGCTGAGAAAATATACATTTAATGGCAAGTATACCTTGAACTTTTGGCAGGCCACATAATTTTGTGAAGCTACATACCAAACAGAACACTTAATAAATATTAATCTAAGACAATTACATGAATTCAGTTTCTCACCCTCCGTCTTTCTTGCACTGTGACAAGTGTTGACCAGATATATTTTGCAAATGTATGCCTCCATAAATGAAAAGATGGTATTCATATGAATTTTGCAAATAATTATGCATCAAAAAGTTAATCAAAGTAGGTAATCTACATAAATCAGTCAGGAGATTGTGAAACTGAATACCATTTTTCTACTAGGAATTACCTTATTAGGCGTGGAAGGGCAGGTAGGGTAGGGAATGGAGCATGTGGTCATAAGACCATTACAAAGTTTGTCAGCGTAAAATTTATCTTTGAATCAGGTACCTTAATTTTTATCACAGAATTTCTGCTCCTCATGATTTACTTTGTAGTAATGCAGACTGGCGTAGGGTCCAGTAGCTTCACTAGTCATAGACCTCAGCCTAAATATACAAGTTCTTCATCACAATCACACCTTACTTCCCTTTATTTGAAAAGGGAAACTTGTTTCTGTCAAAATTCTTTAATAGCAAGTCACATTGTTTAGCATTGCTTCCACAACGAACTGGAGTACTCAAAAGAGGAATTTCTCTTCTATCAACATAGCATGAAAACCACTTTTTAGGCTAAGGATAAAAGGTGAGTTGACCAGAAAAAATTGCTTCAAGGATCAGATAAGGAGAAGAAACGTCCATGTATTGCATTGTATGCTGCCCTTTGCTAATCAAGTTGTCGGTGAGTGAATTCATGATTTCTAGAAGATGCTTAATGCATGGTTGAATGGTGGTGAAATTGTTCTTTGAAACTTAATATTACGAGGCTGTCATTTTATTTCATTTTATTCTGCATTCACTTCTATTTGATTCTGGAATATAAATTAAAAAAGTATTCCTCAAATAGGTTCCAGAAGGTTTTATCCATAAGGAAAATGTATAATTGAGGAAAAATAACTGTAAATACTTCTTGGAATGCAGGTAGTTATGATTTTCTGAGAAACTGTTTGGATGAAAACCATCATGTTAATTTGATAGTGTTTTACAAGTGAATGATAATCAGTAAAGAACTTGTTACTTTCGAAGCACTCCTATATAAAAAGGGGTACCTGCTCACAGGACATATCCTGCAGTTAAAAATATTAAGAAATACTCGGTTTAAGTAAAAATTTACATTGTGTTAAAGCGATTGAAATGGCTTGGCACAGTAATTGTGATATTTGTGACCTCCAAATGTACTGCGACCCAAGAATGTATGTGAATGACACAAATAAAATAGGGATTAGGAACTGGCTAATTATAGTCTTCTATCTGGACAGAACACTAACCCCTACTGTATAAAAAAGCATCCAATTGCTATAGCTGTGATGTATTCTTGATGTGTCTCTTCGGAGATTAGTATGTTTTCTTCAATAGCACCTAAAAAAAGGAGTGAAAGCAAGAAATAAAATACATACAAAGGCAGGATAATTTAATATTATTATTGATATCAGATTGAAATATTATTAATTTTTTAAACAAAATACTTAATTGCTTTGGAGATAATTTCAAGTTAAATGAAGCAATTCAATCAATCACATCATCCATCACATGGAAAAATAGGTCTACCACTGGTGCAAGATGGTATAGGCACTTATTTGAATTTTTTCATGGTAGACAGTTTTCTGACACTAAGTATTAGGAAGTTTAGGGCAGAGAGGGTTAAATGTGACTAGGCAGGTAGTAAATAAGACAAGTATAGTTTAAAAAAAACTTGATTGGTAAGCATTTAGATATTTTGAAAATTATAACAGGCTCTACAGCATATTATGAAGAACGTTGTAATTTCCCTATTCACTCCAATCATTCATTTGTACTTTTTGTAGCAAAATCCACCAAAACATTTATCATTGGATGGAAGAATTGAAAAATGCAGGTAGGTACTTAAGAAAGACATGTACAAAATTATTTCTGCGTAAATATCAAAAACATGGACTTTGTCTCCCACCAGAAGAAGGTCTTGTTATTTTTGAGATTTTGGAAATAAGCACTAACAGCTCACAATGACAATAAGAAGACCCCATAATCAAAATTTCACACCTTGGGTTGACTTGACTCATGATAGAACAAGAAATGTGCGCAAAAAATTGATTGAGAAACCCAAAATTTAGATGAATAAAATAAACAAGTGGGCCAATCTTAACTGCTAAGAGGTCCACTCACACACATTTAGTACATATTTCAAACTGGATGCATTTATGAAATTTCTTAAGAGATGTGCTGCATATAGCAAAAGTTAACTGCATGAAATCAATAGTTTAATGTGCGCTTTGAAAATGTAAGCAATAACCAGTAAGTACTGAACATGTTAAGAAAATTGACTTTGTACAGTTCCACAATTATAATTTCTAAATAAATTATTATTGTGGAATTTCCACAATTATAATTTATTTTAATAATGTGGAACAGTTCCACAATTATAATTTATTTTAATAATGTGGAACAGTTCCACAATTATAATTTATTTTAATAATTTGGAACAGTTCCACAATTATAATTTATAAATAAATTATAATTGTGGAATTGTACAAAGTCAATTTTCTTAACATGTTCAGTGCCACAGTTCAGTTGCTCAGTTATAATTTATAAATAAATTATGAATTGTAGAAAGTTAATTTTCTTAACATGCTCAGTGCAACTAAGATCCACCAAGTATCATCGCCTGCCTCCATCGATATTATTCACTATAATCAGTAGTTATTTTTTACAATCAAATTTTGTGGTAGCACCCTTAGTAAAATCTGGGCAGTCGTCACTGCAAGTTGTTTCTTTATGATGTCATTTGTTCAATCATGATTGGTAAAATCATGAATATATGATGCGTAAGTACATTGGTAAAATTGTACAAATTAACCCATGATGGTAGGGGATTGAGAATACTCATGCAGTATATCTGCTTATGAGAGGCAACTAAAAGGATGCTTACCTTATGGTCAACTTATAGACAGATGCATGTTGCTGACAAAAAAGCTGTATGGTTATGGATATCCCAAATTCTGGAATAGTACTTGCATTCTTTCCGGAGTGCAGAGTGATCGTATCCTTCTTTTGATGAACTTGAAATTGTAGGTCATTACAATTCCCATGCAAAATGCGATGAGGAACTTAATTGCTACCAGTGGAAAAGGTTCAGTCTCCCTGATCTGAAAGTAAAGGTAAATAGGTTAATACTATCAGTTTGATTAGCAAGAATATTCACAGGTAAGTAGAGATTGTGTATCTCCCTCACTAATTATTGCAATTCCCTGGCATACCATTTTACAAACGTTTAACCCAACACACATCTGGCAATCAGATCGTGCCCTGCACTACTTCTTCAACCAAATTGTGGAGCAGCTTCCCTGCCCATAGTTGGTGCCATCCAGATTTATCATCTGCTTCTCAAACTTCCACTATCATAAATGCTTGAAATAAATCTAGGTACCATACTCGTAGAGTACAATCTTTGCTATTATTTTCCATTTATTTCGCTAGAGAAATAGGGCTTTCCAGAAGTAGTTAATGAAAAATCACCCTGCGTCTGGTACAACCAATATTATCCTTAACCTATTTATAACGTATCTATGTATTTTGGAGCAAATCTGGAAATGGTTACTTTTAAATTCGCATCAATTTAGCTCTTCAGTTTTCTTTAAAATATTTGTTTACAATAGGTAGAAGATTGAGCCTCAGTTTTACTGCAGAAAACTGTAACAGTAATGGTTTATTCATCACAAAAGTCTGTACTTCCTCTTCCAAAATACAGCACGACATTATTTATTAATGTCGGAAGAGACTTTCGCGGGGACGATGACGTAAATAATTAGTACATGGGAATTAAAAATTTGAATTTCCTATGGAAATGAACCATCATCTCAACATAAATTCCACATCAAGTATATCTAAGATTGTGGCCAACATACCATTTCTTTGTCGCTTCTACACGAGTCAGGGTGGTGCGTAGTTTCTTCTCCATGTGTGTCGTTAACATTGACTGACGGAGTTGTATCCTGGTCCCCGCTTCCCACTGAAGCAATGGAGGAGACATTTTCCGGCAGAGTGGAGACAGGAATCTCCTCAAATTTGTACTCAGTCACTCCATCAGGTTGTGCCCTGTTATTTTGGACAGTCGGGGCCTGTGCCAAGCCCTGGTCTGCTAAGTTCTCACCCTTTTTTGCGTTGCGTTCCGCTGCACTTTCTCCTTCGGATAATCGGGAAGTAATTGGAACGGTCTCAATGGACTTCATCCTTGCATCTCCGGTGAGGTCATCAGTAATTGCATCGGATGCTCCCACGGGCAGTATCTCCACCAACTCTTGAGCTTGGGACGCTATAATTCCTGATCTATTGCTGTCGGACGTGGATACATCCACCCTCACGCTATTAGAACCGTTTTCAGTGGGCTCCACTCCAACCATTTCGACATCCGAGTTCCTAACTGTATCGTCGTAGATCTGTGTCCCCTGAACTCCTGATCCTTTGATTATTGAACCCCCCAATCCTGTGACGTTGTATGCCTTGTTGATGGGGCTATCATGTTCCCCATTCGGAACAGAGGAATTCGGTGGACTGCCGAAGACGACGTGATTCTGGGTGGGAAAACTGCTGCAGTTTATCGTTTCCAACACCAAAGAAATGAGGAGCGTAAAAAACATGAGGCGAATAACCTGCATCTTGGTTTTTAGTTGCACAAACACCTTTGATCTTTTCTTCACCACTGTCAACGTATCGCCTCCCTGTATTTTCACCCTCCGAACTACAGCTGCAACTGACGTGCACCCACTAAAACCACTTATCCTTCGTGACAATGCTTTTTGCCTTACACTAGAGACTCACGACCAGAGACAGCGAGGTGAAGTGTACTGTGCCAAGCAGCGAAGTAAGGGTCTTCCAGTCCGGCGATACTGTACGTCATCAACTGGCTAGGGAATGTATCCTCCCCTCCAGCCCACGTCATCCTTCTGAATTTTATATTTGAGAGTACGCAAGCTCAATAAGAAACTCTGGATTTAGAAGACGCTGACTCGGGTTGCATGTCTAGTCAACTTTCACGGGGTCAGCGAAATCCCTGTCCCAACATTGGTTCCATACTCCATTGTGTTGCCTCGATATCTTCCGTGAAGACATTTTAACGGTACGCGAGCATTGCGGAAGGTCAGTGAGAGGTCATCGAAAATGCATATAGGTCTCAACAGCAAGCCCACAAGTGACAGCAAATCTATCAAAACTATAATATATTAGAGGGCCGGGTCGAAAAAGCTTCCGTTACCAAATAAGGGCCCTTCCATGGGTAATCCAACTTCTTCGCACCACCCGCCTTCGTACAAGGATCGCTTAAGTGTACGTATTGGCCACACTCATACGTGTCATCCTTCGTACCCTTATCGAACATTACAGCCCTCCTACGCTGCGCTCGCCTGTCGTTTTCCTTGCATCTACCCCACATCGTTTCAAATTTTTCCTTCAGTTCTTCTATTTACACGTTATAAAATTCCCCGAGTTCCGCATCGTAATGAGCAAATGGGGAGCGCATTGCATGCCGGAAAATTACCTCATGTGAGGGAAACCCGGTGCTCCGGTGGACACTGGTATTGTAGGCCGTGACGGCATATAGCAGCCATGTATCCCAGTCTGTGCCCCCGTCGCTTACATAATGGCTAAGGATATCCGCAATCTTCCGATGTACCCGCTTGCTACCGGTAGGTCGCGTCCTCGAATCCCACCTCCGGCTTGGTTTTTGTATTTTCCTTGCTATCAACAACTCATAATAGATAGTAAAACCTCTGCCTTTGGGCCTACCATAGTATTAGCCAGACGCCATTAACATGAAATATAACTTAAGGTGGGGGCGGATCCGTTTGCTACATGGAAAAGGATATTACTTTACTGAGGAAGATAAACCACTGGAAATAATGAAAGACCCAAAATGGATGGGATAAATGTAGTGGAAAAAGGTAATACGGAGGGGATCGGGTTGGTGTGGTGGCTAGAATACTGGCCTCCCAACCCGAGGGCCCGGGTTCGATTCCCGGCAATGGTGGATTTTTCAGCGGTCCCCACTTGAGTGCCTAGTGGAGGGCATTTCAAGTACAGTACCCCGTCCGTCGGATGGGACGTTAAGCCGTGGTCCCCTTGGCGCCTTTCGTTAAGAGTAGGCTAATGCCGACGCCGGGTTTCTCTCCACCCTTCCTCCGTTCCCTAAAAACTCCTACCATTACCCAATTACCTACCCATCCTATGTGGTGCAAATGACCTTAGCTGTCGGTCGCCTCCCCTAAACAACCAACCAACCAGGTAATACGGAACCGCATGTGATATCTAAGAAGATGGCCAGGGTAAGACCTAAACCAAGACTGGAGAGAAAAATCATGCACGATCCTAAAAATCCACCTCGCTAAAAAAAAAGCAGGAACGGAAGTGAAGGACCAATACACTCGTGAATGACGTCACTGTAAATGTGATCTTTAAATTGTGTATTTTAGGTAATGAAGAAGCAGTTCAGCAAGGAGAGGGAGCAACGGTGATAAAAACCACTGCGTTTAACCCGCGGGTGCATCAGGGTGTTTGAGGGTCAGGCTCACCAAAGGTCAACGAGGGGCGATATTCACACATCACGGTAACGACAGGTATGTTCAAATGAATTCCCTTCGGAATTCCCACCAAGTTGGCATTTCAGGGGTCGACGTTTTGGCAGGGGTCGACCCTGCCTTCGTGCGGATGAACAAAGCGGCGTCCCCGCACATGCGTGGGCAGCACTTTCTGACAGCATATTATGAATTCAATGGAATAAATGCATTGCATATATTAAATATTTATGTCGACAATTAAATTACCCAAAAATTCTTGAGAGATACTCCTTTGCCGCGAGGTTGAGGGGTGTCGGAACTCTTCATTCTAAAATAAAAAGGAAGTAGGAAGACACATCCCACGGAAATGGATACGTTTTTATTTAAAATGCAAAAATCCAGCGTAAAACTTTGAACCCGGGACTCTCCGGTCTGCAGCCCAGCGCTCTACCCACTAGGCCACCACAACTCTTTATAATAACATTTCTGTAAATAAATAGTTTGACTACCGTAAAAAGTTGACTAAAAACCAGATGAATATAACTTACCCATCTCTTTGCATTCCTTCATAATATGTGGAAAAAAGTTTTTTTTATTTCAAAAATATAATCTCCTCCTGTTGGAGCACAGGACAAGGAAAAAGTCAATGTAACAAGATGTATCACAAAAAGGCAGCGGAAAAGTTATAAACACAATGGGATGATTTAGAAAAAATTACCTTGACGTAGTTTGCGGAGTAGCTGGTTAGAAACCAGGGGGGCAGTGTTTGAAACCATCGAGATTATCTCGAATAGGTAACCAAGGAGTCACGTGGTACAAACAAGAAAGGGATCGAATATTTGGTGTGTTTGTATCGCTCCTTACAATGTCAATAATTGTTTTTTTTTAAGTTTCCCTCGCTCTAAGGCTCTGTATTTGAGTCAGATAAGATAAAACTCGTGTAAAACAATATATAGCGAGATTGCAATGTACGATTATAATAGACCAAATTTGTGCACCGTTCGTGTTTATACCACGTGACTCCTTGGTTACCTATTAGAGATAATCTCGATGGTTTCAAACACAGCCCCCCAGGAGTCGCAGCAGAAACCGAAGTTTTTCTTGTGTTGGCTAAGACTGAAGTGTGACGACTGTGAAGATCCGAGACGGCCAAGCGAAGGGAAAGCGAAGAACGGGGCTCTGGAGTTTGACTGCCGAGCGCAACGGCCCGTCATCTACAGATGACGCTCGGTCTCACAGTATAAGAGTTAATGCTAGCGATGATGAAGTAACATTTGCTGTATGATGAGAGAAAAATGTCGAAAACATATGCTACACCTTACCTAGTGGCCGTTCGTGGCAATCGGAAAAACTTAATTTTGGAGTGACGGCTTTTTACTGCACAGGAATTTCGCACTTAGATCCTTAACCCTTTTACTGCCAGTGGGCCGATATATCGGCCCTCTATGGTTGTGCGAAAACTGCCAAGGGGCCGATATATCGGCCCACCTACATTACATCATCATGTATTTGTAATGGTTACAATTCATTCAAATCAGAGACAGCATGAATAATTTTTTCATCCTCTTAAAAAGTGAAAATATATGATCAAAACTAAAAAAAAAAAAAAATTCATATGTTAATATTAAGTGCTTATAATATATCTTAATGAGCTTGCCCATTGGCTGGGCATAATGGGCTTGGCATTTTTCGCACAGTCTACTTTAAAGGGGCTGGCAGTAAAAGGGTTAATGCCGATTTTCACCACAATAAAGTTGTTTATAATAAATCGAAACGTAGGATAAATGTCGTCTGCACTGTTAATGTAATGAAAACAACAGTTTTTCAACCAAATTTCAACTTAAATTATGAAACGGACTGCTAACTTCGGTCGTCGTTGGTTTCAATGTCACGGTAAAATATTATTAAAATGTATATTACATTACTAATAATACTGTTCGGCAAAAAAAAAGTTCAAAAAATGCTCGGCTACAATTTAGGGAGTTTCTGACTAATTTTGTGTTGCTAAATCCGAAAATGACCTCCGTTTTTTTCTATCACCCTCCATTTTTACGAGCAACTCCTAAATTGGGGAAACCAACCCCGTATCTAAACTTATCGCTTTTCAAGGGACTTTTACTAATGTTATCTGCTTCTGATTCAGAAAACTGAAGTTTTTAAGGGATGAATACACTGTTCACCCCCCCTTTTGTAAAGGATTAATATTACATAAAATATAAGAGGGGAAGGGGGGGTATAGGAGGTGGTATAAAGAGCTGCCACAAAAATCTGGACACAAATCAGATTTGTCAAAATATTATTGTAACAGCGTTTGGGGGCTCATGATTTGACTTCGTTGTCCTCCTTACTTTTACAGTAAGAGCTGAGAACTTTCCGATTAATATATTGGGAAACTTTGGGAAATACATTGTAAATACATTGGGAAACATTGGGAAATACATTGTAAAAGTTACTCACCACATGTTTTGACACGTTTGGACACGTTGTAACGTGTCTTCATGTGTCTTGGCAATCGCACTTGCTGATGTTCATCTATGAAATAAACCAGTGGTCTATTCAGTACGTCACTCTCTTTCGTGCGTGTCGGGTTATAATCTTCCAAGTTCTTTCTTTATTTTTCTAGTGGTGTGTTCGATTTAGCGTGTTATTTTGCGAGATATAAAGTGTTTTCTCGCGATCATGCCGCGATCTTGCAAAAATCATCCCAATTCATTTTGTTACATCTGCGGGGATTTAGCGTTTAAAGACCAAAGGAAAGCGATGACTGCAATTGTGCGGAAATCTTATGAACTTTATTTCGGGTGTAAAATTGGTGACCAAGACAAATCGTGGGCCCCTAAATTCTGTTGCAGTGGTTGTCATAGAAGTCTTTGTGAATGGTTAAACGGGGGAAATCGTTCCCTCAATTTCGGAGTGCCAATGGTTTGGCGTGAACCCACTTGCCGTTTAACCGATTGCTATTTTTGCCAAACCGACCCTATGTGGTTTTCAAAAAAAACAAAGCTCAAATGATTTATCCGAATGTACCGTCAGCAATTCTCCCGGTGGTGCATAGTGATGCTCTTCCTATCCCTAAAGCTCCAGCTACTTACACCCTCGATGATTCTGATGTCTTAATGAACGAAGCTACACCGGAAGTGGAAGCAGGTCCTGGCCGCCGAGATGAAGATTACAGCCCTGATGTGGAAGAACCCCAGAATAGTCAAAAAAGGGCACCTAATCCAATAACACAAGAGGAGCTGAGTGATCTAATACTAGATTTAAATTTACCAAAGTGTAAAGCACAACTTCTTGGCTCGCGTTTACAGCAGTGGAATCTTTTGGCCGATGTTGTGCGACTCGTCGAAGACAAGTTTAAAGGTTGTTTTACTGAACAACGGCCACGATTTACCTTCGGTTCCTGTTGGATATGCCACTGTTTTAAAGGAAACCTACGAAAATTTGGAAAGAGCTCTGGAAAAAATCAATTACGTAAGGCACCAATGGTATATTTGTGCAGATTTGAAAGTTGTAGCTATTATTGCAGGATTACAAGGAGGCTATACAGAACATCCCTGTTTTATTTGCGAATGGGACAGCAGAGCATACGCGAAACATTACAAGCAAAAAGACTGGCCCTTGCGTCAAAGTCATGTGATCGGGAAAAAAAAGTATCTCTAACAAGGCTTTAGTGGATCCAAGTAAAATCCTTATTTCTCCCCTCCATCTAAAATTAGGCCTCTTAAAGAAATTTGTAAAATCTATGAATAAAGAAGGGAAAGGATTTGAATACTTGAAAACGAAATTTCCGATGATCAGTGACGCGAAATTGAAAGGTGTATTCGTGAGACCTCAAATCAAAAAACTCTTTAACGACGAAACCTTTGTTCAAAGTTTAGGTAGAAAAGAAAAAAGAGCATGGCTGGCATTCTCCAACGTCTGTCACAATTTTTTGGGTAACAACAGATCAGCCGACTATCGAAAACAAGTTCAAGAACTTCTGTCTTCATATGAGTAACTTGGATGTAATATGTCACTGAAGATCCACTTCTTGCACTCTCATTTAGACTACTTTCCAGCAAACTGTGGCAAAGTGTCACACCAGCAGGGGGAACGCTTCCATCAAGAAATTGCGAACATGGAAAAAAGGTACGCTGGCAAATGGACACCGAGTATGTTGGGAAATTTCTGTTGGGCACGCATCATCAGAGAAGTTCCAGAGGAGCAGTACAAAAGGAAACGAACAACCCATTAGGTAAAATTATACAGCTTCACTATTTTTTTTACATTGCTTTAAGGATTTTTACTTGGAAAAAATCACTGAATTGTTTTCTTACTTCACAAGTACGTAATCTATAAACAAATTTAATTTTTGTATCCAGATTTTTGTGGCAGCTCTTTATACCACCTCCTATACCCCCCCTTCCCCTCTTATATTTTATGTAATATTAATCCTTTACAAAAGGGGGGGGTGAACAGTGTACCTATTCATCCCTTAAAAACTTTTCTATTAGCTACCATATCATATGCAATAAAAAGCGAAGAAAAATGGTTATTTCAATGGTTTTTTAAGTGTTTTTTCGATTTTCACCCCCTAAATATTTTCAACCCCAGTCAAGTTTGTCTCTTTTATGACCCTGATAGCCTCAAAACGTCAGGTTTTTGAATCAGAAGCGAATAACATTAGTAAAAGTTCTTTGAAAAGCGATAAGTTTAGATACGGGGTTGGTTTCCCCAATTTAGGAGTTGCTCGTAAAAATGGAGGGTGATAGAAAAAAACGGAGGTCATTTTCGGATTCAGCGACCCAAAATTAGCCAAAAACTCCCTAAATTGTAGCCGAGCATTTTTTGAACTTGTTTTTGCAGAACAGTGTAATCAAGGCACAGCGTAATATATCGTAAATTTAAATTCATAGAAGTTGAACTTTTATATTAAATTTCTAATGCCCGATAACATTTCAATTATGACCCACTGCATGTATAAATGGCATTACACCAGGCGGAACCATATATACAATACCTGTCGGACACGTATGCTTGGTAGGCAGTCTCATCTTGGCGATCTAGTGATCGGGTTGGGAAAAAAAAACAAAAATTAGTTTAAGTCGGCGTGTTACGTCTATCTTTTTGTGTTCCCCTCCTCTCTCATCCTCTTGTCTCGCATACTAACCAGTTCCTGGGCAAGCAGTCTTGCCACTGCATTTAACTTTCGTCGCAATCCGTACCTTCCGACAGGTGGGGAGGGCGCCGGCAGGAACCGTAGCGAAACTGGCGAATATAGACGACGATCCTCCTCTGCCCAGCGGCAGCAGACCTCATTCGACGTCGGCCGCGGCCATTTCTCCTTCTAAGTTCCTCCTCCTCTAAAAGCCTTCGTGATTCCCCTTGTACTGTTCTGTTGCTCCTACTCTAGCCTCCACCCCACTCCTCAGCTCTCTCCAAGCCGTCAGTCCTGTCCGAGTCGTAGAGACTGTTGGGAGCCACTGTTCAAACTCCAGAGAGAGAGAGAGAGTTGATTCACTCTGGTTTTCATCCTCAATATTTCCTATAAGAGAGCCAGGTTTTCCTCCAAATTAATTGATATCCAATCGCCATAATTAGAATTTTTTGAAATGTGAATTTGCTTTCTGGGGTTATTTTTCATGTGGATATTACTCAGTTGAATTCTTTTGGCCAATGATTGAAGTTTCTCCTCTCTTGATAGATGAAATTTGTGACTCCTTTCAGCCAGAGAGCAATTAGGACTTGAAGCCGAGATGGGACATATTCCTTCAACGTGTGAAGACGTGTGATTTCGTTGAAGGAATATGTCAACGTGACGTGACGTTTATCCGTCATTACTCTTATTCGTACATTGTGTATCTTAGTAAGGCAGTTCGAGTACCACCAATCCGTTGTATGATCAGATGTATAATGTTTTCTCTTTTATCCTTCTACATTACAGGTGAATACCGAGCAGCAATACTAAGGAAAATACAGAACGGGTGTGAAGCGTGAGATGAGAATTGAGACAGGTAACTCCAATAATGCTCCTACAGAATCACTCGGGAAATTTCACCATGTGGCATAATGCTGTGATGTGATTTGTGATTTTTTTCGCAGTTATTCTTCATCCGTATTTTTTTTCCGAAGGCCAATGAAATTTCCGAAGGCCTTTCTACTCGCTTGCCTGGTTGGCCGAGTCAAAATATCCCTGCAAGCCTAGAAGCAATTTTCAATTCGGAGACCTTTCATCTGCGACTATCGTAACGTATATTCGAAGTGTAATAATAGTACCAGAAAACCGTGGTAATTCAGATTTAAATTTTTTTCTTTCCGTTTTCATTACAGGCGAATGCCGAGCCACTGTTCTTCATCATTGCCGAATGACTGAATGCTTGCTTGCTTCTAATTTGTGCGAGGGTCAAGTCGTAGTCAACACGCGATGGAGACGTGATGGCACGTACGTCGTCGTGGTAGTGTGTAACCTATGTGTGATTGTAAAAAATTTTCTGCGTCGTTGAAATATGCCATGGACATGAAAATGTGAATTGAATATAATATTACTTTCGTCTCTGCTGAGTATTTGTGTAGAGATATTCACGGATATTATGCTAAGGTTAGTGGATAGGGAAAAGTCGCTCAAACGTTTTTTCCCGAGGCTAATATTTTCTTTGCTTTCTGGGCACTCAGATGAACACCGATCAGCTGTTGATCCAGTTTGATGGAAGAGTGCTGCCGAGGCCGTTTAGACACGAGAACATTGGCGCGAGAAGACTTGTGAAGAAGAAGTGTGTAACCTGTGTGTGATTGTAAAAAATTTTCTGCGTCGTTGAAATATGCCATGAACATAAAAATGTGAATTGAAAATAATATTGCTTTCGTCTCCGCCGAATTGTGTGGCGTTATTCATGGATCTTAGTGCTACTAAGGCTAGTGGATGGGGAAGAGTCATTATAAGGATTTTCCTTAGGCTAATATTTTCTTTGCTTTCTGAATACTCAGATGAAAGCCGATCAGCTGTTGATCCTGTTTGATGGCAGTTAGCTGCCGAGGCCGTTCAGACTCGAGAACACTGGCGCCAGAAGACTTGTGCGAGGAAGGCCGAGAATTGGGGTCGTCTTTCGTCGCCGTATCCGTGAGTACCTACCTTTTGTCTATTCGCGGACATATTTGAAACTATTTTACATCCCTTACTTTTTCTACACTCCTTCCATTCCCCTTCTTCCCTCCACGCCTTAAGATTACGGCTTTAGGGATATTTTCTTCAATTTCGCATTTTACATCATGGAAGATTTGACGTAAAGAATAACAAAGTTTTTTTAGTTGACTTATTGATTAGAAATATGAACTTGGGAATGTGCATAGTCAGTTGTAGTGTAGTGGTATAGATCGCAATATGCAGGAAAGGTTTTACGGGCTTGGTCTTAGATATCAATAGATTTGCTCGAAGTAATGTGGTCCCCCCAGTTCTTCTCCAGTTATGATAGCGGGAGATGGGTAGTTACATTTTTGTCATACATGGGTCAACATTTACGTCTCATCCAACGGACCTCCGTAAAAATGTTGGCCTATTGGTGCCTCTCGTTAAGAGCCGGTCAGTGACGACGATAGAGGGAAATGCTAGTACCTTGAGTTTGGAGGTTTCCTGAATCGTCAGCGGGTGGTGCGAAGAAGGAAAGCTGCTCGCGAGTGTGCGCCTTTGCTAATGGCATTGGGTGTAAGGGTAGTAGGTCGGAGGAGGGGGGGGGAATGAAATGAATGAAAATTATCCTTTATTGAGTATTTTTTAAATGTTTACAGATTCATTTACACTTTCATAACATTACCCTTCAATCAATTTACGTCATTCCGTTTCTTACATATTGCTCAGGAAGAAATTAGCGAAAGATGCCATTCTTGATAGTGCCCAACAGTGGATATAATTTTAATTCTTTCATGTGTATTTTTAATAAGTTATTGTTTGATGCTTTTATTGGAACCACATGAATATTCATTGAGAGTCGCTAGCTCGAGAAAATAAAATATACCGGCAAATAATTCGTAAATATAGTTTTGTCTTGGTATTGTGATAATGAACCATCACCCAAATTTACCCTTTTCTGAATTATACGACGAAGAAATATTTGCTCTACTTTAGTGAAGAACTCACTGAAGACTCTGAATATTACCGCTTTCAAGCCTTTCATTTAATATTAACCATGTGCAATTACAAGGATGTCAGGTTTCTAATAGTATTGTGCTTTCTATTACTCTTCGGCAACTTTTGAGAAATAACGTGGTGAAAAACGCGTAGTTACTACAAAAAAGGTCAATAAATGAATACGTTGAAATTAAATTCCCAAAATATTATCTAATCCAGTAGTTTTTATCGATACGATCGAAATCTGAGCTTTGAAAATCATTCTGGAAAGAGAACACTCTTGAAAATCATTCCGCATTTGTAAGGTATTAAGTGATACTAAGATTATCTGATTCTCTATTGTAGATTTTCCAGACAAGGCTAGTCCAGTTAGCCAAGGGCAAAAAGACATTTAACGTATGATTGTAGCAATTTTTCACAAAATGATCTCCTCTGCTTTGATACTTCATTCGATAAATTCATCTTCTGTCACTGGAACCCAATCGGAGTTAGATTTTCTTCCATTTAACCAGCTTTCCGGACTTTTCTTCATCCGAATAATATCTTCAGCACAAGTTGATCGTTGACAGTTCCGGACCGTACCACTCCGAACGTATTTCATCTTAAAGTTAGATGCAAAATACAACTATTTGTAATGTTATACTTCTGCTCCCTCTTTCAATGGGTGACAAGTGGAGTGCCCATAATATGCAACTGCACTGACTTACTAAACACAAGTATTCACACTTAATTATTACGACTTTCGGGAAATGATTCTAAAAAGAAGAAGTGGTAGATTTAAATATTTATTAGTATTACTTCTAAATTCAATTATTTCATTCAATTGACGATCAGTACCACATAAAATATACGTTTCAACACACCACGAGTCATCTCAAAGAAAACCAGTAAGACAGCACAAGGCACGAGAAATACATTTACATCTACATAATACCCTGCAAGCCACCATAAAGGTGTGTGTCAGTGGTTGAACTCTCACCAAACATGCACTACATATCGTGCATGAAATTTGTAATTAAAAATTAAAATAACAAAGCATGCATGCAAAAACATGCCGTTAGTTGGGTAGGCTATAAGTCCTTATACCAACATGCAGCTACCAATGTTATCCATTGCTACACTCGTATTAAATATATTTACCGTTATTCATATCCCTTATAGTACGAGGAAAAAAGGACATTTTGAATCTGCCAGTTCGGCAATCTGTTTCTCTAATTTTGTGATTATGGTCCAGTCTACCATAATAAGTTGGGGTGCGCAAAATATTTTTAACATCATCACTGAAAATATGGTCTTGGAATTTATTTAAGAGATTAAGTCAAATTTCAACCTACGATCTGACAATGATTCCCAATTTAATTCATTTAATAGACTGGTTACGCTAATAAGGTCATCGTACCGTCCCTTTCTAAATCTTGCCGATCTTTGCTGCTCACGTTCGAGTTCATTATTTAGACTGATTTAGTGGGGAAACACTAATTCTTGATCAATGTCCCCTCTCTTTAATATTCGTAACTATCGATTTGGAAGCTATTTACAAGTAGTATATTTGACATAGAGTAAAATCGTGGTTTTTAATTGACTCGATGGGTTCTGATTTATTCAGCGGCAATTGGCATGATTGCTAGCCTCACGGCCAATGTAGGTGTTCCGTTACGTTCACTCGTCCCGGTCGATCGGTGGCCTTCAGGGTATATGGGGAGGTAAAGGAGTAGAGTGTATAGCAGAGGCAAGGAAATGTTTTCGGGGAGAGGGACTTGGAATCAATTTGGTAGTAATTCCTGGAGTGGATTACGTATTTTACTAAAGAGTTCGCAGGGCGGTCATCATCCTATATCAATAAGACGTTGTAGAGGAGTGGCTCGAATCTTGGGAATCATCTTGGGACTCAGCGATGTTCTACGAGTAATTTTTCCGCTAGTTTTTATCCCTTTATTGCTATGTAAACAGAGGTTTAGAGTTTTCACAGGTCATCTCGCAGATTGTTAGCATACCCATTTTTTTGTTACCGATAAATCATCAAAGCTTTTGCTTCGACACTTAGTGACGATTTTTGCGGCCCAAATCCACCCATGCACGTTGACATTTATTGCTCAGGCTTTGCTGCTCGAGCAAAATACTGAATTGCGACCGGTTTTGGTGCCTTGTCTTGAGCAGCTCTGGAGCTCGGTTCGCGTTTTTATCCAACTGAGTTGGCGAGCGAGAGGGAGAGGCTAACGCTAATGAAATGGGAGAGGTGTTGGGAGGGGGTAAGGAGGCGAGATTTTCGTTGCTGTGGGTGGGCGGAGGGACGGTAGTGGAATATCCGGAGGAGCCCCAAAGAGAAAAACCAGAGCTAATAAATAAGTGGCGGAGTTGGAGGGCGACGCGGTCGGGAGTGTTTCGGTTATAACCTGACATGTGGAGTCGGTAGTCGAGTCAACACGTAGATGGCCATTTTTCTTCTATTTTATTCCGGCTCTGAATTGGGTGTGCTTAACACCGTATCGTGGATGCGTTTATATCTAGGTAATACGATTAATGTCACCGTATGAACGCGTGGCATGGGGTGTTGAGTCACCGACGAAGGAGGAGGAGTTAGGGAAAAGGGCTACGGGAAAGAAAGGGCGAATGAAAATGGGTCTTTATGTGCTTCTCCGTTTGTGTTGTGATCGTGCATGGCGCGAGAGGATAGATAATGCTTGGAAATTTCTTTCCCATAATGAGTGCTCCTATCTGTTGGGAGCTAATTTTCTGAAGCAGTTGAAGTACCAAACACGAATTAGCTGTAGTTACACAGGGTAGGCTACGGACAGGCTTTTTGCCAAAAGATTCCTCATTTTAGCGATCAGACTCAAATCCAATTTGAAAATGGAAATGTTCTGCTAACCCGGTCACTCCTTTGAGTGTTAGTAATTGGGGCGTCGGATGATGTGTCAGATGAGAGATTAAATATCTTGGAATACTTCTACCTCTACGTAATACGCTGCGAGCCACCACGAGGGTATGTGGCAAGTGTTGAAGATCGCCAAACGTACCCTATTGACATGCATACTAGGCTACTACATGGAGACATGCTACATAATAGGGTCACATGCAGTTAGGTGGTTTGTATCTACATAATAAGAAAGGGATTATTGGTTATTATTAGATGCATAATTCACTACAGACTACTCTAACAATAATTCTCCTACCTATCTCTTTGCTATGCTGTCTATTTTGTTCTCTTATGGTACGGGGAAAAATGAAATCTTAAATCTATCGGTACGACAATCTATCTCTCTTATTTTGTTAATCTGATAAAACCTAGCATAATGCGCTGGGGTTATTAATATATATCCACCGTCATTGGTGAAGAAATCAGTTTCGAATTTATTTAAAAGGTTTAACCTAAATGTTAACCTGCGTTCTGATAGTAATTCCCATCCTAGTTCTTCTATTAAACTCGTAAAGCTAATGAAATTATGATTACGGACTTAAAAAAATCTAGCGGATCTCCTTTGCACACACTAATTCCTTTATCATACCTTCCTCGTACGGATCCCATATACTAGCGGCATATTCTAAATGAGGCACGACAAGTGTAACATAACTTCTTTCTCGTACTCTCTCATCGAATTTGCCTAGATACCTTTTTTAGAATCCTAATCTATGGTTTGCTACTCTAGTTATTTTCCCTATGTGTTTACCCCATGATATGTCTTCAGTGACTGACACATGATCTTTACTGGGGTAAAAACATACGTGAAATAAATGGTCAAGCTATTCGTATGCTGGGATTCATCAAAAAAATACTGGGTAAATGTAACGATCATGTACGAGAAATTTGCTATTTTTCCCTTGTTAGACTTTATTTGGAATACGCTACCAGTAGGTATATGAGATCCATATGAAATAGGCCAAAATAATGAACTTGAACGTGAGCAGCGAAGATCGGCAACATGTTTAAAGGGACGGTACGATGACTATTTTAGCGTAACCAGTCTATTATATTAATTAAAATGGGAATAATTGTGAGATCATAGGTTGAAATATATATTCAATCTCTTAAATAAATTCCAAGATCAAATTTTCACCGAATACGTTAAAAATATTTTGCGAACCCCGACTTACTGTGGTAGACTGATTCATAATCACAAAATTAGAGAAATTGATTGCCGAAATGACAGATTAAAAATATTTTTTTTATTCCTCGTACAATTAGGGATATGAATTGCAATAAATTTATATAATAGCTTAAATACGAGTGTATCAATGGATAGCGTAGGTAGATGCTTGTTGTGATAAGGACTTTAAATTAACCCAAGTAACAACATGCCATAGCATGCTTGCTTTGCTATTTTTATCTTTTTTTAAAAATTGAAGCTTTGACTAGAATAAAGTTACTATTTATTTTTTGCATGGAATGTAATGCATGTTTGATGTGAATACCCCCTGCCACACACCATTATGGTAGCCTGATGGGTATTATAAACATGTAGATGTTGAAATTTATGTGGTTATTAGTCAATTAATAAAGAATATTTAAATATTGACCTGCAAGCAATTGAAACTTGGTGTGATACATGGCAGTTAGAATTAAACTTTAAATAATGTCTTGTAATGAATTTTTGGAAAAAGAATAGCTCTCCTCCTAGCACTTACAAAATAAGTAATAATGAATTAACAAACGTGGAATCCATTAAATATCTTGTAATAAGACTGACACATGATCTTTCCTGGGGTAAACACATACGTGAAATAATGGATCAAGCGAATCGTAAACTGGGATTCGTCAAAAGAGTACTGGGTAAATGTGACGTACATGTACGAGAAATCAGCTAGTTTTCCCTTGTAAGACCTCATTTGGAATATGCTGCCAGTGTATGGGATCCCTACGAAATCGGTCTAAATAACGAACTTGAACGTGTGCAGCGAAGATCGGCAAGATTTGTAAAGGGACGGTATGATAACCTTATTAGCGTAACTAGTGAATTAAATGAAGTAAATTGGGAATCATTGTTAGATCGCAGGTTGAAATTTAGACTTAATCTCTTAACAAATTCCAAGACCATTTTTTCAGTGACGATGTTAAAAATATTTTGCGGACCCCAAATTACTATGGTAGACTGGACCATAATCACAAAATTAGAGAAATTGATTGCCGAACTGGCAGATTCAAAATGTCCTTTTTTCCTCGTACTATAAGGGATATGAATAACGGTAAATATATTTAATACGAGTGTAGCAATGGATAACATTGGTAGCTGCATGTTGGTATAAGGACTTATAGCCTACCCAACTAACGGCATGTTTTTGCATGTAAGTTTTGCTATTTTTATCTTTTTTAAATAGCGTAGTTTAGAACAGTACCTATGCAAGTACTAATCCTTTTTTTATGCATGATATATAGTGAATGTTTGGTGAGAGTTCACCTCCTGCCACACACCTTTATGGCGGCTTGCAGAGTATTATGTAGATGTAGATGTAGTCTGTTTCGATAGGGTTGCCGATTTTGGTCTATAAATTAGAAGAGTAGTGTCCTATGTGTTGAATTTTTGGGGGCGGATGTGGTGAACAGCATCAACGACCCTCTTTGCCTAACAAAAAGAGCCGTATACAACGGTTTAATGTCTCACACGACGGACGGAGCACTGAACTCGACTTATCTCCACACAAAGCTTAAGTAGCAACAAAAAAACCTCCACCCTCCTCAACAACTCCTGGGATCCAATTCCGAGCAAAGCCCTAGGCATGGAAGCCAGTACTCTAACCTCTAATCGTAAACCTTCTTATATAGTTTAAAATTTCACAAAATTTGTCACTTTAAATCGAGTTCGCCGATCTATTCAGAGTACATATAATGAATATCCTGTTCCTACTGTCATTTTTAAACTGGTGCTTGCATAATTACTTGAAAGGTATTTTTGTCATCTATTTGGGCTGTTGTCAAAGTTTCCTACCTTCCTATCTGCTACATCTAGCAGTTTTTATTCCGCATTTTCAAGTTTTTGAGTCGTGATTTCTTTCGTTGCAGTTTCGCAACTTTTTTCAGCATATTGCTGTTTTCGCGGATTCATTCGGAGCAAGTTCTCAAGTGATCGAAGAAAAGTCAAGATATGATTTTAATACAGAGAACGACCCACAAGCCTGCAACGTTTATCACGATATCATAGGCACACTTACCCGTTTTCTGTGTTGAGGCGAAGTGGTATTGTGCTCGAAATGTTTAGTAGATTAGATTTTCTACGAAGTTTAGATAGCGGAAGTTTATCTATCCCATAGCCGTCCCGACTACCGATCACAGCCAAGCGGAGGTTTTCTGGAATCAATCGATGTCGGATGGTGGTCCATAACATAGCTATAACTTATTGCAAAAGCAATCGGCTGAAACACGAATTGGCCATCAATGCTCCAACCTGTATGCATGTAGTGCGTAGATAACAACAAAGAATGTGTGGCAGGTGATGACTCCTCATCAGATATTCATGAATATTGTGCACATAATCTTATTGTTAGTAGTTACGATACATAACTATGTAATTAACTACAAATTCGTAAAGAACAAATCAGCCTTACGCTCAATGCATATAGTTTCACTGTTATCATTTGGTACAGACTGTGCACAAAGCTTTTACTTATGTGTTTTGCGTACCAAATATGAAAGTAAATATCTATAGCAATACCAGTAATGCGTTATATGTATAGGCCCAGTTTTATAATCTCTGGTTAGCGTAAACCATCAGTAAGCCATCATGTAGACTTTAAGTTTCTTTTATGGTTGTTAAAATATCTAATTAAAAATTACATCATATAAACGATTTACTACCATAGACGTTAACTGATTAAGCGTCTCGCCGGTTGCTTTTCAACCTTGAAAATATTTATCAGACATTATAAAACCGGCCCTCAAGGTCTTGCAAAGTTAGCTTAAAAACTACGCTGCTCTAATTATTTATCCGATAAATTCAATCACACCTATTGTCCCTTATTGTATGTGAGAAAGGATATATTATCATACTCTCCACCTTGGTAACCTTATTTCTTATTTTATATTCATGATCTAACCGAAAATACGAACAACACAGAGCAGCAGCCATTTCTTCGTTAGAACTTGAGGTAAAATCTGATGTGACCACTGCTGTGAAGGCGGAGTAAACAACGTCAATACGAAAGCTCGAAGCCATTTATGCCTGCGTCCAAATCGAGAGTCAAAAGTTGATTTGGATCGCGACGAAGATTCATCCGAGAACTCCATGCTAAGTCCGTGGCCAATATTGACTCTTTTTGAGATTCGGTCCTGACCTCAGCGACTGACATACGCGTCGCGTTGTGTGGCCTCAAGGCACGCATGTCGGCAGTTCCCTCCCTCCGCGTGCCTCTCGTCATCCCCCCCCCCCCACTCCCTCTTTTCCGCCACCCATCCCCTCCGCCCCCTTCCTCAGCCCTCCCTCCCTCCCCCTCTTCGAGCGCCTTAGGGTAACATTTGCGTTTCACGAGCTGCTCGAAGGCTTTGAGACTTGGGTGAGGGAAAATATTTGTCAACTCCGGCCTAAAATGTATCACCTGTCGTGCGTCGTATATGATTCGTGTGTGGGAAGCATGACCGAGATTTTTTGACGCGTATTCCCTTTTGCCGAGCGTAATAACCAACCAAGGTGCTCAAACCGAAGGTTTGTGTGCTTGGTGAAGGTAGAAATTACTTTTACCAAGTTTTTAATGGCATGTGGCATTCACGCATTGGGTTAGAGTCGGCGTATCATTTCCCTGTGCCGCCTGTGGTTTCTCAAGAAGATCTTACGCACAGAAAATTACTTAGCGTAGCTATAACACAAAGGATGTACCGAAGACGATTTTACCGAATTCAGACCCGGAACCTCCGGTCGTCAGACCATAGGCTACCAAGTTGTGTTCATTCAGGATAGGAGAGGGTATGTAACACACACTTGGAGAATAACTAATAACAAGGTGAATCACTGCATGTTTCATGTAGTAGTAGCATTTTTGCTCGTAGTTACATCTACACGATACCCTGCAAGCCACCGCGAGGGTGTGTGGCAGGGCAGTTATAAGTAAGCAGTGCATGTTTGGAGATATTCACCCCCTGCCACACACCCTTGCGGTGGCTAAAAGGGTATCACGTAGATGTAGATGAATATTGAAAGTATTAAACCAGGATTGGATTGAAATTACGTTGATGGCAGATGATCTTCATCCCCTGCCACATACCCTAGCGGTGGCTTGCAGGGTATCAAGTAGAATTTGATGTACCGGGGCTAAGGCCAATTTTAAAGATCAAAACCGGGGGAATACGCTTGGTCCATCGGCGTATGTAAGGAATAAGTGAATCATCTACGTCTAAATTGCAGGTTAGCTAGGTTTTCTCAGATGAACAAGATTTGACAAGAATAGAGAGATAAGTAGTCGTACACAGATTAAAAATGTCATTTTTTCCCCCGTATTATAAGAGAATACAATGGGCAGCACACATCTACAACTACATGATAACCTGCTAGCCACCATAAAGGTGTGTGGCAAGGGGTGAATTCTCACCAAACAAGCATTGCATATCAAGCAAAGGCCGCATAGCAAAGGGATAGATAGGTGAAATATTGTTAGAGTAGTCTATGATGCATGATGCATGTATTAATAACAGATGCCTTATTTACTATGTAGATACTAACCATCAAGCTTCATGTGACCCTATTGTCTAGCTTGTCTCCATGTAGTTGCCTAGTTGCATGTCAATAGTGCATGTTGGGTGATCTTCACCCTCTGCCACACACCTTCGAGGTGGCTCGCAGGGTATTACGTAAATCAGGGTTTATAGGAACCTGGAAATCCTGGAAAAGTCGGGGAAAATGAAAACGGTCATGGAAATCCTGGAAAAGTCAGGGAATTTAACGTGTGGTCATGGAAAAATTACAAAATGTTTAAATTTATCGCCTAAAAATGCCAAGAGATGAAAAACTGCACATAGGAGCGGTGAAGGAGGAGGGTGAAGGGGAGGGGACGGCTGGCCTCAGGTCGGCTTCGCTGTGGAGGCAGCCCAAGGGCTCTATTCTGGTTCTTTCTGGCTATAGCCTGCATGATTTGGTGAATAGATTGGCGACAAGGGTGCGAATTCATATTCTCATTTTCATTCGCTAGCGATTTCACCAGGAATGCTTTGCTTTGTCCCTCTGGCGAGGAAAAAGTTATTCTCAGTCAAATTTGAAGTCACTTAGCCAAATCTGTAGAAGGATGTGAGGAAGAAAAAAATCAAGATTAATTCAAAGAGCTACTTTAACATGACATCAGGTATGAAGGAAAAGCCAGGTTAGCCTTCTTTGCAAATATTTTTCTGCAATTAAAACCCTTTCTGAAGGCATATCAATGTAAGTAATGATAATTTTTATTGTGTTTGCTTAAAGTTGTTGATCTCTTATTACTGGAAGTTCATATGATTAATATGATAATAAACCTACAATTTTTCTTAAGTTTAGACTTCTCTGCTTCCTCATTACCACTTCTATCTCTATAAATGACCAAAATCTTGCAGTTTTCAGGCGCTCAAAAGTCAGGGAAAATCGCTAATAATGGTCTGGAAATCCTGGAAAAGTCAGGGAAAATGAAAATGAAAACTCCTATAAACCCTGTAAATGTAGATGTACACCCTGCAAGCCCAAAATGATTGACAAAATCCACGATATGGTTTCAAGTGATCGACGAATCAAAGTGCGCAAAATAGTTGAGACCGCGGGCATATCGTAAGGCACACTCGCTTCAGTTTTGCACGAAAAATTAGGTGCGAAAAAAATCTAGGCAAGATGGGTGCCGCGTTTTTTCACAGTGGAGAAAAAACGTAATCGTTTGGTCGACTCTGGCGCTGTTTTGGCGCCTTTCTGTAACAATCATGGGGAGTTTTCGCGTCAAACTGTTGAAGAAACATGAATACATTACTACACCCCAGAGACAAAAGAATAGTGTAAAACAGAAAAGATCCCCTTTCCACAAGGCAATGAGGCAAGGCACGGCACAGTTGAGATGGCCAAAATTACGGAATTGAAGTTCCAATTATCAGAACATCCACCGTATTGCCCAGATTTTGCCCTCAGTGACTTTTTTTGTATTTCCTACCTTGAAGAAAGGGATTGGAGAACAAAGGTTTACGCCTATTAAGGAGGTCATCCTCAAACAAATGCCAATTTTGAGGATCGTTTGGAAAAACTTTTAGAAAAATATATAGAACGTAAGGTAGATTGTGTTGAACAAAAATGTATTACAAATGTTTTTTCTACTATTTTCTGAGGACTTATAGAGCGTCCCTCGTAACACCGTGTGCGAGTAAAGGGAGTTGATTTTGGAGTATGTAACCCTTTAGATAAGTTGGAGCATGTAGTGCACGGCAACAAATATGCATTAGGTACATTTAAATTCCACTCCTTTATTAGGTTCCTTGCATGTGTATTACATAGTTACTAAATTACAAGCGGGGGTAAGTTAGCAAGAAATTCCAGGGTTTGAAAATTTAACTTTTCATTTCGTAAATTGGGTTGACAAACTCAAAGTCATAATGGGCCCATAGTGACCGAAATAACATGCATGAAATGAATACATCTGCATCTCAATCTACGATATACCCGGAAAGCTACCGCGAGGGTACGTGGCAGGGGATCAGCAAAGACGCACTATTCACATGCATCTAAGCTAGTACATGGACACATGCTGAATAATAGGGGCACAAGCACATAAAAAAAATAACGAAAAAGACGAGGAAAACTAAACATCAGTAAAGCTATCAGCAATTCAGTTCAAAAACAGTGATACATACCTGAGGAACATTAATATGAAAGCAGTATTAAATCTAGTAATTAAAAATACAGGCAGGAAAAAAAGAGTTAGATATATTATAAAAAATGACTGAAACTCTATTGTGTTTTAACACACTCAAGAAAAATATTATTAAGAAGAAAATTTACTAAAGAGAACAAAAAATTTTAAAACTACTAAAACCGTTAACAATTATCGGAAGCCAAATTTTAAGATTAATTATAAAACTAATACAATGAAAAAAGCGTGGTTTAAGTGAATAACATTAAAATTGAATTACAAATATAAGAGTAAGAAAACACAATAAACCATTACAGATGTGGATAGAATTATATGCGCATTGTGTTTATGAAAACTTCAACGCTCTACTAGGTTCTACTAAGTTGTTTGTGGTAACCAGTGAAAAAGGTTTACACTAACGATATCATTAAAGGCTAAACGAAGGCCTCATGAAATATTCTTCACTAAGATTGAAAGCGATATCCATTTTTCTCCAACTAAACGAAACTGCGTTGAACAAATATAGCCGGGGGACAGGGGGAAAATATATTGTATGTACAGCGTTATCCCTGGTATTTAATGCCTCCTATATCCACAGTCTCTATACATGGAGCTGAAATTGCAAAAGAGGCTATTCATTCGTTGGGCCAATTATCGGAAGAGGGTACGAAAGCAAGGAATAAAATACTTGAAAATATCTAGAGCATTTTGCAAGAGTGGCTACCAACGAGAATTTATTTTCAAGAATGCTTCTGACGTCAGATTATTTAGTAGGTCCACTCTATTATAAACAGAGACCTCAAAGGGATGGCAGAACACTGTTAGTAACCCTACAATCATGAGAAGTAGATAAAAACAAGAAGGGAATATTGAAGAAAATTATTTTTTTTATAGCATAGAATTACTATAGCATGCTTCATGTATTCAAATAACCATTTTTATATTAAGCTTATATAATGTAATGGTTATAATTAAGGTCAATATAAATCAGGACTACGAAGCAAATTACGAAGTCACGCGCACTACTAGACCACTCAGAGCCGCTATCATAGATAATGTGGTGGTCGTTTGGAATATATATTAAAATAATTTTACCATAAGCAATTTCTTTGGGTCAACTGTGTATGACAATACTTTATGCGTCTTTGCCTGGCACGTAAGGCTGGATTCCACAGCGCGATCAAGAAATCGAGTTTACTTCCGGCATCGCATGCGGGCACAGAACTCTTCAACGACTTCAACCTCCTTAAATATGGGGTTATATGCTTATCTTTCTGCAAGTATGTAATTAATATAACGGAGGAATTCATCTGGCACTAAAGCTAATTATCGAGGTCTGCTGTGTGATCATAAAATACAAGACCGCAGTGATAAATTTTGGAAAAATGAAGTTGGAGATAAGTTGCTTTCTGGCATTGATACGCGGTGGATTTTATTATATTTCAGCTGATGTGAAGTAGCAATAAATTTATTTCAAACACAAAAAAATACCATCTTTCCAATAATGGGAATTGCTTAGGATGACATTTTAGGGTAGGAACATGGAACGTGAGATTTCTTCGGTACTGCGTAAAATCGGAAGATTTAAAATTGGAAATCCGAAGAATGGACCTCGACGTATTAGGAAACGGCGAAATGAAGTGACTCGATGGAAGAGAGTTCTGGAGATAAAGCTACAGGATTTTACGTTCGGAATCATTAAATGGAAATGCTGACTTAGGTACAATGCTCCGGAAGAGCACCGGTATGCGTGTAAAAAGATTCCTGCAGTACAATGAAAGGATAATAATGGTAAAGATCGAGACCAAATCTATAGATACCGTTGTGGTGCTGTGGTGGCTGCAGGGTATTATGTAGATGTAGATAGATGTAGATGTAGAAGATGTTTGGCACATATTAAAAACACCAGCGAATTATGCTAGATTCAACTAGATAAATAAGATTAGAGAGATAGATTGTCGTACTGATAGATTCAGAATGGTATTTTTCCCCGTACTATAAGAGAACATAAAAGGCTGCATAACAAAGGATAGGCAGGGGAAATATTTAAGTGTTATCTGTAGTGCGCGATGCATGTATTAATCCCTTAAATACTATACATACTAACAATCTAGTGGCATGGGAACCTATAGTTGCTTCTTTGCAAGTAATATGCGCATGCTTGGTGATCTCCACACCCTGCCGCACACCCTCGCGGTGGCTTTCATGGTATCGTGTAGATGAAGATTTAGATGATTTGTGGGAGTACACTATTGTAAGAGGGTAAAGCAAGAGCTAGAATCACGAGGTCATTGTTCACGAACGCCTTCAGGGTAAGCGAGGATGAAAGCTCAATTGATAGCAGTGAAATGACCGTTTAAAACGACCATTTTCGGGAATAGATAAATAAAAGGAGCCTCCGTCTTTCCTCCACCTAAACCCATTCATTTTTTCTGCCCCGGAGGACGCAAGGGAACGCAATTTTTAGACAACTGCACGTCAAAAGTGAAGTGTGGAAGAGGGTTTTACGGCATGAATTTAGTAAAAACGTCGACGTACCTACTTGTGAAAGGTGTGTGGGGGTGAACATTGGGGGGGAATTGTGACGAGAAGTCAAAAGAGCGATCTTAATATTGACTAGTTAGGCCTTATCTTGAATGTCCAATAGGATCTGAATGAATAAGGTTTCATCAGAGAGCTAGACATGGTGCAGCGTGGAGCAGCTAGGTTTGTTAAAAGGTATAACGGTACATTTAGTAGTGTATCAGAATTAATAGAAGAATTAGGTTGGGAATCACTATCAGTTCGTAGGTTAACGTAAAGATTAAATCCCGTATAACTTAAAACGGATATCTTTACCGAAGAAGTTACATATACATTGATAACATCTGAGTGTTATTTTAGATTTGACAAGATAAATAAGATTAGAGAAATGGATTGCCGTACCGATAGATTCAAAATGTAATTTTTCCCGCGTACTATAAGAGAACATAATAGGCAGCATAGCAATGGTGTATGTAGATGAAATACTGCTAGAGTATTCCGTAGTGTATGATGCATGTACAAACATTACTACTATGTATGATAGGAAAATACAGATAAATATATTTAGATAAATACGATTATAACCAATAATCCCTTTATTAACATGTAGATACTGACTATCTAGCCGTATGTGACCGAATTATCTAACATTTTTCCATGTAGTAGCCTAGTTGCATGTCAATAGTGCATATTTACTGGTCTTCACCCCAAGCCACACACCCTCGCGGTGACTTGCAGGGTATTGCGTAGATGTAGATTCAGATGAATATTTGTCGATTTTGTATGTAACTGCAAAACTGGCCGTTATTGTTATATATGAAGTTTAGTACACAATCACCTGATTGTGCACTTAACTTCATATGTCACGTCCCACATATGTTCCCGAACGTTGAATGTGAGTGAAATACTGAACGCAGTCACATATTTCTAGGAGATGGTTTATTTCCAAGAACTTTCCATAATTTTAGGAAAATTATATTCAGCATAACCCTTAAGCCAGGAACTGATTATTCATTTCCCATAAACCCACTCTTTGACGTCTTTCAAAGTCCTCTTGATGGTAACTAAATATACATTCCGTGTTGTTAGCAGTGGTTGTCTACGTTGCGGTCTTGCAAAGCATAGGTTTGGTAACAGCGTTCTATATAAAGCTCAAACTGCCAACTAAATGTGGAATGGTTATCATTCACATAGTAACGTAGAGATTACTGGTTAGAAAGGCTTTCTCTAATGATATTATTGTCTCTCTTATTTATTTCCCTAGCATGCACTTGGTTAGTAATACTACATTAAACCATCGGTTATTTTTTGTTTTTTTTCGGAATCTAAGGTATTCGGATGTAGAGAGTGCTCGTTGGCATGAGTAAAACTCGAGGTTTTTTTTCGTGGTTCGTGATTGAAGTGTAAGAAGTACCCCAAGGATCCTAAATACTAAAATTTAAAAAAAATTGCTATCTGTAAGTAAAGACATCATTTTGTGGCCCCTACGTAGAACGAAAATGTCGTCCATTTCCGCGTTTCTTCGACCGGGAGACCCGTGCTCTGATGCGATAAACGCCACCCGCAAAATTATTGGGAATATATATTGGGGGGCTGAAACCCAGTCCCCTCCCTGGCTAAGTGCCTGTCTTTCGTACAACATCTAGTCTCTCGTGTTCCCCACTTATGCTCTTCTAAAAGCTGAGTGATACTTACTGCTGGCTAATAGAATAGATACATTTTAAATTGCGGTATAAATATGCAAAGGATCCTAAGCAATTACGGGTAGAAAAATCTGAAACACGGAGCGATGAAGTTGAAAGGGGCCAGGTCGATGAAAAATGAGGTAGACTCAACGAGATTTCAGGGCACTTTGGAGCGGTCGAATGAACGCCCGTTTCTCGCGGTGCACAGTGCAATGTATGCAGATGACGTTAGGTAGGTATACATTAAGAGCCCCTGCCTATTATGGTAGGTTTGATCAGTTAAACAAGGTTAGA
Organism: Platycnemis pennipes; assembly: GCA_933228895.1. NCBI lineage: Eukaryota > Metazoa > Arthropoda > Insecta > Odonata > Platycnemididae > Platycnemis > Platycnemis pennipes. The sequence continues at coordinate 59,710,941 of OW121846.1, forward strand.
GAAATAAATTATACGTCCGATGGATTTAAAACGTCATTTTTCCCGCGTACCATAAGAGAGAACAATAGTCAGCGGCAATAGCAGAACAATATTGTGCTAATAAGCAGTGTAGCAAATGGACAGATAGATGAAAATCGCTAGAGTAGTCTGTAGTGCATGATGCATGTTTAAGTATTACTAACACACTCATGATAGGGAAATACCGATAAATGTATTAAGGAAAATATTTTTCTAACCAGTAATATTTCATTCATGTGTAGTTACTAACCACCTAGTTGCACATGACCCTTGTATCTAGCATGTGTGCATGAAGTAGTAGCACTGCCTCTCATCACTGCATGTTTGGTGATCTTCACCCCCTGCCACACACCCTCGAGGTGGTTCGCATGAAATTATGTAGGCGTAGACGGATGTAAGTACATTCCTGGGCTTCAGATACTAGGGTAAAGGGGGGTGAATGGGGCCACAAAAAGGAAAATCGTCGATTTCCTCGTTTGTGTAAACAGTTACATTCTGAAAGCATTATCAGCAAAGGACTTGATGTTTTTCCAGTTTAAAACGCAATTTTCAGCGTGGTTGCTCTGAATAGAACGGTCCTGGAGCAATTTCTTCAAGAGACTGCATGGTCCTATTCGCCCGACGACTTGGAGGGCGAATCGGACCAGATTAGAGGCTGAATCGGACCAGTAAAATAACGTTATAAATTTTAGTTTTCTTAAGTTTTATTCCATAAAATTTTGAAATTTTGCATCATTGCTTTTAACAATGTAGTGCAGTCTGGAGATATTTCGACGACACCTTCTTAGAGTCAAACATAACTTTACAAATAGACATACATCACCAAATCTGAACATATAGAACAAAATAGAACAAATTTACCAAAACAATTAAGCACATTTACCACAAGTAAATTTATCTCGCCCCTTAGCACCTACACACAGCTCATGGTACCAACAATTACACTTCATGCACTTAATCCAGTCTCTAAACTTTGACGAATTCGCACAATTGTAAGACTTGGAGCAGAAGCCACAAAGCGTATCATCAGCTGAGTTTTCCCCATTCTCAGTATTGCCGTCCCTATCTGAAGATGATTCATATAAGTTTCTGCAAGTTCCCTTCGCGTTCCTAATATTTTGTTTCTTCAGTCGTTGCTTTGTTTCTTCTATTACAGCTGGAGAAGTAAGTATTTGAGCAATTTGCTTTCTTGACCTTTTCACATTGACTTTCATTCTTTTTTCTGGTGTAGGTAGTAAATTATGGAAAGACCTACCCAAAGTATTTGACGATTCCTCAGATGTTGATGTCGAGGATTGGCTTTCTTCATAGGGACTGGCAGTTAATTTTTGATCGGAAGATGAATTTGTCGAAAAAGGAGTTGATGCTTCTTCTGGGGCGTGTGAGCTTCCGAGATTAGAAGGATGAAGATCTAACTCCGTCAGGATACCCGGATTCAGAGGGAATATTCCTGTTGATCGGAATCCATTTTCAGCGTTGCCGATTGTTGCGGCTTTGCTCCATGCATTTCGAAAAAGCCGACCAAAATTAAATTTAGTCATCTTTCTATCCCCCTTACAAACTGTCATATACGCATTTGTTTCAATATCGTAGTATGTCTTTAATGGTTTATAAAAAGACCTGTCCAGAGGTTGCAACCTTTGTGTAGTGTGGCTGGGCAGTGATAAGAGAGTGATCTCATTCCTTTCACAGAACAGTAGAACAGGAAGAGTCTTGTGTGATGCGTGGCCATCGAGGACTAAAATGCATCGGCCAGGAATCCTGTTTGCTTGAAAGTGCTTTAGCCACTCCAAAAAAAGATCCTCATTTATCCACCCTGAATCGGACATAAAAATTTTAGATCCCAACGGAAATCCATCCTCCCATTCCTTATGGAACTTTTTCCCCTTAAAAATTACAAAAGGTGGTATGTAATGTCCACTTGCATTGCAGCACGCAACAACTGTCACCAATTCCCCCTTTTCCACTGACGTCTGTTTTATGACTACCTTAGATCCTGTTCTTGCAACATTCTTTTGGGTTTGGCGATTATTTAATACACATCCCGTTTCGTCAACGTTGTATATAAGGTGGGGCCTATCCATAACTCCAGCCTCAGCCATCGAAATAGTTAACTTTGAAAAAAAATCGTCTACATCTTATTTATTTAAACCCTCAGCTCGAGCCACTGACAAACCTTCGGGTTTTCGAAGACTTAAAGGATGTCTAGATATAAAATTCAAGAACCAATCCTTGCCTGCTCGTTTTTTTAAATTGTACACATAAATTGTTTTTTATGTTGTTTTCAATGGAAAATTCATATGCCACCTTCATGACATCATCTCATGTCAATCCGAACCCAATTTCACATAACCTAAGAATTATTCTAATTAATGCTTCCTCTTCTTCCACTGAGAAGACATTTTGCCCCCCTCTTGTCTTCAATTTTTCCGTATCCGCTACTATCCTACGATAGAGGCAAGTACGGGGAACATTGAAAAGTTCGGCAGAATGCCTCATGCTTCTTCCCTCTCTGAAAGCTTTCAGCGCCATTCTCATATCCTCCTCTGTCCATGTCTGTTCCGTTTTTCGCCAGTACTTCCCCATCTTAATCCAAAAGGAAAAACATTAACGGTAAGTGAAAATTATCACTTTCATAAATACGTTTTAAATGAAATTTTGCTAATGTTACGCTATCAAAAGGAGGTTGTAAGGCGTTCCACAACTAATTCTGTTGCCATATATAATATTTAATACTCTGGCAATCCCTCTATCACGTACATTATATCACCTCCTTTTCTTTCAGATTGGAAAATATAGACCACTGAGTAATGTAGAATGTATAGGTATGGAACTCAATGTGAATTATTAACAATAAATTTCCATCACGAAATGCGTATGTTTTATGATATTGTTTCAGCGAATTATTGGTTAATATATATGGAACAGTACACAACATATGTTACATCAAACGAAGGTAGCTTACCTCTCGCTCAGCCTGTAAATCGTGCTCGTCGCCGTAATAATTCACCTCTATGACGGGGAAAATCTCTTTCCTCCTCCTCGTTATACGTAGTAAATATCTATAACGTGATATAGAATAGCATTAAAATAGGTTTATTCCATTAAACTTCTTATAATACTTAAATAAAAGAGTATGGCCTAAAAACAAATTTTTAGCCACTTTCGCTCAAACATTCTTATAAACATTTGATGTTTTTAATGTAAAACATTAAGTGTAAGTAAGCAATTTATCAATATTAGTTGTATATCTACTTACTTTTCAGTAGCAGAAGGAATTTTTCCAAGTGTCAGTTGAGTATAACTGGTTCAATGCTTCACCCTCGATCAGCGGCTTGGAACTGAACTCCTGCGCGTGCTGGTCCTTTTCACCCGACTAAGTAATATGATTTTGTATCATGTTTGGTAACTCCGATATTCATACAAGGCTCAAAAAAGTAACCTAATGTGGCAGCTATGGTATTAGATTTCCTTTCAGGAGAGAAAAACTTGAAATCTGAGTAAGCGCTACAATGTCACCTTACTTTGAACCTATACGAGGTTTTCTAAATACCCAATTTCACACCTCTCTCGTATGGTAGGCTTCCATTCGACAGAGTATCATTTGCTTAAATTCAGTCGTCGAGTTCTCGTTTTCACTCTACTAGAAGGACAAGATTACAAAGAAGCAATTCCTAAAACGTAGTCAGTCTCAAGTGATACCGTTTCGGGTCTGAGCGCACTTTTTGAAAAGCGTTCCTATTCACCCGCTGGTCCGATTCACCCCCCTTTACCCTACTATAACCCCCCCCTCAAATAGTTACTTAATTTAACAATTATAAATCCCAATGTTCAAATAGAGCTCCACGAATGAGAGAAAGAAGCATTCCCTAAGAATGCTTAAGAAACACTGACCACCAAATTATTCATTTTTAGACGTGTGAGAAGTAGGCAAATACACACGCCACGATTCCCTCATCACATCAAAACAAACTTGGTTATTGGCAAAAAAACAAGTAAAACACAAACAGGTGCCCTGGAGGTACTTTTTACGCTTCCACAAAATAAATCCACACCCAAACTTTCTAGGATTACCCCTTGATTCCGGGAAAAAAATCTATATTGAGCAGGGGCCAACAGATTTAATCCAGTTGACGTCTGTTAAACGTTAACAACTACTTCTGTTTTAAAGGTCATATGAGAAGAATTAAAGAAGTATAAACACAAGTGGAATGTTCTCCAGACAACCATTTGTAAGTATCTACATCTACTAACACCGTGAGAGCCACCACGAGGGTGTGTGGCAGGGGATGAAGATCACCAAACGTGCACTGCTTACATGCACTTAAAGCTAAAATGCTCCTACTACATTGAAACATGTTATAGATACACGTACATGTATGAAATACCCTGCGAGACACCGCGAGAGTGTGTGGCGGGGGTTGAAGATTACCTTACATGCATTTTTGACATGCAACTAGGCTACTACATGGAGACATGATAGACAATATGATCACATGTAGCTAGATGGTTAGTATCTACATAGTAATAATGGGATTATTGGTTGTTAATACATGCACCATGCACTACAGATTACTCTACTAATTACTTCACCTACCTACCCCTTTGCTTTGTCGCCAATTGTGGTCTCAAATGTTAGGCGGGAAAAATGACATTTTAAATCTATCGGTGCGAAAATATATCCCTCTAATCTTGTTGATCTGATCAAACTTAGTATTATACGCAGTGGTTCTTAGTACCTATGCATCTAACGTCATCTGTGAACAAATCAGTTTCAAATTTACTTAAAATTTTTAGCGTAACTTTTATTTAACCTGTGTTCTGATAGTAACTACCATCATAGTCTTGTATTAAACTCGTAACGATTGATTGATAGGCGTAGATAGGGTCACTACGGCAAGTATCGATATATAAAGGCGTAGAAATGTACTATACATGAAACGTAGTATGATATAACAACATTGTTTTTTACGAATCAAAATAATAAGCGGTGATAGATATTGGAGGAACTATGGCCTTTGCTATCCTCCTTTGAGAAAATTCATGAAATGTCGTTGACCTCAATTATATTGAATTTAGGCGAAAGATTTTATCCCCGAGATATATTGTAGTATTCACTCAGCCGGGGCCAAGAATTTAACGATTAACTCCGTAAAGCACTCAAAATGGTATAAAGTTAGTCGAACCAAAAAACGCTGTAGTATGTATATCGACACATACGGTCATAGTAAATGAATATACCGTTCATTTGTGACTTCTCAACAACTCAAGAGTCGTAATTCAAATATGTTGAATTTCATCTGCATTCAAAATGATTAAAAAATGATTATGGATCATACTGTACAATAATGATGACTGAAAACGGAGTTTTCTGTTTTATTATTTCGAACGTTGGACCTGATGCAATACCAAAATTATTACTCTCTGAAATAATAATTTCCCACTCAAGCTAACGTTTGAATTAATTTGATAATAGAACTACTGCATTATCCTCAAGGCGCGCAGCCCAAACTGTGGAAGTCAAAAAAGATGTGAGCTGCCAATCTGTGCTAAACACTAAAGTTGGTCAGAGTGGTGAGGTCACCAAATACTAAGACTAGCGGAATGTGGAACCCGAAACTTAGGTTAGGGCGCCTTTTCCATCCTCCATGCGTTTCCCCTGACACAGATCTCGATCACATAATTTAACACAGCTTGAATTAAGCTGTTTGAGCGTCCAAAGGCCTATTCGAACCCGGGACCTCCGATCCCAACACACTATTCAACGCTTCCGATATTGTAACAGAATTTCCAAGTGCCCAGTAAAGAAGAAATATGGCAACGTCATAAAATAATGTCAGAATAACCATTGGGGCAATGAAAAAAATCTGTGAATCTGATGAAAAATATTCCACTCCACAAACGATTGAGCTGATAGCTGATCTGTTGGGCAAGAAACTTATTATTAAAATTGAGTATTCGAATTACTTCATCCAAGAATTACTTTTTCTAGCTACGGAATGGGAATTACATCCCCAAAAAAAGAGTGAAAGATACCGCAGTCTCAGAAATAAATGAAGAATTATTTATTTCTGTGAATTGAATCACGTCTCTGATTGATGAGGCATACCTGGTAACGGCCCCTGCCACGCAGCGGCCATTTTGCCTGTGGAAATGTCTACCCAAGGGGTAGACATGTCCACAGGAAGGAACTGTAACTGTGTGACATCCTTTCCCGCTAAGTGCCTCCTAAAAAGTGCATGCTGATCTCCTTCGACGAAACGAACCTCTTTCCAAGCATCGCCACAGCAGCAGTGGTCAAGATCGCCGAATCAGTGCTCTCCGAGTGTGGAATACCCCTTGTGCTCATTAATGAATTACTATATATATGTTAAAAATGTGAGAGTCCCAAAACTATTTTAAGTTCGATCGAATTTTTTCATCGAGAGAATGGCCTTACCATGGGTTTCCCCTCATTCCCTTTATTGTTGGATCTCTTCATGAATGACTTTGAATACCGCGTATGACCGGTATGTGGACGACATCATTTGTGTGTGGACAGGAACCAGACGACAGTGGCATAAGTTGGTAGTGTGTCTCAATTCACTGTCTCCAAATATTCAGTTCACTACTGAGATAGGTACCAAGAACTCATTTAAATTTTGGATAAAACAATTTCCATTGGCAAGGGTCGTTTTGATTTTTCTGTATTTCGTAGACCTACTTTCACTGGCTACGTCATTCACTCCCCATCTCGAACCCATATTTCCCATAAATTAGCGTCTTTTCACACGATGATTAGTAGACCTTTGGTCATACCACTCTCGTAAGAAAATTTTAATAAAGAGGTCAACATTATCAAACACATGGTCACAGCGAATCTTTATTCTACCTCCATAATGAATAAAATGTTTCGTAAAAACGAAATGATATGGCTGGTAGGCTTATTTACAAAACCATGGCCAAAAATATAAACGAACCCTGCTGGGTGAGAATACACTTTTTATACGGGACAACACAAAAGATGATGAAGCTTCTCCCGAATACGAAGTATAGAGTAGCTTTTTATATCAAAAAAAATCTAGGTTCCATTTTTAACAACCTTCATTGTGACAAAGACCCCGCCGTTAGTTCAGGTGTTTACAAAAAGCAGTGTGAAGATTGCAGTACAATATACTTCGGACAAACGGGTAGAGGTTTCAGTATAAGAAAAAAGGAACATTTTCGTTCCTGCTCATAAAACCAGTCCGTCAGATCATACTTTGTAAAACATCTAATTGATGCATGGCATTGGAATGATTTCCGAGTTACTCCACTTCGTTTTCAAAGAAAAGGGCGAAGGTTAGATGCCCTCGAACACTTGGAAATCCTCCTTCACGGAAAGTGAATCGCCCCACTGGAATTCACATCACGTAAATGTGTCAGTTCCCCCCCCCCCCCCCCTCATCCCTTCCTAATCCTCCCTTTCCCTCCACGCTCCCCTAACCCAGCGTGAGGGTATATTTACTTATATACTTGCTGTTGACTTGTCTCCATTTTATGTAAATGATGATGCCCTAGCCGGTAAATCTGGTCGTGCCGTAGTTATGCGTTTATGTGGTAATAATAAGTTTCACTTCCTTTGTTTTTTCTCTCCTTGTTTCAGACAAATGTTAAGAAAAGAACCTTAAAAGAACCTTAATAAACCTTGTACAGATAATTAAGAATTTATTTTACACAACATGGACTATAGTGGCGTACTATAGCGAGGATTGGGAAGCCAGGAAAAACTCATGACTGAAATACTTAGAAATAGTGTGTGAAAGAAGAATGATACAGTTGTCATGACTAAATTGTGTGATGTACGAGGAGTTCTGAGAAGACAGGATGAAAATAGAAGTGTGATGAAGCATCTAAAAAGAGAATTAGGCAGTAAGGCTCTTGAGACATGATAATATGAAATGCACATTGGGCGATTAGAGGGTGAGCGGTAAAGAAAAGCCTAGTTTGACAAAAATGGATCTGGTATAAAAGTATGTCAAGAAATTGGAGAAATGTCTGTTCAATAATTTTATGACTACCTTAATTAGGGTTATGGTTATAAGTTGTTCGAGAAATTGGTTGCATATGAGGCACAGAAGAGTCCTCTGGATTGCCAAATAGTAACTATGAAGTTATTAGTATATTATTACCAAATAATAACTATGAGGTATGATCTGGTGAGGGAGTAGTGGTGAGAATGCCATTTAGAGGCCTCTGAGGCACACGAGAGGCCATGTGGTGTATTTTTGACTGAAAACCTTCGTAATTTAGAAAAATGCATCTAAGTATTGGTGTTTTTTACAGGTGTAAATTTCATTTGCAGGTACTCCACTTGTGGTATTAAATTTACAGTATCTGTTAGTATCATAAATTATGCGCACATTTCCATTTTTATCTTCACATATCCTTGACAGCTTTCAGTGGAAACGACCAACATATGTTATAGGCTACATTTCAAAAAAGTTTACAAGTACCGTCAACATAATGCGATCCAAATATATAAGACTTCTACTTGCCCATTTTTAGGTTCCAATGTTAATGAGAAGGGTGTTGAGTCTTCACAAGTCTCTCTTCAGTTTTCATTTGGAGTCATTAAATAATGAATATCAGGAAGGAACAAACCAAACTACAAATAAGAAGTGTATTTATTCGTGATTGTCGGAAAAGCAAGTGAATGAAGCGGTATTGACCCTAGCGAGGAAGGAGAGTACATTTTAGTCAAAAAAGGGGAGAAGGCAAAGCAAATTGATGAAACAAGAATATAATGGCAAGAGAATTTTGAAAGACGTTATTCAGAATAAAAGGCTGGGCAAGAGATGACGAAAAAGAAAGAGGACAGGAATCATGGATAGGATGAAGGGATCATGATATTTTTCTTCACAAATAGAGAAGTAGTGTATAAATGGGGGCAATAGATGAATGGAACGCATAGGAGTCTCAAAACCAAAGCGATAGAAATATATCCATTAATGCTTCATAATCATACTACTACTATTTTTCTACAGTTGTTTCTTTATTAAGATGAAATTTAACTTTCTTCCATGTTGCAGAGGTTTTGATTTAGTTTCCCTACTCTGCTATGAAATTTCATGAGTACCTCAGAGGTCGACATTTCTCAAAAATGTTTTTCTTGTGTGTTTAAATATTTAACTTTAATTCATCTGAGATACCTAAATATATATCTTGAATCTCAGGGCAACCTTTACATTTGATGACATTGGAGCTTATCTACGCTATGACACAATTTCACCAAAGAAAATAATTGAAAAACCATAAATCGTGTTACACAAGTTGGGGATAGAGAGGTATAATTACTGTCGTGAAAAAAAGTCATGACACTCGAGTTTACAAGTCAATGACAGTTGTACCCGTAGTCCCACATGAAAACAAATTACATCAAAATTAGCAAATTTAATTCTGCGTTTAACTGTGGAAAGTGAAAATTTTTATTTTAACTTCTTAAAATTTTATTGTCTGTGAAACAAAAAAAGTGCCGGTTTTTTCACCGTTTTAAACGGAATGCTCACTTTAAAAATTCATAACTTTTAAAGTGTTTATTGGATTGTAACCAAACTTTAAAACGACATAAAGGAACTAGTTTTTAAGGTATGTACAAAGTTTTAAGATAATCAAAGTATAAATAAAATTGTTCTTGTACATTTTGTGAAACAACTTTTCTCAGTACTGCGTGGTCATATCGATACGAATCTTGTCCTGTCATGGAGCTTATGGTAATACAAGGCTAATCGGTTCTCGATATTTAGAATTTATTTAGTTGTTTATTTTATGTGCGCTTACATTTAATTCGGCGTTTCCATCAACAAGGGGAGTGAGGCGAGCGGGAGGAAGTGGACGCATGGCTTTGGGATTCCGTGCGACGTTGCCATGTTCGACACCATACCCGCGCTCCATGTGTAGAATCGTAGAATCCATACATTTTCGTTGCATTGTAACTTAAAACGATTTTCTTTCATTGGCACATCTCTCCACCGTCTGCTGCTTCACCGCTTCACCGCTAATAAGCTGTTGTCATTATATTACATTGTGATGCTTACATTCTGCTGATGGCGAGGCCGAATGACCCGCTTTGTCTCAGCGATGAATCATATGTATTTGTATGTCTGACCCGTCTGACCCTACACCAATTCTGTCACCGATTTTCTTTGGATTAACATCTGACAGTATGCCTGCTAAACCATTGACGGAGGGCGAGTTTGCCATGTTTGCTAGTGCGATTTGTTTTTTTTAGAAGCGAGAGTGAAAAGATTAATGAAAAGAGGTATCCGGTCTATCATAAAGTGTCCGAGTGTGTAGGAAGATCGTTATCGACGGTCAAGAGATGTGCCACTGCAATGAAAGAAAATCGTTTTAAGTTACAATGCAACGAAAATGTATGGATTCTACGATTCTACACATGGAGCGCGGGTATGGTGTCGAACGTGGCAACGTCGCACGGAATCCCAAAGCCATGCGTCCACTTCCTCCCGCTCGCCTCACTCCCCTTGTTGATGGAAACGCCGAATTAAATGTAAGCGCACATAAAATAAACAACTAAATAAATTCTAAATATCGAGAACCGATTAGCCTTGTATTACCATAAGCTCCATGACAGGACAAGATTCGTATCGATATGACCACGCAGTACTGAGAAAAGTTGTTTCACAAAATGTACAAGAACAATTTTATTTATACTATGATTATCTTAAAACTTTGTACATACCTTAAAAACTAGTTCCTTTATGTTGTTTTGAAGTTTGGTTACAATCCAATAAACACTTTAAAAGTTATGAATTTTTAAAGTGAGCATTCCGTTTAAAACGGTGAAAAAACCGGCACTTTTTTTGTTTCACAGACAATAAAATTTTAAGAAGTTAAAATAAAAATTTTCACTTTCCACAGTTAAACGCAGAATTAAATTTGCTAATTTTGATGTAATTTGTTTTCATGTGGGACTACGGGTACAACTGTCATTGACTTGTAAACTCGAGTGTCATGACTTTTTTCCACGACAGTAGGCTTGGGTAGCCAATCAAGTGCCGCACTGACTGCGTAACTTAGGACATAATTTTCGTAAAAGGAATAGGTAATTACGAAACAATAAGGGGGAAATAATACGATGTCCAGCGAGTAGGAGAGAATGCCTGAAGCTGGAGTGAATGGGGTTGAAGACGTAAGATTTAACTACGTCAATAAAGTATCTATCGGACATTTTACGAATAGCAAAAAAAAATATATTACATGAGATTTCATAATCATAATTGTACAGATCCCGGTGAGAAGAATGAATCAGTTAGAATAAGATGAAAATAAGACAAACGAGCAGATAGGATTGCGTATATACTATTGGTAGCGATTTAGAACTTATCACATTGCCGCACTATGAAGCGAAAGATTTTGAATGGAAAAATAATTAAAGACTTGGCTTTGCCTCAAAATTCTTTCAAAGTGTACTTAAGGAATCAATATCGCACACGCACTCATAATAATACTATAATATTTACTATAGAATTATACACTGTCTCAGAAATAGGTTTCGACAATCAACGCTATGAACGAAATCGTAAATTTTATAATTCAACAATTTAACTTGGGATACAAGATACAAAATCCACAAATAAAAAAATATGGCATAAAAAAGCCTCTCAAAACCCAGGGCAAGAGTGACCACTGCGCACTCACCCTGACTAGGATTTGAACCTGAGCCATCCGAACGAGAAGCGGAGACTCTTGCACTGGGCTAGAGAGACCGAAGAAAGCGAAACATTAACACATAAATAGTGGGACGACGAAAGCAGTGACGAGCGGAAGTGGGACTCGTAGGAACGCCATGTCATCCGCCATCTGGGTTATGCCGTCCGTGCTAGAGAATGTACACAATATATTATCTAACTATAAACAGAAAACACCATGGTTTGTACATCTGCGACATTTCATATGCCTGCGCAGGACTGATCGTCATTTCGTAGACTAGGATTTGGTAACCTCTTTTGGTGAAAAAAAAATATTTCTCAATACTACGTAAGACTGGAGTAATATCTGACGAGAATGAGAGTTGACATGTAAACACAAAATAGACCACGATATATTTATTTCTCATGAATATATTTCCCTTGAAAAATTATTATACCTATCAGGAAATTCATTAACCATTCAAAAATAAGATGCAATGAGAAAGTAGTGTGGTGGCTAAAGAACTACCCTCTTATCTCGAAGGCCCGAATGTGCATTAACAGTAGCAAATTAGTATTCCTTATGGTTAAACTCTCTCCTATGCTAATACATCTTGGGGCTCCCCTTGAGTTCTGTATTCTATCCCATATAAGGTATAAATAACTCCAAACGCTTAAGTCTTGACATGTTAACACCTTTCATCCGGTTTTTCAACCGATTCCAGCAGAGAGCTCCCATAAGAAAAAGTATGTGAAACAATGAGTGAGATGTTAATGAACGTTTAACATGCACGAAATCTGCACGCCAGAGGTGTTTGAAGTATGTGACTCCTGTATTTTTTATTTAAGATTATCCATATGGTTACAAATCAACTCATTTCCAGGGAGATTAAACCTTAACATCTTATTCATCAATCTAATCATTAATGCTGATTCTAAAGTTAAGAGCTATTAAGACGCTAAAAAAGACATCGGTTAATGAAAATAACTATTTGTCTGCTGCTCCAAATCAAATTCGAACACGAGACTAGAAGCGATTTCTGTAATCAGCGTTACTCACCGATCCCCCTGTTATATCAATGTTTGAATGAAATGTAAATTTACTAAAAATGAACCGAAAATGTATTTGGTTATTCCACATAAGGGGATCGTGTTGATGTGGCGGCTCTAATACTGGCCTCCCAGGGAAGGTCGTGCAAAGGGACTTAAGGGAAGGAGGGTGGTGGAGATAGTGGTGAGGAGACTCCCTGCGTTTACAGTTAAGTGGAAAATAGGGGAAGGTTGAGAATGGCCCTGCCACACCCCCTGCCACCACCCATTTACCCCCTGCCACACACCCTCGCGGTGGCTTGCAGGGAATTTCGTAGATGTAGATGAATGGGGGAGTGGGAGGCGTACAAAAATTCATTGACAATATCGTCACCATAATGGACACTTTTCAAAATCTCTATTTGTTCTAAATTATCAAGCCTTGGGCCTTTCTTTCCGAAATGCATAATGTTTAGTACAAAATCACTCACATGCCCATATTCCATTTATTGATTCTATCTTTTCGCAATTTTTTTCAAATTTTTTAGATTCATGTCCTAGGTAAAGCTTTCGTCGCCATTTCGTTTTAGTATCCTGAGTGGGTTGGGAATTGTAAATTTGTTTGGCGGCCAACATTTTTATTTTATGTCGAAACAATTCAATCGACTGGGGAAGGTGACCATTGCAAACTGCTATTTTTTTGATGGTTTGCAGTTTTTTAAAAAAGTTTTTCGGACATTGGGATATTCACCAAACGGTGAATCATGGAGTGGTAGGCAGTTAATGTTTGTCTAAAACAATGCCTAGAATTGAAATGGATGACTTGGTTTGGATGACCTGTTGAGATGATGGTTTTTTAAAAAATAGTCCACATAAATGTCAGCTAGCAGAGGGGAAAGTGTGCAGCCCGACCAATCTCTTCATATTTACGTAATTTATCTCTTTCACAGCCTTGATTACTTGTTCCATATATCTAGTACGAGGTCTTCTTTTGTTATGCTTCCCGTTCACTTGTCCAACAACGTTGTCTTCATCAGGCCATCATGTCTTCCTAGGACTTTCTCGTTACTTACTCGGTCGATCCATTCAATATTTATCATTATTCTAAAACACCCTTTTTTCCGCTATTATCATTGTTCATGCCTCACTGCCATAGATGAACGTGCTCCAGATGTAGATTCAATTGAACTTTTTCAATTCTTTAATTCACTTTTTAATTAAACCACACATTACACAGGACAGTTGTTATTCTTAATATTAATTCGTCCAATGATCAACAATGAAATGCAAGAAAATGAAATAACAATAAATAGCTTACATTTTAATAACAAATAAACATATTTACTAAAAATAATTTTTCAATTTTATACATGATCTTCACCCCATGCCACACACCTTCGCAGTGGCTTGCATGGTATCGCGTAGGGTTACATATAAAACTATAACAAAGTGGTGATCATTGTCCCACATACGTTCACGCTTACTGAATTTCAATACAGAGAATAAGTTGCTTTCATCACAAATACACTATTAGTCCTGGAAGCAGGGTCATCTATGGATACATCGCAATACGTTGTCAATCTAATGTAGTTGTCATTGCCCCAATGGTAGTATTACATCTGTGGCTGTCATTTAGGAAAAATATAGGTTTTATCTTAAAATATAAGCATTTTCATGCCGTGATTCACGATTTTAATTTTGCACGAAACTTGTACTGCGATACGTGGATTAAATAGCCTTATCAGAATGAAGTAACGCAGCAAAACGTATGAGACCTTTGCTATTTGCATAGGGAATTTGAGATCAAACAAATACTTTCTACTGGTTAATAAATGATATATTACCAAATCACGTTGTTGTAGTCAAAGTAAACCTTCGTAACTGCCGGTGACACCACAGTTTCGAATTCAACATTAGTGCATAGGAAAATCGAGTGTGGCGATTTCTCTTGGCCATTATCAGCGAGATCCCTACCCCATCGGAGTATATTTTTGAGCTGTGAGGATCATTTTTAAACATAAGGAATTTATAATACCAAAATTTTTGATAGGAACTTCATATCCATATGGATCCATACGGACTACATTTATAGACCACAAACGCACTCCTCTGCCAGTTAGCAAATTCTTAACAATCGTACTTTCCTAATTTATGAATATGCATTATTATTGAATCACCTGCTTCGTTTACGAGGAAGACTCTACCTTTAACATGCAGCGGGTTCTGTAAATCTGTCGGGATTCTATACAAGTAAGAATATGACCACAATATTAAAAGGCATTTGAAATGTAATCTGTGTGGAAAGTGGATGAATTGC
The DNA here is from genome assembly GCA_933228895.1 of Platycnemis pennipes. Taxonomy (NCBI): domain Eukaryota; kingdom Metazoa; phylum Arthropoda; class Insecta; order Odonata; family Platycnemididae; genus Platycnemis; species Platycnemis pennipes. The sequence continues at coordinate 59,725,974 of OW121846.1, forward strand.
AATGGTGAGATAGTTAAAACAAGGGAATGAGTTCTTGCCTTGGTAGAAATTAAGTGATGGAGCAAGTTGAAATTACGAGAGGGAAAACATGGCATGGACCATGATTCAAAGGACAATGCGATCCATGTTAATCAAAAGATCTCTGGCACAATATCCACACTTCCATCAATATGACACCTGTAATAATGGTTTAGGCACGTCATCAAATCAGGGTACAAAACTCCAATCGTCTCAGCAACTTGTACATTTCTCAAGTTCAGGAGGGGGAAAGTGGAGAGGGGGAAAGTTGGGAGAGGGAAAAGGAGGGAAGAATTAAAAATCTTAAAATCTTGGCTTGAGTCTCTTCTATAGTTTAAAGAACTTTTGATTGAAAATGAACAAAGTGAATAGATGGAAATAATATTTGCAACAGCTATACAACTAAAACAATCTCAACACAACCGTCATTGAAGATGGAAACAAAGTTGGAAAGGATGATTTGGGAGCATCAACATTAAGATCGGAATTTGATGCAGCAGCAAGGGACCTTTGGATTAATAGTCTTCTGGAATTGATGATACTCAAGCAGATCTAATTAAAAATGAAGGAGAGAAGACATCAACCCATCTTTACAAAACTACCTAGGAAATGTAGGTGTTCACCAAGAGTAATACTTTGGGACTTCTAGAAAAGCATCATCATTCCTACTCCCAAAAATAAGAGAGTGGAGAAATGCGAAAAGTTTAGGACCATCATAGAACATGCGCAAAATATCTTGACAATGATCATCTAGAGACTAATAGAATGAAAGGCAGAGGATTTCCTGGATGAAGATCAATTCCGATTCAGGAATAGTAATGGTAAAAAAGAAACAATATTGGCATTTAGCCTACTCATAGAGAAGGGAACGGAGAGAAACAAACTGACGTTCATAGATGTCTGGGGAGTTAGAGAAGGATTTTGATAATGAGGAATGGAGCTCAATCTACTGATCTGAAGACCTGAATGCTGAAATAAATGTTAGCCCTTAAAATGATGAACTCGTTCCTTTACAGAAAAACATCACATACCTTCAAACAGCAAGAAATCAAAGATCCCAGCTTAAATATCTTAATTTTCTGTTCCTATTACAAAGTGTAGAAGTTTTTTTACAATACATACCTGGAAACACTGTAGGATTTTTTCACTGTAGGATTTAGCTTCAGCAAATTTTACCTTGAGTTGACTTAACATTTTACACCCTACTAACTCTTATGGGCCGAAGGAAGTTTTTGCTTTTCCCCATACTTTCCCGATTGCTCTTCGATAACAGGAGTAATTTTATGAGTTTTTTCTTTAGAGTATTTTCCAGATTTTCCAGATTTTCCAGATCCAAAAACCCAGATTACTTATATGTATATATGTCTCCTCATAAGAATAAAATATTACCTTGAAAAGAAATAGTTCCAAGAAAGGATGTTAATACATTTTTGGGTATTTCCCTATCATGAGTGTGTTAGTAATACTTAAACATACATCATGCACTACAGACTACTCTAGCGATTTTCATCTATCTGTCCATTTGCTACACTGCTTATTAGCACAATATTGTTCTGCTATTGCCGCTGACTATTGTTCTCTCTTATGGTACGCGGGAAAAATGACGTTTTAAATCCATCGGACGGATAATCTATTTCTCTAACCTTGTTTAACTGATCAAACTTACCATAATAGGCAGGGGCTCTTAATATATACCTACCTAACTTCATCTGCATACATTGCACTGTGCACCGCGAGAAACGGGCGTTCATTCGACCGCTCCAAAGTGCCCTGAAATCTCGTTGAGTCTACCTTGTTTTCCATCGACCCTGCCCCTTTCAACTTCATTGCTCCGTGTTTCAGATTTTTCTACCCGTAATTGCTTAGGATCCTTTGCATATTTATACCGCAATTTAAAATGCATCTATTCCATTAGCCAGCAGTAAGTATCACTCAGCTTTTAGAAGAGCATAAGTGGGGAACACGAGAGACTACGATGTTGTACGTAAGACAGGCACTTAGCCAGGGAGGGGACTGGGTTTCAGCCCCCCAATATATTTTCCCAATAATTTTGCGGGTGGCGTGGGTCTCACCAGAGCACGGGTCTCCCGGTCGAAGAAACGCGGAAATGGACGACATTTTCGTTCTACGTAGGGGCCACAAAATGATGTCTTTACTTACAGATAGCAATTTTTTTTTAATTTTAGTATTTAGGATCCTTGGGGTACTTCTTACACTTCAATCACGAACCACGAAAAAAAACCTCGAGTTTTACTCATGCCAACGAGCACTCTCCACATCCGAATACCTTAGATTCCGAAAAAAAACAAAAAATAACCAATGGTTTAATGTAGTATTACTAACCAAGTGCATGCTAGGGAAATAAATAAGAGAGACAATAATATCATTAGAGAAAGCCTTTCTAACCAGTAATCTCTTCGTTACTATGTGAATGATAACCATTCCACATTTAGTTGGCAGTTTGAGCTTTATATAGAACGCTGTTACCAAACCTATGCTTTGCACGACCGCAACGTAGACAACCACTGCTAACAACACGGAATGTATATTTAGTTACCATCAAGAGGACTTCGAAAGACGTCAAAGAGTGGGTTTATGGGAAATGAATAATCAGTTCCTGGCTTAAGGGTTATGCTGAATATAATTTTCTTAAAATTATGGAAAGTTTTTGGAAATAAACCATCTCCAAGAAATACGTGACTGCGTTCAGTATTTCACTCACATTCAACGTTCGGGAACATATGTGGGACGTGACATATGAAGTTAAGTGCACAATCAGGTGATTGTGTACTAAACTTCATATATAACAATGACGGCCAGTTTTGCAGTTACATACAAAATCGACAAATATTCATCTGAATCTACATCTACGCAATACCCTGCAAGTCACCGCGAGGTTTGTGGCTGGGGGTGAAGACCAGCAAATATGCACTATTTACATGCAACTAAGCTACTACATGGAAAAATTTTAGATAATTCGGTCACATGCGGCTAGATAGTCAGTATCTACATGTTAATAAAGGGATTTTTGGTTATAATCGTATTTATCTAAATATATTTCTCAGTATTTTCCTATCATACATAGTAGTAATGTTTGTACATGCATCATACACTACGGAATACTCTAGCAGTATTTCATCTACATACACCTTTGCTATGCTGCCTATTATGTTCTCTTATAGTACGCGGGAAAAATGACAATTTGAATCTATCGGTACGACAATCTATCTCTCTCATCTTATTTATCTTGTCAAATCTAAAATAACACTCAGATGTTATCCAAGTATATGTAACTTCTTCGGTAAAGATATCCGTTTTAAGTTATGCGGGATTTAATCTTTATTTTAATCTACGAACTGATAGTGATTCCCAACCAAATTCTTCTATTAATTCTGATACACTACTAAATGTACCGTTATACCTTTTGTCTGGGTTAATTTATGGAGGTTTGGTCGTATTTTTTTAAAAAATTCAACTTCCTTTTCTTGCCAACGTTTCGCCTTTTAATTAAGGCTTCATCAGGGCTCAAGGATTAACTTTTTTACTGTGACAATGGTAACATGTTATTGAGTTACCATTGTCACAGTAAAAAAGTTAATCCTTGAGCCCTGATGAAGCCTTAATTAAAAGGCGAAACGTTGGCAAGAAAAGGAAGTTGAATTTTTTAAAAAAAGACGACCAAACCTCCATAAATTAACCCAGACATTAAAAAAGTGGTCAATAACGATCCAAAGAAGTTATACCTTTTAACAAACCTAGCTGCTCCACGCTGCACCATGTCTAGCTCTCTGATGAAAACTTATTCATTCAGATCCTATTGGACATTCAAGATAAGGCCTAACTAGTCAATATTAAGATCGCTCTTTTGACTTCTTGTCACAGTTCCCCCCCAATGTTCACCCCCTGCCACACATCATTGTGTTGGGCAGTGGAATATGTAGTAGACATTTTCTAGATAGTGGTTACAAATCATACACCTTTCGCAAGTAGGTACGTCGACGTTTTTACTAAATTCATGCCGTAAAACCCTCTTACACACTTCACTTTTGACGTGCAGTTGTCTAAAAATTGCGTTCCCTTGCGTCCTCCGGGGCAGAAAAAATGAATGGGTTTAGGTGGAGGAAAGACGGAGGCTCCTTTTATTTATCTATTCCCGAAAATGGTAGTTTTAAACGGTCATTTCACTGCTATCAATTGAGCTTTCATCCTCGCTTACCCTGAAGGCGTTCGTGAACAATGACCTCGTGATTCTAGCTCTTGCTTTACCCTCTTACAATAGTGTACTCCCACAAATCATTTAAATCTTCATCTACACGATACCATGAAAGCCACCGCGAGGGTGTGCGGCAGGGTGTGGAGATCACCAAGGATGCGGTACTTACATGCAAACAAGCAACTATAGGTTCTCATGCAACTAGATTGTTAGTATATATAGTATTTAAGGGATTAATACATGCATCATACACTACAGATAACTCTAAAGTATTTCCCCTGCCTATCCTTTGCTATGCAGCCTATTATGTTCTCTTATAGTACGGGGAAAAATACCATTCTGAATCTATCAGTACGACAATCTATCTCTCTAATCTTATTTATCTGGTTGAATCTAACATAATTCGCTGGTGTTTTTAATATGTGTCAAACATCTTCTGCATCTACATCTATCTACATCTACATAATACCCTGCAGCCACCACAGCACCACAACGGTATCTATAGATTTGGTCTCGATCTTTACCAGTATTATCCTTTCATTGTACTGCAGGAATCTTTTTACACGCATACCGGTGCTCTTCCGGAGCATTGTACCTAATTCAGCATTTCCATTTAATGATCCCGAACGTATAATCCTGTAGCTTCCGCTCCAGAACTCTCTTCCATCGAGTCACTTCATTTCGCCGTTTCCTAATACGTCGAGGTCCATTCTTCGGATTTCCAATTTTAGATCTTCCGATTTTACGCAGTACCGAAGAAATCTCACGTTCCATGTTCCTACCCTAAAATGTCATCCTAAGCAATTCCCATTATTGGAAAGATGGTATTTTTTTGTGTTTGAAATAAATTTATTGCTACTTCACATCAGCTGAAATATAATAAAATCCACCGCGTATCAATGCCAGAAAGCAACTTCTCTCCAACTTCATTTTTCCAAAATTTATCACTGCGGTCTTGTATTTTATGATCTCACAGCAGACCTCGATAAATAGCTTTAGTGCCAGATGAATACCTCCGTTATATTAATTACATAGAAAGATAAGCATATAAGGAGGTTGAGACCCATATTTAAGGAGGTTGAATCCGTTGAAGAGTTCTGTGCCCGCATGCGATGCCGGAAGTAAATTCGATTTCTTGATCGCGCTGTGGAATCCAGCCTTACGTGCCAGGCAAAGGTAATCCAAAGACGCATAGAGTATTGTCATACACAGTTGACCCAAAGAAATTGCTTATGGTAAAATTATTTTAATATATATTCCAAACGACCACCAAATTATCTATGATAGCGGCTCTGAGTGGTCTAGAGTTGCGCGTGACTTCGTAATTTGCTTCGTAGTCCTGATTTATATTGACCTTAATTATAACCATTACATTATATAAGCTTAATATAAAAATGGTTATTTGAATACATGAAGCATGCTATAGTAATTCTATGCTATAAAAAAAATAATTTTCTTCAATATTCCCTTCTTGTTTTTATCTACTTCTCATGATTGTAGGGTTACTAACAGTGTTCTGCCATCCCTTTGAGGTCTCTGTTTATAATAGAGTGGACCTACTAAATAATCTGACGTCAGAAGCATTCTTGAAAATAAATTCTCGTTGGTAGCCGCTCTTGCAAAATGCTCTAGATAGTTTCAAGTATTTTATTCCTTGCTTTCGTACCCTCTTCCGATAATTGGCCCAACGAATGAATAGCCTCTTTTGCAATTTCAACTCCATGTATAGAGACTGTGGATTGTAGGAGGCATTAAATACCAGGGATAAAGCTGTACATACAATATATTTTCCCCCTGTCCCCCGGCTATATTCGTTCAACGCAGTTTCGTTTAGTTGGAGAAAAATGGATATCAATTTCAATCTTAGTGAAAAATATTTCATGAGGCCTTCGTTTAGCCTTTAATGATATCGTTAGTGTAAACCTTTTTCACTGGTTACCACAAACAACTTAGTAGAACCTAGTAGAGCGTTGAAGTTTTCATAAACACAATGCGTATATAATGCTATCCACATCTGTAATGGTTTATTGTGTTTTCTTGCTCTTATATTTTTAATTCGATTTTAATTTTATTCACTTAAACCACGCTTTTTTCATTGTATTAGTTTTATAATTAATCTTAAAATTTGGTTTCCGATAACTGTTAACGGTTTTAGTAGTTTTAAAATTTTTTGTTCTCTTTAGTAAATTTTCTTCTTAATAATATTTTTCTTGAGTGTGTTAGAACACAATAGAGTTTCAGTCATTTTTTATAATATATCTAACTCTTTTTTTCCTGCCTGTATTTTTAATTACTAGACTTAATACTGCTTTTATATTAATGTTACTCAGTTATGTATCACTGTTTTTGAACTGAATTGCTGATAGCTTTACTGATGTTTAGTTTTGCTCGTCTTTTTCGTCATTTTTTTATGTGCTTGTGCCCCAATTATTCAGCATGTTTCCATGTACTAGCTTAGATGCATGTGAATAGTGTGTGTTTGCTGATCCCCTGCCACGTATCCTCGCGTTAGATTTCCGGGTATATCGTAGATTGAGATGCAGATGTATTCATTTCATGCATGTTATTTCGGTCACTATGGGCCCATTATGACTTTGAGTTTGTCAACCCAATTTACGAAATGAAAAGTTAAATTTTCAAACCCTGGAATTTCTTGCTAACTTACCCCCGCTTGTAATTTAGTAACTATGTAATACACATGCAAGGAACCTAATAAAGGAGTGGAATTTAAATGTACCTAATGCATATTTGTTGCCGTGCACTACATGCTCCAACTTATCTAAAGGGTTACATACTCCAAAATCAACTCCCTTTACTCGCACACGGTGTTACGAGGGACGCTCTATAAGTCCTCAGAAAAAAGTAGAAAAAACATTCTTAATACATTTTTGTTCAACACAATCTACCTTAAGTTCTATATATTTTTCTAAAAGTTTTTCCAAACGATCCTCAAAATTGGCATTTGTTTGAGGATGACCTCCTTATTAGGCGTAAACCTTTGTTCTCCAATCCCTTTCTTCAAGGTAGGAAATACAAAAAAAGTCACTGAGGGCAAAATCTGGAGAATACGTCGGATGTTGTGATAATTGGAACTTCAATTCCGTAATTTTGGCCATCTCAACTGTGCCGTGCCTTGCCTCATTGCCTTGTTGAAAGGGGATCTTTTCTGTTTTACACTATTCTTTTGTCTCTGGGGTGTAGTAATGTATTCATGTTTCTTCAACAGTTTGACGCAAAAACTCCCCATGATTGTTTCAGAAAGGCGCCAAAACAGCGCCAGAGTCGACCAAACGATTGCGTTTTTTCTCCACTGTGAAAAAACGCGGCACCCATCTTGCCTAGATTTTTTTCGCACATAATTTTTCGTGCAAAACTAAAGCGAGTGTGCCTTACGATATGCCCGCGGCCTCAACTATTGTGCGCACTTTGATTCGTCGATCACTTGAAACCATATCGTGGATTTTGTCAATCATTTTGGGGGTAGACACTTCCACAGGAAGGAACTGTAACTGTGTGACATCCTTTCCCGCTAAGTGCCTCCTAAAAAGTGCATGCTGATCTCCTTCGACGAAACGAACCTCTTTCCAAGCATCGCCACAGCAGCAGTGGTCAAGATCGCCGAATCAGTGCTCTCCGAGTGTGGAATACCCCTTGTGCACATTAATGAATTACTATATATATGTTAAAAATGTGAGAGTCCCAAAACTATTTTAAGTTCGATCGAATTTTTTTATCGAGAGAATGGCCTTACCATGGGTTTCCCCTCATTCCCTTTATTGTTGGATCTCTTCATGAATGACTTTGAATACCGCGTATGACCGGTATGTGGACGACATCATTTGTGTGTGGACAGGAACCAGACGACAGTGGCATAAGTTGGTAGTGTGTCTCAATTCACTGTCTCCAAATATTCAGTTCACTACTGAGATAGGTACCAAGAACTCATTTAAATTTTGGATAAAACAATTTCCATTGGCAATGGTCGTTTTGATTTTTCTGTATTTCGCAGACCTACTTTCACTGACTACGTCATTCACTCCCCATCTCGAACCCATATTTCCCATAAATTATCGTCTTTTCACACGATGATTAGTAGACCTTTGGTCATACCGCTCTCGTAAGAAAATTTTAATAAAGAGGTCAACATTATCAAACACATGGTCGCAGCGAATCTTTATTCTACCTCCATAATGAATAAAATGTTTCGTAAAAACGAAATGATATGGCTGGTAGGCTTATTTACAAAACCATGGCCAAAAATACAAACGAACCCTGCTGGGTGAGAATACACTTTTTATACGGGACAACACAAAAGATGATGAAGCTTCTCCCGAATACGAAGTATAGAGTAGCTTTTTATATAAAAAAAATCTAGGTTCCATTTTTAATAACCTTCATTGTGACAAAGACCCCGCCGTTAGTTCAGGTGTTTACAAAAAGCAGTGTGAAGATTGCTGTTGGCACCTCGGGAGGTAGGTCACTAGTTTCCCTACCTTCCCCATTTTAAATTTCCCACCCTCTCTCCTTGGGCGCCTTCCGGCCTTCATTTGTTTTCCACTCGACATTCGATTCGATTGTCGAGTTTTCGTCTGCTGGAGAATGTCCTGCTGGACTCGAGAGGGGGCAGAAGTGTGTGTGTGGAATCGGCTTCGGGGCGAGAGGAAGTCGTCGGCCAGCATCGGAGTCGTGGGTCGGTTCCTGACAGAATTGACGTTCTCTCGCCCGGAATGGGCAATGATAGACCGGACCAAGGTAAGCGCCCAAAACCCTTGTCCTATCCCTGTCCTCCCGTAATTATTTTTGCTCTCCCACTGTTTTCGTCCCGGTTTATTTCTTTTGTGTTTTAACCAAGTACCCGGCTCGTGTAGGCCTGCCTCCCCGTCCTATTTTTCTTTCGGTGCGGCAGTTTCGGCCCCGAGTGAGTACAATTGCAGTACAATATACTTCGGACAAACGGGTAGAGGTTTCAGTATAAGAAAAAAGGAACATTTTCGTTCCTGCTCATAAAACCAGTCCGTCAGATCATACTTTGTAAAACATCTAATTGATGCATGGCATTGGAATGATTTCCGAGTTACTCCACTTCGTTTTCAAAGAAAAGGGCGAAGGTTAGATGCCCTCGAACACTTGGAAATCCTCCTTCACGGAAAGGGAATCGCCCCACTGGAATTCACATCACGTAAATGTGTCAGTTCCCCCCCCCCCTCATCCCTTCCTAATCCTCCCTTCCCCTCCACGCTCCCCTAACCCAGCGTGAGGGTATATATACTTGCTGTTGACTTGTCTCCATTTTATGTAAATGATGATGCCCTAGCCGGTAAATCTGGTCGTGTCGTAGTTATGCGTTTATGTGGTAACACTAAGTTTCACTTCCTTTGTTTTTTCTCTCCTTGTTTCAGACAAATGTTAAGAAAAGAACCTTAAAAGAACCTTAAGAACCTTGTACAGATAATTACGAATTTATTTTACACAACATGGACTCTTGTGGCATACTATAGCGAGGATTGGGAAGCCAGGAAAAACTCATGACTGAAATACTTAGAAATAGTTTGTGAAAGAAGAATGATACAGTTGTCATGACTAAATTGTGTAATGTACAAGGAGTTCTGAGAAGACAGGATGAAAATAGAAGTGTGATGAAGCATCTAAAAAGAGAATTAGGCAGTAAGCCTCTTGAGACATGATGATATGAAATGCACTTTGGGCGATTAGAGGGTGAGCGGTAAAGAAAAGCCTAGTTTGACAAAAATGGATGTGGTATAAAAGTATTTCAAGAAATTGGAGAAATGTCTCTTCAATAACTTTATGACTACCTTAATTTGGGTTATGGTTACAAGTTGTTCTAGAAATTGGTTGCGTATGAGGCACGCAAGAGTCTTCTGGATTGCCAAATAGTAACTATGAAGTTATTAGTATATTATTACCAAATAATAACTATGAGGTATGATCTGGTGAGGGAGTAGTGGTGAGAATGCCATTTAGAGGCCTCTGAGGCACCATGTGGTATATTTTTTTGACTGAAAACCTTCGTAATTTAGAAAAATGCATCAAAGTATTGGTGTTTTTTACAGGTGTAAATTTCATTTGCAGGTACTCCACTTGTGGTATTAAATTTACAATATCTGTTAGTATCATAAATTATGCGCACATTTCCATTTTTATATTCACATATCCTTGACAGTTAGTTTTCAGTGGAAACGACCAACATATGTTATAGGCTACATTTCAAAAAAGTTTACAAGTACCGGCAACATAATGCGATCCAAATATATAAGACTTCTATTTGTCCTTTTTTAGGTTCAAATGTTATTGAGAAGGGTGTTGAGTCTTCACAAGTCTCTCTTCAGTTTTTATTTGTAGTCATTAAATAATGAATATCAGGAAGGAACAAACCAAACTACAAATAAGAAGTCTATTTACTTGTGATTGTCGGAAAAGCAAGTGAATGAAGCGGTATTGACCCTAGCGAGGAAGGAGAGTACATTTTAGTCAAAAAAGGGGAGAAGGCAAAGCAAATTGATGAAACAAGAATATAATGGCAAGAGAATTTTGAAAGACGTTATTCAGAATAAAAGGCTGGGCAAGAGATGACGAAAAAGAAATAGGACAGGAATCATGGATAGGATGAAGGGATCATGATATTTTTCTTCACAAATAGATAAGTAGTGTATAAATGGGGGCAATAGATGAATGGAACGCATAGGAGTCTCAAAACCAAAGCGATAGAAATATATCCATTAATGCTTCATAATCATACTACTACTAGTTTTCTACAGTTGTTTCTTTATTAAGATGAAATTTAACTTTCTTCCATGTTGCAGAGGTTTTGATTTAGTTTCCCTACTCTGCTATGACATTTCATGAGTACCTCAGAGGTCCACATTTCTTAAAAATGTTTTTCTCAAAAAAAGTGTTTAATTATTTAACTTTTAATTCATGTGAGATACCTAAATAAGTATCTTGAATCTCAGGGGAACCCTTACATTTGATGACATTGGAGCTTATCTACGCTATGAAACCATTTTACCAAAGAAAATAATTGAAAAACCTTAAATCTTGTTACACAGGTTGGGGACAGAGAGGTATAATGAGGCCTGGGTAGCCAATCAAGTGCCGCACTGACTACGTAACTTAGGACATAATTTTCGTAAAAGGAATAGGTAATTACGAAACAATAAGGGGGAAATAATACGATGTCCAGCGAGTAGGAGAGAACGCCTGAAGCTGGAGTGAATGGGGTTGAAGACGTAAGATTTAACTACGTCAATAAAGTATCTATCGGACATTTACGAATATCAAAAAAATTATATTACATGAGATTTCATAATCATAATTGTACAGATCCCGGTGAGAAAAATGAATCAGTTAGAATAAGATGAAAATAAGACAAACGAGCAGATAGGATTGCGTATATACTATTGGTAGCGATTTAGAACTTATCACATTGCCGCACTATGAAGCGAAAGAATTTGAATGGAAAAATAATTAAAGACTTGGCTTTGCCTCAAAATTCTTTCAAAGTGTACTTAAGGAATCAATATCGCATACGCACTCATAATAATACTATAATATTTACTATAGAATTATACACTGTCTCAGAAATAGGTTTCAACAATCAACGCTATGAACGAAATCGTAAATTTTATAATTCAACAATTTAACTTGAGATACAAGATACAAGTAAAAATCCACAATTAAAAAAAATGGCATAAAAAAGCCTCTCAAAACCCAGGGCAAGAGTGACCACTGCGCGCTCACCCTGACCAGGTTTTGAACCTGAGCCTTCCGAACGAGAAGCGGAGACTCTTGCACTGGGCTAGAGAGACCGAAGGAAAAGAGCGAAACATTAACACATAAATAGTGGGACGACGAAAGCAGTGGCGAGCGGAAGTGGGACTCGAAGGAACGCCATGTCATCCGCCATCTGGGTTATATCGTCCGTGCTAGAGAATGTACACATATTTTATCTAACTATAAACAGAAAATACCATGGTTTGTACATCTGCGACATTTCATATGCCTGCGCAGGACTGATCGTCATTTCGTAGACTAGGATTTGGTAACCTCTTTTGGTGAAAAAAAAATATTTCTCAATACTACGTAAGACTGGAGTAATATCTGACGAGAATGAGAGTTGACATGTAAACACAAAATAGACTACGATATATTTATTTCTCATGAATATATTTCCCTTGAAAAATTATTATACCTATCAGGAAATTCATTAACCATTCAAAAATAAGATGCAATGAGAAAGTAGTGTGGTGGCTAAAGAACTACCCTCTTATCTCGAAGGCCCGAATGTGCATTAACAGTAGCAAATTAGTATTCCTTATGGTTCCTATGCTAATACATCTTGGGGCTCCCCTTGAGTTCTGTATTCTATCCCATATAAGGTATAAATAACTCCAAACGCTTAAGTCTTGAATTGTTAACACCTTTCATCCGGTTTTTCATCCGATTCCAGCAGAGAGCTCCCATAAGAAAAAGTATGTGAAACAATGAGTGAGATGTTAATTAACGTTTAACATGCACGAAATCTGCACGCCAGAGGTGTTTGTAGTATGTGACTCCTGTATTTTTTATTCAAGATTATCCATATGGTTACAAATCAACTCATTTCCAGGGAGATTAAACCTTAACATCTTATTCATCAATCTAATCATTAATGCTGATTCTAAAGTTAAGAGCTATTAAGACGCTAAAAAAGACATCGGTTAATGAAAATAACTATTTGTCTGCTGCTCCAAATCAAATCCGAACACGAGAATATAAGCAATTTCTGTAATCAGCGTTACTCACCGATCCCCCTGTTATATCAATGTTTGAATGAAATGCAAATTTACTAAAAATGAACCGAAAATGTACTTGGTTATTCCACATAAGGGGATCGTGTTGATGTGGCGGCTCTAATACTGGCCTCCCATCCCGAAGGCCCGAGTTCGATTCCCGAAGGTGGAGGTTTTTCATTAAAAACCGATCCCTACTTGAGTGCCTAGTTGAGGGCATTTCAAGTTCAGTGCTCCATCCGTGAGATCGGACGTTAAGCCATGGTCCCCTTGGCTCCTGTCGTTAACAGCAGGCTAATGCCGACGCCGGGTTTCTCACCACCCTTCCTCCGTTCCTGAAAAACTCCTACCTATATCCAATTACCCACCTATCTTAAACGGTAAAAATTACATCAGCTGTCGGTCGCCTCCCCTGAATAACTAAGTATTAACTATTGCTCATAAATTTATTCTTAAATAACGACCTGGGTTCGAAATGGCCTGCAAATGAACGTCATCATCAAGTGTGTACAGAAAAGGCAGAAAAGCCTACATACAAAACCCAAATTAGGGTGGACTGTAGTTGGAAATAAAGGGGTGAGAGGATTGCGTTGGGAAGGTCGTGCGAAGGGACTTAAGGGAAGGAGGGTGGTGAAGATAGTGGTGAGGAGACTCCCTGCGTTTGCAGTTAAGTGGAAAATAGGGGAAGGTTGCGAATGGCCCTGCCACACCCCCTGCCACCACCAATTTACCCCCTGCCACACACTCTCGCGGTGGCTTGCAGGGAATTTCGTAGATGTAGATGAATGGGGGAGTGGGAGGCGTACAAAAATTCATTGACAATATCGTCACCATAACGGACAATTTTCAAAATCTCTATTTGTTCTAAATTATCAAGCCTTGGGCCTTTCTTTCCGAAATGCATAATGTTTAGTACAAAATCACTCACATGCCCATATTCCATTTAATGTTTCGCGAAGAGAGAAGTCACATTTTTGTTTTTATACCAGGCCTTGTGTTCTATCACTCGTTCTTAGAATTTCCTTCCCGTCTGTCCAATATGCACAGCTCAATATTCTCATCGTAATTTATACACATGACTTTTTCCTAACTTGGGCACTTTGTCTTTAGTGTGCGAGATCAGGTTCCTTACGTTGGATTTGTTGTAAAAGGCAAAATTGATTCTATCTTTTCGCAATTTTTTCAAATTTTTTAGATTCATCTCCTAGGTAAAGCTTTCGTCGCCATTTCCTTTTAGTATCCTGAGTGGGTGGGGAATTGTAAATTTGTTTGGCGGCCAACATTTTTATTTTATGTTGAAGCAATTCAATCGACTGGGCCAGGTGACCATTGCAAACTGCTATTTTTTTGGTTGTCTGCAGTTTTTTAAAAAAGTTTTTCGGACATTGGGATATTAACCAAACGTTGAATCGTGGAGTGGTAGGCAGTTAATGTTTGTCTAAAACAATGCCTAGAATTGAAATGGATGACTTGGTTTGGATGACCTGTTGAGATGATGGTTTTTTAAAAAATAGTCCACATAAATGTCAGCTAGCAGAGGGGAAAGTGTGCAGCCCGACCAATCTCTTCATATTTACGTAATTTATCTCTTTCACAGCCTTGATTACTTGTTCCATATATCTAGTACGAGGTCTTCTTTTGTTATGCTTCCCGTTCACTTGTCCAACAACGTTGTCTTCATCAGGCCATCATGTCTTCCTAGGACTTTCTCGTTACTTACTCGGTCGATCCATTCAATATTTATCATTATTCTAAAACACCCTTTTTTCCGCTATTATCATTGTTCATGCCTCACTGCCATAGATGAACGTGCTCCAGATGTAGATTCAATTGAACTTTTTCAATTCTTTAATTCACTTTTTAATTAAACCACACATTACACAGGACAGTTGTTATTCTTAATATTAATTCGTCCAATGATCAACAATGAAATGCAAGAAAATGAAATAACAATAAATAGCTTACATTTTAATAACAAATAAACATATTTACTAAAAATAATTTTTCAATTTTATACATGATTTTCACCCCCTGCCACACACCTTCGCAGTGTCTTGCATGGTATCGCGTAGGTGTACATATAAAACTATAACAAGGTAGTGGTCACTGTCCCACATACGTACACGCTTACTCAATTTCAATACAGAGAATAAGTTGCTTTCATCACAAATACACTATTAGTCCTGGAAGCAGGGTCATCTATGGATACATTGCAATACGTTGTCAATCTAATGTAGTTGTCATTGCCCCAATGGTAGTATTACATCTGTGGCTGTCATTTAGGAAAAATATAGGTTTTATCTTAAAATATAAGCATTTTCATGCCGTGATTCACGATTTTAATTTTGCAAGAAACTTGTACTGCGATACGTGGATTAAATAGCCTTATCAGAATGAAGTAACGCAGCAAAACGTATGAGCCTTTTGCTACTTGCATAGGGAATTTGAGATCAAACAAATACTTTCTACTGGTTAATAAATGATATATTACTAAATCACGTTGTTGTAGTCAAAGTAAACCTTCGTAACTGCCGGTGACACCACGGTTTCGAATTCAACATTAGTGCATAGGAAAATCGACAGTGGCGACATCTCTTGGCCATTATCAGCGAGATCCCTACCCCTTCGGAGTATATTTTTGAGCTGTGAGGATCATTTTTAAACATAATGGATTTATAATACCAAAATTTTTGATAGGCACTTCATATCCATACGGATCCATACGGACTACATTTATAGACCACAAACGCACTCCTCTGCCAGTTAGCAAATTCTTAACAATCGTACTTTCCTAATTTATGAATATGCATTATTATTGAATCACCTGCTTCGTTTACGAGGAAGACTCTACCTTTATCATGCAGCGGGTTCTGTAAATCTGTCGGGATTCCAGACAAGTAAGAATATGACCACACTATTAAAAGGCATTTGAAATGTAATCTGTGTGGAAAGTGGATTAATTGCAATGGTGAGATAGTTAACAGAAGGGAATGAGTTCTTGCCTTGGTAGAAATAAAGTGATGGAGCAAGTTGAAATTACGAGAGGGAAAACATGGCATGGACCATGATTCAAAGGACACTGCGATCCATGTTAATCAAAAGATCTCTGGCACAATATCCACACTTCCATCAATATGACACCTGTAATAATGGTTTAGGCACGTCATCAAATCAGGGTACAAAACTCCAATCGTCTCAGCAACTTGTACATTTCTCAAGTTTGGGAGGGGAAAGTGGAGAGGGGGAAAGTTGGGAGAGGGAAAAGGAGGGAAGAATTAAAAATCTTAAAATCTTGGCTTGAGTCTCTTCTATAGTTTAAAGATATTTTGATTGAAAATGAACACAGGGAATAGATGGAAATAATATTTGCAACAGCTATACAACTAAAACAATCTCAACACAACCGT
Organism: Platycnemis pennipes; assembly: GCA_933228895.1. Lineage (NCBI taxonomy): Eukaryota > Metazoa > Arthropoda > Insecta > Odonata > Platycnemididae > Platycnemis > Platycnemis pennipes. Next base: position 59,742,401 of record OW121846.1, read on the forward strand.
CATTGAAGATGGAAACAAAGTTGGAAAGGATGATTTGGGAGCATCAACATTAAGATCGGAATTTGATGCAGCAGCAAGGGACCTTTGGATTAATAGTCTTCTGGAATTGATGATACTCAAGCAGATCTAATTAAAAATGAAGGAGAGAAGACATCAACCCATCTTTACAAAACTACCTAGGAAATGCAGGTGTTCACCAAGAGTAATACTTTGGGACTTCTAGAAAAGCATCATCATTCCTACTCCCAAAAATAAGAGAGTGGAGAAATGCGAAAAGTTTAGGACCATCATAGCACATGCGCAAAATATCTTGACAATGATCATCTAGAGACTAATAGAATGAAAGGCAGAGGATTTCCTGGATGAAGATCAATTCGGATTCAGGAATAGTAATGGTAAAATAGAAACAATATTGGCATTTAGCCTGCTCATAGAGAAGGGAACGGAGAAAAACAAACTGACGTTCATAGATGACTGTGGAATTTGAGAAGGATTTTGATAATGACAAATGGAGCTCAATCTACTGATCTGAAGACCTGAATGCTGAAATAAATGTTAGCCCTTAAAATGATGAACTCGTTCCTTTACAGAAAAACATCACATACCTTCAAACAGCAAGAAATCAAAGATCCCAGCTTAAATATCTTAATTTTCTGTTCCTATTACAAAGTGTAGAAGTTTTTTACAATACATACCTGGAAACAATCTCAACCGTAAAAAAACTGTGTAAAAGTGGGAAAAACTTCCAGCAAAGATTGGAATACTTCAATAATCAGAGCTTATTTCCTGAAAGACTGGAAAAATATTTTAATGGAAGTCATTCGTATTAATCAGTGCCAGGGAAAACGCACATTAACATTCTTTCTTGGAATTATTTCTTTTCAAGGTAATATTTTATTCTTATGAGGAGACATATATGGGTCATTCCACCTCAATTCAACAAACGTTTGTCCCTTAGGGTCTCAGATTTTGATAAAAATTGGTGTATGGGAATAAAATCAACTCAAACTAAGTAATCTCAAACAGTTTTGTGAAAAAAAAATTTTGAGTGAATTATGCATGTTTTAATTTTTTCTCATTTTTAGCAAAAAACCGAGCCTTACATCATATTATCACTTATATCTGCGCTAGTAATTGTCATACAGCAATGATTAATAGCTCTTTTTAAAGCTAAATCTTTATTAAATGCAAATATATTAACAAAAAATTATAATCTTCTAAACCCTATTGTTATTAATTACTGATGTTTAAAAAGTTGTTAATAAACTTTTCTCAAATACTCCATCTCAGAATCGGCCGAAACCCTTTTTCCGTAATCTAAACATACCCAGCTAACTATTCCAAAAATAAAATTTAGTGGCAATTCATAAATGCGTTTTTTATAAATATTTAAACGTTTACAATTTTCTCTCTCGTGGCCCGTCGGTTCCCCCATTTGGAATACACGCAGCAGACACGCGATGCATACCTAAGGGTTCCCTAATTGCTCAAGGTCGTGGCTATATGAGATAAAATATATTATAAACTATAATTGTTAACAACAACTGTTATTCGTTCTTTCACGTTTGGAGCTAAATATTGTGTTGATCTAAATTTCTCTTGAAATTTTGCCACACTCCAGCTTTTAGGCAGTGTAGACAGGACTAAAATTTTTTCACTGTAGGAATTAGCTTCAGCAAATTTTTCTTTGAGTTGACTTGACAGCTCTTGAATAAGGAGATGGACACGAGGTGACAGACCAAAACAAACTGAGACTTCTTCAGTGAATAAACGCGGCTGTCAACAAAAACATGTGCAGCTTGATGTTCTTCCTTCAAACTTTTAGGCGAATAGCGCAATGGGCAGAATTGGCCACCAACGGGGTCATAAAAATAGGGTTCTGAAAGGAAGTGGAAAGGTTTTTACCCTCTTGCCCTAATCCGTAGGTGCCATAAAAAATTTCTTTTTAGAGAGAGCAACGTTTACGGAATACGTCTCAATGCATAAAAAGCCACAGCAGCTCTCGACTCGAATTGAAAATGAAATGTTTTTTCAAGGATAAAAAACATTTGGACACTGAAATCCGAGTTTGCAGTAAATTTGTCTATAGAGATAAAAAGAGTGAGATAGCAGAAACGAATAAATTTTTCTGCTGGAACAAATGATGCAAAAATTCCATAATTGTAATTTATTTTCATTTCATTTCAATCAATTACACTTGAAGATTCTGTAAAAGTTTTTTCATATTAATTTTCACAGAATTTTACCTCAAATAAAAGTTAAACCGCCTGGAAACTTAAGTGGAGCTCAATGGTAAATTTCTCTGCAAACATCCATTTAACAGAACAAATAACAATTGTTGTTAACATTTATAGTTTATAATATATTTTTTATCTCATATAGCCACGACCTTGAAAATGTTTAAATTTTAAAGAAAATTGTAAATGTTTAAATATTTATAAAAAACACATTTATGAATGGCCACTAAATTTTATTTTTGGAAGAGTTAGCTGGGTGTGTTTAAATTACGGAAAAAAAGTTTCGGCCGATTCTGAGATGGAGTATTTGAGAAAAGTTTATTAACATTTTTTTAAAATCAGTAATTAATAACAATAGGGTTTAGAAGATTAAATTTTTTGTTAATAATTTGCATTCAATAAAGATTTAGCTTTAAAAAGAGCTATTAATCATTGCTGTATGACAATTACAAGCTGAGATATAAGTGATAATATGATTTAAGGCTCGGTTTTTTGCTAAAAATGCGAAAAAATTAAAACATGCATAATTCACTCAAAAAATTTTTTTTCACAAAACTGTTTGATATTACTTAGTTTGAGTTGATTTTGATCCCATACACCAATTTTTATCAAAATCTGAGACCCTAAGGGCCAAACGTTTGTTGAATTGTGGTGGAATGACCCATATACATATAAGTAATCTGGGTTTTTTTATTGGCCTTCGACATATTGATAAGCTCCCTATGTTTTTCCTACAGACTGTTTTAATTTCAGATTATTTTGCCCTTATTCTTGTATATTAAATGTGTCGGCATTTAATATACAAGAATATATATAGGTGTTCGTGTGTGGGAAGCGTGACCGAGACTTTTTGACGCGTATTCCCTTTTGCCGAGCGTAATAACCAACCAAGGTGCTCAAACCGAAGGTTTGTGTGCTTGGTGAGGGTAGAACTCAACTTTTACCAAGTTTTTAATGGCATGTGGCATTCACGCATTGGGTTAGAGTCGGCGTTTCATTTCCCTGTGCCGCTTGTGGTTTCTCAAGAAGATCTTACGCACAGGAAATTACTTAGCGTGGCTATAACACAAAGGATGTACCGAAGACGATTTTACCGAATTCAGACCCGGAACCTTCGGTCGTCAGACCATAGGCTACCAAGTTGTGTTCATTCAGGATAGGAAAGGGTATGTAACACACACTTGGAGAATAACTAATAACAAGGTGAATCACTGCATGTTTCATGTAGTAGTAGCATTTTTGCTCGTAGTTACATCTACACGATACCCTGCAAGCCACCGCGATGGTGTGTGGCAGGGCAGTTACAAGTAAGCAGTGCATGTTTGGAGATATTCACCCCCTGCCACACACCCTCGTGGTGGCTCTCACGGTGTTAGTAGATGTAGACACTTACAAAAGGTTGTCTGGAGAACATTCCATTTGTGTTTATACTTCTTTATAGCTTCTCATATGACCTTTAAAACAGAAGTAGGTGTTAACGTTTAACAGACGTGAACTGGATTAAATCTGTTGGCCCTTACTCAATATAGATTTTTTTTCCGGAATCAAGGGGTAATCCTAGAATGTTTGGGTGTGGATTTATTTTGTTGAAGCGTAAAAAGTACCTCCAGGGCACCTGTTTGTGTTTTACTTGTTTTTTTGCCAATAACCATGTTTGTTTTGATGTGCTGAGGGAATCCATGCGGGTGTATTTGCTTACTTCTCACACGTCTAAAAATGAATAATTTGGTGGCCAGTGTTTCTTAAGCATTCTTAGGGAATGCTTCTTTCTCTCATTCGTGGAGCTCTATTTGAACATAGATGTTGTACGTAAGACAGGCACTTAGCCAGGGAGGGGACTGGGTTTCAGCCCCCCAATATATTTTCCCAATAATTTTGCGGGTGGCGTGGATCGCACCAGAGCACGGGTCTCCCGGTCGAAGAAACGCGGAAATGGACGACATTTTCGTTCTACGTAGGGGCCACAAAATGATGTCTACATACAGATAGCAATTTTTTTTAAATTTTAGTATTTAGGATCTTTGGGGTACTTCTTACACTTCAATCACGAACCACGAAAAAAACCTCGAGTTTTACTCATGCCAACGAGCACTCTCCACATCCGAATACCTTAGCTTCCGAAAAAAAAACAAAAAATAAGCAATGGTTTAATGTAGTATTACTAACCAAGTGCATGCTAGGGAAATAAATAATAGAGACAATAATATCATTATAGAAAGCCTTTCTAACCAGTAATCTCTTCGTTACTATGTGAATGATAACCATTCCACATTTAGTTGGCAGTTTGAGCTTTATATAGAACGCTGTTACCAAACCTATGCTTTGCAAGACCGCAACGTAGACAACCACTGCTAACAACACGGAATGTATATTTAGTTACCATCAAGAGGACTTCGAAAGACGTCAAAGAGTGGGTTTATGGGGAATGAATAATCAGTTCCTGGCTTAAGGGTTATGCTGAATATAATTTTCTTAAAATTATGGAAAGTTCTTGGAAATAAACCATCTCCTAGAAATATGTGACTGCGTTCAGTATTTCACTCACATTCAACGTTCGGGAACATATGTGGGACGTGACATATGAAGTTAAGTGCACAATCAGGTGATTGTGTACTAAACTTCATATATAACAATGACGGCTAGTTTTGCAGTTAAATACAAAATCGACAAATATTCATCTGAATCTACATCTACGCAATACCCTGCAAGTCACCGCGAGGGTGTGTGGCTGGGGGTGAAGACCAGAAAATATGCACTATTGACATGCAACTAGGCTACTACATGGAAAAATGTTAGATAATTCGGTCACATGCGGCTAGATAGTCAGTATCTACATGTTAATAAAGGGATTATTGGTTATAATCGTATTTATCTAAATATATTTATCTGTATTTTCCTATCATACATAGTAGTAATGTTTGTATATGCATCATACACTACGGAATACCTTAGCAGTATTTCATCTACATACACCTTTGCTATGCTGCCTATTATGTTTTCTTATAGTACGCGGGAAAAATGACATTTTGAATTTATCGGTACGACAATCTATCTCTCTAATCTTATTTATCTTGTCAAATCTAAAATAACACTCAGATGTTATCAATGTATATGTAATTTCTTCGGTAAAGATATCCGTTTTAAGTTATGTGGGATTTAATCTTTACTTTAACCTACGAACTGATAGTGATTCCCAACCTAATTCTTCTATTAATTCTGATACACTAATAAATGTACCGTTATACCTTTTAACAAACCTAGCTGCTCCACGCTGCACCATGTCTAGCTCTCTGATGAAACCTTATTCATTCAGATCCTATTGGACATTCAAGATTGGGCCTAACTAGTCAATATTAAGATCGCTCTTTTGACTTCTCGTCACAATTCCCCCCCAATGTTCACCCCCTGCCACACATCATTGTGTTGGGCAGTGGAATATGTAGTAGACATTTTCTAGATAGTGGTTACAAATCATACACCTTTCGCAAGTAGGTACGTCGACGTTTTTACTAAATTCATGCCGTAAAACCCTCTTCCACACTTCACTTTTGACGTGCAGTTGTCTAAAAATTGCGTTCCCTTGCGTCCTCCGGGGCAGAAAAAATGAATGGGTTTAGGTGGAGGAAAGACGGAGGCTCCTTTTATTTATCTATTCCCGAAAATGGTAGTTTTAAACGGTCATTTCACTGCTATCAATTGAGCTTTCATCCTTGCTTACCCTGAAGGCGTTCGTGAACAATGACCTCGTGATTCTAGCTCTTGCTTTACCCTCTTACAATAGTGTACTCCGACAAATCATCTAATTCTTCATCTACACGATACCATTAAAGCCACCGCGATGGTGTACGGCAGGGTGTGGAGATCACCAAGCATGCGCTACTTACATGCAAACAAGCAACTATAGGTTCCCATGCAACTATATTGTTAGTATCTATAGTATTTAAGGGATTAATACATGCATCGTGCACTACAGATAACTCTAAAATATTTCCCCTGCCTATCCTTTGTTATGCAGCCTATTATGTTCTCTTATAGTACGGGGAAAAATACCATTCTGAATCTATCAGTACGACAATCTATCTCTCTAATCTTATTTATCTGGTTGAATCTAGCATAATTCGCTGGTGTTTTTAATATGTGCCAAACATCTTCTACATCTATCTACATCTACATAATACCCTGCAGCCACCACAGCACCACAACGGTATCTATAGATTTGGTCTCGATCTTTACCATTATTATCCTTTCATTGTACTGCAGGAATCTTTTTACACGCATACCGGTGCTCTTCCGGAGCATTGTACCTAAGTCAGCATTTCCATTTAATGTTCCCGAACGTATAATCCTGTAGCTTCTGCTCCAGAACTCTCTTCCATCGAGTCACTTTATTTGCTCGTTTCCTAATACGTCGAGGTCCATTCTTCGGATTTCCAATTTTAGATCTTCCGATTTTACGCAGTACCGAAGAAATCTCACGTTCCTTGTTCCTACCCTAAAATGTCATCCTAAGCAATTCCCATTATTGGAAAGATCGTATTTTTTTGTGTTTGAAATAAATTTATTTCTACTTCACATCAGCTGAAATATAATAAAATCCACCGCGTATCAATGCCAGAAAGCAACTTCTCTCCAACTTCATTTTTCCAAAATTTATCACTGCGGTCTTGTATTTTATGATCTCACAGCAGACCTCGATAATTAGCTTTAGTGCCAGATGAATTCCTCCGTTATATTAATTACATACTTACAGAAAGATAAGCATATAACCCCATATTTAAGGAGGTTGAATCCGTTGAAGAGTTCTGTGCCCGCATGCGATGCCGGAAGTTAACTCGATTTCTTGATCGCGCTGTGGAATCCAGCCTTACGTGCCCGGCAAAGGTAATCCAAAGACGCATAGAGTATTGTCATACACAGTTGACCCAAAGAAATTGCTTATGGTAAAATTATTTTAATATATATTCCAAACGACCACCAAATTATCTATGATAGCGGCTCTGAGTGGTCTAGTAGTGCGCGTGACTTCGTAATTTGCTTCGTAGTCCTGATTTATATTGACCTTAATTCTAACTATTACATTATATAAGCTTAATATAAAAATGTTTATTTGAATACATGAAGCATGCTTTTATCCTCTATCAAGAGCTATAGTTATTCAGTGCTATAAAAAGAATCATTTTCTTCAAAATTCCCTTCTTGTTTTTATCTACTTCTCATGATTGCAGGGTTACTAACTGTGTTCTGCCATCCCTTTGAGGTCTCTGTTTATAATAGAGTGGACCTACTAAATAATCTGACGTCAGAAGCATTCTTGAAAATAAATTCTCGTCGGTAGCCACTCTTGCAAAATGCTCTAGATATTTTCAAGTATTTTATTCCTTGCTTTCGTACCCTCTTCCGATAATTGGCCCAACGAATGAATAGCCTCTTTTGCAATTTCAGCTCCATGTATAGAGACTGTGGATTGTAGGAGGCATTAAATACCAGGGATAAAGCTGTACATACAATATATTTTCCCCCTGTCCCCCGGCTATATTCGTTCAACGCAGTTTCGTTTAGTTGGAGAAAAATGGATATCGCTTTCAATCTTAGTGAAGAATATTTCATGAGGCCTTCGTTTAGCCTTTAATGATATCGTTAGTGTAAACCTTTTTCACTGGTTACCACAAACAACTTAGTAGAACCTAGTAGAGCGTTGAAGTTTTCATAAACACAATGCGTATATAATGCTATCCACATCTGTAATGGTTTATAGTGATTTCTTACTCATATCTGTAATTCAATTTTCAATGTTATTCACTTAAACCACGCTTTTCTCATTGTATTAGTTTTATAATTAATCTTAAAATTTGGCTTCCGATAATTGTTAACGGTTTTAGTAGTTTTAAAATTTTTTGTTCTCTTTAGTAAATTTTCTTCTTAATAATATTTTTCTTGAGTGTGTTAGAACATTATAGAGTTTCAGTCATTTTTTATAATATATCTAACTCTTTATTTCCTGCCTGTATTTTTAATTACTAGATTTAATACTGCTTTTACATTAATGTTATTCAGTTATGTATCACTGTTTTTGAACTGAATTGCTGATAGCTTTACTGATGTTTAGTTTTCCTCGTCTTTTTCGTTATTTTTTTTATGTGCTTGTGCCCCTATTATTCAGCATGTTTCCATGTACTAGCTTAGATGCATGCGAATAGTGTGTGTTTGCTGATCCCCTGCCACGTACCCTCGCGGTAGCTTTCCGGGTATATCGTAGATTGAGATACAGATGTATTCATTTCATGCATGTTATTTCGGTCACTATGGGCCCATTATGACTTTGAGTTTGTCAACCCAATTTACGAAATGAAAAGTTAAATTTTCAAACCCTGGAATTTCTTGCTAACTTACCCCCGCTTGTAATTTAGTAACTATGTAATACACATGCAAGGAACCTAACAAAGGAGTGGAATTTAAATGTACCTAATGCATATTTGTTGCCGTGCACTACATGCTCCAACTTATCTAAAGGGTTACATACTCCAAAATTAACTCCCTTTACTCGCACACGGTGTTACGAGGGACGTTCTATAAGTCCTCAGAAAATAGTAGAAAAAACATTTGTAATACATTTTTGTTCAACATAATCTACCTTAAGTTCTATATATTTTTCTAAAAGTTTTTCCAAACGATCCTCAAAATTGGCATTTGTTTCAGGATGACCTCCTTATTAGGCGTAAACCTTTGTTCTCCAATCCATTTCTTCAAGGTAGGAAAAACAAAAAAAGTCACTGAGGGCAAAATCTGGGGAATACGGTGGATGTTGTGATAATTGGAACTTCAATTCCGTAATTTTGGCCATCTCAACTGTGCCGTGCCTTGGCTCATTGCCTTGTTGAAAGGGGATCTTTTCTGTTTTACACTATTCTTTTGTCTCTGGGGTGTAGTAATGTATTCATGTTTCTTCAACAGTTTGACGAAAAAAACTCCCCATGATTGTTACAGAAAGGCGACAAAACAGCGCCAGAGTCGACCAAACGATTGCGTTTTTTCTCCACTGTGAAAAAACGCGGCACCCATCTTGCCTAGATTTTTTTCGCACCTAATTTTTCGTGCAAAACTGAAGCGAGTGTGGCTTACGATATGCCCGCGGCCTCAACTATTTTGCGCACTTTGATTCGTCGATCACTTGAAACCATATCGTGGATTTTGTCAATCATTTTGGGGGTAGACATTTCCACAGGAAGGAACTGTAACTGTGTGACATCCTTTCCCGCTAAGTGACTCCTATAAAGTGCATGCTGATCTCCTTCCACGAAACGAACCTCTTTCCAAGTATCGCCACAGCAGCAGTGGTCAAGATCGCCGAATCAGTGCTCTCCGAGTGTGGAATACCCCTTGTGCTCATTAATGAATTACTATATATATGTTAAAAATGTGAGAGTCCCAGAACTATTTTAAGTTCGATCGAATTTTTTCATCGAGAGAATGGCCTTACCATGGGTTTCCCCTCATTCCCTTTATTGTTGGATCTCTTCATGAATGACTTTGAATACCGCCTATGACCGGTATGTGGACGACATCATATGTGTGTGGACAGGAACCAGACGACAGTGGCATAAGTTGGTAGTGTGTCTCAATTCACTGTCTCCAAATATTCAGTTCACTACTGAGATAGGTACCAAGAACTCATTTAAATTTTGGATAAAACAATTTCCATTGGCAAGGGTCGTTTTGATTTTTCTGTATTTCGTAGACCTACTTTCACTGACTACGTCATTCACTCCCCATCTCGAACCCATATTTCCCATAAATTATCGTCTTTTCACACGATGATTAGTAGACCTTCGGTCATACCACTCTCGTAAGAAAATTTTAATAAAGAGGTCAACATTATCAAACACATTATCACAGCGAATCGTTATTCTACCTCCATAATGAATAAAATGTTTCGTAAAAACGAAATGATAAGGCTGGTAGGCTTATTTATAAAACCATGGCCAAAAATACAAACGAACCCTGCTGGGTGAGAATACACTTTTTATGCGGGACAACACAAAAAATGATGAAGCTTCTCCCGAATACGAAGTATAGAGTAGCTTTTTATATAAAAAAAAATCTAGGTTCCATTTTTAACAACCTTCATTGTGACAAAGACCCCGCCGTTAGTTCAGGTGTTTACAAAAAGCAGTGTGAAGATTGCAGTACAATATACTTCGGACAAACGGGTAGAGGTTTCAATATAAGAAAAAAGGAACATTTTCGTTCCTGCTCATAAAACCAGTTCGTCAGATCATACTTTGCAAAACATCTAATTGATGCATGGCATTGGAATGGTTTCTGAGTTACTCCACTTCGTTTTCAAAGAAAAGGGCGAAGGTTAGATGCCCTCGAACACTTGGAAATCCTCCTTCACGGAAAAGGAATCGCCCCACTGGAATTCACATCACGTAAATGAGTCAGTTCCCCCCCCCCCCCCCCCCTTCATCCCTTCCTAATCCTCCCTTTCCCTCCACGCTCCCCTAACCCAGCGTGAGGGTATATATACTTATATACTTGCTGTTGACTTGTCTCCATTTTATGTAAATGATGATTCCCTAGCGGGTAAATCTGGTCGTGCCGTAGTTATGCGTTTATGTCGTAATGCTAAGTTTCACTTCCTTTGTTTTTTCTCTCCTTGTTTCAGACAAATGTTAAGAAAAGAACCTTAAAAGAACCTTAAAAGAACCTTAATAACCTTGTACAGATAATTAAGAATTTATTTTACACAACATGGACTATTGTGGCATACTATAGCGAGGATTGGGAAGCCAGGAAAAACTCATGACTGAAATACTTAGAAATAGTGTGTGAAAGAAGAATGATACAGTTGTCATGACTAAATTGTGTGATGTACGAGTAGTTCTGAGAAGACAGGATGAAAATAGAAGTGTGATGAAGCATCTAAAAAGAGAATTAGGCAGTAAGCCTCTTGAGACATGATAATATGAAATGCACATTGGGCGATTAGAAGATGAGCGGTAAAGAAAAGCCTAGCTTGACAAAAATGGATGTGGTATAAAAGTATGTCAAGAAATTGGAGAAATGTCTGTTCAATAAATTTATGACTACCTTAATTTGGGTTATGGTTATAAGTTGTTCTAGAAATTGGTTGCATATGAGGCACACAAGAGTCCTCTGGATTGCCAAATAGTAACTATGAAGTTATTAGTATATAATTACCAAATAATAATTATCAGGTATGATCTGGTGAGGGAGTAGTGGTGAGAATGCCATTTAGAGGCCTCTGAGGCACACGAGAGACCCTGTGGTATATTTTTGACTGAAAACCTTCGTAATTTAGAAAAATGCATCAAAGTATTGGTGTTTTTTACAGGTGTAAATTTCATTTGCAGGTACTCCACTTGTGGTATTAAATTCACAGTATCTGTTAGTATCATAAATTATGCGCACATTTCCATTTTTATCTTCACATATCCTTGACAGTTTTCACTGGAAACGACCAACATATGTTATAGGCTACATTTCAAAAAAGTTTACAAGTACCGTCAACATAATGCGATCCAAATATATAAGACTTCTATTTGTCCTTTTTTAGGTTCAAATGTTAATGAGAAGGGTGTTGAGTCTTCACAAGTCTCTCTTCAGTTTTTATTTGTAGTCATTAAATAATGAATATCAGGAAGGAACAAACCAAACTACAAATAAGAAGTCTATTTATTCGTGATTGTCGCAAAAGCAAGTGAATGAAGCGGTATTGACCCTAGCGAGGAAGGAGAGTACATTTCAGTCAAAAAAGGGGAGAAGGCAAAGCAAATTGATGAAACAAGAATATAATAGCAAGAGAATTTTGAAAGACGTTATTCAGAATAAAAGGCTGGGCAAGAGATGACGAAAAAGAAAGAGGACAGGAATCATGGAAAGGATGAAGGGATCAAGATATTTTTCTTCACAAATAGAGAAGTAGTGTATAAATGGGGGCAATAGATGAATGGAACGCATAGGAGTCTCAAAACCAAAGCCATAGAAATATATCCATTAATGCTTCATAATCATACTACTACTATTTTTCTATAGTTGTTTCTTTATTAAGATGAAATTTAACTTTCTTCCATGTTGCAGAGGTTTTGATTTAGTTTCCCTACTCTGCTATGAAATTTCATGAGTACCTCAGAGGTCCACATTTCTTAAAAATGTTTTTCTCAAAAAAAGTGTTTAATTATTTTACTTTTAATTCATGTGAGATACCTAAATAAGTATCTTGAATCTCAGGGGAACCATTATATTTGATGACATTGGAGCTTATCTACGCTATGAAACCATTTCACTAAAGAAAATAATTGAAAACCCTTAAATCGTGTTACACAAGTTGGGGATAGAGAGGTATAATTAGGCCTGGGTAGCCAATCAAGTGCCGCACTGACTGCGTAACTTAGGACATAATTTTCGAAAAAGGAATAGGTAATTACAAAACAATAAGGGGGAAATAATACGATGTCCAGCGAGTAGGAGAGAACGCCTGAAGCTGGAGTGAATGGGGTTGAAGACGTAAGATTTAACTACGTCAATAAAGTATCTATCGGACATTTTACGAATAGCAAAAAAATTATATTACATGAGATTTCAAAGTCATAATTGTACAGATTCTGGTGAGAAAAATGAATCAGTTAGAATAAGATGAAAATAAGACAAACGAGCAGATAGGATTGCGTATATACTATTGGTAGCGATTTAGAACTTATCATATTGCCGCACTATGAAGCGAAAGATTTTGAATGGAAAAATAATTAAAGACTTAGCTTTGCCTCAAAATTCTTTCAAAGTGTACTTAAGGAATCAATATCGCATACGCACTCATAATAATACTATAATATTTACTATAGAATTATACACTGTCTCAGAAATGGGTTTCAACAATCAACGCTATGAACGAAATCGTAAATTTTATAATTCAACAATTTAACTTGAGATACAAGATACAAGGAAAAATCCACAATAAAAAAATGGCATAAAAAATGCTCTCATCACCCAGAGCTAGAGTGACCACTGCGCGCTCACCCTGACCAGGATTTGAACCTGAGCCTTCCGAACGAGAAGCGGAGACTCTAGCTCTGGGCTAGAAGAGCACGAAGGAAAAGAGCGAAACATTAACACATAAATAGTGGTACGACGAAAGCAGTGACGAGCGGAAGTGGGACTCGAAGGAACGCCATGTCATCCGCCATCTGGGTCATATCGTCCGTGCTAGAGAATGTACACAATATATTATCTAACTATAAACAAAAAACACCATGGTTGGTACATCTGCGACATTTCATATGCCTGCGCAGGACTGATCTTCATTTCGTAGACTAGGATTTGGTAACCTCTTTTGGTGAAAAAAAAATATTTCTCAATACTACGTAAGACTGGAGTAATATCTGACGAGAATGAGAGTTGACATGTAAACACAAAATAGACCACGATATATTTATTTCTCATGAATATATTTGCCTTGAATAATTATTATACCTATCAGGAAATTCATTAACCATTCCAAATTAAGATGCAATGAGAAAGTAGTGTGGTGGCTAAAGAACTACCCTCTTATCTCGAAGGCCCGAATGTGCATTAACAGTAGCAAATTAGTATTCCTTATATTTAAACTCTCTCCTATGCTAATACATCTTGGGGCTCCCCTTGAGTTCTGTATTCTATCCCATATAAGGTATAAATAACTCCAAACGCTTAAGTCTTAAATTGTTAACACTTTTCATCCGGTTTTTCATCCGATTCCGGCAGGGAGCTCCCATAAGAAAAAGTATGTGAAACAATGAGTGAGATGTTAATTAACGTTTAACATGCACGAAGTCTGCACGCCAGAGTTGTTTGTAGTATGAGACGCCTGTATTTTTTATTCAAGATTATCCATATGGTTACAAATCAACTCATTTCCAGGGAGATTAAACCTTAACATCTTATTCAACAATCTAATCATTAATGCTGATTCTAAAGTTAAGAGCTATTAAGACGCTAAAAAACACATCGGTTAATGAATATAACTATTTGTCTGCTGCTCCAAATCAAATCCGAACACGAGACTCGAAGCGATTTCTGTAATCAGCGTTACTCACTGATCCCCCTGTTACATCAATGTTTGAATGAAATGTAAATTTACTAAAAATGAACCGAAAATGTACTTGGTTATTCCACATAAGGGGATCGTGTTGATGTGGCGGCTATAATACTGGCCTCCCATCCCGAAGGCCCGAGTTCGATTCCCGAAGGTGGAGGTTTTTCATTGGAAAACCGATCCCTACTTGAGTGCCTAGTTGAGGGCATTTCAAGTTCAGTGCTCCATCCGTGAGATCGGACGTTAAGCCATGGTCCCCATGGCTCCTGTCGTTAACAGCAGGCTAATGCCGACGCCAGGTTTCTCACCACCCTTCCTCCGTTCCTGAAAAACTCCTACCTATATCCAATTACCCACCTATATTAAACGGTAAAAATTACATCAGCTGTCGGTCGCCTCCCCTGAATAACTAAGTAACTATTGCTCATAAATTTATTCTTAAATAACGACCTGGGTTCGAAATGAACGTCATCATCAAGTGTGTACAGAAAAGGCAGAAAAGCCTACATACAAAACCCAAATTAGGGTGGACTGTAGTTGGAAATAAAGGGATGAGAGGATTGCGTTGGGAAGGTCGTGCGAAGGGACTTAAGGGAAGGAGGGTGGTGAAGATAGTGGTGAGGAGACTCCCTGCGTTTGCAGTTAAGTGGAAAATAGGGGAAGGTTGAGAATGGCCCTGCCACACCCCCTGCCACCACCAATTTTCCCCCTGCCACACACCCTCGCGGTGGCTTGCAGGGAATTTCGTAGATGTAGATGAATGGGGGAGTGGGAGGCGTACAAAAATTCATTGACAATATCGTCACCATAACGGACACTTTTCAAAATCTCTATTTGTTCTAAATTATCAAGCCATGGGCCTTTCTTTCCGAAATGCATAATGTTTAGTACAAAATCACTCACATGCCCATATTCCATTTAATGTTTCGCGAAGAGAGAAGTCACATTTTTGTTTTTATAGCAGGCCTTGTGTTCTATCACTCGTTCTTAGAATTTCCTTTCCGTCTGTCCAATATACACAGCTCAACATTCTCATTGTAATTTATGCACTTGACTTTTTCCTAACTTGGGCACTTTGTCTTTAGTGTGCGAGATCAGGTTCCTTACGTTGGATTTGTTGTAAAAGGAAAAATTGATTCTATCTTTTCGCAATTTTTTTCAAAGTTTTTAGATTCATGTCCTAGGTAAAGCTTTCGTCGCCATTTCGTTTTAGTATCCTGAGTGGGTGGGGAATTGTAAATTTGTTTGGCGGCCAACATTTTTATTTTATGTTGAAGCAATTCAATCGACTGGGCCAGGTGACCATTGCAAACTGCTATTTTTTTGATTGTCTGCAGTTTTTTAAAAAAGTTGTTCGGACATTGGGATATTCACCAAACGATGAATCATGTAGTGGTAGGCAGTTAATGTTTGTCTAAAACAATGCCTAGAATTGAAATGGATGACTTGGTTTGGATGACCTGTTGAGATGATGGTTTTTTTAAAAATAGTCCACATAAATGTCAGCTAGCAGAGGGGAAAGTGTGCAGCCCGACCAATCTCTTCATATCTACGTAATTTATCTCTTTCACAGCCTTCATTACTTGTTCCATATATCTAGTACGAGGTCTTCTTTTGTTATGCTTCCCGTTCACTTGTCCAACAACGTTGTCTTCATCAGGCCATCATGTCTTCCTAGGACTTTCTCGTTACTTACTCGGTCGATCCATTCAATATTCATCATTATTCTAAAGCACCCTTTTTTCCGCTATTATCATTGTTCATGCCTCACTGCCATAGAGAAACGTGCTCCAGATGTAGATTCAGTTGAACTTTTTCAATTCTTTAATTCACTTTTTTAATTAAACCACACATCACACAGGACAGTTCTTATTCTTAATATTAATTCGTCCAATGATCAACAATGAAATGCAAGAAAATGAAATAACAATAAATAGCTTACATTTTAATAACAAATAAACATATTTACTAAAAACAATTTTTCAATTTTATACATGATCTTAACCCCCTGCCACCCATCCAGGTATATATTGTAAAAAAAACTTCTACACTTTGTAATAGGAACAGAAAATTAAGATATTTAAGCTGGGATCTTTGATTTCTTGCTGTTTGAAGGTATGTGATGTTTTTCTGTAAAGGAACGAGTTCATCATTTTAAGGGCTAACATTTATTTCAGCATTCAGGTCTTCAGATCAGTAGATTGAGCTCCATTTGTCATTATCAAAATCCTTCTCAAATTCCACAGTCATCTATGAACGTCAGTTTGTTTTTCTCCGTTCCCTTCTCTATGAGCAGGCTAAATGCCAATATTGTTTCTATTTTACCATTACTATTCCTGAATCCGAATTGATCTTCATCCAGGAAATCCTCTGCCTTTCATTCTATTAGTCTCTAGATGATCATTGTCAAGATATTTTGCGCATGTGCTATGATGGTCCTAAACTTTTCGCATTTCTCCACTCTCTTATTTTTGGGAGTAGGAATGATGATGCTTTTCTAGAAGTCCCAAAGTATTACTCTTGGTGAACACCTGCATTTCCCAGGTAGTTTTGTAATGATGGGTTGATGTCTTCTCTCCTTCATTTTTAATTAGATCTGCTTGAGTATCATCAATTCCAGAAGACTATTAATCCAAAGGTCCCTTGCTGCTGCATCCAATTCCGATCTTAATGTTGATGCTCCCAAATCATCCTTTCCAACTTTGTTTCCATCTTCAATGACGGTTGTGTTGAGATTGTTTTAGTTGTATAGCTGTTGCAAATATTATTTCCATCTATTCACTTTGTTCATTTTCAATCAAAAGTTCTTTAAACTATAGAAGAGACTCAAGCCAAGATTTTAAGATTTTTAATTCTTCCCTCCTTTTCCCTCTCCCAACTTTCCCCCTCTCCACTTTCCCCTCCCGAACTTGAGAAATGTACAAGTTGCTGAGACGATTGGAGTTTTGTACCCTGATTTGATGACGTGCCTAAACCATTATTACAGGTGTCATATTGATGGAAGTGTGGATATTGTGCCAGAGATCTTTTGATTAACATGGATCGCATTTTCCTTAGAATCATGGTCCATGCCATTTTTTCCCTCTCGTAATTTCAACTTGCTCCATCACTTTATTTCTACCAAGGCAAGAACTCATTCCATTGTTTTAACTATCTCACCATTGCAATTCATCCACTTTCCACACAGATTACATTTCAAATGCCTTTTAATAGTGTGGTCATATTCTTACTTGTCTAGAATCCCGACAGATTTACGGAACCCGCTGCATGATAAAGGTAGAGTCTTCCTCGTAAACGAAGCAGGTGATTCAATAATAATGCATATTCATAAATTAGGAAAGTACGATTGTGAAGAATTTGGTACGTGGCAGAGGAGTGCGTTTGTGGTCTATAAATGTAGTCCGTATGGATCCGTATGGGTATGAAGTGCCTATCAAAAATTTTGGTATTATAAATCCATTATGTTTAAAAATGATCCTC